>OY735237.1:12846257-12933757 GCA_963457665.1 Thysanoteuthis rhombus | reverse complement strand
CTGGACACGAAAAAGAGTTAACATGTCATTATAAAATGACGGTCGTATTCAAATCATTTGTCAGCTGCGCTGTTATTGAAAAAAAAACAAAAAAACAAACAGATACTGTAACGTGACCAACGTCTTTTGGCGGCCCTACTGTGTTGTGATGATTCATTGAGAAAATGGAGAAATGGGTGATCAATAAATAAGTTACTTCTCTCGCATTCTAAAGAAAAGTCTGATTAAAAAAAAAAAAAAAACAAGCCTGAATGCCGACGTACGCAAATTAGGGGTCAGCCTAGCTTAAATCTTGATTGAGCGTTGATAGAACGAACAAAACATTTTCTCTGGACCCAACATGGATTTAATATGTCCTTTGGCAGCCCTACCGTGTTGGGGTGATCAATTAAGAAAATGGACGAATTGATGATAAATAAATAAGTTATTTCTCACGTATTTTGTTGGATAGTGATCACTAAAGAGCATGGATTTTCAGAAAACAAGCGTGAATGCTACTGGACATAAACTAAGGATCAGTTTAGCATAAACTTAGATTGCAAATTGAAACCCCTCCGACGAGAAATCTAGGGTGTTGAAATAACAAGAAAACGTTTACTAGACACAATAAGAGGATTATATGTCGTCATACAGTGACGTTCGTATTAAAACAGTTTAGTAGTTGCATTGTACTTATGAAAAAAAAAAGTTGTTTGATGAGAGTGAGATGCAACACTGGGCGTGTTTTCATAAACACCATAATGTGCCCTTGGATTATCGGAATGGTGTTGTAGAAGAGGCCTTCATAACGACTCGCTGCTAGGCTTTTATTCTAGCTCTCCACCTTTTTTCGGAAAATTTAAATCTTGGACGGATATTTCGGTTAGAGAAAACAGGTACTATTGTAGATCTTTCGTACAGGTATATTGGCATATGGCTGACTTTCAAAAAAAAAATACCTGTATCAGAGAGAAAAAGAGAGGGAACTTGGAGTTGAAGATCTGACATTCGTTTTTTCACACAGGTATACCTTGAGTAGTGCATTTAATTTATTCCAAAACTACACCGTTAAAGGCCTCATAATTAGGATGTGCTTTTTTTCACTATATACTCTGTTACATTTATTTATACAGCATTATCTTAATCGTTCTACATAAAAATACGTACTAATCAAAATTGCATTATTCAAAGCATCCATGTTTTGGCATTGAGAAGGTACCGGCATTGAGTGGGTACTGGCTGCGCGACACCCTTTATAGAGAGGTCTGGCGAATATTGAGCAAAGTCTATTTCGAATGAAAGACGCTGATGATGATGATGTCTATTGATTATTTTTATAGTTTTATCCTTAAAATTACGATGTTAGATCAAGAAGTCCGAAAATAATCACAATTATTTGCTGAATTTCGTTACGATTTTCTCACTGTATAATGTTTGATGTATGCGAACTATGGAGGAGGAATCTATGAAATAAATGTTTTTTCCGTCATTAGGCTACGGGGATATTCATGAACCTACATAAACCTAATTAATCTCAACTGGATTTGTTGTCTTTTTTTGCTGACATATGAACAGCGAAAATAGATTACCCTAAGAAAAAAATAACTCGAAATATATTCTAAAGAATTCTTTTAAAGTAAATTTATAATGTTTCAATGCTTTTAACGTTTTTTTGTTTTTTTTTCAAATTCCCTCTCTCGTTTTCCTGGTTTTTTTTTGTTGTTTTTTTTTGTTGTTTATTTATTTATTTATTTATTTATTTATTTGCTTTCGAGATAGATTTCCGTGATTAATTGTTCCATTTCTGGTGCAGGTTTAAATCCAACAAAAAGGCACTTTGGTTTTAATTCTTGAAAAAGAAAAAAAAACATCAAAGAAGAAAGTTGATTATTTCTTGAAGGGGTGACAGATTTTTTGCTCTTGTTATAATGAGAAAAAACTACTGAGTTTTTCATCAGTCATACCTGATTTGAAATTTTCTATGCAAATTGCAGCTTCCCAACGTACTTAAATTCCTATCTTTTATTTAAAAATAGATTCTGACCCGAATTCTGGTAATTTCCCCGACTTTTTCTTTATCCATTTAAATAGCATATACCACGGTATACGACACAGTGCATTCTTCCATATTTTGATATGCTCAAATTCAATAACCGTGGCTATCTGATTGACATATTTGACATATTTAGTCTTAATAATCCTGGTCATTTGACTGAATAATTTTACATGATTACTTTCAATAATCCTGTCTATTTGACAGAATGATTAGAAATGATCCATTTTAATAATCTCGGCTATCTGACTGGTTGATGTGGCATGCTCAATTTTAATGGCCCAGTATATGTGACTGACGGATTTGAAATTCTTAATTTTATTGACCTTGGTTAGCTAGCTGATAGATTTGACTATAATAACCCTGTCTATCTTACTAGATAATTTGACACGTTCAGTATTGATGATCCTAACTATCTAGCTGAATGATTTGACTTGTCCATCTTTAATGCCCTGGCTATCTGATTGACATATTTGAAATGCTCAATTTTGATAATCCTGTCTATCTGACAGAATAATTTGACATGCTTAATTTTAATAATCCTGTCTATCTGACAGAATGTTTTAACAGGCTTAATTTTGATAATCCTGTCTATCTGACAGAATGATTTGACATGCTTAATTTTGATAATCCTATCTATCTGACAGAATGTTTTGACATGCTTATTTATGATAATCCTGTCTATCTGACAGAATGTTTTAACAGGCTTAATTTTGATAATCCTGTCTATCTGACAGACTGTTTTGACATGCTTAATTTTAATAATCCTGTCTATCTGACAGAATGTTTTAACAGGCTTAATTTTGATAATCCTGTCTATCTGACAGAATGTTTTGACATGCTTAATTTTAATAATCCTGTCTATCTGACAGAATGTTATAACAGGCTTAATTTTGATAATCCTGTCTATCTGACAGAATATTTTGACATGCTTAATTTTAATAATCCTGTCTATCTGACAGAATGTTTTAACAGGCTTAATTTTGATAATCCTGTCTATCTGACAGAATGTTTTGACATGCTTAATTTTGATAATCCTGTCTGATTGAACGATTGGATATGCTTAATTTGATAATTTTGTCTATCCGACAAAATGATTCGATTGCTTAATTTTAATAATCCTGTTTATCTGACAGAATGATTTGACAAGCTTAATTTTGATAATCCCTTCTATCTGGCTTCACGATTTGATATGCTTGATTTTGATAATCCTGGCTCTAACTGACTGGCAGATTTGACATGCTCAATTGCCAATAACCATGGCTTTAAGTGACAGAATGATTTGACATACTAAATTTTGATTGCTTTGGCTATATAAGTGAAAGATCTGGTTTAATCACTTGGACGTACCACCTATAGGAGCAGGGGTCGAGGAATGGTCTAGTTAGCAAATATTAAGATCTAAAACTTTCCATCTATTATATCACTCATGACTAACATAAAAGTGAATTTCCCTAAGTAGTAAGTTATACTGATGCATATAAACTTAGTGACATTTTTGGACGGAGATTCAACAAAATTAAGTCAAAATCATGATATATAATTAGATGTTCTAAAAAATGTTACAGTGATATACGGATCATAAATAAAACTTCAAAAGGATTAATTGTTGCTCACGAAGCATTCACTATAAGCTGAAGATGTAGAAATTGCATTTTCGACGCTAACTCTGGTAGCACTTGCACAGACATCCCTCGTAATATAACACACAGAAAAAGGCCGAACGTATGTTTGTTTATATGTACATATACATATATGCATTTTTTATCCATCTAGAAATTTATGTGTAAAAAAATAATAGCAGTGTAGGACTATACGTTTTGGGGCTTAGTCTCTGTATAATCAAAATTTCCATGGTAGTAATTGATAGGTCAAGTTTATTCCGTTAGACTCCACTATGGTTAAATGTTCGTGCTACATTTGAGGTTAGGGTTGGTTTCTGTTAAGTTTACGGTTACGGTTTTCGTTTACATTTTCCGATGAGGACCAACACTAATATCCAGTGTCTTCGGTTTTTTTACATACGAGAAATGATTCAAATCAATCCTTCTTTAAGCCTCCACCTTTTAGAATTTTTGAAATCAACTTTTAAAGGGGCCATATAAAAAAGTTTCAACACGTTTTTGTACATGACATTTCTTTTACTGAAGTTCATGTGGAGGTTAACTTTCTTGTTTTCTTTATTCTGTTCGTGTTGCATTATATGAAAATCAGGAAGGTCTCAGCAAAGAGACGATGGCGTCAGTAAATCTGAGATCACCTAGATATTGGCTGTCTATTCTGATTCCTTTATTTTCCCAATTTAGGTTTCGGAAGATCATCTCGAGGTAGGGTGTGAAGAGTTTGGGTGTAATGCTCTCATCTTGTCGAAAGTCCATCTTGAAGCCAAAAGATTCTACAGCGAGTGGCATTTTATAATCTGCTGCTTTCTCTTTTAGTTGACTTAGTGAATAGAGATGTTTATGGTAGAGTAGCTTCATCTGAATTCAGCCTGTTCCCGTCGTTGGTTTTCATCAAGCGTTTTGGTTGGGGGATTTCTCAGACAAAATATTTATTGATGCTATTGAATAAGATTATTAGCCTGTAGTTGTTAAGATCTTTTTAGTTCCTTTATTTTCCTATAACAGTATCATGATTGCACTTTCCATATCTTCTGGCACTCCAAGCCTTGTAGAGCTGTATTAATTTCTTTTCGATTGCATGCTGTTTATAGCCAAAGACTGGGTTGCGATAAAAAGCTCTTAAAATGAACGTGTAAAGAAAGTTAGTGGAAATTTGATGTTAGAAATACTTTATCTTAGAACCTCAAAAAGCTCAAGACTGCAAGAGTAATATTTCTGTAAAGAAAAACAACTATTAGATGATTTGCAGGAATCGCAGCTGCTTCTTAAAATATGATTCATTTTTAGAACCTAATTTGATATGAGCATTTTTATTGCTAAATAATTGTTTCCGAAAGAAAAAAAATATCCCTCCCTCAGTCAGTCGACTGATGTATTAGATTATGATTTTAAAAGATGTAATTATCTCTGATAGTTCTACATAATCTTTCTTTTTCATTAAGCTTGACTCACATTCTGCCCCTCTTCCTATCTTGTGAGCATCATCATCGTGAACTATAATTCACAAAATATCAGTCCTTCAGCATCATTATCATCATTATCATCATCATCATCCTTTTAGCGCCACAGTTTTATATATAATCTCTGGGGATCCACGTTGTGAGTCGTGGTGTCAATTTGTTGTCTGACATTTTTGCAATATGATTAGCCCGTTGCCATTTTACTTCTCAAATGGATTGTATGATAGAGGACTATCGGGAGGATGCATTGGTTGTAGACCCCTTCTTTTCAAAATTAATGGGATTTTTCTTATTCTTAAAGGTTGAACTTGCTCTACCGAAAGCTAACCATGGTAGAGTGATTCTTCGTTTGAAGGGAGGGGGGTCATAGATATTCATTGTCCTGGGTAGATGCATGTTCTTCTTTGTATGCGACTTCTTAACTCAGGAACCATACAACATATCACCAAAAATGTTCTGTATGTATTAGTTGGACGCCAAGATGATTTCCTATCAACGCAGTTTTTTGAAAATCAAAAAATATGAGAGCGTTAGGTCTTTGCTCAAGCTTACCCCGATAATTATGATTCGATTTCAATCTATCTCTATGGTAATAAAAGTCTGTCACTGTTTATCAGTAATTGACTTTTAAGTCCCCAAACCAGTGCATTCTAAGGATAAGTATTGAATTAATACACCCTAAAAACAATTTTGATCACTTCTTGGGGCCAATACCTTTGACTCACGGCGAATACTTTACGAGAAACTAGTATATTTAATAAGCTGAGCGACCTTTTCTATCCATAACTGTAAATTGTTTAATTTGAAGACAGCAATTTATTGATAGCCATATCTCCTACCGAACACATGGAATCTTCCGGTAAAACATGTTCAGGAATTTCTTTTATAAAGGAATAAGAATTCAAATATGTCCTTAAACGGAGATAGACTAGTTTAAGATATTTTTCAACGGAAGGCTTTCAACTGTTAGGGATGATAATTTACTGCTAGCCGTTTTTCGAAGCCGTGATGTCACGGGTTGGACTTGATATACAAATAAGTCAAAAATTCCATTAACTCTAATGATTAAAAACGAATCCACGAGTAAAATAGGAAAAGAAATATTGGAAATGTTTCTGAGAGTATAGCAACTAAAAACATTGTAATGATGACATGAAAGAGTTGAAAAATGGTTCAAATATCGATTAAAGATTTGTGCTGAACAACGGAAATGGTCCACAAATATCAAAGTACAAAGACAAGTGTTTGTTTCTGAGATTCAGACTGACAGAAGTCCGAGGAGTTGAGCGACTGAACTCTTCTTTTAGAAACAACAAAGATAAGGGAACTGAGCTGAAAAATTGTTTTATAATATTTTTTAGTGATGAATAGTTCTCTTCTAGAAAGATTGAGCTCTTAGATATTCTTCCAGCAGTTAATGTAAATTCATAGAGAGCAAAGTCAAACTTTTTTAAAGGAAAAAATGCATGTTGATCATTTTTTTAAATTAATATATATATATATATATATATATATATGTGTGTGTGTGGTGTTTTTGTGTGTGTGTGTATATATATATATATGTGTGTGTGTGTGTGTGTATGAATACATATATATATATATATATATGTGTGTATGTGTGTGTGTGTTTGTGAGTGTAACTAAGAAATGGATATATAATCCGACATACTAGTTATAGATGCATTATATTATTTGTAACTCAATTTGAAACGACCTAGACAGCGTAAATAGAATAAACAATTTAAGGATTAAAATGAGCTGAACCGGCAACCGATAGTTAGTCACTTTCACGTGTCATTACTCTTACCATTGAGCCGAAGCCGAAAGTCCAAATAACTTCTATACATCAAGGTCTCATCTTGTTCATTCGCTGTCCATATCTGCTCCATATTTTTTCAACGCAGTCAATTGTATTATTAAGATATGCATATAATCATGGATGATATACATGTATCCTATGTTTTCTGAAAATTCACTTCACAACACTTTCTCACCTTTTACGAAAAAGGGTGAAAAGTGAGAATGATGTTCAGTGTTTGTTCTGAAATGAACTGTTATAGGGACGGTACGCATCCAGTCTCTTGTAGCCTGTAATATCCCACCCTCTCAAGACATGCTCCATACGTGCCCTGTGCTCCAACATAACATCACAATTTTTTGGTCTGAGAACGCTGAAAAAATTCCATATAGATTAATGGTAATTAATTCTTTGTTTTTTTTTCTATTTCTGCTTACAAAATGTTTTTGTCTTTTTTCATAGGAAGTCTACTTTTAGAAAGTGATGTAAACCTGTAAATATATATATATATATATATAAACAACATTTTTATGTATGGATATGGACCAACGTATTCATGTATTTCGGAAAAGTAAGGACTCAAATCATCACGTTTGAGGCAGAGACCTTCTCAACTTCAAAAAGTATGTTGTCAATTTTAAATGGCTAAAAATAGCTAGATCTGTTAAAAAAATGGTTATTGAGTAGATTTGATTATCAGGTTATTGTTAACTATATTTCATCTGAATTAACGCCATCTTAAATTTTTAAAAAGACGGTCAACAAAAATATTTACGGGTAACATCGTAATGCACATGGTTGTTCTTTTAATCAATCTGATTTGAATAAAACAATTTGAAACACTAATTCTACAATCTCCAATAACACACGAATTCTTAGCCATTCATCTCCAATCTGTATTCATCGGATTTTATTCTTTATAATGAAATAAAACTAAACTTTTTGGTGGCTTTCAATTTTCATCGCTAGAATGAATGACAACCGATGGACATCACGTTTCACAACATGTATCCCCCGAGATCACACGCGAAACCGAGGCCGACAGAATACAAGATGGAGAGATGAACTACACAAATTCAGAAAATACTGGATTGAGCCGACGCCCATGATAGAGAAGGTCCATGTCCAACGATAGTCGTTGAAAGACTGATGATGATGATGATGATGATGATGATGATTTTTTTTTTAGCCAGTCTTAGCCATTTAATACTGCCAATATTAAAATGGCCTATTTCAAAATGACGTTATTGCCAAAAGAGACTAATGCTCCTTCCCGGATCTTCCCTTTTGGTCTGTAAAGAAAAGCTTTGCAAACATCAAAATGCAAATCGTTTTCCCAAAACTATTTTCCATTAGCTGTAACATTTTCAAGAATGCACCAGTTGAGAAAAATCTTTCTTTTCTTTTTTTTTCCAAATACTATTCACTCTATTCATGCAATGCACAAAATCCTTATTTGTAGTTATTATAGGGAATGCATTTATAATATTGAGCAATTATTTCACCGTATCAGTCGATGACGGGGAAACATCTTGTTGCTTAAGATATACCCTTCTTTTCGAAAATAGCTCCCTGGGAATTTTGCAAAATTCTCCATCGTCAAAAATGTCTTTTGTAGAAAATCTAATTCTTTTTTTGCCGTTTCCATTTCGTGATTGGTATTTTTGTAAAAGAGCCACAGTAATATTTAATGGAAAAATAATTTACCTTAATTTGACTTCAAATATTTTTTGTGGAATTTGCGTTAAACCTAAATGGGACGCTCAATACAGATTTTATTTTTGATGTGGTTATTTAGGGAAGAATAATCTGCAATTATCTTTATTATCGTTATTGTTGTTATCATCATGATCATCATGATCATGATCATCATCATCAGTAGTAGTATTAGTTGTTATCAAGATTATTAATATGAATATTAATTATTTCAGGATTATAACGCACAAATATTAATTATATTAGGATTATAACGCACAAACATCAAATGTTGTAATAATACAGATGTTTTGAGGTAGAGTTTAGAAGTATTCAACAATTAGAATCGAATCAAATGGCCAGAAATATGGTCAAAAGCGCTCAATCATAAACCTTCGGCCAATTTTTCAGATTTATGGTGTATAGACACGCCTTCTCCTATAAATAAGCAAGAAAAGTAAACCAAGAAATAAAAAAATAACACAAAAAAGTGCAGTCTTGAATCAAATGAAGCAAAAAATAGCTATTTATCGAGGCATGTACCCACATGTAACTGAACTTTCTAAAATAAGATTGTTTATATTTGCCATCGCATTAAAATTTTTCGTCTAATTTCGTTGAAGTATTCTTCGTCAGTATTTTTCAAGTTTATACAATAATACTAACAGATTGTTCATGTACGGGATCCCTTGCTGGTCCTGTTTTCTTTAATATAAATAGGTCAATACCACGTCTTCAACCATAACTACCATTGTTTCTAAAAAAAGTAATTCCCGTGTGGAAAAACTCTCGACTGCATAACGAAGACACTGCACTGCATGAATTTAGATATTTTAAAAGTATAAATCATTTGTGTCTGACTTTCGAAATCTTTCTCATTTTCAACCCTCAAACTCTTGTTATTTGTTATTTGAAAAACCTTATTTCGAAAAACAACAACAACAACAAAAAAAAAAACAAAAAAAAACATTCAAATTAGGGGTATAGTGAAAGTTTGGTGTAATTCGCTCCTACAGGTTGGACAAGCAATGCATTACATCAAGTTGAAGACGAAATTCCGAAATGGTTTGTATTTAACAAATGTTGGGGCAATTTCTGGGAGGAGATGTAATTCAAAAAAAAAAAAAGTTTTGTGCAACGGAGGTCTTCACTCGATGACACAAATTTTATTGCAATTGGTGGAGTTTCACAAAATTTATTTCAAAACAAAAATCGTCGATTAGTGTAAAAATTCAACTTATTCATATTAAGGGCAGTACGCTAAACGAGCCTGTCTCATAATATCTTATTTTCCTTCACTTGACTTTTTACCTGACTAAGGTAAGTTTAGTAAATATATATCATACATTGTTCTTTTTAATGTTAATATTCGTTTCTGTTTACTTATTTATTAGATTTTACAAGTAGATTTCTTCTTCCTTTTCCCCAGGCTACACATTCTCTTCGAGGCTCTCTCTCTCTCTCTCTCTCTCTCTCTCTCTTTTTCTCTCTCTTAACACATCTTCTTAATTCTCACCCTACTCTTTTTCTTGACGCGTCTTCTATCTCTCCTGACTCTTATTTTTTCTTGTTTTTATGCCATCTTCCTTCTCTCCTTCTTTCACCATCCGTATTTTCAGGATCCTCTCTTGTTCAATGAAGAAAAATGTCGGAATTCCAATGGTTATTTTCACTTTTGCTTTCGTCAAATGCATAATTAGTGAATCCAATTCCCCTTAAGTTATTTTTTTTCTCAAGAAATTAGATCCCATAAAAATAAACGATTGAACTATTCACCGGGAGGGTGGAGGGACATCTAACTGAAATTTCGATACATTTCAACAAATTGTTACAAAGAAGAAAAAGTAGGAGAAGAAAAAAAAATGGAATACAATTAACCTTTATTAGTTTTCTTCGTTTCTTTCTTATTGTATTCCTTTTGTTGATTTGTTTTTTAATCTCCTATTTACGAAAATAAAAAAGGGCTTTCCACTTTCTGTTTTTATTTGTGTTTTTGATCGAAGATTGTAGGATTTCACTTTAAGAGATGTATTTTAATTTACTTCAATATTATCATAGTTGTTAGCGTGATATTCCAACTGTCTACCATCTTGTCTGACTGGCACAAAAATAGATGCGGTTGGGTGATGTGGCGAGGCGGAATGGTTATCAGATACAAAAGAAAGGTTTTCTTTTTTAGAAAAACGAAAAGTAAAGGAAAAAAAAGGGGGGACAATCAAGAAAAAAAATTCCAATGAAGCCATAATTATTGAATCATAAAACGAATTAAAATAACTTAGAAGCGGGATTCGGGAGCGAAGAATAAAGGCCTGAAAGAAACGATGAGAAAATTAAGCCAACAGTAAATACTTAATACCTTTCTTTGGATCATAACGAAGCACAGAGAAAGGAATGGTGTAAAAAAATTATTGATTTTCCGATGATGAAAGAGACCCAAAAATAACAATTAGATGAATAAAGGTGTTTATAAGGATGAGAAGGCGAAACAGACAAAGACCTTTAAAAAACAGAATATCTAATTTCAGTGGCTTAGTGCTAAAAAAGGGAAGTGAAGGAACGCAGGGTACGTGCCCCGGGGCGGGATGAACACCTCCTCCCTGATTTTCTTCTCTAATCTAACCTATTTAGAGACGTTTTGGGGTCATATAGGGTGAGTATTTAGAAACATACTGTCTGTTCTTATAGGTGAATTGTTAAAATAAAGGAATTAAATTGTATGTAGATAATGAGGGAACATCGCCCCCCATCCCTAAAAGTAAGGGAACGTTGTTTTCACAGGTTCCCTCTGCATTACAGTTGATCAGTCAATTGATAAATATCACTTTTCAAGCTATCTTCTTGGTGAAATTGGAGGAGAGGATAAAATTTCACAAATATTTAAACCTTGCCAGGAAATGTTGAAACGATGAAGGATCTAAAAATGAGAGTCGCAACCATCACCTTCTAAGCTCACACACACACACGCACACAAACACACGTTTTGCAACCAGCATACAAAATAAATTAGATACTACCGATAGCTTACAGAGTTTTTTTTTTTTTTTTTTTTACTGGAAAAGATTTCCTATGTCAGATTCAAAAGTGCTCGCATACTTTTGTCACTGGAAGGAAAATTGCACATTTGAGTTTTGACTGACAACAAAACATAATTGGTTGTAATGCTTGGAAAGGTCTCAAATAGCCTTGTATAAAGACTGGAGTAATCAGAGTCCCGAAGAAGAACAAAAATATCTTTTTTTTTTTTTTGAAATATTTTTGAAATATAAAATATATAAAATAGAAAAAAAAAAAACAAAAAACAAAAACAAAAAAAACAACGGCATAAATGGAATCGGGGTAGGGGTCAACCACGAAGTGTGTCTAGTGAGTAACAAGCCATTCAATATTAACGAAAACTTAAGGCAATGTCACCTTAGTCCCCTTCAAAGAACTCCCCTTTGGGCCAAGAATTCTTATCCCAACATCCTTTCCACTTTTCAAAGCGACCTCTTTCGCAATCATCATCATCCCCTTCCCCCCAAAAGCGCGGTATGTGAAGAATCGGCAAGATTGGTCATTGTGAATATGCCTGTCACATAGTACACAAGCTCACTTTATGGCAACTAACGCACCAACTAACAAATCCAAAGCAGCATGTCTGTACAACGTATGCACAGTAAAACCCTTTGATATCGGTTGCCAAATTACATTTACTATTCAACCGGTCCTTGAGATATTCAAAATGGGTGAATACTTTCTTGGCACACCTCACAGAGAAGACTTGGATATTCGGAAGACTTGCTGTTACTTGATCTTTATCTGGTGATACTAGATATTTCTGGTTTGAAAAAAAAAATAAGATAAAAGCAGAAGTTGGCAGATAATCGATAAAATTAATCATCCCCACTTCTATTACATGCAAAGCCGATAAAAAGAAACATATGTCACAGGCCCTGCAATTTTACAGCCCTGCGCTAAATATTTGCAAGCTATCAATTCCGATTAAGTGACCCAGCATTTGCTCTATTACTGTAGTGGTAAGTATCTTCCGAGCCTGTACCTGATAAAGGGGGAAAGATAAAAAATCAAATCAACCATCTAATCCAGGTAAGGGGACTAGATCCAATCCAGGTGAGGGAATTCGATCAAGTCATTAAATACAACGGAAAGAAGATCTGTAGATTGCAGATGTCACTATTCCAGCAGACGATGAAAGAAACTAAAAGATAACACTGACTGCTGCAGGGTCAAACTACACTCCAACTTTCAATTCCGACTGAAGATGATTACTGCAACTACAATAAATACCAATAACTTATGCTATTTGATTAAGGTTAGTCAATTATCATTATCATAATACGTGGATCAAAGCGAGTGCACTACTTGCTTCATGAATGACATAACTAAGTTGTTTGAAAATAGAGTCAGAGCCGCTTCACAAAGATCGAACTACAACAAAATGATATTGTTACTGGAATGTCACACATATTTGTCGTATTAGTTGACAGTGTACGGAATTAGAATACAGAGTGTTTACGAAAGGAATCGACAGTTTCAAAAAATGTATTAGAGCAAAGCTCTTAAAGATATTGACACTCACGATGCACAGTTTAGTAGAAGATCATTTGGAGTGTATCACTATAACGCAGGTACCCCGTGTATTCGTTTTCGATTGGTATAATCGTATTTTCTTTTTTTTTTTAAATTTTGAAATATCGTGCCAGCTCTGGCAGACAAAATTCACCTTAAAACTTTGAAAATTTTCAATATACCCTGCCAGACATCTAAAACATTTTTTGAGTTTTGCATATTTTTGATAATTTTTTTAATGTAATGTTTCTCCAAAACTCTATCAGCCTTGTGGCAGCGCTATCAGACACATATTTTGGTATAGAACCTTTCTGTAATCTTAGCTTTATGCAGTTATCTACGAATTTGTGCATCGTGAGATAAGATAGTTTTGCTTTAATAAAACTTTGAAGCAGTCGATCTCTTTTGATATCACCCTGTAGAGTCACATAACTATTGAAATAAAAAAAATGTGTTTTAATATTTACGTGTATTTTCTTAATTTAGGACCCTGTTACAACATATGCTAATGACCCTAGGCTACCTTAATCTGATCCTATTTATACCTTGTCTAACCAGTTATCTCTTTTCCACCCTTCTATACATTTTCCCTTTCAGTCTGAGCTAATTTTGTAAAGTGTAAGACATTGGAAAAAGAAAAATATTGTTTTTCTTCTGTTAAATGAATAACAAAAAAGAAACTGCATTTGATTAAATTTGAAAGAAATCTGCTTTCTATTCATTCTATCTGGAGAGAAAATTCCTGATCATTCTTCTTCGTTTTTTTTTTCTCTCCATTAATTTGAGACTCTTGAATAGCAAAGTTGAAGACTGATTGGAAGGGAAAGGAAAGTCTTTCAAGAATACATTGCAGAGAGATAATAGGGAAGACAAATTAAGTGAATCATGGTTATAATTGGACCTGTTGCTGATAAACCATTAGTCCTCTTTCCAGGTATGTTTATGTTAAAATAGAAGCTCGCTTTGTGATGAGGAATTCTTTTTTAATGATTTTTCTTTCAGTCGCATTGTTTTATTTGTCATTTTTCATCTTCTTCGTCCGGTTTCCTCCTTCATTCTTCTTTTTTTATTTTCATTCATTCTCCATCTTATTTATATTTTTTCCTTTTTTCACATTCTTCCTTTTCATCTCTTCTCTCTGAATCGTTTAGGAATGACGCTTCATTCATTCGTTCCTTCAATTTTATCGTTTTATTTACCAAGGTTTTCTTGAGGGCGTCTCTAGATTTTCTCCTTTTCTCTCAATGTTCGTACGTATTTATTTCTTTTTAAAATTTATCTATTTCTTTCTTGTCAATATTTCTCTAATAGAATTTGTCAACCCAAACTTTCAACATAAACATAGGCTTCTCAAGTTTTTTTTCTAAGTGGGTCTGTTTGTCAAGTTAGCTGGCTATCCATGATTTACGCGTACGGACTATACCGAACGAGCTAGAGGGCTGAGAATTTAAACATTTACTCCTTATCATGACTATAAAGAACATTTTTTTTGTTTTTTTTCAAAATTTCCCTCTAAATATATTTTTAATGGGTTGATGCTAAATTGGTCTCTAAATTTCCGTCAGGCAGCATTTGCTCTTATTTTTTTTGACAAAGTTCGGACTTTTTTAGTGCTCACTGCTCTCCGAAAGTAACTCATTCATTGAACGTCCGATTTTCCGATTTTTCGATTGATCACCCTCAACATGGCATGCTACCACAAGAAGTTGGTCACATGACAGTTTCTATTGTGTGACTAAGCGGATTTGTTCTATCTCTTATCTATTCTTTAAATTCATCCTTAACTCTTTCGATTTTTTTCTCGGTTGAGAATCACTTTTCATTCATCTCTTCTTTCATTTTTGTGGCTTTCTTTCCCAAGGTTTCCCCAAAAGCTTTTCTGGGTGTTCACGCTTTCTTTCAATCTTTATAAATCTTTTTTTTTCTCTTCCTTTTTTTTTCTTTCTTTCGTATCTATGCTTTTCATATATTTTTGTTGCCACGCATGATAAGTACCCACCGAACCATTTTCTCAAAACGTTGATATTCCGGTTATTTTCAAAGCTACAATTTACAGTTATTATTTGGTTTTGAAGCTTGAACACTCTTTAAATCATCATGCTGTAAGTTCAATTTATTAAAGAGGAACGCTGTGGCTCTATGATTATTACTTCCTTTTTTTCAAATGGTTCGTTGGGTACTTATCATATGCACCCAATCATTTCTATTAGTCTCCTCCTTTCATTCATTTCTTCATTTTCTCTATTCTTCTTTTGGCTTCTTTATCTATTTTTTTTTCTTCTCATAAATGCGTCTCTATATTTCTGAAATTTTCTTTCATTCATTTTCAGCAACAGTTTTCTACACCCACACCTTATAACTCTTTCTTTTCTTCTCTCTCTTGCTTTCCCTCTTCCCATTCCCCATCTCTCTTTCTTTCTTTCTTTCTTTCCTTCTTTCTCTTTTCTTTTTCTTTTCGTAACAAGTTTACCCTATATTTCTATTCGGTTTTTTCTTCCACTTTCATTCATCTACGGTTTTATTTCAATCTTTCTCTGTTGTTGCTGATTAATCTTTCACCGTGTTTTCATACTTTCCTTCAAATGTCTCTTTAGACTATCTCCTCTTTTTTTCCATTAACGTTTCTCTTTAATCCTCTCTTTTTCTTTTCTTTCTTTTTCATCGATGACTTTCTATACCATTTTTTTGTCTTTTTTCTTTGTTTCTCAACAACGATTTTTTTCTAATATTTGAAAACGCCAACCAAAAAACTGTGAACATAGGTTTCTTCAGTTTTCAAGTTGGTCTGGTCATCTTGCTGGCTAGCTATGTATGTACATACTATGCATGTTGTCTGTAAGAATACAACTACAGGGCTGACAATTTAAATATCAACTTCTCATTATGTGTACGAAAAACATTTTTTTTTTTTGTTTGTTTGTTATTTAAACCCCTCCAGGTTTTTAGTTCAATTTAATGTAATTTTATGTAGATCACTTTGCTTCTGTCCTGTGGCACTAACGTTTAATTCTGTTTAAAATCAGACTTTCTTTCGTTATCAGCCCCCACCCCAGAATGTGAGAGGAGTAACTTATTCATTGATTATCCTTTTTACCATCTTTTTAATCGATCAACTCCAGCAAAGTATGCTGCCAAAAGACATTGATCACGTGATGATTTCTATTGAGTGACTAACCAGACCTGTTTTTATATATTTTTTCCTTAGAATGGTTTTCTTTATCTGTTCTCTTTTGCTTTCCACCTACTTTATTTTCTTTCTTTCTCTTCTCCTTTCATTCTTTTTCTATCTTTCTTTTTTATCATTGTTTTCCTACATTCTTTGATTCATTCTTTCTTCAACACTCCATCAATCTTTCAAACTCTTTCCTTTCTTTCTTTCTTTCTTTCTTTCTTTCCTCCCTTCTTTCTTTCTTTCCTCCCTTCTTTTTTTATTCATTTATTCGACAACAACGATTGTTTTTAGATTCCTCAGTTTCTTTCTTTTATAGAAAAGTTTTCTACACTTTCCCTTTTTCTTTCTTCTCTCCCTCAGTTTTTCTTTATTTCTTCATGTTTCTTTCTTTGATTCTTATTCAATTAGTTTTTACATCTTTACCTTGCTCTTTTTACTTCCTTTTTAAAATTTCTTTGACAGTTTTCATCTATATTCGTATGTTTCTGCTCTTCATTCTTTTTCATTAACAGCTCTCAATGTTTTCTTATTTTATTTCCTTTACTCTTTCTTCCTTCCCCTTTCCCTTTCCCTTTCCCTTTCTTTCTTTCTTTCTTTCTTTCTTTCTTTCTTTCTTTCTTTCTTTCTTTCTTTCTTTCTTTCTTTCTTTCTTTCTTTCCTGAACAATATTCCTCTTTGCCTCACTGTTTCTACCTTTCGTTCTCGTTCGTCAACAATTTTCTATATTTTTTTCTCTTTCTTTTCCCCTTTTCTTTCTTTCCTTATTTCTTCATTAACAATGTTTCCTCATAAATTTACTTCCTTCTTTCTTCCATAGGTTTTGTCAATTTTTTTTCTTTCTATCTTTTCCTTTTCGTTCTTCCAATCTTTTTTCCTCTTCACCCTTTCTGTCTCTCTTCCTTCTCTTCTCTCTATATTTCCTATGTTCTCTATATCTCTTTGCTTCTTTCTACCATTCATTTTCAGAAACTCTTTTCTATATCTTTAGCATGCTTCTTCGTCTCTTTCCATCTTTCATTCTTTCTTATTTTTACTATCAATGTTTTCTTATATATATATATATATATATATATATGTATATATATATATATATATATATATGTATATATATATATACGTACATATACACACACACACAAACACACACACACAAACACACACACACACATATATATATTGTGCGTGTATATATATATATATATGTATATACATATATATATACACACACACACACAAACGCACACACATATATGTATACACACACACACATACACATGCACGCACACACACACACACACACACACACACACACACACATATATATATATATATATATATATATATATATATAAATACAAAAGTTTTTTTTCTTGTATTGTCTTTCATCAACAGTTTACTTTGTTTCTTTCATTCTTTCTTTCGTTCACCCTTTTGCTCTCTCTTTCGTTCTTTCTTTCGTTTTCACTTTTGTTTGCTCTCTCATTCTTTCTTTCGTTCATTCTTTCGTTCTCTATTTGCTCTGTCTTTCGCTCTCTCTTTTGTTCTTTCTTTCGTTCTCTCTTTCTTTCACTCGCTCTTTCTCTCTTTCGTTCTCTATTTGCTCCGTCTTTCGTTCTGCCTTTCGTTCTCTTTATCGCTCTTCCTTTCAACAGATTTCTAAATTTCCTTTGTTTTTTTTCCATCAAAAGGTTTTCTTTTTTTTTCCATACATTTTTTCGATTCATTGATTTATTTTCTTAACTTTCCTACTTTTTCTTTCCCCCGTTTTCTAACTCCAATCTTCCTTTAAAAAAACTTGCTTCAATTATTTTAAAAAATGCCCCACTGTCTATTATCTCAAAAGAAATCCCACTTTAACTCCCAAGAAATTATTCGTTAATGATTATTCAGCAAAAATGTTAAAATAATCCCACAGAATGTTGTTTTCCAAAGAAAAAATTCTGCTACAATGACATTATTTCGTGACTTACAAAAAATCTAATCAGCATATTTTTGAAAATTCAGCTGTTATAACGGCGATAATAACTCAAAATAATTATCCCAAGGTTCCTCTCTTTCTTTTCCATAATATTATGTATTTTCCATTTGATGACGCGTTGTCTGACTGTAGTAATTTATGACTAGTACAGTTATATCTTAATCAGAGCGGTTAATTCTTTCCAAAACCCTCTGTACTGTTCAAAGCCACACTCTTCAATGTCTGATAATATTTTGAAGTGTTTTTATTTTCACTTTATATTAAGTAACATTAATTTTTATTGCTGTATTTCTGTCATTCTAATTTTGTCGCATTTACACGTGGGTATTTAGTACAAGGAACAGCCTAAATCTACACTTGTTCAGCTGATAGCTAATTGGCAACTAACATATTTATTGGCATGTCACCAACAGAGATAATTAGCGTAAGCGTATATTACGACACATTTTAAATGCTTTTCAGCGCAACAGCTCAGACCGTAAGTTAACAGCCCAGATCGGGAAAAGGGAATATAGAACTAGTGTCCTTTTTTTTTTTTTTTTTTTACTAAGGCTGCTCTACGGATTGATCCACCAGCAATCGTACGGCTGGTCAAAAATGACCCTTAAACATATCCTCTAATTTTACTCCGATCACATCATGCCATATTAGAAACAGACACAATAACTATCAGCAGAGGCTTCTTGAGTTTTAGAGCTGATATGTCTGGCTATGTATGTATGTATGTATGTATGTATGTATGTATGTATTGACAGATCGCACCAATGGAGCTAGGTGGATGAAAATCAATTTTCTACATGCTAAATTGATCCTTACTTTGTGTTCGGCATCTTAAATACTTTTTTTTACCAAATCGGACGTTTTATTGAACCAATTAAAGGAGAAAGGAGTATCTCATTCATTGATCACCCACTTCCAAATTTTTTTAATTGATCATCATCAACTGGGTATGCTGCCTAAAAAGATAGGTCATGTGACTAACCAAAACTGTATTTTTTTATTTGTTTTACTTGCATTAGTTGTAATGGTAGTAATATTGTCATGATTTTTTTTATTAGATGAAGCATTGTCAATTATCAATAATTTCCGGACAGTAACGGATCTCCATGAAACCCAGAAAAGAAGAGGAAATCTAACAGAGAATCTCCCTAGGATGGCAAGCCTTCGGTAGAGCAAGCTCAACTTTCAAGAGCCAGATGATCCTAATAATCCTAAAAAGAAGAGTATACAACCAATGCATTCTCCCGATAGTCACTTATGGAGCTGAAACATGGAACCTAACCTAGACACAAACCTGCAAACTGAGAACCATATAGCGTGTGCATGAGAGAATCATGCTCAACCTTACATAGACAGATCACAAGACAGCACTATATAACAGAAAAAATGGGGGTCCAAGACATCATTGAATCGATTAGAAAACTCAGATGGCAATGGGCAGGCCATGTTGCAAGAATGAAAGACAACCGATGGACATCACGACTCTCAACATGGATCCCCAGTGACCACATGCGAAACCGAGACCGACAAAATACAAGATGGAGAGATGAACCAGACAAGTTCATAAAATACTGGCTCCACGACGCCCATGATAGAGAAATGTTGCGGATCCTGGGAAAGGTGTATATCCAACGACGGACGTTAATAGACTGATCATGATTTCTTTCATATTAATTTTAGTTGTTTTTTATTGCAACAACTCAGCCCGTCAGTTATTTTCCCTAATCATGCAGTGACATATTTGTTATTCGTTTCATGTACGGTAGTTATGGCAAAAACAATAGTAACATTGTCTTGAATTGTTTATGTTAGATGCTACATGGTTAAATATTGATTCTTTTGTTGGATTTCTTCCATCTTAACTTCGATTGCTTTTTGTTGCAATTACCTATACCGGAAGTCTGCAACGGTGGGTATGCAGTGCAAATGTATATCAGTCATTGATCGAGAATTGTATTACGTAGTTGTTCTACCATACTAGTATCTACTGAGATCAAGTGACAGTCTTCATCGTAACTACCACTAAATATTTCAGCACTCAGCCCAGAACGCTGAAAGAAGGGCTCGTTAGATGGCTGTGGCCTCAGAAGTTGGAGAATTGATGGTAGACTATATTCAGAGACTCATTTTAATTTGCACTGTTCTAGTTCGCGGTAGTTTAGTTGTCTTTCTTACCACATAGAGAAGGTTCAAATTTTGCTTGACTTGTTTTTCAATGAAATTAAGAGTAAAATAGATAATTCGGAGAACACCAAGTTACTATCTTTCTAATTATCAAATCAGCGGTTCTCAAAGTGTGTGCCGTGACAGAATAGTGTGCTACGATTATTTCCCAAGTGTGCTTCGTTAATTTTCTAATATGCAACTAAGTACTTCGTGGCCTCGAGGCACTCAGTGCAGGTGTTATGTCTGTCTCTCTTTCATCATTGAATTACAAAAAAAGTCTTTTTATTGCTAGTGATATTTCAATATTTTTTTGTGACCGATGAAAGGAAAAACGGGTGGTAAGTATACTGATATAAGAGTTCCATCCATTGTTTACTGAAATGTTTTCGTCTAATTCATTTCAGTTTTACAGTCCGTTTACTGACAGGACTCCCTTTCATTACAAATTCAAAGTTTACTGCTACGTGGGAGAAGAATGGTGATCAAACAATAAAACATGGCTCTCGATTTACCAATGTATATTTAAATTTTCGTTGAGCTGTAGGCAGCTTGGCTCAAATATATTTGTTGGTGTGCCGTTGAATAATAAAGTTTGAGATCGACTTTATTTCATCATTATAGGAAAACACGTTTAATATTTGTTGAAGGAAACTAAAATTGCGAATTCAATGTAACTAAATACGCCTAGCTGAAAGAACAGATCGAAGAGAATGAAATAAATTCCAACATTGCGTGCGAAGACGTCTCACATCCTGAAGCTACGGGAAGAAAAATTTATTTTCAATTCCATCTTTATATTTTTTGTTCATCATTATCTGATTTTCAAATTAAAATACGTCGTTAGGGCAAAGTGTTTAATTATTCCACGCACGTGACTCTATGATACATTCCATAGATAATGAATCACTTCAACAACATTACAGCAACAATTACTCAGATATATTAATCCTGAATTCGGTAATAACTGTGGAATTTCCACTCGCCCTAGTCTGTTGTTATTATTATTCATTGGGTTTTCACACCAGTAAGAAACTGGTGGAATTCAGAGGAGATTGAGAGACAGCAAGTCTCCTAAAAAAAATTGATCTCTGGGAAGGTGATGGTGAGTCGGAAGGGATAAACAATATCGAGAAACAGCCGAAGAAAGATAAATTAATAAGCTGAAATATTTCCAGATTGAAAGATATTTCCAATTGTTAAAAAAAAACAAATGTGAATGAAGCGAAAAGATGCAACACGATTTCTCTTAAAAGCTGTTATTCTCCAGTGACGAAATATTTGGTGATCGTGAACTATTTTGTTGATTTTTAAGGAAGAAAAAAATGTGTTCTTTTGTACTTTCTATCAGCACTTGTTTTTCCTCTTCTTTTCTTTTCTTTTTCTTCCAATTTTTTCCTATCTGGTCTTAGAATATTTCATTCATTCGCATATATTAAGAATTCTAACAATTTCGAAAGGAAGGGGGAAATAAGCCCAGGTTGGGGGAAAACGATAAACGTTTGGAACTTAAATGCCACAACGTCTCTCAATCCGTGAATACAGACTCATTTTTTAGTTTGCGGTTCTTTTCTTTTAAGATTATTTATTTGCACTGACGCCTGTCTTGAGATTCTATGGGTTAAATTTTTTTTCTTAAGTTTTCAAAACGATTGCAACTGCAACGAAGAATTGAAAAAGCCTAAAATAAAGCCTTAAAAACAAAAACAAATGGATAAACTGTAAACTTCAGTAGCTGCCAATAATGAAAGCTTATTTATGTTTTCTTTGCAAGAAAATTTAAAACTGACTCGTTTACCTTGAGGGTTATCAATAAATGAATGAATAAATAAATAAGAAACTGGGAAAAAATATGCAGTTTGTAAGGGATCAAATCTTTAAGGTCCAATACTTGTGAGATGAGACATTGTTTTCATTCATGTTATCCTATGGCAGGATGATGCAGATTTTTTGCCCACATTTCATGACAAACATAACGTGGCATTTTAGGGCCTAATTGAGTCTAAGTCGTGTTATCAACCCAATTCAACCAATCATCAATCTTTTAGCATCCGTCGTTAAATAGATCTTTATCGCATTGCCATTTTATGAGTACGTCCAGCTCGTCAGGTCATCTTATATTTTCTCGACCACAATTTCGCATATGATCTGCAGGGATTCACGTTGTGAGCCATCATGTCCAGTGGTTATCTGACATTCTTGCAACATAACCAGCCCATTGCCATTTGCATTTTCTCATGGTTTCTATGTGATCTCTGACTTATCTCTTTTTTCTGATATACAGTGCAGTCTTATGATCTCTTCATGTGAGTTAAAGCATGATTATCTCCTATGCTCGTTGCACAGTTCTCAGTTTGACGGTCAATCTTTTGGTTGCATTCTATGTCTCAGTTCCGTAGGTAACAATCGGGAGGATGCATTGGTTTGTTTTACTAAAAAGGAAAACCATTTCTCATTTGATATTTTCAGATTTGATAATTTCATAGTGTCAAACCTATCAGAACATTTAAAGATGCGTCGGTGATGTCAAAGTGAAGTTACCTCATTCATTTTACATAATGATCAGAAAAAAAAACAGATTTTTTGATCAAATATAGGTATCACCTTTTCGAAAGTTCAATTTACACCACTTTTTGCAGTGGATGGAAGTAGAGTTCACTGTATGTTATACAGCAAGCTGTTATAGAGTAAGTGCACACCCCTTTCCTCTCTCCCTCTCTTACATCCTGATCTTTGGTTCTTTCAGCCAACACAACCTCCAGAAACTTAGCCTAACACACAATCAACACCGTTTTTTGTGTTCATCGGTCTTTTGTCGTCTGTCGCTGGATAGAGACCTCCGCCACATTTTTCTATCATGAGCGTCGCAGAGCCAGTATTTTCTGAATTTTTACAGTTCATCTTCCCATTTTGTATTTTGCTGGCTTCTGTTTCGCATGTGATCTCTGAGGATCCATAGGATAGCCACCCTTAGCCCCCACACCGTCTAAGGCTAGACCGGCCATAAGAACCAACGAACTTTTCGTGTTAGAGAACCTTAGAACATTTTTGTTGGACCCCACACCAAATCTGGAGTCAACTTAGTTTTTTTACCGTAAGAATAAGAATAATCCTCACCGAATTTAGGATAGTGAATCCGTCAGGGTTCGTCTGTGGCATCCGGTTAAACTAAATGGATATATGAAATTAAAATTCCACATCCGAAATTTAAAATCATGACCATCGGATCGGTACGCAGCTCTCGTACCGACTGAGCCAAACTGACATTTCTACGAATGTATTTATTATATATACTATATAAAAGTTACGATACTCATCGTCAGTCGGAATAGAAATAGGAGAAGAGTTTCATCCTGTTGCAGCTCGTCTTTTCCCATGTAAAATAATGGTAATTGCATCTTTGCTTTAGGACAACAGCAGGCAACATTTTTTTAGTAACCGGTTCCCAATTACAAAAACATAACATCATCAACTGTTGAAATTTAGTAAGCCTTCAACGTCTTTCCTTCCCCGACTGCTATCAATATAACCAGAAAAAAAACATCCACCCAACAGTCACCTATGGATTGGAAACATGGACCCTGATCAGAATATTGGCCCTTGAAAATGTTAAGCATGACCCTCTCTGGTACAATGTGAATCAGATGTATAGAATACATAAGAAAATCCGAATGGCAATAGGTGAAGAATGCTGCAAAAATAATGGACAACTTGGATCTTCAGAGATGATAGGTATATCTTCTTTAAGCAATGGTTGAATAACAGGACAGACTTGACTTTTTGGCCCTTCTTAGCAACCTGTGTAGGAGACGAGACAATTTTTTAATTCAAACTGGTAAAGCCTAACCCTTTGTCCAGTATCGTGTGTTGCTGGAAAGTGTAGTTCTCTATCTGTACGGTAAACAAAGCTCTGGTGAGGCTTTGACGGGACTAGCAAGCTGCAAGTGGATTATGACGAATTGTTCAAGTGAAATGAAAGATCATGTATACGAACAGACGTCTTCACCTCCTCACGACACCTTAAGTACAAGAGGAAGATTTTAAAAAATGTGTTTACACCCATCAAAACCCAATATCTACAGGCAAATATAGTGTTGAGCATGAATAATACCGAAAATAGCGATGGTCTGAGGCGAAAAAAAAATACTATTTAAGACAAAATGGTTAAGTAAATATTCTGCAAGCATTTTCTTATGATTGTAGTTTCGATAAAAACGTCTAATGTCCCTGTAAACGAGATATAACGAAGATTTATCTCCCCTGAACGGTTATTGGTTGGGAGTAGATGGGGGAAGCGTCGACAGTTTTGTGGAAAATACGTATTTTTATGCTTCCTACTTATGTAGAGTTTGATTTATGTTTCAACATCGATGGAAGTTAGGAAGTATAGAAAATGTATGGGAAAGGAGCGGGGAGAAAAGAGATATGGAGAAAGGAATGAAGGAAAAGGTGTTGAGGCTGTGAAAGGAAGGAAGAAAGGAAAGAAAGAGGGAAAGAATGGATGAAGGTAGAAAGATAGTTGAAAATATGTATGATAGAGAGAGGAAAACAAAAGAAAAAAAAGGAGACAGGAAGGAGGCTGAGAGAAGAACAGAAATGAATGAAATACGAGAAAAAGGGAGGAAGGAAGGGAGTAAGGAAAGGAGAAAGGCAAGAAATCAGGAAAGAAAGGAAGGAAGAAAGGAAAGAAAGGGGGAAGGAATGGATGAAGGCAGGAAAATAGTTGAAAATATGTCTGATAGAGAGAGGAAAACAAAAGAAAAAAGGAGGCAGGAAGGAGGCTGAGAGAAGAACAGAAATGAATGAAATATGAGAAGAAGGGAGGAAGGAAGGGAGTAAGGAAAGGAGAAAGGCAAGAAATCGGGAAAGAAAGGAAGAAGGAAGGAAAGAGGGAGGAAGTGAAGGAAGAAGGGCGAAAAAATGAGGGAAGTTTGGAAAAAAATAAGAAAAGGAGAAAAAAAACGAAGGAAGAGGACGTTGCAGTTGTGTACGAAAGAAGCAGAGAGAAGGAAGGGAAAAAAGAAGGAAGGAAGAAAGAAAGTAGATGATATTGAGGATTGTGTGAGATATGAATAGACAGAAGGAAGAAAAAGGCAGGGGGTAAGAAAGAAAGAAAAAAGAAAGAAAGAAAGAAAAAATGAAGAAATGAAAAAAGGAGAGAGGAAGGATTGACGAGAAGAAGGAAGGAAAGTGAAAAATTGAAGATGTTGAGGCTGTGTGCGAAAGAAACACAGGGAAGGAAGCAAGAAACAAAAAAAAAAACAGAAAAAAGAAAGGAAAAAGAAAGAAAGAAAAAATTGCAATGATGAAGAAATAATAAAAAAAATTGAAAAGAAAAAGAATTGAAAAAAAGTTTTACCTGAAGAATTTATAGATGCGATACACTTCCGTAGAAAATATAGCGAATTGAAGAAAGGATAGAAAAAAAAAGAAAATTATTGAAAGATAAAGGTTACTCTGAAGCAATAAAGTAAGGGAGAATAGAAGGTTGGAATGAAAAAGGAAAAGAATAAGCTTACCTTATGGCGGAGATAGTTGCATATTTCCAAGCAATATAAAAAGAAATGGGATATACAATTTTGGTTTTCAAAGTCTTCCTTATAATGTTAGTGTCACACCATCTTCCCATTCACATTTAGTCTCTTGCTGTGCTGGCTTAAAAGAGGAGATAAGAATACCTCTATCGGGATTAAGTAATGAGTGAAAAAGGTAAAATAAGTCTGAGAAGATGGTTATTGTGGCGTGTAACTTCTTTAGCTACCCGGGGATAAGATTATTGCCGGGTAGCCAAGACTTGAAGAACTGGCAAAACATAAGGCAAGTGATGACAACTGACACGTTGAATATTGGTATGTGTACAAGGAGAAAACAACGAACGTCATATTCAAAGGACATGCAGAAGTCACAAAGAAATATGCAGACTGGGATTCATATACATTTATGTACACTGAAATATGTGTACGACGTTCACTAATAGACAAAAGTTGTACAGCGACACCATTAATCCTAAAGAGAAGAGTACGCAACCAATGTATTCTCCCAATGGTCACTTATGGAACTGAAACGTGGAACCTAATCAAGAGACAGACTTGCAAACTGAGAAGCGTGCAACGTGTGCATGAGAGAATCATGCTCAAACTTACATGAGGAGATCATAAGACAGCACAGTATATCAAGCAGAAAACAGGACATCGTAGAATCAACTAGAAAACTTAAATGGCAATGGGCCGGCCATATTGCATGAATGGCAGACAACCAATAGACATCACAACTCACAACATAGATCCCCAGGGATCACATCCTGACAGAATATAGAAATGTGGCAAATCCTAGGGAGGGTCCAAGTCCAACGATGGATAGTAAAATACTGATGATGATGCATTGTCAACGATGATTTGATGTTACGGGATTGGATATTATGATCAAATCCCGCTCGTTCGCGCAATTCCTAATGAATTGCTGTTACTACCCAATCATCCGATTCTTGCATTACTTCATTTGAACATATATATATATATATATATATATATATATATATATATATATATATATTGTGTCATCCACCAACAGCTGATTCGTTGTCTTACAACTCTTCAGTGTGGCTATAGACAATCCATTATCCCATCCAGTACAACGAGGAAGGACTGAAACCTTCACTTCAGACCCGGAGGCTGGAATCCTACCGCTGAGCCACGGTCAATAAGGCTGAATTTGAGCGATATATTAATTTTAGCTTAAATTCCCCATCCACTAGAGTGCGCTATTCCTGTGGTAGCATAGAGGCCGTAAAATGATTGGTAACATTTTCGTTGTACTATGATAACAAACCAAATATTGTGAGATTTGGGATGTTTAGGAAAATTCAAACCGAAGTTTACTAAGCAAAAGCAGAAATAATGTCTGTGCTAGAGTCTGTGTTTTTTTTTTGAATTGTGTGGCATGTGCTTTTAAAATTGCAGCGAGAAGAGGATGACGTCATTAAAGGATGACGTATATAACAGATTTTTAGTTACAAAAAATGGGAGCTGCATTATATCCTAGGTAGCATTCCACTCGACGAAACACAGTCATAGATATTAAATATTAAATCAATGAAATCAAATATTAAATAAATATTTTTCAATTGTGACCCGCTGTATGCTTTTTCAATCCATCCGTAATTTTCTTTTTGAAGTGTTTTACGATTCCCAATGACATTTTTTATGTTGATTTTTTTTTGTTTATTGCTGCTTTTATATCCCCCCCCCCCGAACAATAAAAGATATGACTGACTAAGAATATAGTGTTCGAAATCCAGATGCATCTTATTTCTTCAGTGGTAGCTCATGTGTATGCCATCAGACAACTATTGTCTGTGATAGGCGATCAAATCGCAGTAGTGTTTCTATATTTGATTTATCAGTTTGGAATAGCGAGACCGACGAACAAATATCTGCACAAAAAAAAAGTGACAATGGTATTTATATCTTTAGGTGCGTATGTGGTAAATGAAATTTGCATCTTTCTGTACTAAAAAATTATGAATGTAATAGTTGAAGAAGCCGTATATGTTGAAAATTTAAAGAAAAAAAAAATGTCCCCATTTCAATTTTGACGCTTTAAAAGGAAGAAAAATACCCTTCACTTTTTACCCCTTGAAAGAATAACTTTCCCTTCATTTCATACCCTTGACCAGGAAGTGTTTCCATTCCCTTTTGATCTCTGAGGAGGGAAAATTGTCTCCCTCCTTTTTTGATCTTCCAAGAAAGACCTATAATCTAATGAATATATATATATATATATATATATATATATATATATATATATATATATATATATATATATACATATATATATATGTGTGTGTGCATGTGTGTGTGTGTGCGTGTGTGTGTGTGTGTATTCGTGTATTGAACGGAGAATAAGTTTAGTTGTATTGTAAATCGAGTCCGCTCTGAAACCATTTTTATTTCTAGAAATGTTTTTCCATAAAACTACCCGTAGGTCCATCGAGTATGCATACAAAATTTTGTTGGTCTGCACCCATGTATAGATGGTTCTTGAAGAGACAAACAGACAGACATAAAGTGTGACACATCTCACTTATAAATACAGATGAACGCATTTTCTTTTCAATTTCATCAACGTTATTGCTTCCTACAGACAAAATTATTCAAAAATTGGAGATTTTAACGTGACACTCTTGATAATTTTGCTATCTTCAACAAAAATAAATCCCTGGGGAACCCTACCACCTGATATTCTTCAAATTAATATCTCGCTGGGCTGTTTAAATCTTATTTTCAGTTATTTTTTCGGCATAACTAATTAACTGATAATTAACTGGAATTACCACGAATGTTTGTACAGGTACGAGAAGAAATAAGCATTCTTAAGACTTGTGGAGCTTTGGGGAGGTAAGCAATGTCTTTGTATATTGTAAATTCATGGAACCTGGTTGGAGAGAAAAAATCTTGGAATATGAGAACTGTCTCCGATAGTCCATCTAACCTCCAACTCCAAACCCTGACTTGTTGAGTACTTGTTAATCAGAATCATCTCATCTGACTTCACTTTCTCCCCGGAAAAAAAATCACAGGTTGAAATGTGTCAGACACGTTGCTCTATTCTTCCAGAATACAAGAAGAGTAGAAAAGAAGATAGACGAAAAAAAAATCTCTGTGGAGATTTGAAGCTGTCATCGATATTTCTTGAAATCGGCGCCAGAGTTTACTTGTTGGCGGGAAGCTGGCCTCAATAAGACCCCCGAAATGTTTTGGTTATTTCTAAATAAGAATAACAGAAGAAGACAAAGCGAGATTGAGCACGAGATTAGATGAAAATGTAGACATGTCCTGTCAAGGCTGCGTCTCGGGAAACAGATTCTATCTATATAACGTCGCAATTCTCGAACGTGTGAGTCATCACAGCATATACATTGATCCGCTCCAAAATCAACAAAATCATTGTAAAATAATAACGAATAAGCTTGTAAATAATAGTATTCTTCCTAAATAGTCATGTTAAGATACGAATAAATTTTAACAACTAGTAATTTTCATACAAACACTAGTTAATCTCTATTGAAATTTCAGGGATACATCTGACTTCCTAGGAGATTATCTGTTTGAAGAAAAAGAAACTACTGAATTTGTTTCGTTGGAAGAGTCCCTTATTTCTTGGATAGAAGATTTTTTTTTGTTGATTGAAGATATCTTTAATACTAAAATTGTTACGTTTTACTGAAAGAGTCCTGGCAGAGAAGCAGAAAAACCTCACTGTTATTTACTTAAGTAAGCTTTTGATTTATGCAGATATGTACAATTTTTATTTTCATTTTCACTTTTAACATTGGGATTTAAATTACACTTTCTAGGGAGATTTACCATGTGGTATTGATTAACAAGTTAGTTACACAGATCCTTACTTCTGAGGAATGAGTTTGATCCTCACTGTGGCAATATAGTTCTAGTTTTGTTCTTAATATGTCTAGAAAGAAATTTTTTCTTTCAACTTCCCCTTTCAATAGATTTTTAGTGGAAGTGTCTATCTAAAATATAAGTCTATGCTAAATTGAATTATGTATTTTGCTGTCTTGTGATTTCCTCATGTGAGGTTTAGTATAATTCCTTGATGCGCATGTTGCATGTTTCTCAATTTGCGGGTCCGTCACTTGTTTTTATTCAGTAAACAACCAGACCTGTTCGCGATTTATTTTCCATTCAAATCTCATTTGCACTAGGTTTAATATTAAATTACATATCTTGATATGTATTTATTTGAATAATCATTGTATATATTATCATTGATAGTTAAAGGGGCTTTGATAAATCCACGAAATTATTGGCGGATTTCTGTCAAAGTTGATAATAGATGTAACGAATTCTACAATCACTACTGCTTGAACATTTTTCAACGGAAGTGTGTTCACTCGATCCCCTGAATCATCGAATCAAGCGATTTTTGTCAAGATATTGACGATGGAAGAGAGTGCATGAATGTTGATTTATACCTTTCCCAAGAGTACTAATGCTAAGTAAGCATCAGCAGGCCCAGTTGGAACTCGAACTCTGTCCGCTGGTGTCATTTTCTGTGCTTATAACCGTTATGACATCTCGCACTTCGAATTGAAACAATGAAGAAAGAAAAAACGCAGGGCATGATACTCTGTATATCTATTGACTGAGTGAATCATTGGATCAACTCCATTGATCCACTATAATGTTAACTGTTCATCATGAGTCTTTGACTGTAACATCCTATTCATAAAAACAAATGATCTGGCAAGAAATTTTGATTTTTTAATTTCACTTTTTTTAAATGGAAAGGACGGGCAAGATTAGTAATGAATATTAGAAACATTGTATATTTCTGATTTTTAGTAAAGGCATTTTCAGCATTTCAGTTTTACTTATCCACTTGAATCACATTCGACAATAAACCCGTGAAGAGTTCCTGTTAAAAATTTTAAAGTCACGCGCAAAGATTTGTTGCAGCCATTGTTCAATTCGTTGCAGTCAAACAAAAACTACCAGCATTACTATTATAGAAGCACGGTACTATTTGCAGGTACAGTAGCTGAAGATGTGTTTGATATATTCATGAACGTGGCTTGGACGAAAAGGATCATAACAGGCTTGATCACTGGGCGTTCATTAAAGATACGATATTACAAGAAGACAAAGTATGTGACTTACTAAGTACACGTTGCTAATGACGTGACTAATTGTCGGTCAAGGAATTATGTGAACAATTAAGTCCAGGTCATGCTCCCGTGGATTTGAGTATAGAACTCAAATATATAACAGCCAACAATTGCATTTTAATTATTGAACCTCTTCACATGTGAGACAATTCTTCGGTCATTGCAACCCAAAATTCATCCCCGGTGACATAATCAGTCGGAGTTCAAGACAGAGGCAAGAAGACATAAAAAAAAGAGTTATAATTAGTTTAGAGATGCGGTAGGGCACTTATTAAGAATGGAATGTAGATCGTTACCTCTACCAACTAAGTTGGGCAGAGTGTATGATTCACTCGTGTTTGTCGGTCCGTTTGTTTGTTTGTTTGTTTGTTTGTTTGTTCACTCAAAATCTCGAAAACTTTTCCATGACATTTTATTATGATTTTGTCGGAGGTTCGGTAATGGGACAATGATTAAATTAGAGGAATGTTCGGGATCTGATCTGCAGCTTTAGTAACAATGCATAATAGGTCAATTTTAAGCTTTTCGGATGTAATAACACAATAACGTTGCCATCACAGAGGAATCGCCATAAGAATATATAATAAACAGCACTATAGTTTTTTTATGATAATGATTTATTGATGATATGTTATTATTCAACTGAACCTAGTCTTGCTCAAGACCATTTGGTTAAGGCATTCAGTAAGGATTGGTCCGTGGTGCCAATAATGATATTAAATGATCTGAGATTAATCTGGCACAAGGCTGTAAGTTTGAAAAATGCTAGAAAAGCTCGAACCTGCTATAGAAATGATAGCATGTGAGACTAGCTTGCTATTTCTTTACGGCAAAGAACTCTTCGTTACCGATTATCTCATCGCCCATCGTCTTTAATTGGATTTATTGACCCAGACGTCTACCCCTCTCTACTTCCTTTTCCCGTTCCAATAACTGTCAAGCGATATGCTCAAACAATGAAAACCAAAAGGCGTCTGTGCACTAGCAAGAGGGTTTTCCGTGTCAGGAAATTCTTGGGGTTGTGATCAGAGTGATGTATTACGAAATAATTCGTAGTTATCTACAATTAAATAAATTTAGAATATCATCTTGATTAAGAGGCATCACTAGAGTCTGTCTGTTACATCCCGACCCTATACAATCTTCACCATGTCTGGTCTCTATCTAAGAGTCGAAACCCCACCCTGTCTCCGAAAATGCATGCCGTCGTAAATACTCCTGTTTCAAGATGGGGATTGGTGAATGGTGCCATCAGGTTCTCTTCCTCTTTCATCTTCTCCTTTTCTCCCTAACGATCATCTCTTTCTCTTTTCTGTACACAAGATATTATCCACTTTCATTCCAACGGGAAATTCCGCTTGCATTATGTAATTAATGGTTAGCACAGCTGCCTCTCATGCGTTAGGTCCCAGGTTCAATTCCTGATGTAGAGTGAAGAAAACTTTTCATTAGGTTAAATTTCCTCGTGCATCAAATCGAATACACTCTAAGTCACATATCGGTGACCATAGGCCCACAGCATCATTTTTGGTGGCTGGCCCGTGGTCAATATAAGCATTTTGTACAATATTTCTCAGAATCTATATTATAGAATTACTTTTTTTTGGCTTTGCAAATCAATAACATAACAATTATATATAATATGGTTGTCTAAAGTAGAAATCAAGTACCCTTTCTGTAATACGATCAATAAAGTGACTGTGTGAACAGAATTAAGATGAAAAATGCCTTGTGTGATCAGCTAAATCAAAAAGGTTACCCATGCAAGCAGTGTAAATTGGTGAAGGTAAAGGTGTCTCCTCGGTTGATTTGCATGGCGTCAAGCAGAAGGTTATAAGAACCTGTGAATGAAGTTCTTGTCTTGAATAGAATGGAAATATGCAAGGGTTATTGAGCTGACTCATGCAAAGGAAACCGAGTCTTCGTCACCAGCCGTTTATAATCCAGTGGGATTTGTCTCTCGAGAAAGAGACGCATTTCAATTTAGTGAATTTTAAATCCCCAAAATAAAGAACGGTAAAAAAAAAAACAGCATCACTGACTGTCAGTGAAATAACTGCATACTATCATCATCATCATCATCATCAGTCTCTTAACGTCCGTCGTTGGACATAGACCTTCTCCAGGATTCGCCACACTTCTCCATCGTGGGTGTCGCGGAGCAAGTATTTTCTGAATTTGTTCAGCTTGTCTCTCCATCTAATACACTACCGGGCTTGGTTTCGCATTTGATCTCTGGGGATCCATGTCGCAAAGTGTAATGTCTATTGGTTGTCTGTAATTCTTGCAACATGGCCAGCCCATTGCCATTTGAGTTATTTTAATGGATTCTATGATGTCCCTGTCTCTTTTCCCAGATGTACCGTGCTGTCTAATGTTATCTCAATGTGAGGCCTAGCATTTTGATCTTGATGTTTTTATCCCCAATGTGGTTGTTGCACATGATCTTTGTCTAGCTGAAATTCATGTGTAGGCCGACTTTCTTACCCCATGGACAAATACGAATGGGCTAAAAAAAATATAGTTCCAATGCAGGAGAAACTGAATTGTTAACAATTACTTGATCCTCTCCAAACTTTCGTAATTTTTTCTATACTTCATCTACATCCCTTTGAACAAAGGTCATTGGAATTCATTGAGTGTTTTGGGAGATATTGAAAGGACGAATATGAATGTGCACAAAAAATTAATGAAAAATAAAATGAAAAATAAGTCTCAGCTCAGAACGAATTCCAAGATCTAACTAAAACGTAACTTATTGTTTTCGGTCAGGTGGCCAACTTTCTAAAAGAAAAGTCTATGTCCAACAACGGACGTTAAGAGACTGATGATGATGATGATGATGATGATGATGATGATGATGATGATGATTGACGATTCAATATCTCCAAAAGTTCTCAATGAATTCCGATGACTTTTCCTCGGAGGCTTGCAGATGTACTCAAGAAAAAATTTCGAAATTTCCGGCTGGATCCTGCAATTATTTACAATCTATTTCTTCTGCTTCCTAACTATTTGTTTTCATATTCATTCTGTTCTTAGTGACAATGGCGTCGGTATAGGTATGTGTTCTCAGAGAGCTTCCTTATTGACCATTGTAACGTATTTAGATAAACATTGTAAATAACAGGAATGTTTTTTTACAGAGTTTACTCCTTTTTTTCTTTTCGCTTTTCGTTTTCCTTTTTGCAATAACAAAGATAGTGACTTCATCTTCAGCTGGCTACGAATCCATGGGTGGGGGACGAAGGTTTGACTATCAGGAACTAACGTATAATTAAATGTCACATCTTATGGGAAGTGGCTGTACTGGTCGGAACAGGAGGCGGTTTATTGGTCGGTTTTACAGACATTTCGCATTATCTTTTGCAATTATGTTATGGTTAGCAGGACATCTTGGGCCATCTTACTTCCCACGGGATCAAATCACTTCCTGTACCCCACATATCGTTCCTAAACCTCATACCAACAACTTTTTATGTCTTAAATACAAACCATTTGTTCATGACAATGTGGATTTCTGTATACTGGATATACATTTCTCTCTCCCCCCCCCTCTCTCTCTCTCTCTCTCTCTCTCTCTCTCTATATATATATATATATATATATATATATATGTATATATATATATATATATATATATATATATATATATATATATATATATTGTACAAATCAGGGATGCAATATGATATGATACAATATAAAGCAATATCTGATTATTTTGTGTTTATTTCATTAAGTGCTCAATACATTCAACTTCAAATATTAAGTTGGTTTAGAGTATAAAGTGAAATATAATGGAATGAAAATTAGCCTGGAGAAGCCCAAACAGGGCACATACACACACACACACACACACACACACACACACACACACACACACATATATATATATATATATATATATATATATATATATAAGCAATGCTCTTCCAACTCGGGACTGGAGCAGTCTGGTGGATTGGGAATTGTGTGTAAGTAAATATATCGCTTACATTCGAACCCACTTACTGTCCAGTTCTGCGTAGGACAGGGGTAAAATGCTGAGGCAGAGGTTTTGATCTTACCTCTATCTATTTGTCTATCCCTATATCCCACTGTCCATATATATCTATCTGTCCTTCTGTTCATCCCATTCTTCACTATCTATCTATCGATCGATCTATCTTTCTACTTATCTATTTAAGCCTTTTCATACAGTAAGAATCTCCTGAAATCTCCGACTAAAAATGAGAACCATCAAAATGGCTTTGATCCCGATTGTCCATTATTAACAGTACGTCTATGTGGAGGTTTCAAACTATATTTCCTGCAGCTAAATCCAGTGATCCCAACTTCTTATAATCCGTGATTAACTGACCATAATGAAATAGTATGGGATTGAAATCTGTATTTACTACTTACTGTCCCACCGCCAGTCCTCTCCCCCCATCATCACATTAAGAGCTCCAGTTTATCAAATTAATCGTTAACTAAAACTGTTAAGAAAACTGTCACTATAGGTTCCTTCAGTTTTCAAGTTGGTCCGACTGGATAGTTATGTTTGTATGTATCACACGTACGTTCTGCACCAACGGAGGTAGTGGGCTGAAAATTTAAACATTTGCTCCTTATAATATTTAAAATGTTTTTTTGTTTCCTCCACCTCCCTCTCTCTAAATCAGTTTTAGTGGACATTCTATTTGTAATGTAAGTTCATGTTAAATTAGTCTCTTGGTCTGTGCCCAGGAACATACACATTTTTTTTTTTGATTTTTCAATTCAGGCTGTCCCAGTGATCACTTCCCACGAAAGTGTGTGAGAAAATATTGATTCATCTATCAGCCTTTTTAATTTGAAAAGAAAATAATTGATCATCCCAACACGAAATGCTGCCAAAAGACGTTTGTTATTTGACAGTTTCTTAGTCCTTAGTTCGCGTCCACTTTTTTTGGATCCAGACATTTTAACCATGATTATCTAACAAAATGCAAGCGTAGTAACTTATTCATTGATGATTCCTTTTCCTTTTTTCTTAATTGATCACTCCCACACGATATGTTGCCAAAAGATGTTTGTTGCATGACGGTTTCTAATGAGTAACTAACCAGACCTGTTTTCTTTACTTTCCCTCATTTTTCAACTACATTTGATCCTTCAGATATTTCTGATCTCCAACTACCCTTGATTCTCTGGCTATTTTTTTCTGTTATTGTAATCCTCCCGGCTGCTTTACTCTCTCTCTCTCTCTCTCTCTCTCTCTCTCTCTCTCTCTCTCTCTCTCTCTCTCTCCCTCTCCCTCTCCCTTTCTGTGACATTGCTCTCACTCTACTCTGTACCCTTTCTCTTTCTCTCTCTCCATTCTTCTCTGTCCGTTCGTTCTTTTTTCTTTTCTCTTCCCTTTCTATTTCTAACCTTCATTCTTTCTGTTGTCAGGTTTTCCCTTCTCTCTTTTAACTTCGTTCAATCTTTCCGCCTCACTTTCTTTCTCTGTCCATTTATTTTTTCTATCTATCCTCTCTATTTATTTCTAACCTTCATTCTTTCTTCTGTATCCTTCACTCCTTCCCTCTCTTAACTCCATTTGATCTTTCTGCAACACTCTTTTTCTCAGTTCATTTGTTATTTTCTTTCTTTTTTCCATTTATTTCTAAATTTCGTTCTTTCCTTTGTCACGTTCAGTCTTTCTCTCTCTCTAATCTCTCAGTCGCACTCTCCTCCGCGGGTCCATTCAATTTTTCTTTCTCTTTTCTTTCTTTAGTTTTAATTTTCATTCTTTCTTCTGCCACGTTCAGTCCTACTCCCTCTTGACCCCGTTTAATCTTTCCGTCGCAATCTCTTTCTCTATTGGCTTTTTTCTCTCTTCCTCCTTTTCTCTTTTTCTCTCTTTCTCTTTCATTTGCTTTTATACTACTCCATTTTTTCTCTTTCTTTCTTCCTTCTTTTTTTCTCCATTCCTTCCACCCTTCCCCTCTCTTCTATCCTGTGATTTATCAATACCTTTCTTTCTGACCCTCTCTTTTTTTCCTCTGTCTGTCTGACTATCTGTCTGTCCGTCCGTCACTCTCTTTCTCTCTTTTACCCCCAATCTTTTTCATCCAGTCACCTTCTGTTCACCACATTTACTCTATTCGTCATACCCTCTTTCCCTGTTCATTCGTTTTTCATGTCTCCCACATCTTAAATTCTATCTTTTTTCTAGCTTAGCAATCTTTTTCTTCCCATCGTCTTTAATTCTCTCCCCCCTGTTTATCTTGTTCTTCGTTTCTACTTCATTCCTTTCTTTCCTCCCCTGTGATCCATCCGTCTGTTATCTTCGTACCTTCACGTATAAATCTCCTTCTCTTTCTTCCAGTCCTTTATATTCCTTATCAGTCACTTTCTCTTCTTCTCTTTATTCAATCCATTGACCCTTTTCCGCCCACCACTTTCACCATCAACATTTTTCTGTCTTTTTGTATCTCTTTCTTTCTTTTCTTTCTATTAGATCTTCCATCTCACCTCCAGCTTCCCATTTTCTCTCCCCACCCTCTCCCTCCCTCTGTCTTCTCAATTAAATCTCTCATCTTACTTCATCCTTTCTATTTTCTCTTCCGACCCTTACATCTATCTCTCTCTCTCTCTCTTTACTTCTCCATCTTTCCCCCATTTCTTACTTTCGATTCGTTCTTTATCACCCTCTGCCTTGCCCGTCTCCTGAACTTTGTTATTGTCCCCTCTTTTTACACCTTCTCCCCCTTGTCGGTTTGGACAAATATGCACGCGTCATATCCACACCCAACCCCAAAACAACCTCGCTGCAATTAAATGAAATACACAGTAGGGACTGTAGACAAAGAATCACCACCGCCAAAGCAGATTGTCCCCGCGAGCCCCCAGCTCTTGATCTACCTGGAAGATAACGGAGTGCAATTTCCGAGGAATTAAAACAGCATACGCATTTTGGTCATTAAAACCAAGGATCTGGTGTATGTGGTGTTGTTGGGTCTACTGGGGTTACCAAGGGGGTCCCATAGAAAAGGGTGTGATCGGGATAGGGTGGGATCTTAGAAGGTATGGAATGTAAGCCCAGAGAGCTAAGGATACGTAGGGTTCGCGATGCATAGCAGAACCCCCAAAAGATGGACACTTTTGGAGGGCCCCGGTCAACAAACCTATTAACCCACCATTAAGTGGTCAGACTACAAACTCCAGAAGATCCATAACCCTTCACAGACCGGGCGGTTGGCCTTTCGTTTCCTCTTTTTCTGCCCATCAATGTCATTCTGATTTTGATGTTTTAATAAGTATTAGGAATTCGGAAAGGAAGGGTGTAATGGCTGTTATGTCTGGGTGTTGGATGGAGTCAGATTGTAAGGCTTAGGGTGATGTTTGTAGTTTGCAATTGTGAAGAAACTATCTATCTTTCTCTATTTCTACAGCTCTCTGTCTTTCTCTTGTGCCCCTCCCTCTGTCGTTGTTTTAATGAGTGCCATAGTGTGTGTGTGTACGTACGTACGTGTCTTTCTGGCCTGAAAAACTGCATCGTTTTTCATCTTTTTTTTCTTTCTTACTTTTCATCGATTTTTGCACTCCTCGATTTGATTATCTTTTTATTCGTGAACCTCATCCGACCAATCCAACTCACTTTCTCTCCCCCCTTTCTCTCTATCTCACTCCCTTTCTCTCTCTTTTCTGATTGAATAAGTTTGATGTAAAGCCGAGTGTGGGATAAACGAAGAAGGGTAGTTGTGTTACTCCAATTTTCAAATTTGGCAGGACTTACCAATGTACACACACACACACACACACACACACACACACACACACACATATGTATATATATATATATATGCATGTATTTGTGTACGTATGTATGTACGTATGTATGTATGCATAATTCATAAATTTTAACAGCTTTAAACACTGAACATATAAAAAAAAGAATTTTCGGTCATTTCAGTCAATTATTTCCCAACATTAGTTAATATGATTTTTGCCTTTTTTCCTCTTTTCCTAATGTTTTACACAGAATTTTGATATAATCGAATATATTTGAATCGTCCTTAACAGGATCAATAGTTGTTTACCATGTAACCGTTACGGTGATTTAAAGATATCAATGTGGCTCCACATTAAAGTTTATCGGACAATCCCTCCCCTCAAGCAATAATTTCAATGTATACCTTGATTCAATCATATATATTTGCTTCCGTCATGGTTGAGACGGTTGTGTTATCAACTTTTGTCTGTTGTTTCGATTCGACCGAAGATAAGGATCCAGGATTTCGAATGTCACTTTTCAAATATGGAAGATGGGAAACAATAAAATCTCTCTGACTTCTGGCGTCTTACTAAAGAAAGTTTTTACTAAACGCGATGTTACGCAAAAGGCTGGGAAATTTGAGTTGCGCGTGCAAATCTCATACAGTTTTGACTTTTGTAGCTAATTTTGCAAACAATGGACGATTTCAAAGGAGATTATGGAAAATAGGTGTTAGTGTGGGCGTTTCTGCACTTATAATATCTTTGGATATATTCAAACAATATCATTCAGTCATATTTTTGGTAAAGAAAATTGACAATAATCATTTAGCTATATTCTCCCTGACACAATTTGCTTCTTGCAATATTGTTTGTTTACACCAATCATCAACAGATGTAATCCTTAGGTTCCCGGATTTTAAGAGGAAATATCTTATCGCAGATAAGTAGCATAGATCCTAAGTAAAGAAGTAGTCTCCAATGAGCCTGTTTGACATTGGCAGAACCTTACAAATCAGGCCAAGCAGGCCCATCGTCCAGCAAAAGTCAAATGTATTCATCTACCTACTTACTCCTCTATTCAATGAAAAGCCTCCCAAAATCTCAGAGCAAAATTGATCAAATTGAAGTCAATGGTATATGCATGGACTAGAATATATACGTTAAAAGATGGAATACATATAATCCTCTGGGACTTTAACTTTCAAATGGATCACCCGATCCAGAAAAGAAAACCAAAAAGAAAAGAAGGCGCCAGATCGTGGATTTCGCTGTTACGACAAACCATAGAGTTAAACTGAAAGAGGGTCGCGTCCATTAAAGTAGGAGTCCTTGGGACCATGCAAAAAAAAAAAAAAAAAGACAAAAATAACAACAAACAAAAACACTGCAATCGAGATCAGACGAATTAGAAATGCAAGTAAACTTCGAGACTGTACAGACTATGGCGTTGCAAGGGTCTTCAAGGATACTGAGAAGGGTGCTGCAGATTTGAGGAAAACTTGCTGTCACCTAGTCTTCAGTGATGACTATCAAACGTTTGGTGTGAATATGCAAATACATGACAGTAAAGCTGGAATAGAATGAAGATTTAGATTAATATATGGACTTTGCAAGAAGGTTAAAGAGGTTGTGGACCATGAGGGTATCGATATTGATCAGAGCCCTTGGAACAGTCCCCCACAGAACCCTAGCAAATACATTGGTGGAATTGAGAACCTGAGAAAGAGCCGATACCATCCAGACAACACTACCAAAGTCGGCCAGGATACTGAGAATAATCTTGGAGTATTGGTGAAACTTGCTGCCACACAATCTCCAATGTGGAAACTTAAACAATAATAATAATGACAATTCAAGTCGAAAAAAGTATATCTAATTTTTATTGCAAGAAAAAGAACGATAAAAACAATAATGCGTCATAGAAAAGTTAGTGAAAGTCAGAAAAGAAAGAAAGACAAGACTGGCTCCTTCTGGATCAAATTCTAATCTGATTACAACTATTTCAGCCACTAAACTGAATTTCCACCAGAGATTTTCCCTTACTCATCAAATAAAGCGAGTGCATGGAATTCTAAATTTATACTATAGAAGGTTAGGGTTGAGAAGGGTTGATAAAAAGAAAAATAATTATAAGAAAGATAAAAAAAGGAAAGCAAAGGTCATACATACTGATTAAAAGAATCTGTTTAACGACGCCAGATAATTCAACTTGGCATCCATACTTTTCCATTTCCTCTTTCTCTCTTTCTTTCTCTTTCTTTTTCACTTTTCCACTCTTTTTTTCTCTTTGTTTTTCACTTTTTTTTCCCTATTTTTCTTTCTTTCGTTGATTGATGAGATAGGAATAAATTCTGTCTCTCTTCTTTCCTTTCTCTATCCATCAAACTTTTTAAAAACATTTTTTAACTTTTTTGTATCAACCGGAAGTCTGACTTGTCATTGTTGTTAGTTTAGGGAAATAATAACTCAATAGGAGATTGACAATAGAGAAGAAGAAAGAAAGATAGAAAAAGGGTATATAAAACAAAAACCTGAAAACTAAAACTATATAAAACAAAAGTCTGCCTAAAAAACAAAGGAAATGCCATGTGGAATTCAAAATAAAATAAAGTATCATATTCTTTATAATTCCGGAAAGGAAAATAAAATCAACAATGAAGAAGGAAACAGAAAGGTGAATAGTGAGAGAAAAAATGACGTAAGCAGGACACGAAGAGGAGAGGAAAGAGGATATTGAGAAAGAAATCTGAAAAAAAGTTTAAAAAAATGTCAAGGGGGGGCTATCTGGTTGAGTTGGGAGGGTCTAGTTGAGGTGAGTTGTCAGGATTGGGGGTTCAGAATGAGCAAAATCACAGGTGACAAAGAAAAGGAGATAGATAATTAATCTCTCGACATTGAAACGCTGTCTCGGCAACCATCGATCGATCTTCACTTTTCATGCCTATCCTTGAACCAGACCCACCCGAACCTCTTATGGCAGCAGTGTTGTGATAAAGAAACGATTCGATCATGAGAGTGGACAGGTATACTCTGCCCCGCCTTACTTATATGCCAAGCAATCAATTATTGTTTAACCTTGTTTTTGAAATTTGCCTAATTCTGTACCTTCCTTTCCGGCCAATATTGGTCTTCCATCTTTGCTTCGTTCGTTCTATCTTACCTTCCTTCACCCTTTTTCCCTTCCTTTTTTCCTCTATCTTTCTTCCTGTCATTTTATCAATTTCTTTCTTCTTTTATCAATTTATTCCTACCTTTATTCATTTCTTCCTCCCAGACTCCTTTCATTCATTTCTTCCTTCGTCCCTTCCTTTATTCATTTCATCCTACCTTTATTAATTTATTCTTCACTCTGTTCATTTCTTACTTCCTTCCTTCCTTATCCCTTCCTTTATTCGTTTTTTTCTTTCCTCTCTTTATTTCTCCCTTTATTCATTTTATCTTTCCCTTATTCATTTCATCCTTCCTTTATTCATTTCTTCCTTCCTTCATTCATTTCTCCTTCTTTCATTCATTTCTCCCTTCCTTTACTCATTTTTCCCTCCTAAATCAATTACTTCTTTTTCTTCATTCATTTCTTCCTCCCTTTATTTTTTCTTCCTCTCTTTATTTATTTCTCCCTTCCTATATTAATTTCTTCCTTTCTTTATTGGTTTCTTCTTTCTTGCTTTATTTCATCTATTTCTCCCTTCCCGTGTTCTTTTTTATTTGTCCTTCCTTTTTTATCCATTTTCCCTTCCTTTAGTGATTTCTCCCTTCTTTTCTTCATTATTTTTTTCTGTTTTCCTTCTCTTTATTCTTTTTCTTTCTTTTCTTCGTTTCTTCTTTCCTATACTGATTTTCTCGTCTTTCATTTTTTCTTCCTTCCTTTATTGATTTCTTCCTGCTTTTTTATTCATTTCTTCCTGTTTTCCTTTATTTATTTATTCATTTTCCTTCCAGCCTCCTTTTATTTAATTTTTCCTTCTAGCTTCTTTCATTCATTTTTTCCTTCCTGTCTTCCTCTATTCATTTCTACTTTTTTATATCTATTTATTCTTTTCGTTATTCATTTTTCCCTCTCTTATCCCTTTTCCCTTTCTTTATTTGTTTCTTAATCCCAACTTTTTTTTCATTCATTTTCCTCCCTACCCTCTTTTATTCATTTCTTCCTCTTTTTATCCATTTCTTCTTTCCATTCTTGGTTTATTCGTTTCTTCTTACTTTAATTCATTTCTATTTTCCGTTTTTCGTTTCTCCCTACCTTTTTTTATTGTCCTTCCTTTATTCATTTCTTCCTCCCACCTTTCTTCCCCGTCCTGTGTTAATTTATTTCTTCCTTTTTTCATTCTTTTTTCCTTCCTTCTTTCTTTTATTCATTTCTCTTCCTGAATCCCTCTATCCATTTCTTCCTTCTGTTATTCATTTTTCCTTCCCTCATCCATTCTCCTCCCTTTATTCATTCTTTCTTCCATCCTCTTTTACTTCTTTCTTGGCTTCCTTCATTCATTTCTTCCTCTCTTTATTAATGTCTTCCTTTCTGCCTCTCTTTATTCATTTCTTTATTCCACCCTCCTTCCTTTCCTCCCTGGCTTCCTTTATTCATTTCTTCTTTTCATCCTTTCTTCCTTCAATCTTTCTTCCTTCCATCTACTGATCCCTCTTTTTCTTTTCTTTTTCTTCTTTTTCTCCTGTGTTTGGTAATCTTCTTCACATTTTCCCCTTTGGTTCTTCAAGTGGTTTTTTCTTAAATTTTATTTCTGCTTCCTTTACAGTAAATCTTCTTAAACAATGGCGCCTACCGTAGAGCAACATTGAGGAGCCCCTCTTGCATATGGCCATGTGATGAACTAAAACAGCCCTAGTAAATAATGGCATGTTTAGGGACTGTAATAATATCTCTAGCATCGATTGCTGTCATTGACTGACATACCGAAATGCTACTTATGATCCTTACTCAGTATTACAAATTCAGATGTTGCAGATGTTTTTTCATCTAAATTTAGATGAAAAACATCCAAATTTAGATATTTTTCATCTGAATTTATGTTTTCAATCGAAAGTCAGATATTTCTATCTGAATTTAGATGTTTTTCATTGAGTTTAGTTGTCAGAATTCGCCTGTTAGATCATTTTTCAAGAGAAATAAGCAGTATTTTTATTCAATTCAAAACAATATAATAGGTTATATTCTAATAAATTTGGTAATATTTTAATAAAACAAACGGTGGAAATTAAAATAACGGCAAATAAAATGTAATATATTACCAAGATATTAGACGAGAATATAGATGTTAATTGATGTTTTAAGATGTTTTGGCTCAATCTTAGATATAAACATTAAAATAAAGTTGGCAAATTTGCCCTTGCTGGATCTTCACACAAGCAGTTATGGTCTGACTTCTAGGCTTGTTTACCCAAGTAAAAGCTGGGAATCATTTTCCTTATTTTCAAGGCAAACAAGGTTTAATAGTTTGGGAGATTACCGTGCTACCTGCTTACCAGCATTCATACACACGTACATACATACACACGTGGATATATACACATGTATATACATACGCAAAACCACATACCGATTACCCCATCTCGTTTATTCGAGAATTCATCTTATATCACTTCGCCTTTACAAATGACTTCAAGCCTTTGAACTGTGTCTGCGAGCAACAGTACTTTATATAGATTTAATTTTGCATCCGTTACCAAGATGTCTCTCAAGTTATCAGAAAAACCCAAGAGAGCTCGTAAAGGAGTTTTGCTTAGTGTGGATATGGCATATATATAAGAAGATTAATTTTTCTGTCTCGGAACGCAAAAGAAATCCAAATGTAAATCAATGGTAATTGCATTTTCACTTTGCACTTTTTGAGTTTACCAAAGGTTTCATAAGAACACTACTTACCGAAATAGACGTATACATGTATATCTGAAGAGGAGATTACGTGTTCGACACCTGATTGGTGTTTCTCAGTAGTGCAGAATATCATCGTTCGAGCCTGCGTAATGGTGATTCTGTTGGTAGACCGGACTAATTGTTAAATAGGCGTACCACAACCCTAAACCTGATTTTCTCCCTGTTCGTCATCGAGACACACCCACCTGATCCTTGCAAATTTCGAGAAGTTTATCATACAAAATGAAAAGCAGAGGGAAACAGATGTTTATACATCATGAATTTTGGAGGTTTTACAAGCAATTAGTTGCACTTACTGAAAATGATACGTCCAGCTTTATTGGTTCCAAAGAATTGAATGGTATCCGCTAAAAAAAAGGACACCCCCCCCCATAACGTCTCGACGAACCGCACGAGAACACCAGGCTCTTCCAGTGTGTGTTGATGACAGTTGTCCGTGGCAAAACGCCCTCCCTAGTGACAGTGGGAACGGAATGAGAGAGATGACTGAACACAATGGGCAGTACTTTCTGTTCATTGCTCTAAAGCCAAGTTTTTCTTGATTCAAGTATCAGATACAAATAGTAATGAAAATAAAATACAGACCTTACGCTGTTCCTGTGAGGGCTTCACATATCACAGCACTAACTTCAAACGCTTCGAAATTGGCAAGATGTGAAGGACAACTACACAATAATTTTGCTAATGTAGATTCGACAAAGAAATGAATACATAGACATTTTTGTGGTATTTTTATCAATAGGTCAGCAGCTGAATGGTTGAAAATGCATTCAATTTATTCGACAAATACTTATTTTTAAGTTAAATTTCCTCCCTTGTCAATGCACTTAATCTAAAACCAGAGATCCGTTCACTTGTACGAAAAAGCTAACAAAAAATTTGAATGATGTTCCTTGTCTGTTATATTCAATAAAAGATGTATTAGAGAAAATATGCTGCCAATTCATATATATATATATATATATATATATATATATATATATATATATATATATATATATATAAACTGGCACATAGACATAAATAGAATAATGCATTTATATATGTATACTTATAGATGTGTATTGAAAAGTCATTAGTACTATACTGTTTTAAGCTTTTTACACGTACTCACACACATACAAAGCAGATTGTGACGAGTTCATATTCGTATGTACAAACACACGTATTCGGAACAGAGACTCGGATAGTCACGTGACTTTCTCCCAATAAAACCACAATGGCAAGTATTCAAACAACAGCTTCAGCGACAAAAGTATATTCAACTGATTTATCACATTGTAAATTTGCTTCACACTCTAAGAATAAACGCCAGCACTGTTTCATGGGGTTGATCTTCGCCCCTCCCCTCACCACCTGTTGCTTTGAAGGATGACTCACTAATGGGCAAGAAAGAGGGCGGGGAGAGAGAGAGACAGAAAGAGAGAGGGGAAGAAAGAAATATGAAAGAGAAATGAGAGGATGAAAGAGACAAGAGGGTCAATAAATGTTTCAAGGAAGTGTGAATGTACAGAAAAAAGAGAAGATGAATAATAGAAATACATAAATGAGATATAAGTATCGAATGAATGAGAAAAAAAGAAAAAATAAGAAAGGAAGGAAAAGTGGAAGAGAGAAAATGAAAATAAGGAAAATTGAAAAATGTGAAAAGTAAGGAAGAGTGTGACAAGAGAGAGATATATATATATATAGAGAGAGAGAGGGGATACAACGAAAGAGAGGAGAAAGAAAGGAGGAATCAAAGAGAAGGAAAGAAACAAAAACAGAAAGAAATAAAAGGACAGAGAAAGAATGTAAGGAGCGAAGGATAAAAACTACAAAAGTAAGAGAAAAGAGAGAAAGGAAGAACGAGAAGATAATAAAGCAAAGAAAAACAAAAGAAGAGGGAAGAGGAGAGAAGGAAAGGGTGTTCGGACAAAAAAAGAAGTTAACTACGAATGAAACGAAGGAAAAAAGAAAGAGGAGAGAAAGTGACACGGAAGAGAAGTAAATATGAAAATAATTGATTTCAGATAAAGAAAATAAAAGTAAAAAGACTGTTTTGCAAGAAAAAAAGAGCTTAATAGATAAGAATAAGTTAAAATATATGGGAAAGGGAATGCAAATACAAACGAGTTAGATGGAATTGAAGATATGAAAAAAGGAATGCTACAGACAGTATTGTTCCAGATTTTAGCTGCTGATTTTCGAGGCAATCAGTTCCTTCAACGTTTGATAAATTGGTACAGCACAATCTTTCTATTTCCTTTTCTCTCATTTGGCCATGAGATTTATCAAGTTCAATTTGATAAATATCTAAAAAAAAAAATCGAGAAAATTAAGTGATTTTAGAAAAGACTTATCAGTTCAAAATAGTTGTATGTTTCACGATTAGATCGATGTTCGATCCCTGTTTACGTGTTTTCATACATCCCAATAAGATGCTTTTCTGTCGGTCGATTCTGATTACGTTAATTATCAAGAAAAAAAGGAAGGGAAGAAGTGTTGACATTGAAAGGTTTGACGTCATAAAAGAACAATTTTTTGATTATTTTCTACAAACAGCAGCTATGATGGTATAATAGATTATACAAAATCTGCATTTTTGTGAAATTGCCCACCTCCCAAATGGCTATTAACGATTTTTTTTCATTCAAAATAAATACTGCCGAATATTTCCATATCGCAATTTTTGAGAAGTATGAGAATCGACGGACTCAAAAAAAAGACTATTTATTCCTCTTCTTCCTCCACCTCCTCCCCTTATTCCCCTTTCTGATATTGTTACCATTGATGGTGGACCCTTGGTTGAACTCACAGTTCTTGTTTTTTTTTTTTGTTTATTTTTTTCAGGCCAATATCTTTACTGCTGATTTCCAGGGTCAAAGTCCCTACCGACCCGGAAGATTGGTGGCACAAAGTTTTCCTACAAGCCATCTTGCTACTTGTACCGACTTGTACCGACTTCAGCAAAGCTTATCGAAAACAGAAAGTCATTGGATGGAAGATCAAATTAGATGGAGAGAGGAGGGGGATAATAATCCGAGTGAATGGAGAGAGATAGAAAAGATAATAGGACAAAAAATCAAGTGTGGGTGAAAGACAAGTCTGGTTAGTCATGCAATAGAAACAATCATATCATCTGGCAGCATACCTTGTTGGGGTGATCAGTTAAATATATCTCAAAAAAAAAGGAGAAGGTGATCGACTGATAAGTTACTTCAGCGATCGCTAAAAATTTTGAATTTTGATGAAAAAATAAATAAACGTGGACTCTGCTGGACATGAACATAGGGGCTAGTATATCATGAACTTACTTTGTAAATTGAACCCTGCGCATTGATAATTCATTCCAGCGGGGTAATTTAAAAATCAACAGCGAAAAAAAATTTTTTTTTTAGAAATTGTAAATGTTTAAATTTTTAGCTCTCTAGTCTAGTTTGATTGGTGTTTAGCCTTTCTGCGACTCATGCTTAGATAGCCAGCCAACCAGACTCACTTGAAAACTAAAGAAACCTTTGTTGACAGTTTTGGTTGACAGTTTCTAGCAGATAAAAGAGGCAAAGGCAGGCTGGGGGTAAAGTGTCCACTTGGGGGAAGAGAGGTTGAGATAGATAACTAAAGAGAAGAATAACTGAGAGGAAGAAAGAGAGCAGTGAAGTGAAAAGAAAAGAAGGTAAGAGACAAGCGTGTAAGATAAGCATTAAGAGATTGAGGAGAGGCAAGCTGAAAGACAGAAAGAGAGAGAGAGAGAGAGAGAGAGAGAATGGAGAGTACAGAGGGGAAATAACTTTTGTAAGAGTGATTGAAAAAGAGAGGAAACCAGTGAGAGAGCGAGAAAAAGAGAACGAGAGAGAAAGAAATGATTAGGAAGGAGGAGAGGGACAAACTTTCTGTGAGAGCGATTGAAAAAGAGGGAAAAACACATAATGGATATAGAAGTAAGCAAAGAGGAGAGAGACAGAGCTTTTGTAAATGTGATAGAAAAAGAAAGAAAGTGAAAGTGAGAGAGAGAGAGAGAGAGAGAGAGATAGGGTTAACCAAAGAGAGGGAAGACTGAACTTTTGTGTGATTGAAAAAAAGAGGATATTAATGTTTGAGTCAGAGAGAGAGAGAGAGAGAGAGAGAGAGAGAGAGAGAGAGAGAGAGGAGCTTTGATTGTGAACTAAGGATTTTTCCAGCCTCCATATCGAAATCGTTCACTTCTTCCTTTTTATTTTCAATTTAGTTTTTGTTTTATTATCAACTCCCAACGCCTCTGACCCGGGGCTGCTAACTAAGCGGTCAGTGAGCAATGACCCATGCAGTCACTGAACAGTACTAATAGTTCGGAAACTTATTGGAACCTACCCAGAGAAAAGAGAAACGGAGAAGACAGGATATCCAGTAGATATTTGACGGGTTCATTTAAGCAGATAACGCATTCTGTCAGGAAACAAATGTAATCTATTGATCACTTCTGCACGATTAAGTCGAAAAGGTATACGATCACTTTGGGTATTTAGTGTGTATTTTACAAGTACATTGTTGTTACATTTAAGTTAAAAGTACATTTGTGTAGATTGTTGTTCGTAACATGATTTTTTTATTCAGCCTATAATGTCGATTGTTGGCTACAGACCTTCCCTGAAAAGTGAAAGACATAAGGTTGATTGGCTTTACCTTGTCTTAATGACCTGTACAGTATTGGGAGGCGGAACTGATGGATATAGACTTTTACCAAGGACATTATTGCGTAGATAAACGCGATTATGTGTCTGCTGGAGCTTGAAGTCTGGTCGCCGATCTTCCGGTCACTTCACCTGCGAATTTCAACCCTTCCCCTTACAAATGGATTATCTTTATTATAATATTATCTTAAAAAAATAAAAATAGTTTTGGTTTTATTTGCTCAATAGAAACTGTCTTATAACCGCTGTCTTTTGGCAGCATGTGTTGGGATGATGAATTAAAATATGGAAAAGGGGATGGTCAATGGATAAGTCACCCAATCCTGATCTTTTGTTGGGTAGTGATCACTACAAATGGTATGAACTTTCAAAAAACAAACGTGAATGCTGCTGGGCGCATGCTTATGATGATGATGATGCTTATGATGATGATGATGACGATCATCATCATCATCATCATCATCATGATGTCTCTAACGTCTGTCGTTGGACAAAGAACTTACCCAGGATTTGCCGTACTTCTCTATCATGGGTGTCGCGAAGCCAGAACTTTCTGAATTTGTCTAACTTGTCATCTCCATCTAATATTCTGCCAGCCTTGGTTGCGCATGTGATTCTTGCAACGTGGCCAGCCCACTGCCATTTGAGATTTTTAATGGATTCTATGATGTCCCTGACTCCTGTCTTTTTCCAGATGTACTGTAGGTCAAGCTAATGATCGGTTTGGCATAAACTGCACTGCAGAATGAACTCCCACCCGCTTCCACAAAAAACTATTTAGGTGGAAATTTTCAGTGAAAAATAAACATTATTTCTAGACATTACAAAGAGTAAATATTTAAATTTCAGCCCTCTACCTCCATTGATGCAGCCTTTTGGATACATACATACATACATACATAGCCAGCCAACATGAAAACCGGAAAAAATATTTCGACAGTTTTAAAGACAGTTTTGGTTGACAGTTTTTAATAAAAACATTTGTTTGAACGGAGAATTTAGTGGAAATAGGAATTGATCATGCAATAGTACAATAAACAATACTAATGATGCCTAAAGAAGAGCTTATAGCATCAGATGGGAATATACAGCCTGATAACACGTCAATTAAGACATTGAAAGCTAATGGCTGCTACGAATGACATGAGAAACTTGAATATGATTCCATAAAACTGGACTAAAGCAAAAGAACAAATGATAAAAAAGACATCTTCCGATGGAGTATGAACGGTTGATGACGAACTCCGGTTTCCATTGCGTTTGTCAATGTAGTGATCTTTGCAAGTTTAAAGTCTGGTCGAGACTTGGTTGAGATCAGGACATCATTCCATCAAGCTTTTTGGACCACCTCCTTTGCAGGATGCAAGTCCACCAATGGGTATACCGACCCCCAAATCATACAACTTAGAGTACCAAGTTATCTGCTGAGTGCACAAGGAAATCAAATCCAAATGAAGAGTTTGCTGCACACTTCACTCATACCGAGAATCGAACCTGGGAACTTCCACGTCCGAGAAAGACTTGCAAATCATTACACTATCCAAATGAACTACACTATTCAAATGGACAGGGAAATGAAATAAACCTCACAAAATCACAAAATTCAACAAATTGGAGACAAGGAGAATGTTTGACACTAGACCAGGACAGTAATTAGATCAGCAAGAATATCAAGAGGTTTGCTGGAGATCAGGGGAGACTATCCCCCTCAACCTGACACTGCATATAGAATAAAAGTAGTCGTATCCTGTCAGTAGCACATGCATTAAATCCATACTACGGACAACACCATTTTCCTGATTTTAGATGCTCACCATACATATCGAGTGCCAAAACTCCTCTCAAACAAATTTCAGTTCAATTTTTAGAAATAACAGTGAGCAATAAAAACCAACTTTAATTTCTAAGTGCTATCTTGATATCTCATCCATAGCCTTGTATAATCGTTCAGCTTACTGCACCAAAACCGACGCTCAACAAATGTTGGCGATTCCAAATTCTTTGGGGGGGGGGAGAAAATTAGAAATTTTGTATCTTACGTGCCAATTTAAACAGATGATAATTTTTTATTAATAAACATTAGATATTAAACCTTTTGTAGTAATATTCGTTACAAATCACACTTTTTTTCCGGATCAGCCTTTTGAGATCCATTGTCGGGCAAGCGTTTCCCTGACCCCTGTGGTGGGCGATCTGAGGGCAATTAGCCTAATCATACCGTGCTGTCGTATGGTATGTTGTTAAGGAGAGTTGGATTCATGCCTTAGAGAGGAAAATGCAGACTGAGTCGGTGAATGAAGTCTGGTCGGCGATCCCATTCCCCGATCAATCGCACTTTACAGCAATCTCAACGCTGAATAAAAGATTTATCCCATTTGTTTAGCAAATCATAGCCAGGACATATTGTAATAGCGATGGCTGTGCTAATAAAGATTTGGCCAGGCATTAAGGGATTTTCGATTCATCTTTGCCCTGCCCTCTATATCCTTTCGGCTTTTCATCTTGGCTTTGCCGTGGGGTACAAAGATGAGAGAGAGAGAGAGAGAGAGGGAGAGACCGGACGAGTCGGACACTGGCTTGATGTCAATAGGCTGGAGTAATTAACTCTTATGAAAAGGGAACAAAGTGACAATGACAGAATACTGGAAAAAGCGGATCCGGCCAGAGATAGGATGGTCAAGTTGGTCGATATCCGACCATCAACAGGTAATTAGCGGTAGGCTTTGATTACCGATTGTCTCCAAGGACGACACGGGATGGTTAGATTGGTTCTGTTTGCAATCTGCAACAGGTGACGTACAATATATGCGATTTAAAGCCAGATATATCACGTTAGTGTTGCATTGTGGGAACTAGAGATTCGGTAAAATCCCAAAGGATTTTGTTAAAGCCCTGAACATTTCTTCAATTTCTTGAAATCTTTAACTTCACAATCAGCGTAGTAATGGTTAACAAGCTTGTGATGATGGCCATTACAGTTGTAATCCCTACTAGAAGCCTAACAACTGCAGCATTGTGTCATACTAGGCTAAACTTATCATGTATATTTTGCACCAGTACGTACAGTGCCAAATTGGCGATATTTACTTTGTTTTTTTTTTTTGTAAAGAAAGTTTGCTTTCATGATGATTATATTCAGTTTCAAAAAAGTTGTTTTATATAACTGTTTTGATTAAATAAAATTTCGATCGAATTATAACTACAAAATTATCTTTTGTTAAAAAAGGCTGGAAATATGTATTTATTTATTCTCGTGAAAAGGTTTGATTCTGCTATGACTACATGAAGTTTTGATTGTAAAAAAATGTTTTATATTCTTGTTTTGATTGAATACATTTTTAATCAATTCAAAAATTAGAATTTATTTCTTATTGAAAACGTTAAAAATTGACTCGCATTTTTGTCGATTTCTCTCTTTATATAAACACTATAGTATTTTTGTTACTTTTTTGAAATAGTCCCTTAACAACAATATCCATATAATGATCATCTCGGTGTTCACTATCGGTATTTATTAGTACAATTTTCCTATATTTAGGACTATTGTTTACCTCTTTGAACAATGTCTCTCAATGAAAAACGAATTTTTCGATACACTCCCCGAAATAATCATTTTTTAACAGCCCAAGGCCTGCACATTCACAAGATATCAATGAAATTGATTGAGGAATTCGGGAGATATTGAGTGTGAATACCGATGATATTTTTTTTTAAATGAAAAAAATATCTCCCAATCTGAAAATAATTCCTGAATCCGCCCCAAGATTCGATCAATTATTCCTTAGCTGATAACCCATCCCTCCACGAAAAATCAATAGACTTAATTGAGAATTTTTGGGGATATGTGGACAAACGAGATCGAATACATAAGAGCGCATGATAAATGACCAACAAACCATTTTTTGAAAAAAGTTGATATTTTCGTTATTTTAAGAACAACAGTGATCATTTTTTCAAATTTTAAAGCTGTCAAAACTATATGAGTCATAAAGAAGAGTGTTCAAACTTCAGAATAGGAAAGAAATGAGCATAGCAGCTATAAAAATAACGAAAACACCAACTTGAAAAAAAAATAGTTCGTTAGGTACTTTTTATACACGGCTACTCATACATCTCCTCCTATTTCGTAGGCAGAGGTAAAATAATAATATATGCCCTGCAGCCATCATTACTACTACTACGACGACGATGACAACGACGATTACTGCAAGTCAATGTTCAATCAACTTCAAATCTTATTGTTTCAGCATTGTGAACGATCCACTAGGGAAATTATATCACATTATTCATTCGAACTGTGGCGTCAGTTTTTGGTTCTTTTGAATCTATAAACTACAAAGTCCACTGTTGACGTTGGTGAGGATAGCTTCGAGGTCTGTAGACTAATGAGATGTTGTGAGGTGCGGGTTTCTAGAGTTCCAGACAAATGACACCGTGTAACATTTTTCCTTTCTTCATTTTTTTTTTTTTTTTAAACTTTTTACCCTCCTGGGTAATAAGTCTTATTTCCTGATTTATGAAAGTAAAGAAACTGTCTATTATTCCTTTCTAATTTTGCTTTTGCCTCCAAAACTGTGATGATTTGAAATTTACTTTTTTTTTTCAATTGGTCAACGGGCATATTTGCACTTTCTCGATCACATAATATAAGAAGAACAACCGCGCACGAATATCACTGTCATGGCCACGCAAGCAAAGTTTGAAGGGAATAGCAGCCATTTTGTATACCTTTCACACATAATCAACCAGAAAATAACACTCATTGGTGTGATACTCATTCACGATAGCAATCGGAGCACCCTTTCTTTAAGATATATTTTTGCTTGAATCGTTTGTTTTGACTAATGCAATCCACATCTGGACAAAATGCTCAACTTGAAGGGAAAGTTGTGAGTAGCAGACAGCGTTTGATCGAAGATTCTTCACTTAGCAATAGTGTACTCTTGTCAACAAAAACGAAATATATACGTATATGAAATTGATATTTTGAGAAGTCTCTACTTTAACAACTGTAAATTGAGAATGAATCAGACAGAAACATTTCTGGAATCAATGAACAGAACCTTTGTATCAGCACACTAATAAGCATACTCCCTTCCCTATCCTTTGAAGTTAAATAATGAAGTAGACATTGCATATTGATATAGAAGACATTTTAGCGACGAATTCTTCATCATCATCACCATCATCATCATCATCCTTTTAGCGTCCGTCGTTGGACATAGACCTTCCCAAAGATTCGCCGTACCAGATCGTGGGTGTGACAGGGACAGTATTTCTTGAATACGTCTAGCTCAACTCGCTATCTTATATTCTGTCGGTCTCTATTTCCAATATGATCTCTGGGGATCCATGTTGTGAGTTGGGATATTCAGCAGTTGTATCACATTCTAGCAAAATAGCCAGCCCAATCCTATTTTAGTTTTCTAATTGTTTCTATGATAACCATGACACCGGTTTCTCCTCTAATATACTGCACTGTTTTGTGATCTCTCAATATTAGGTTGAGCGTGATTATCACCTTTGTATGTTGCATGGTTTTCAGTTTGAGGGTGAGTCTCTTGGTTAGATTCCATGTTTCAGCTCCGTAGGTGACTATCAGGAGGAAGCATTGGTTGTTAAAGATAATCTCGCTGGATTGTATCCAGAACAGAAGCCGGTATACAGGCTAAACTGGCCCTTACTGTTACTCATAAGTTTGTTGTTGGCCGGAATTCATCTCTGAAATGAAAAAATATTATAAAACATTATAAAAATGTATCTTGAATTGATGTAATCAAAAACAATTGAAAGAGAAAGGGGGGAGAAGAGAGGAACGAATTAATCAAGAGAAGATCATTAGAAGAGGGGAAAATGAAATGAGGAAAGAAACGAAAAAGAACAGAAGAAAATAGAAAAAAAAGTTGAAAGAAAAAAATGAAATATACAGGGGTTAGCTATGAAAGATAAAAAGAGAAAAATGAAAATGAAGGAATAACACTAAAATATAAAGAAGGAGAGATAAATAGATGTAGTAAACGAAGAAAAATGATAAGAAAGAAATAAAGTTCGGAGAAAATAAAGAATGATAAAGAGAGAAAGGGAGTGAGAGGCATAAGAATGATGGAAAACGGAAATGAAAATGAAAAAGTGATAAAGAATGAAGAAAGAAATAGAGGAGGAAAGAAAAGAAGGAAGAAGGATGAAGGGATTAGGGAAGAAACATAAAGAAGAAACAGCTATGTGAGAGAGGCATTCAAACTTGTAAATGTAAAAAAAAAGTACCAAAAGTGAATGACAGGAAAAGAGAAAGAAAAAAAAAGTAAAAAGATAGAAAGAGAGAAAGGAAAGGATATGAATGGTTAAAAAATTGATTAAGAAAATACGTGAAAAATGAGGATGAAAATCTAACGAAAGAAATTCCAGAGAAAGACAAAGATTTTTTAAAAAGAGTAAGAGAAAGAGAAAAAAAGAAAGAAAGAAAGAAAGAGACAGAACATAGAAAGAAAGGTAGAAATTGGAAAGAAAGAAAGAAAAAAAGAGCGAAAAAAAAATTAGAAATTGCATTTAAAAAAAAGAAGCAAATAACATAGATATCATCATCATCATCATCATCATCAGCAGCAGCAGCAGCAGCAGCAGCAGCAGCCTTCTAGCGTCCGTGTCCTAGACGTAGACTTTCCTCTGAAGGACCAATCACATGATCACTCTTATAGGACCAAATTTAAAGGACCAGTTGATAAGCCATTGAATCTGAAAGGATGACGTTTGGAAAAGACACACAGTCTCAGTTGTAGAACAGGGACAGCAGATTTTCGAGAAATTAGCAATATGAGAGAATGGTCGGGCCTGATAAAAACTCAAGTGTACCTGTTTTAACTTTATCTAACCCACTTTTCATTTCGGTACTTCAATACAAGCAGGTCGTCTGGAGTATGAATCATCGCTATATATTACAAACCCACTGACATAATACAACTAATGAAACAAAATAATATTTCAAAATATCGATTGATTGTCCATTCCATTTTTTATGCCTGATTTCATCCCTTACAATGCTACACTAATCCGTTTCTACCACACCAAGAGCAGATACAATGGGTGATAAGGGTCGATGGAGCTCTAGGGATACTCTGACATCAGTTGTTACCAATCCACCAAACCCTCTGCCACGATGTCATGGGCTAGCGAGGTAGGGCATGGGTCAACTCTCCCCATGGTTCGCACGATCAAAATTATATATATATATATATATATATATATATATATATATATAGTTTGGGTTAAATATTTAAATTGTCTGTATTCTAGTTCTATTGATGCAGCCTATACGTACCACAAATGCATATGTAGAGGGCCATCTATCCAACCAGCAAGTCAGTCAGCCAGACCAACTTAAAAACTGAAGATACCTGTTTTAGAGGCAATTTTTTGTTGACAGTTTTCAATGAACAATTCAATACTTGCAAAATTTGAGGATAAAAATGGAGAAATGAAAGAGAGAGAGATAAAAGAAAAAAGATGAGAAAGGAACCAGAAGTGAGATGTAACAGGCAGAAGGTTTATGGTCTAAACATAACAACGAGCATTTGGCCATAAAATAACTATAAATTTTGCATGTAGCCAAGGTCTTCTAAGATAAACGGCCATTTGTTTCTATGGGACGAAATATATGCGAAGATAAGTAGAAATCCTCTCTGTCATAATTCAACAAGTTCACAGTCGCCAGACAGGCCATATATTTTGTCTGCGGTTTGCATATTGTCGGGGCTTTGTGTTTTTATTCAAAAATTAAGAGAAGAAAGAAACAATGTGAATATTTTCACAATATCTTCCTATTTAGCATAAGAACATGAGAAAGAAAAAAAAAACCTTGACTTATCCAATATATTTTCCATTATAATCGTCCTTGCCATTTTTTTTTTTACATTTCTTGAAGCGGTCATTTTTCAAACATTGGTTTTCGAAAAGAAAAAACGTTTTGATTACAAAATGTTTTAATAAATAACAGAACAAAGAAAATTATTTTTGAATATTTTGAAGGTAATGTCTTTTTACTTTATATCCTGTTCATGGATATGAAATTACTCCTCTATACAAGCTAACAAATTAAAGAATTATAATTTTGCGTTGAAATTGTTGGCTGACAGAATTCGAACCTATTTTCCAGGTTTATCTTTTCTCTCATCCATTTTTTTCACACACCTCCTCATCTCAATCAGAATGAGAGTGAGAATTTTACCAGAAGTATCCTCAACAGTTGCTGATAATTTTGGGGAAATGTCGTCTTTTAGACATCAATATATTTTTCTATCTTCCTGTTACTTGAACATTTTTTCTATCAGCTCACTATTTTATAACATTTATTTACTTGATCTTGTTTATTTTTCCTTTCCACAGATGCCTCCCCTGGTTACTGACACCTTAATTAAAGGAACTTTCAACGTAACGCTCTCCAGACCAGTACCAATGCTCAACACTTCCCAGGGATAAACAAGAGGAACTTTGGAATTTCACTTCACCAGACGGGTACACAGAAGCATGCTCGTTTGTTTTACTCTCTCGCACGCAGACATACTCACAGGCACACGTACACACACACACACACACACACACACACACACACCTATATATATATATATATATATATATATATATATATATATATATATATTTGGCAGACACGCCGAAATCCTATATTTCTCTATTCATTTTCCTTACATGCTAACTAGCATTTACTCACACCTGATGTAAATATTAATTATTCACTTTTACACACTGCCAGACAAATCTCCATATTTGCGTGTAGATCTTTTGTACTGATTACATAGAGCACATGTAAACATGCATAATAGATTCACACCGAGTGTCGTGCTCCGTTTTATGATTTGCAGTGTCTCTCTGGGTTCGATATTGTTGCTCTTCACGATTTCTATATGCTGATTAAAATTTGACTGAAAACATTTTTCTTTATCCAGGTTATTCAAAAGACAGATACAAAATGTCACATGCGAGAGATCATGGATATGGCTATGCAAAGGAAACTTGAAGAGAGAAACCAAATCGCTCATCATGTCACCACAAAACAAATCCGTCAAGGAAAAAACCATGTAAAGACAAAAACCTACAGAACCCAAAGAAGCAGCAAATGGCACCTATCCAGAGAAAGGCATGAGACCACATAACCAGTGAACGTGATCAACTAAACTAGGAAAAGGTAAAAAGCAGATATCATACAGTAGCAGAGGCGATACAGTAGGAACTGTGCAAATGAATGGAATTTGACCAAATTGTATCAGCGCAAATTGGAGACAACCCTTAAGATTAGAAGCTAAAAATTACTAAAGGACTTTGACATCTGACTGACCAGCCAATCAAAATGAGAAATCCAGACCTGTTAATTGGGGACATGGGATGGATAAACTGCCGAATAATAGATGTGACTGTGCTTGCAGATCAGGGAGTTAATACGAAAGAGAGTAAAAAGCTAGGGAAATAAGATGTGGGACATGAAAGTCAGGGTAGTACCACTAACAGTAGGTACACTTGGAACTGTACAAAAGACACTGTAAACGAGATTGGAAGAACTGGTAATAAAAGGAAGGATTGAGGTTATTCAGACCACAGCACCATTTGGAACTGCACGAATTCTGAGGAGTACTGGAATTATGAGAGCTACAATCCCCAGCAGTTAACAATGGCCTAACAACCAATAAAATGACATGTTGGAGACGGTACAAGCCACAGCGCTATTAAGATAGATGAGGGCGACATGAGAGAAAGGCTAGAGACCTAAGAAGACTTACTGTCACTCAGCCTCTAGTGATAACTAGCAGGCAACTGGTGCAAAACTGTTGTTCACAGTACTGTTGAGGATTGTGAGAGGGCAGAGAGGAGGTCTGAAGACTTGGAGGGACTTGCTGTCACTCTGTCTCCAGTGGTGAACACAAGGCAACTGGTGTGAGATTCCAAATAGTATTGATAATGATAATAGCCATCAAAGGTCCAATGCTTGATTAAGGCCTTTCCCAGCTGTGAAGCCTGTGCAAACATGTTATGAATTATCGGCAAACCTTTCTATCTCGTCTCACCATCTTCTGCCTGGCCTCTTCCAACTGTGTTTGCTATCCCTTGGGCGCCAATTTCCGAATCAATGATTTTAGCTTGGTAACTGGTTGATATTTATCACGCGTACAAGCCGAAACAATGGGGCTAGCGGGCTGACATCAAAACAATTACTCTTTCTTATGGCTAGAAAAAAAACTTTTTTTTTCCAATTTGCACCCTAATAAGTTTTCCGTGATAGATTCAATTGGCAAATGACAACACATGCTAAAATACCCCCATTAGTTTGTGTCCAACTGTATTCATGCTTTTTTTTTTGGGGGGGGGGATTCAGAATATTTTACTGATCAAAGCCCCCCGCCCAAAGCCCCCCACCAAACCTGTCTTCTCTCCCTCTTCCATTGTTTCCACTTCATCCTAATTTCTCCTACGTACACACACATATATATATATATATATATATATATATATATATATATATATATATATATATATATATATATATATATATATAAAATAACAATTTATTAGGTAAACAACTGGTGATCCCAACGAGAGAAAAATTACACATTGTAAATATAACGCAATCAATAAACATTTTGTCGGATCATATATCCATTTCTCAATAACATAATTGTCGTGCGTGTTCGAAGAAATAAAGACAGCAGATATAGACTGTGAATAAGCATAACAAGAATTCAGTATTGAATCAGTTATTTGAGCCTCTGCAATTTTGATGGATGTATAGCTCAATGGTAGGAGCAACGCTATATTCAAGCTGCTACCCTATTGTTCACAGGGTTTGATTCCTGAAGCAGCTTCATTTTCTTCGATTGTTTATTCTATTTACGTTGTCTGGACCGGACGATACAATCACTGTGTAAAAACAGTTCATTCCAAATGAGAGTTTCAATATATTATGACGCAATATACAATTATTCTGTCAGATCACATGTCCATTTCCCAATACTATATATATATATATATATATATATATATATATATATATATATATATATATATATATATATCAGTCTTAAAGCAAACATGATATCACTCATCATCCGTCTTTTATCGTCTGTCGTTGGACATTGAACTTCCAAAGGATTCACCACACCTCTTTATCGTGGCTGTTACGGAGCAAATGATTCCTGAACCTGTCCATCGTATAATTTGCCAGCCTTGGTCCCGCATTTGGGGATCCATGCTATTAGTCTTGCTGTCCATCGGTTGTCTACCATTTTTGCAACATGGCCAGCCCATTTCCATTTGAGTTTCCTAATGGATCCTATGATGTCCCAGACTGCTGTCTTAAAATCTCCCAATGTAATTTTCAGCATGATGCTCCTCTGTACACGTTGCGTGTTTCTCAGTTTTAGGGTCAGTCTTTTGGTTAGCTTCCATGTTTCAGTTCCATGAGAGGATGCATTGGTTTTATACTAAAGAAATTTTATCTGAAAAATCTTACAAACAAATTTTTTCCTTTCTGTTCATTCGTGTATCCAATTATACGTCATGTACATCAATTATCCACTAATGGATGTTAATGAAAGATTTTCTGGGAAATTCTTGTTTTACACAGATTTGGATTTTCCTGTGGGTGTCATCAGTTTCGGGGATTGAAAAACAAAACAATTATTTTATCATTGCTCCCCAGCGTTGTGGATCAAGCACCACCTCCCCTCAAACTATGATTTTTATATTCAGCTTGTTTTTTTATTGTTTTAAAGTATTATCATGATGTATTGTACATGTCAAAAACAATTATTCCTCTAACATGTTTCGCCTTCCGGCTTCATCAAAAGGGTGAGTTTAAACAAAATAATGTTAGTGCAATAAATCTTAATTTACATACAATCATTGATTTCTTTCCTTATTGTCAACTAAACTCATACTGTCGGATATATCGTATCTATAAAATCACATCCCGTCTGTCTCGATGAAAAATATAATTGACAATATATTTGACAAGTCTTACATATCAACGAAAATTTATGTTACAAATACGAAAGGCCTATTTCAGTGTAATAGATAATTATATTCATACCACAGAAATATTTTTCTATAATCCTTCATTCGTTATATAAACAATACAATGATAGCTGGAATCATCTTCAGTAAGTAAGAACTGTGGCGTTTGATACTCATATAGTTAGATAATGCTTATATAGTGGGCATTGGGGGCCCCCTTAAAGATTGAGGAATCTCAGAGATGTTATACTGTTCTTGATTTAAATGGAATTTTTTTATAAAATTTTGAGGCGAATCGAAAAATTCTAATTTTTGGCTCAGCCTAATGTGCAAGCTAGGCAGTGGTAACTATTCTGATGAAACTTTCACCGTCAATCTTGTGACGCAGTAACACTCAATGCACAGTCCCTGTCTGAGCTTTGGAGTACAGACAAGTGTTAACGCCCAAGGCGGATATACAGTGTATCAATATGGGGTCTGAGTACTGTTGATATGTCTTTAATGGTGGAACTTATGCGCTTAATGATCTGTACACGGGATCTTTTACTGTAACATTACCAGGACGTTTAATCTCGAGTAATTTGAAACACGTATCACGGGTGTTGCAATTACATTTCCCGTCAGTGTACACACACACACACACACACACACACATATATATATATATATATATATATATATATACAAAATAAAAATGATCCGGTCTTTTCAAGTTCTCGGATATATAGAATCACTCATCTCGATAATCCATACGCGTTATAAATTGACATATCCATGTAAAACTCTTTCTTACTCGCTATATCTTCCGAACATGTCCCTAAGCGTATCAATATACCACAACAACAGCGGTAAATGAAGTGCAAAACAGGAATTAAATAAGGCATATGCTCTCAGGTTTCCCAAAGTTAACCACAATAGATGAAAAATAAATTAAGAGAGAAAAAAATATGAATTATGGACTCACGGTTCTTTTTTTTTTTCTTGCATCATCTTGAGTGTTTTATATTTCTTTCTCTTATCAAAAATATTCACAGTGAAATGGGTTGGAAAAAAGAAACGGAAGTGTCTTAAATAAAAAAAAAAATAAAAGGACTTACATAAAAAAAGACTTATGAATAGAAAACAAAACACTTGTATGCATTATAGTTTGAAATAAATAAAATATGGCGTCTGGCACAAATAAGCATCCATTGTTATGATAGGTTCCCGCCGGTTTTTTTTACAAAAGCTTGGCATTCAAGAAAAAGGAGGAAAAAAGATCTTTAACAAGTGTTAATATATTTTCCTACTTCGCTCTCGTGAGACATCGATGGATTCCTTCCTTTCCACTGATTTTTAATAAGTTGTTTATAATTTCATTGCAATATATCATTCTTGTCTATCATTTTTTTCTTGTGACTCAATCGACGTATTTTGAACTTCATCTTATCTTCATCTTCTTAGTATTTTTCCTTTCATTCCTTCTTGCCTTTCCTTCAGCTTCTTTCTGTTTTCTCTTTCTTCGTATTGTTTTTTCTCATTCATTCTTTCTCGATGTTGCTCTCTTTCTGTCCTTGAAGCATATTTTGTACATCTTCCTCTCCATTTTGTACGTCTTTTTCAATCCAGCTCTGTTGTCCCTTTTATTTCTTTCTCCTTATTCTCGTTTATAGTTTTCATGTTTCTTTTCTTCCTAATCAATATCATCTACATTCTTTTCTTAATTCTTATTCCATCTCTCTTCTATCATTTGGTAAATTTTTTCAATATCGATTCTTCCGTCTTATCTATTTCATATGTTTTTTTAGAAATTGTCAAAATAGGTTTCTTCAGTTTTTAAGTTCATCTGGCCTGCTGTCTATGTATGATGCTTACAGCTAAAGCACTGGAAATTTAAACATTCACTCCTTTTTATGTGTCCAATAAACTTTTCTTTTCTTTTAATTCCTTGCCGAAATCGGTTTTAGTGAGGAGCTCTATTTGCAATGTAAGTTCATTTCAAATTGGATCCTCAGTTTGTATCCGACAGCGGTCAAGTTTGTTTTGTCTTTGGAAATTCGGGCTTTTTGTAACCACTATCCAACAAAAGGCGTGAAAACCAAAGTTATTCATTGATCACACTTTTTTCCATTTTTTAATTGATAATGCCCAACATGCAGCGAAATGATGTTGGTCTCGTAACAGTATCATTGCATGTCTAACCAGGCATGTTTTCTTTTTCAGTTCTCATGTCGTTTTTTGTCCCCATTCATATGCAGAGAGTTGGCAGGGAATGAAGAGTGTCATATTATCATTTTTGGATCAATTGACGAGATGAAAATAGAAAGTACGAAAGAAAGAGAAAGAAAAGATAGAATGAAAGCAGACGATGCATTTTTAAAAAAATAACTGATACATACCCCCCTCTCTCTCTCAACTCTGGAATGGAGCTCTCTCGTTGATGGGGAATTGTGCGTAGATAAATATATCGCTTAAATTCAGTTCTAATAACCGTCCAGTTCTGCGTAGGGCAGGGGTAAAATGCTAGCCCCTTGGTCTGAAGCAAGGAGTCCGATCCTACCTCGTGGTAATCTATAGCCACCCTGAAGAGTTGTAATACAACGAAACAGCAGTTTGTGGATGACACAATTATTAATTATGATATATGTAGCATGCTCCATTTGCTAAAGAATTATTTGGCATTTTGGACGCTACTTTTCATTCTCTTGTGGATGTAATCATAATCTTAGTTTCGGACCTTTGATGGGGATTAGCTTGGAAAAATAATTGAAAACAAATAGTTTTATTACTGATACAAGTGTAGACAAATGCCATCGAAAATGTATGTACAACGAAGCAGTTTTTTTTTTAACAGAATCTCTTCTTTTTCTTTTTTCCTTCATCACCTGATGTGATTTCTTCATTTTCATCTTTTATTCATTCGATCATTCACTCTTTACTTTCTTTCCTGTTTCATCCCCTCTCTAATTTGCTGATTTCTCTCTTTTCTGCTTTCTTTCTTTCTTTCTTTCATCCTTTCTCGACGTATTTATTCACTTATCCATTCACATATTTATTTCGTATTTTATTTATATCCTTCCAACTTCCTTCTTTCTTTCCCTTCCTTCTTTTTCCTTTCTTTGTTTTCCTTGATGATTCTTCCCTTTTTCCGTCCGGATACTTTTAATATTACTTCATTCTTGGAAGAAATCTTTCCTTCTTGCTCATTCTCTTCTTGCTTCTTCTTCTCTATTTTTTCATGTTTCTCTCTCTTCTTCTGATATAATTCTTTCTACCCTCACCCTCTGTCTTGCTCTCCTCCCTGGGACACAAATGGAGGAAGAAAATGAGAGAATGATTGTCCTTGGCTAACCCTTTAAAGTGAGGTAGTCCCGCCTAGAAAATCAACATTTGAATTTTTTTCTGTTCAACTGGGGTCGAAAACTGCCCTCTTGCATTAGTAAGAAATATATAATTACCTACACTCACTTTTTCAACGAATGACAGACTTTCTCTTCCCCTGTCGCTCTCACTCTCTCTCTTTCCTCTCTCTCTCTTTCCTCTCTCTCTCTCTCTCTCTATGTATAACGTTTATACCTCCTATCTCCTCAAACTCTATCTTGCTGCCCCTCTCTCTATCACACACAATAATTTTCTCTTTATTTACCCCTCTTTCATCTAATAAACATGTTGTTGCTGTCCCTTTATGGAAGCCTTCGAGCTCGACTCTTCCCTCCCTTGTCTTCTTCCTCTCCCCCTGCCTCGTTCTCCTTTACTCCTCTGATTCACTTTCTCTTCATTTCCACCTCTCTCATCCGATACACGTTTGTCCTTTTCCCTTAACAGGACACTTCCAGAGCCACCCTCTCTATCCTAATCTCTTTCCTCTTCTCCCTCTGCCTCGCTAATCTCATCTCTTTCCTTTCCTACCCTAGCCACGCAATAGTTCTTGCTCTCTCGTTGAACTAATGACTGTCATAACTCCACTACAATAGGCCGATAAAAAATGCCGGTGGAAATCGTGTTATATATCCATAAATTGACGAAAGCGAGTTTGTGTTAAGTGGGCCGTTCGACGTCAAGGAGCTTATGTCTGAAACCGATTCCATATGCAACACTGCCTTAGTGCTTTACGACAGTCACATCACATTCATCACAGGCACACGCACCTATGTTCGTACATATGAGCAATATCTCAGCTGAAATAGAATAGAGCACGAGATTGTTGCCGTTACTCTACGCTCGTTACAGGTAATATTTTTGTCAAATGCATATGTCTCAGACTTCTGTTGATAAGGTGCAGTCTTCTACCAGGACACGAAAAACTGAATGTTACTTATCTACAGAACATTGCTCCAACAAGGCATGTTCACGTCTGGTAGGCGACAGAACGTAACAATACGTATGTTATATCTCTCGTCATAGTCCAAACTTCTCACCTATAGATTGTAAGGAAATATGAATTGCTATCATAGGCAATAATTGAAAAAATCTTATTGTCAAAATATAAAAAAAGATTCCATTAGAGGATAAATATAGTTGAAATAAATTCTATTTATGAGATCACTGGCGTTTTCCACTGGAAGACGTACATAATTCTCCAAAATTTAGATGTTATTAATAAACCCGTCAGAGAAAAGCCTCTCGAAATTCAAAAATTCAATTTTGAAAAAAATGAAAATTAGATATCAATAGACAAGTCAGAATATAGCATCCAGAAATTAAAAAAAGATCACTTAGAGAACTTCTCACCTACAGTTAGTAAGCAAATATAACTCGTTCTCATAGGCAATAATTGAACAGCCTTAGCGTCAAAATGTAAGAAAAGATTAAATGTAAGGATGAATATGGTCGAAATGAATTTTATTTTAAAAATCAAAGGCGTTTCCCAGTGGAAAACATTTTGAATTCCCTCAAATCTAGATGTTATTGATAAACCAGTCAAAAACGGTCCCCAAAAAACTAGATACTAATAAACATGTCAGAATATTGCCTCCAGAGATTAAAAAAAAGCTCACTTAGAAACCCCCCTATATTTTTAGAAGGGGTATAGTGCAGTGTTGGTGCCAAATTTCTAGTCTGTACACAAAGCCTGCATGGCCAAGAGTACCGGAAAACACACACAAATATGTATAAAAAGGGATGTACGTCATTTCTTTTGTTAGATCACTAAAAAGTTTGATTTACCACCCACCCACCCACCCAAAAAAACAAGCAGGTACAAACGATCGACCAATTTAGCATTAGTCGACTTAAAAATTTAACCTTCTCACTTAAACTTTATTTCAGATGGGGAATACTTTGAAAAAAAGAGAAGAAATTTTTTTTTCTAGACATGATGAGGAGTGAAAATTGAAACTGTCAGCCCTCCATTTATATAACCTGTCTGCATTATACATGCATATATAGATATATAGCCAGTCAGACTAACTTTGAAACTGAAAAAATCATTTTTGACTGTGGCTTCTAACTGGACCATGTACGACGAGAAACAATTACTTATTTAAAAAGTGTGTATGTTGGTTGGGCAATAAGTAGGGCCTCTTAATTTCTTTCAGATGAAAGAATGTTTAGGTTGACAGGGCACACATTTCTGTAGACTGCATAATACGATGGCATCCATGCAGTATGTGCACAGGTTAAAGGTTATCTATCGCCTTAACTTATATAAGCGTATACGAACGAAATGAATGGATGGATTGGCCTCGCGAACATAGATTCTTTGATGGATCTTCTGCAAAAGTAGGACTATAGATCGTCCGGTCCAAAAATGCTTTTAGGTAAAGTGCAGCATGATATAACTAAATGCAGTCTGTCTAAACGAACCACTGTCTTTCGTAGGCTTCACAACTCTTATTATACATAGAGATCTACAAATTCCATTCTATGTCTCTCTGGAGATTTTAGGCAAAAAAAAATGTTCGAAATGGACTATTAAAAAAATGAACTACGTTAACGCCCTACTTTCAACTGTGTATTTCGAAGTTGTATTGAGTCATGTATACAACGATAACAAAAAGGTTAGTGCTTTGCAGGAAAAGTCAGTAATGCACCCGCTTTGGACACGCATTTTGATCGACTTCATTCTGTAAGGTACGATTGCTTCTCTATGATAACTACAAAAAACTACATCTCTCTCTCTCTATATATATATATATATATGGTACTATATTTATCTCTATGTACGCACGAACAACCACACGCAAGTACATTACACAGGTAATTTGTTGGTCAATCGCGTGCTGACAATACAAACTTTCACTCGATCAGTTATGAACTCTACAAGACCTCCAAAAGTTTCCTCTGGGATCTGGGAGCTAGTATTTTGACAGCAGGTTACAATATATATCACATTAGAGCTCAGTGAGACTAAGACCTGAGGAGTCCGACGGCCAAGGCATGCATGAGTTTTTCTTCGTGATCCCGAAACCATTCCTGTAATGATGTTACTGCCATTGTTGCAGACTTTTACCATAGATGGTTGTACCTGGTCTTGTCTCTTCACAGTGTATCCTGGTGCCATCGCTATGCGCCCTTTTCTATCTCTCCCCAACTATATATCCCTACACGTTCGCCTGCACGTGCGCACGCACATACACACACGAGCCCGTAATATCACACTATATCATTCTGCCATGTGATATTTCCATGGTTCTACGTCTCCTCTAACCACATACAGTATAACTTTATATCGTCATTTACGCAGCATACATCAGTGAGGTACGGAAAACGGTGAGAGGAAGATTGTGCAAAGCCAAACCTTTGGAAAAAGGGTGTGTATGCAAGCCTAGAGAATTAGCATTCAAAATTTTGACTTTTTTTCGCCTGGTTCGAAAACTGACTCCTTGCGCTAGTAAGAAATATATGACCATCTAAAACATGATGCAGGTTGCAATAACAAGTAACAATTTATCTCCAACCTTTTCAGACACTGTCTCTCTTTCTCGTCTCTCTTTATCATTTTGAAAGTCTCTCTTTCCAAACTCACTCAAGAACACACACACACATACATACACAATATTAAGCTATCGCTCTATCTCTGTTGTTTCTACCATATCTTTTTCAACAAGCACATACATCCGAATACACAATCATAGGTTTTCTCAGTCTCAATTCCTCTTATCCCTCCCCTCTATCTCTTTCTTCCTTTCTTTCTTTCTCTTACTCTCTCTTTCTACCTCTGTGGCATTTCTCTTTTCTCTCCTTCAAACAATTAAACATACATATTTATAAACCGAAATAATTAAAGCCCCTCTCTCTCTCTTACTATCTTTCTACGTGTCACTTTTTGCATAAATACACAGTCGTGTACACACTCACACACGAATACACCGCTACATTATCATACTACTTGCACATTCATATACACACGCAAACATTCGTGAGCATGTTCCCTCTCGTTCTTCTCTGATCAACCCTTTCTCTTTCTTTTCAAACCACGTGTGCATGCGTGTACACACATACACTCAAACGCACATTAACACGGTCAAATTACGCTGAAAGCATCGATTATCGTGCGTTCACTGGAGATGAACAGCCTCGAGCCTCACCAGTACTTAGATAGGTGACCGTTTAAGAAGACCAGGTACTTCTAACAAGTGCTGCCTACACGTACGCGTGTGGGCCCCCCACATTAAAGCCAACGACGTGTCAAATTCAGCAGAGAGAGAGAGAGAGAGAGAGAGAGAGAGAGAGAGAGAGAGATGTATTTCCTTTCTCTCTTTCTCTTATGCGTTATGATTTGATCCTTTCCACGCCGCTACCTATCCCCGGATTCTCGTCCAGAGAGCTGTATTTATGGCAATATTGCTTATCAATAAGCGTATAATACATAATTATCGGCGGCCTTGTCCCATTGTAAATTCTCTAATCAGCTGTTGTTTGTCAATTGAACAAGCATGGTCATTCATTCTGCTACGCTTGACCACTGTTTAAAGTTGTATGGTCAGTAAATCGGCTCTGTATGGGGAAATCAAGTACATACAGTTTGCCGGAAGCCACCGGGATCTTCTCAAAATCTATCTACCTGCAAAGGGCTATCTTAAAGTTCGTGGTCTTCAAACAGCTTAAGCGATCCGGATTTAGTACAGATATTTACTGTAGTTTTGATGAGACAGCGTGAATTTATTCTGATCATATTTATTCTTCGATAGAATTTTCTTACACGTCTTCAAATTTGACGCTACGTTTGTTTAAATATCAACTGTGATGGTGGGTTTAAATTAAATTTATTCTACTGACATGTTTCGCTCTCGGAGCTATCAAAGTGTCAGTTTCAAATGAAATGATATTGATATGTTCGTTTTTTTTTTCAAGTAACAACGTATTACTACATATTAACTTTTCTATGTTGTTCTATTTGAAATTGTTACTTTGATAAAGCCTAAAAGCGAAACATGTTAGTAGAATGAACTTCCTTTAAATACAAGTATTCTTCCTCATTGGTAACTTGAACATATTGTTGAATACATTGTATCCATAAACTAATCATATATACATATATTGGCCGAGTGACTCACTCTCCCTGTAACAACGGGAGGTAATTTCAAATTGAGTTTCAGATAATATTAGGCATTCATAAATGTTTTGTTGGATTATGTTTCCATTTCCCAACGATATAATTGTCTACGTTAGATACAAAACATTGCAGTAAAATGAACATGATGAGAAGAGTGCTTATAAAGCAGACCTTCACTTTTCTATTGTGGTGCTTGGCTCTATGGTTTAGAGCCACGTGACCTTGATGCGGCTACCTTATCGGTCGCAGGTTCGATTCCTGCAGCCAACCCATTTTTCTGTATTTGTTCATTTTTTTTTTTTTTTGCACTGTCTATTCCAAATGAATCATTTTCCTTGTAACTACGGGAAGACATTTCAAATAGTTTAAAATGAAATAACGTTGGATTTTACATCAATTTCCCTAAAGTAAATATATATGATTGTAAATTGCGTTATTTCACATTGAAACACTTAGTTTAAATGATTACCCGTTACTACATGAAGAATGTACCAGTAAGCTTTAACAACGTAAATGGAACAAATAATGAAAGAAAATGGGGCTCCTACAGGAATCGGACCTGCATCCAATAGGCTAGCCGCTCCAGCGTAGCATTGCTCTTACCATTGAGCTAAAAAGCCGCCGGTAATACATAAGCACAAATAACGGTCTCTACTTCAAATTCCCATCTTGTTTATCAACGATCTATATCTGCTCTTATTGTTTCTTTCAACACAACAATTACGTTATTAAGAAATAGTTATTTGATCCAAAAGAATGATCACGATTTGCGTAATATTATATAGAAACTCTTATTCAATATGATCTCCTGTTATTACATAGTGAATGTACCATCTTGCCTGATACACAGAACGCGAATTTGGAGTTGAAATAGTTATTTGCAACGCTGCAATACGAGTGATGGTGATACATTCAATGGATGATCATTTCAAATAAGAATTTCTATATAATATAGCAACATTTATCATCATTCTTTCCGATCATATATCCATTTCCTAATATATACAAAGTACAGATCATGAGCTCTCAATTTTTGGTCAATTGTGCAGTTTTTGAAAAGACGTTGCCGACATAGAACGTATCAAAACTAATTCTTCGACGAGGAGAGATGTCAGATTTGAACTCTGGGGATCATTAACGCTCAAATTCAAGACAGTCGCCATTGACCAGTTCTAATGTCTAAACACGTTTAATTTTGGAATGAAACAACATGGGAAAACATTTAAGGTTACATTTTCAACTAGGTTAGGAATGCCCATTCAGTTGGTGATTTTTTTCTGATCACCAAGAGTCAAAAAAAAAGTGCTTAGGTCAAAGTCAAAGTAAAAACAAACCTTAAAAAAGACATTGCGAGGTGATCCATTGCTAGATAAAAGCTCTGACTCACAGACAGGACTTATACGTCATCAATCACAATAAAACGGGAATTTTATTGAGTCAGCCATGGAACTGCAATGATGGAATATTCCGTCTACCACATTTAATAGTTGTTTGCATTTTAATATTTATCAATTAATACATCCACCACTGCTTAGATATTCGTTCATGAAAATGTATATAAACACACGTGAATGTATATATATATATATATATATATATATATATATATATATATATGCCGTATTGTCTATTGATCCATAAAAATGACTGTTTCATTGTACATAGATCTCAAAGCTATTCTCCTCTACGTTGGTTATGTCATGCGTATGGGACGTAACAAAAACTGGCAGTTGTAGTCGAGTTGTCATTCGTTACGTAGATTAAGAGAGACGTGGCTTTCTTACGAAAATAGTAGGCTGCTTATTCCATGCGTGAAATAGCGCACTCAAAGATGACGATACAGACAAACAAGCATCCATAGTGAAGGTAAATACGGGGAACAAGTGCATCCATTCGTTACCAAACCGAAAGAAAAATAAAGAAATACACACTTGCAGGAATCTATACGAACAATGGTTCTACGATGCTATATTGTAGAAAGTCTAAAAGCTATGTGGATGCGTGAAAATACAGTATAAAATATCATTATTGTGGTCTGCCATTATAAGTCCTCCGCAGAAAAAGAAAAGCATTTCCCATCCCGTTCCATGACGATCGTAACTGCGCTGAACTCAGCCGGCAATTATTTATATCTCATCGCTCCGTCTTGTGTCTTGTCTTTTCCTGCTGGGTTTGCTGTCCAATGGTCACCAAGTGGTAGATCTTTTGCTCCATCAGTTCTCATTTTTTAATAATAAATCAACAAAAATCGAGACGGGCTAGACACGTGGCAAGTGTATAGCCCCCTCCATTTTTGCTATCTTATTATTTGTACATTTTGTGGAAGAGAAACTTCCTTTGGAAGGGTCGTTCAAATCTGAAATATTTGTCAAGTTTATTATATCATCATTCATAAATCCAGATAAAAGTTTTTCAAACTATCCTGACCATTTGGTTATATATTATGGGGCAAGTTAGCTTGATTGCTAGTCGGGTACGAATGCGATTAATAGTGTTAAACTTTTGAACCAGAGAGAAGAATGCAGTAAAGTAAAAAAGTATGATTTTAGGAATATAACGGCTACCTGAGTGGACAAGTGGAATCATATGTGAATGGACCACAACAATGCATTGTAATAAGGCGAAAATAGGAGAAAAAGGAATAAGAAACCAATTTTGACACCAATGACTTGTTTGTAGTTTCTTTTGTTATTTTTTAGGCTTTTTATATTTCGTCTGTCCCATTCGCTTACAATTACAGCGTATCAAGTAGCCCCACTTTCAATGTACCAACCAGCCTCAAACACATGGTTTTCCTTACAGTCTATTTCAAGAAAAAAATGTGATAGAAGCTGCTGGAAATGTAGTATATATACTTTATTTCGTAAACATAAACTACGCTATCATCAACCATAACACAGTATGAACTAGACACTCGTTTGTCAAAGTGAGTTACTTACCAGGATGGGAGAACGTTTTCCGTGCAAAACCTTACGTACTAACAACACATATGAATCAAATCTAGTATCCAAAAAGACGAAATTTTTCAGTACTAAATGAGGCTAACAGCGACGCAATCAAGAGGTAGAAATAAAAAAATCAAACCAAGTGATTCAACTTGCCCCAGTGTAAACTAACCCCAGTCTCTGATATGTATATGTGTGAGAGTGTGTGTGTCTTTGAGTCTTTTGGTTTCACGTGCTCTTGTGAATGGCAGGATTCCGTTTCTTCCTCCACTTTGCCCCATTTTCAGATTAATTGACTAATTGTGTTGTTACTGGCATGCCACATTGGTTTACAGAGAACAAAATAAATCCGTGTTCAGTAATGCATACGACTCTTACTTGTCCAGGCAAAAGCTGGAGAACGTAGTGATCTCCATATTCAATTTTGATAAGTACCACTTATGCACACACACACATAGATAGATAGATAGATAGATAGGGAGAGAGAGATATATACATTTATGTATGTAAACTTACACACACGCACCCACCCACACACAAGTATATGCGTTAGTAAATATATCGCTTAATTCGGTCCTATTAACCGTCCAGTTTTATGTAGGGCAGGGGTAGAGCATCTGACTGGGTCTGAAGCGAAGGTTTCGATACTACCTCGTGGTACTGGAAGGGATGTTGGATAGTCCATAGTAATACAACGAAACGGCTGTCTATGGATTACACAATTATATATAAATATATATACATGCTTCCAATAAATTCTCTTTTCAATGAGATTTTATGAAAATTGCGACCCATAATTTTCTGATCTGTTCTGCTTGGAATCTATTTTGAATTTTGAAGAATATCATTGGTGAAATGCAGAAGTTGGTCGGGCTCTGGCGTTGAACTAATGAAAATCGAACATTCTGAATGCGATATTTGGATCAGTGAACTAGCGGGCTTCCTGGGTCAATTCTTTCGAAATCAATAGCAAACATTTTTCAACGATAACGAACACACTAGAAAGTCGGGCCATGCACGCGCTAGTTCAATCTCTCGTGCTGGGATCTAGCAAGGGACGTTACTCTCACAGTTAACATCATTTCTCTCCCTTGCACTATTGGATATGTTTAGGGAAAAGGGGGTAACGAGAGGTTGTGGGAGTGTTTCGGTATATTAGCCGGTTGGTCAGTCAGCCTGTCAGTCAGTGATGGTCATCGGCACTAAAAATACTCGAACATTTAAATATAGGGCAGATGAACCGAGAGTGGATAACGATACATTCTGGACGATTGCCACTGATTGACGGCATTGACACGAAGAATATTTAGACCTTTTGGCTCTCATCCAACAAGTGATAAATATCTTTTCATAGACAAACACAAATAGATGTAAACATTATTTGTTGTAGTTGATGATATATATATACTCATGTCAAAAATTGAGGCAGTCGATATTGAGTTATTCAAAATCAAATCTCTCTCTTTCTCTCTCTCTCTCCCTCTCTCTCTGTCTGTCTATATATATGTGTGTGTGTATGCGTGTGTATATCATACAGAAAGGGGGATAGGCAAAGAGGTACATAGATTGATTGAAAGATATATATATATATATATATATATATATATATATATATATATATATATATATATGCATATATGTGTGAGATGTAAGGAAGTTGACAATTTGGAAGAGAAAGGATTTGAAGGTGATTAGTAAATCTCAAATTCTTTATTGGTAGCTAATGCTTCGTCTGACGTTTGGCATTCTGTCGAAGAATGATGTGAGAAAACGATGGTCAGTTTACATCAAGCAAAACATAGTTGTAATGTGGTTGTAGTGGATTTCTATCGTTACCAGTGACGTAACCATTACAACTGGGCTTTGATCGATATAGACTTATCATCGTTCCCTAACACCCTTCTCCGCCAGAAACCCTGAAGAAGTCTACATTTTGGACGAAACATTAGCAAGCAATGAAGAATTTGAGATGTACTAATCAGCCTCTAGTATTTTCTTTCGAAATTGCCATCTGTCTCCACATCATTTTATCGGATATAGCATAGAAACACATGCACACACAATCACACACACACACACACACACACACACACATATATATATATATATATATATATATATATATATATATATATATGAGTAAATTGTTTGTGTGTGTGTATATATATATCTTCGTATGTGTTTGAAAAGATTAGATAAATACATAGACTGATTAAAATACAGCCATATATATATATATATATATATATATATATATATATATATATATATATATATTACCTTGCTATCAGGAAGTGGAGCATTCATATGAAACCTTCCGTTTCTACATCTCAGCTCAAACGGAATCTGCTGGGGGAAAGGTTCATCTTTGTGTTTGGTTGGATTCATAGTGAATTCTCAGTCATGAGATCATGAAATCTGGATACATTCTCAAGAAAGAACTCTAGAATGAACAATTTACTCTCCCTCTATCTCTCTCTCTCTCTTTGATAAAGATCGCGAGTGATTCTGTTGCATCCCAAGTATCCTGCCCATGCTCCTAATTCAACGAATCATACGATCAAATGATCAGGTTCTTTTACATCCATGCAGTGTGTGCCCAAAGCCTGAAACCTTCAGAGTATCACTTGTTTTGCTCCATATAACACTTTGATCTTGCCATAGGTAATAAAAATTGCAAGATATCGAAAAATACCTGAAAGGATTTATCAAATCAAAAGCGGAATCGTTGTTGTACAATAGAATAATCAAGGTAACGAAAATCCATAGGAATTCATCCACAACTCGATGGTTCGACAAATGAATTATAAATGATCAACGACAAATACTATTTGTTTATGTAGCCATGATTAACACAGAGAATATCTATGAACCAAGTCTAGTTATTCACCCGATGGAAACTTTTGTTTAAAGTTTTGGTTGGCAGTTTCTAATACGTAAAAACTTTAATGATTAGATTTGAATTAACATGGCAAAAACTGGAAACATACATTATTTCACTATAGAAATGAATCGAAAATGATTTTGATACTTACTGAATAGATACGTCAAATTTTTCATCCGCTTCAATAATCAAATTCAAAGAGCATATATAGAAATGCATTGTACGATATAAATGCACTACAAATGACTTTCATACTTACTCTTTCTATAATCAATATCACGGAGGAGATTTATTAAACAAATCCGTCAAGTTGTTTCACGCGCTTGAATGATTACATATATATACTGACACAGCCAATTCTGGCGCTTGCCAAGAAAAAGAAACAATAATCACATTTGCCTTCTAGCGCTGACTCCATTTAAACTCATTTGAAAGGCTGTCCACTTAATTGACTGCTGCTCTACCATTATTCGACTTCGAGGATTGAGTGTTGAACTTGCTAGTTGCTTCTTCTTTTTTTAACCTGAAATTTGTTTTAGAGAATTTCATGCCAGATTTATATAGTGTTTGTTGAATATGAATGAGAAGAGTGTCCAGTAAAGAATGAAGGCAAGGACTACATCCGATTTTTGCATATATCTACAATATCACATTAAAGAAAGTTTTATGAATAGCGAGATAAATGAACGTAAGGTACGAAATAGCTTTCCAAAGGTAAGAAAAAATGATTGCAAATGAAGATCTTTATTTCTTAGTGGAATGATTCCAAAGAATATATAAAAACTCTAGAGAGGCATAGTCAACACCTGAAAACGTTATAGATGAACAGACTGATTGAAATTCTTCCAACTTTTGGATGGTACTTCGAAAATCTGCAAAATAAACAGAAAGAGGTTAACATAGATATAGCCTCGCAAGGGAAATGATATCAGAGGAAAGAGAGCAAAGGTGAATCTCAGCTGAATACCAACTGAAAACTGAGTGAATGCATGAATGTATAGTGAAAAGGGAAAAAAATCTCAATCTTTCCATTCCAAAATTCAGCCTGATCTCTCGTACGTCATGGCTAATCATTTCAAGATATTTCGTTGAAATCCATTGAGAAATTCTGGATATATTGTGTGGAGGTATACAGGGTAGGTAATTGTAGAAAGAAATTCTGGATCCTCTCTGAAATTCAACCACTTCTCCCATATATCATGACCCACAATTTCACGAAATATCATTGGAATTCGTTTAGAACTTTTAAAGATATTGTAAGAAGAATCAGATGGGTAGACATGAGTGAATTCATATATCTCTTCAAACTTTGTCGGCAGAGGTAATGAGCAATCAGAATATGTATCAAAAAGACATTAGATGAGTGGTTTAAAACGTTTTGATCCTGACTATGATCCCTTTGATATTGGCTCCAAATTATTGTTTGCTTGTTTTTTCCATTGTTTTATCAACTCTATTAAATGAACAGTTTGATCTTATTGGTCCGCAAGTCGTAACCCAGAGAGCGCATACGTCTGCCAACACCGTGACCAGTACAAGTAATGATGCATGGATCCGCCCCAAAATACAATCAGTTCTTTAATAGCCTATTGTCCACCCCTCTACAGAATATCATTGAAATTCATTCGACAGAACTTGATAAAAAATCAATTTAGAACTCTTGGAGACATCGGAAGGACGGTTATAATCGCACACATAAATCTAAATTGAAAAAAAACGAGAAGATATCTCTAAATTGAAAACAAATCCACGTGCTTATGTAGTGAAGTGTGATTTTCTTTGTTTGCTCACTATAACGCTTGACTTTCTTACTTGGATTAAAAAGTTAGCAGATAAAAGTACCTCCTTCCATTCCTATGGACTCTTCTATTGGAATAAATTGGCAATCATTTTTCTTGGAGAATAATCTCATAGAAATTCAAATATATGCTTGAATCTTTTCACAGTTATTCACTTGTTATAATATACGATTCATCTGTGTTGTTCTAAATTTTGAATATTTAGTTAGCTTACGATATTTTCTTATTATTTACAAATCAGAAGCAATGAATATATTCTTGGCTCAAAACCTTTTGAACACACCTCGTAGGCGCAGAGGTGCACCTATGAAAATAAAACAAGATGATAGAACACATCGTTATGATGTGAGATGTGAGGACGGAAATTGGGATAGATTATGTCAACCGGGTGTCACTTACGACAATCAGTCGTTGAGCTTTCTTGTTACCAGTGCCCCCTGTTGAGCGCCTCGGACAGAAACGCCATTTCCTGGAACGGTAATTCGTTTGACTTATAACCATAGATGGCCACAGTGACTCAAAACCTTCATCTTGGATAACGATGGGTGAATGTTCGATTGCCAAAAGGTACGGATCGATATTTTGAAAGAGAAATATATACATACGTATTTTTCCCCTTTTCTCTTTTTATTTCTATAGAAAACAAGTGAAATTCTCGATCTGATGAAGGAGAGGCAGTAGAAAAACCCAAAGGGTATCGGAGTGTATATAAGACTGGGCAAAACCAATCAGAGATAAGTATAAACGAATAAAAGAGGAACAGCTAAAAAAGAATCTTGCAGAGATCGGGAAGCTGAAAAACATAACAAAAAAAGAGATTTTGGCTTTCATAGACCTGTCGACGTTCATTGCAGGTGAAAAGAAATACAGGTATACACAGTATTAATTATTGGTTAATGCTTTCCAAAAATGTCTGTACGGTTCAGAAGTACCCTATGAAAGACTTTATTGCAGGTAGATTTATTCACCTTTTTTTAAAAACTATCTGTACATGTTAATGAGGTCCTATAACAAGAGGTATTGCTTCAGTCTTAATTTTTGTAATCTTTATTTCCAGATCTTTGTAATTGGACGAACTTTTTTAAAACTCTTTTACAGATATGTTTCTGGCTAATGGAATGGTCATATCTATTAAGGAGCATCAATTTTCCTCTATGCTTTGGCTGCTGGCTTCGATGGTTCGATCCGTGTGTACTGGGAAATTCCATAATATTGCCACAGCTTGTTTTACAGTTATATGTTCTTGTTGGTGTTCATATCATTGTGTTGTGTGTGGAGCAACGTATTGTATAGACTATCCAGTGATTGTACTGGCCAACTCAATCATGTCTAAATCTGTATTCATTAGGGGCTAGAAAAGAACATCTAGGCGTGATGGGGTCGATAGTCTCAGTTGCGTTGTCACCGAACCAATAGATGAGATTAGCACTGTTCTGGATAACACGTGCTAGGAAGTTCCATATACGAAGGCTCTGGTCTTGGATAGCGAGGATAAAATACTTTCGGCTTTCAACTCAGAACATTGAAGCCACTGATGCGTTTTGGTATAATCCACATCAGCACCTTGGGTGCGAAGTGGATCTTGGCCGAGTAGGCGTCTCTGTTTCCAACATTCTTTTAACATTGATATTGTTTGTCGCTCGGCAGTGGATTTTACATTTTTTTAACCTTAATATCACCTTGTGAAGTGGCTAGTTGGTATATGTCAGTCATCATCATCATTATTATTATTATTATTATTATTATTATTATTATTATTGCTCATTTTCACACTTATTGCCCGTTGGTCACAGCTGGAAGAGGCTAAGTGACAGCGAGTCTCCTCAGTGACCCCTCCTTTCGACACTCTCACAGTCCACAGCGTTGCTGTGGTTTGCAGTTTCACATCAGTTGCCCAATGGATCCTGCAGAAGACTGAGTTCAGTAAGTCTCCTCAGGTCTTCAGTCCTCCTCTCATCTTTCCTTCACCTATCACAACGGTGCTGTGGTTCACTCTTCCACCACCATTTGTGTATGTGTATGTGTGTGTCTTCTCTTTTTTTTTCTCCTTTTTTTCTCCTCCTTTAGGCCACTGCAAACAGCTGGAGTCGTAAATATCATATTTCTATATTATTATCATCATCACTATTATTATTATTATTATTATTATTATTATTATTATTATTATTATTATTGTTATTATTATTATTATTTGGAATCTCACACCAGCTGCCTGGTGGTAACCGCTGGAATTTGAGTGACAGCAAGTCTCCTCAAGTCTCCAGCCCTCCTCTCCTAGTACTCATAGGTCGCAGTAATTCTGCGATTTACAGTTTCACACCGGTTGCCCAGTGGTTATCGCTGGAGGCTGAGCGACAATAAGTCTCCTCAGGTCTTCAGCTAGCGTCTCCTCTCACTTTCACCTATCACGTCAGGGCTAAAATTCGTTGCAGTACTTATATCTCTACCACTTTCCTCAGTATCCGTGCAGTTCCCAGTAGTGCAGTGATCTGTACGGTCTCAATCCTCCCCCTAATCCCAATCTCCTCCAGTCTCTCCCTCAGCGTTTTGGGGACAGTTCCTAGTGCGCCCACTATGACCGGTACTACCCTGGCTTTCATGTTCCACATTTTCCTTAACTCTCTTGCTAGGTCCTGGTATTTTTCCCGTTTTTCACTCTCCTTCTTTTTTACTCTATGGTCTGCAGGTACAGCAACGTCTACTATTTGGCAGGCCTTCCTTTTTTAGTCCACTATTACCAAGTCCGGTCTTCTTGCCTGGATGAGGTGGTCAGTTTGGATGTCGAAGTCCCAGAGTAGTTTGTGGTTGTCATTCTCCAAAACTGTCTCTAGCTTGTGCTGATACCACTTTTCCACATGGTTGAATCCCACTTGTTTGGTTAGTTCCCAGTGTATCATCGTTGCTACTCTATCGTGTCTATGCTTATACTCCTTCTGGGCGAGCTGGCTACATTCACTAGTTATGTGGTTTACTGTCTCATCTCTTTCACCGCACATGCGGCATTTGCTGTTTGTCTGTGTTCAGTCGATTTTTGTTTTTATGTAGGTTGTCCTTATGCTTTTGTTTTGGGCTGCTATGATGAGCGATTTTGTTTCTCTCATAAGGTATCCTTTTCGTAACCACGTCCATGATTTCTCGTCTGCTACATCCTGTATCTGCCTTTTAAACTCGCCATACAATTTTTTCTCTCCCCATCTTTCTTTTCTTGTTTGCTGTACTGTTCCATTGTTTTCTAGTTTGTTGTTTGTTGCACTATCTCTCGTACTCTTTATGATTTCTTCACCATTCGTTTGCACATACCTTTCTAGGACTACTTTAGCTCTCTGGACACAGTCTTCTATGCGGATGAGCCCCCTACCACCTTCTTTTCTCTTAACGTATAGACTATCTGTATCATCTCTAGGGTGTAATGCTTTATGCATCGTCATAAGTTTCCTTGTTCACCTATTGATTGGAGTTCTTCCTTTGTCCATCCTAGGAATGGTCCTGTATACCTAACTACTGACACAGCCCAGGTGTTCATTCATTTTATTAGATTTCTGCTGTTTAATTTGGTCTCTAATATTTTCCTTATCCTTCTAAAGTATTCTCTCTTTATTTTCTCCTTCATCTCTTCCCGTTTTATCGTTTCACATTCAAGGACGCCTAGGTATTTGTATCGGTCTTGTGCGGTCAATGCCCTAATCTCGCTGTTGTCCGGGAGTTCAATTCCTTCAGTCATTGTAAGCCTTCCTTTGTGCATTTATTATTCACAAACTAAGGCCGAAGTGATGTACATATTTTGTTTGTATGTTACAGTATTTTTCTTCTGTGTTGCGCTTCACATTAGTAAAGAACAGATGATAGTTCTAATCATACGACTGGTGCCTGTAAGCACAATTTTCTATAATTCACGGAGAGATGGATCGCAAGGTAGTTTGGTAAGAACTTTTTTCAGTGCATCTCTTGACCAAATTCTTACATTGTTCATTCAATGCCGACATCGATCATATGATTGTCTGAGTTCAGAAACAAATAGAGTACACATGGTCAGTGAATAAACAATGTAAGAATTTAGACATATGCCAGTTATTTAAACCCTTGCCTCACCGTCATTTTTTCATTTTTGCTCAACGTCAAAGCAGCTATCTATTAGTCACAGGTTCGGTTCCTACTGCAACCCATTTTGTTGATTGCTTATTCTATTGATACTGTCTAGGCCAAATAATACATTCACTGTGTATCAACAGGATGTTTTTCAAATAGAGTTTCATAATCATATAACACACACACACACACACACACACACACACATACATATATAAAGCGTATAACGAAGCAGCAATCTTTCATTCAAATATGTATTGTTAAAAATAACAGACAAACTCAATTTGATTTTTTGTTAATTTTTCGACTTTGCTTTTGTTCACGAAATAAACGAAAAAATAAATGGACGGAGTTTGCCAGTTATATTTAACGATGTATATTAGAATATATATATATATATATATATATATATATATATATATATATATATATATATGTTGCTGTGCGCAAATACTTACTCGGATAAACTGAAGCATGTTTGTTCGCGCAGAGATTCTCCTGAAATATTTTCATTGACAAGGCGTCCAAGAATAACCACTCTTTAAAACTGATCATGCTTAACATTTTGTAAAACCTTTTTTTTTTTTTCAATTTGTCTTTTGGTTTGTTTTCTTTTTGTACAAATTCTTCGGTCGCAGTGTTCCAGACATTTCCTTACACTCTACACAGCTCCTTCTCTTGCAAATTGTTCCTATCCACAAGACGTAAGCGCGCACACAGAAACTAAACACGCACAAAAGCTCAACACAAACACTTGCACAGACATATAATCTTCCTCTGTCTCTCTCTGTCTCTCTGCCTCTCTGTGTCTCTCTCTTACTTTTGTACACACGATCACATGCACACTTTTATTTTATCTCTCCTTCTCTCTCTGCGTCTTCCTCTGGCACAGATACGCATACATACACACCCTCTCTTTTTTTTCGCTCACACCTCTCTCTGTCGTGCACACACACATACATATGGATACATACACATATATGCACACGTACCATTCTCTCCATTATGTGCACGCATGTACACAAACACACACCTCCCATTTTTTTCACCAACGCAACCACACCCTTCAATTCCTTCGCCTCAAACAAGCATCACAAACAAGTATTTCTATTTACCGAGTGTATTCTGCGCTAATTTTTACTGAGCTGACTCAGCCAAAAAAAAAAAAAAAAAGAAAGAAAAAGAAATCAGAATGAAATCAAAAACAATAAAACATCAACTCAAAAACAAAAAACGGAGCTTCTTTTAGAATTTGTTTTCACAGGATACAATGTGATTATTTTTCTCATCATTTTTTACTTTTATATTTATCTATGTATGCACAATTTGAAAAAAAATATTTTTGAGAGAAGCTAGAATAAAAGAAAGTTGGATTGAGAGGCAGACAGACAGACAGAGAGAGACGGATAGGGAGAGAGAGAGAGAGAGAGAGAGAGAGAGAGAAGGGGGAGGAAGGTCAGTCAATCAGTTTTTATCGAAAAGTCTTTGTTTTATCTTGTATTCTTATTCATTTATTCACTTATTTATTCGTCTTGGTTGCGAATTTTTCAATATTTTTTTTAGCTTTCAAAAAAAGTTCGCCATTCACTATTTGGTGTTTCGACACGCAGTCCTGCACTCATAGGATTCCTTTCTATCTCTCTCACTCTCTGTCTCCCCCTCCAACTCGACATTGTCACACGCGCACACACACCCACACACATACACACACATATATAAAGATATATAAATATGAGGAATATATGTACAGATACACTTATGATGACTGGTCATCTGTGCCTATCTTCCTCTTTCTGTCTTTCTCTCTTCCTCTATTTGAATCTCTCTCAGCCTCTCCCTTGTCTCTCTCTCTATATATAAGATTAAGGAGAGGAAACATCTGACACGTGTTTCATGGTTGATCCATTTATCAAGAGAGATGCATTATTTTTAATTTTTAATTTGATTACTTTAAGAAATTCCCTTATATATATATATATATATATATATATATATATATATATATATATATATATATATATATATAATGGGGATTCGTTACACAAACATGTTTATGTTTCTGCCCTGTTTAGGCTTCTTCAGGAGAATGGAGAAGCGCAAACGGGGCAGAAACATAAACGTGTTTGTGTTGCGAATCCTCATTTCGTTATATCTTAAGGTCTACACTAAACTCAATGGTTAAATTTCAATATATTGAGCACTTCATGGAACAAATCCACCGTTCATCGGATATTGTATTATATCATATCATAACATATTGCACCCCTGATTTGTATTGTGTGTATGTTATATATATATATATATATATATATATATATATATATATATATATATATATATATGTACTTGATTGTGTATATATTTATACATACGATGATTATGCAGATACAATATCCGATGGTACTTTTAATAATGCACATATATAACTGTGAATAAATATGAAAATTCATCAATATATATACCTACATTCATATTGCAAACGAACGTACACACACACATATATATATATATATATATATATATATATATATATATATATATATATATATATATAGAGAGAGAGAGAGAGAGAGAGAGAGAGAGAGAGAGAGGGCAATACATATATACGTACATATACTCACAGTAATATCCACACATAATGCAGACTTGGACATCAGTCTTTCATTAAATCCGACCCCATGACTCCTTACTAGGAAACGATCCCTATCTTCAGCTTCTAAAGATAAGAAAAGACTTGGTGTAATCTAAAGGATAACTCACAACACACCAGAATGAAGAGGAACCAATCGTCAGCCTGTCTCTATACTCCATTGAAATCGGCCAGATAAGTGAAATGAGCGAAATTAGTAAAAATTTGATTTGAGACGATAGGTAACGAATTTTCTGTAAAAGATATTTTGATTGAATGATTGTCGATATTGTCAAAACATTATTGATCGAATGCTTTCAATTATACATCCAACCATTATCAAGATCCTAATCTATGAGTGTAATTTGCTTCGGAATTACTGAATAAACGTGAACCTGGTGTTCGCTGTTAGTGCGTTATGATGACTTACTTTGGAAATAGGATTTTGTTAAATTCCAGTACAAAGTCTGGAGTTTTATCGAACTCCATAGTGCTTTGGTTGACTTGGTTTTCCTACCGTATCAAGAATAAAATAAACGAGAACAATCTTCACCAAAATTAGGGATGTAAACCGATATACATATATAATCAAGCTTGATTGCTTTACTCAAACGATTTAAAAGATTCATAAAGTCTTATACAGAGTGATAGAGAAAAATGCAACATTTAAAAAGAGTATTTACTCTGTAAAAGAGAGTTCCCCACGTACATTTACAGTATGCTGATTGGTTGATACGCTTTGCTAATAGGTTTAGCGTTTTTTCCTTTTAAATGTCACTTTTTCTCTGATTTTCCTTGTATTTTCCTGTTTTGTTCAAAACAAGAGCATCATCTGCTCAGTACTAGAGATGTCACAGCAAAGTTACCATAGATAGAGTAAAGCCCAACTTGAAGCTGCAAGAAATTATAGTAATTGGAAATTGATTAAAACTGCTTTTGAGATCAGTTGATACATTAATATCTTTCCGATAATTCAGTTCCTCCCTTCAGTCGTTACCCAGAATTACTTGGAAGATTTTAACTCAATTTTCCTCGGAAATCGGTTCCACAGAGGTCTTGTCCTTGTTGTTAATAATCAAAGTTGTGGTAAGCCTTCGGGTTCTGATGTGACCGTATGGGAAGAGATCAACAGAGAGCGAGGCTTTATTGAGGGCGTGGTTTCTTCCAGGGTGCTGTATAGCTAATGGAGAGAACAGACCGTTCTATAGTCTCACAGTAATAATCGACAACATAAGAAATTAATAAGTCTTTGATCAAGAGAATTTAATTCAGTGACTAACTGGCACCCGAAAACTGCCGATTATTCTTGTTATCCCTAATCTAATTGGGGCGTCATCGTTATATCCGTGGATTCCTTGTCTCACCCCGGAACGCCCTTTTTCCTCGTGCTTTTTGTGTCTAACCTACCTCACCCCTTATACCGTGTGCACAATCACCACAAACAATGTGCTTTATCTGCCTCATACATTTGATATACGCACACTTGCATGCACACCAGCGTGCTGACTCGCCGATGGCGGAACATAAGTGAATTAATTAATGAACATCTTCCAAGCAGTTTCTTTTAATCTACAATTACGTGACATTCGAGCAGTGACTTTATTCAATCGTCACAACAGCGCAATGATTGCAACCCTAGGAGTGCGAGGTTCGATTCCAGACGCCAGTGATCATTTTCACCCTCTTAGATACACGCCTTCTGAGTTTATATTTTAGAATATGACATGATTCAAATCATAGATAAGTGTAATCCCAGATCGACCTGATTCACCCTTTCTTGAATTTCTGAATCACTTCTCTTTCAATCCTTTGTTTTGCCTGGAGGGGTCCTCTCTATCCCTGTACCTACCAGTCTCTCCCTCTCCCTCCCTTCCTCTCTGTCTCTCTCTCTTATTCGTTGTGAGCTTTTGTCATTCCAATGGCTCACGGAGGCAAACGGTATCCATGAACTGAATGTAGAAAGGATTTTTGCTGCAACCCTTTGTGAGGTGTCCTTTGTGATATAGCTGTATATATGCCCTAGGGAATCACTTTTCAGGAGACGTTATGGGATAGGTTTTGATGTGGACAATTTTTTTCATGGTCAGATTTACCGAACCTTCCGATAGCGTCTCTGATATATATGATGCCTTGGCCATACAGTCGATCCAAGAAGGTCTTTCACACCTGCTCTGTGGGGTCACACAACAGCCTTATATATATATATATATATATATATATATATATATATATATATATATATATATATATACTGGTCTGTCAATGAAAAAAACTAACTTTTAAAACTGCACGCAAATAGGACGTTTTTAAGTGTCGGTGATTGAAATATTATACGGCAGTGATCTAGAACTTTTGTATAGAAAACTGCATCAAGCCACGTTGGTTAATTTTTCAGCTACGTGTGCGAAAGTTAACATGTGAATGGTGCTTTTGGCGCCCCCTCTCCCCCCGGCTCAAATTGAACAACTAATCATTTCGAAGAGCAATGCCTTTGGTGTGAAATTCTGTTTCAAATGAGAAAAAAAAACAATTGCAAGACACTTCCAATATTGCAACAGGCCTATGGATTGGGTCGCCCAAGCCATAAGCAATGCCACGATTGGTACTTTCGTTCCAAATCAGGGAGAACATTAACCAATGACGATGGCAAATCAGGATGACTTTCCATGTCGATGGGAGACGATCACATTGAAAACAGTGCGTGTTGTCATCCATTGAAATCATTCGCTGACTGTCAATGAAGTTCCTGTAATTTCATTGTATTTATGATTACAAATCTTTGACTCAGTCATTCAGTCTAGGTCATCAATTTCAAATTAGATACAGCTAACCAAAACTGTCACAAAAACTATCAACATATGTTTCTCCGATTTTAAAGGTGGTCTGGCTGAATGGTTGGCTATGTTTAAGTTGCCTGTTCGGGAGACACTAGTGAAGCTAGAACGCTGTAAATTCGAACAGTTATTGCTCATTATATCTACAAAAGAAAAACGTTGTGTTTTTTTTAATCCTCCCTTCAATGTAAGTTCATGCTAAATTGGTCCCCTAATTTGAATGCAGCAGCGTTGTTTATCTTTTTTAAAATTTCCCTCTATTAGTGATCCAATAAAGATCGAGACGAGTAACTCATTAATTGATCACCCCATTTTAGAATTTTTGATCGATTACTCGACACGGCACGCTGTCAAAAGATATCAGTCACAAGACATTTTCTATTGAGTGACTA
>OY735237.1:12841257-12843757 GCA_963457665.1 Thysanoteuthis rhombus | reverse complement strand
GAATGAATCAAAATATACGTTAACATATCAATCACATTGTGTGATTATTTGACTGATAAGTGTGAGTGCGAGCATCGGCCCCTAGCTCCTCTTTTGTCACCCCTCCACCCTCATTCATACCAATCGAATCATGTGGTGGATGCCTCGAATACCGATATACCCCTATCATCAGGATTTAGGATTTTTTTCTATTCATTCAATCAAATATTTTCTTTTTTTCTTTTTTCAAATTATCTCAATTGAAACAAAATTTCCAACTCACCATCCAGGAATTGTTTGAAACTTGAAATCGTTTGTTCATCTCTGTTTGTCTTTTCCTTGAGCTATATCTTTATCTATCTATCTATCTATCAATATAGATAGATCGATAGATGAACAAGGAGATATCAGAAAATAAGTATGACATGTGTAAATAAAGCGAGACGGATGCATAAATACATAAATCAGGACATCGGATGTTGAGAAATAGATATATGATTGTAATTACGATTTCAGTTGATTACAAATAAAGATGCAAACATGAGTATATACATATATGTATATATATATGTATATATGTATATATATAATTGCGTCACCTAAAGACAGCTGTTTCATAGTATTACAACTCTTCAGTGTGGCTATAGACTAGCCAATATCGCTTCCTGCACCACGAGTAAGATCGAAACTTTCGCGCCACACCGAGAGGCTGACATTCTACCCCTACCCGAAGCAGAACTGAACGGTCAATAGGACCGAATCAAGCGATGTATTTGCTTATGCACAATTCACCATCCAACAAAGTGCTCCATTCCAGAGTTGGAAGAGCATTGCTATAGTAGCTCATAATGAACGAGCTGACCTACCTAAGAGTGTTCAACCCTGAAGAATGGATGTTAATTATAATAATAATAATTAATAATTGTGTCACCCACAGAGAGCTGTTTCGTTGTATTACAACTCTTCATTGTGGCTATCGACAATCCATTATCCCATCCAGTGCTACGAGGCAGCTTTAGACCCGGAGGCTGGTATCCTTGCTCTACTCCACGGAACTAGACGGTCAGTAAAGTTGAATCTGAGTGATATATTTATTCATCATATACATTCCTTACCCACCAGAGTGCTCCATTCCCTGTTGGAAAAGCATTGCATACACACACACACACACACATATATATATATATATATATATATATATATATATATATATATATATTGCATGTCTTTGGTGCTGTAAGCTCGAAAGATGGTCAAGTATTCCAAGAATTTTTATCGGTATGTCTGGGTATCTATTCATCGATCAACCCACCTATCTACTCCACGTACCTAGCAGTCAGTATATATACATATATATATATATATATCAGTTGATATATCAGTCCAACAATGTGTCCATCTTCCGTTCCTCAAAATATGTTAATACTATTCTCAATCTGTTTGTCTATAAAAGCGTCAATACCGGGGTTGGCAATCATTTTTGCCTCTGCAGGGGCAAGATCGCGTATCAATGAGTGAACCATTGGATAATTGTATGCCAGAGTATAAGCTGGGAATACGCCTAGTTATATTTCGTGTCAAATACCTGAATTATGCATGCTAGAAGATCATTCATGCTCAACCAAGGATACCATTTAGTAATTAAAGCATTCAATTTAATCACAGTTCATTTAAATGAAGTCATCGTTTGAATCTATGAAAAAGAAACATAGGAAAAATCTTCAAGGTGTGAGAAGTGAGTGTAGCGTCCGAATATATCCTCGCAGGCCGACCAAAATCCCGGAGCAGGCCGACCAAAATCCCGGAGCAGGCCGACCAAAATCCCGGCGCAGGCCGTAAGTTGTTCAACTCTGATGTTATAACGCTATTTAGGGCTCTGCATTATGTCGGGAATCGGATCGATAAAACACCTGAGAACATACTTCATAAGCACACACACGCACACACATTCTCCCCATATATCCCACTCGAAAGTATCCCATTGTTAGACAAAAATGGACTATCTTCAGGCAGACCAACTATTAGCTTGCCAGGCTTGCCAGGCTTGCCAGGCTTGTCAGAGCTTTGTTATGCTCATGGCACCAGGTATTCTAAAATAACGAATGGAAATATGCTAGATACTTACTAGCCTTGACGTTGCTTAACTTCAGTGATCTAACAAAAGCCGGTAAACCAAATGTGATTTGACTGTAACCCCTTAGACTTAGGGAGAGGTTTCTCTATCCTAGTCCTTGTGCTGAATGCTTAACGGATATACATTGAGTACCATTTAAATGTCTTTGTTATGATTTGGCAGTGGATTGGACCACGACATACGGAACCGGATATTGGCAGTCTACCAGCGAGTCACAATGATTGGTCCTTAGACGTGTGCATAGGGTTTTGCTTTGTGGCTAAAATAACTGCGAATTTCCTATCGAAGCAAATGATTGGCAGAATTTCAAAAAAGTTGTTTTGAGGACACTTAGGCTCTCCCCATTGTTGACATTCGTTTAAAATAATTTTTCTCTTAGTAATTACT
>OY735237.1:12808757-12836257 GCA_963457665.1 Thysanoteuthis rhombus | reverse complement strand
GGGCACTTTTTGTGTGTAGTTGGTACTCTTCTCTCAGCCTTGTTCAAATGTACCTTCGACTATCAGTTCAAAAATTGTTGAATTTTGATTGCCCTAGATTATGCATTCTGAGTGACGACTCCCCCACCTACAAGCTTCTGCGAGATGAAATTGAACCAGATAAGTAGGCCTAAAATTGCCACATTTTTCTCTGTATTTTTCTCTGTATTTTTCACTCTATTTCTCTCATTGTTTATTCATTCAGATGTGTTGTTTGACCGTTACAATATACACTATCTAACATCTACCAATATTGTAAGCAAGAGAAAGGCTTAAATATATCTATATGAACATAGATTTGACTGGAATATTCCACTGAACCCCAAAACTGTTAGATCTGAAAGAAAAAAAAAAACGGAAAAAAAAAAAAACGAAAAACAAAAAACAAAAAAACTTTTTTTTTAAAATTATGCAAATCCTAATTCTAATTCTATTTTAATTCTATATATCTATTCATACCTTTCCATATCTTTTCATACCTTTTCATACATTTTTCAGATCTCTCAATCCAAATCTTTGTCCTCTAACCTTCACCTTGTACAGTGCTACGTACACCCAGACCTGTCGGCTTACCCACCAGGATAGTTGATGTTAAGAGCCGGTGGAGCTCTAAGGCCACTCCGAACGACACCAGCAGTGACCAATCCACCAGACCTCCCTACACTTCATGGGCCAGCGTGGCAGGGCATGACCCCCACTCCCCATGGTTCGCACAATGAAATTTAAAATTATTTCAGAAGAATTGTACAACTATATTCGAATCATTCCAGTCCCTTGATGAAATGACCTGAATTCACGGTCTGCTAAATATAATTACTGTAGTAACCACTTTTTGACCAGATGATGAACCTGGGGTTAAGCATGGCTTGAGGGTGACAACATAGGTCACCCAGGTTGGCATGGGAGAATACCGCTATATCACTGAATTTTGTCGGTCGAATTTTAGGTATATGCAGGATTGTATCAAGTAAGTACGGGGCCGGTAGCGTATGTTATAAAGACGTCCCAAGTTAAGAAAATACACGTAATATGGAAATACATTCATTATTTTCGCTCACGAAGTAATTGCATTTTTTTCACTTGCTATACACAAATAGATAATGCAACAAATAAGGTAAACATTTTAATACTTATAATATTACTTTATTTACGTTTAGATCTTTAAGCAGCGGCGACGTCTTCGTTTCAAATATCTCCGTGTTCATTTGCCGTATATGAATCACGTGGATAACGAAATCCCATTGATTACTGTGCTCAGATAATTACCCCGATTAAATTGGTTAAAATCACTAACATCGGACACCTGATCGTTCGTGAAGACTGAGAACAGTATTATCCTATTGTAACAGAGTAAATGAAGAATCAATGAATCGGAGTCGATGGCTTGTATGCATTCGGTGCAGGGCCTTTGAAATCGTGGGATCTTTATCATACCTTACTTTTACTACGCAGTTAAACCAACAATGGTTATTTGATTGAAAATGTCATTCTTACAACCGATTATAAGCAATGTCCATTCATTTCACAGATACTTTGTTATCTGAACATTTCTTTGTTGTCTATAAATTTCTTTCCTTGGAACTGCAGATATTCTTTGGTCAAAATAACCACGAAACCTCGGCATCCAACTGAAATTAGTTGACTTAAAAAAAATTACGTCGGTTCCAGCCTCTTCAATATTTGTACATTGATTCTCTTGGGACCTTCTTGCATGGTTTTAGTGCTGGATCATGACATGCAATACCAGACCAATCTTAGTCAGACAGTAGCAACAAGGCATATGAAGGCATGTTAAGATAATTAAATTTGTATAATAATAATAATAATGATAATAATAATAATAATAATAATGATAATAATAATAATAATGACTGTTCCAAAGACACTGAGGGTGAGACTGGAGGAGATTGGGATAAAAGGAAGGATTGAGACTGTACAGACCACAGCACTGCTAGGAACTGCACGAATACGGAGGAAAGTCCTAGAAATATAAAGACTGCAACACTAATTGTTAGGAGTGGCCTAACACAGGATGGGAAATGAAACCAGAGATGTGAACCACAGCACTGGCATGATAGGCGAGGGAGAGAAGAGATGCTGGCTGAAGACCTGAGGAGACTTACTGTCACTCAGCCTTCAGCAATGACCAGCGGACAACCGGTGAGAAACTGTAAACCACAGTATTGCTGTGGTCTATGAGAATGTGGAGAGGAGGGCTGGAGACTTGAGGAGACTTGCTGTCACTCAACCTGCAGCGATAACTACCACGCAACTGGTGTGAAATTGCTGATAATAATTATCATCATCATATGTTGAAGATGTCATAGTTTCTTGAATTACAAACAATTTCTTACGTCATTTTTTTTAATTTCGAGAATAGTTTAAGAGGAAAAAAGAAGCAACATAGCATAGTGTGCAGTGAAAAAATGGAAAATTATTCCTCTCCTTTTCCCTATGCCCTCCCCCCTTTTAGGTTTGGTCTGATTCCCAGTTCGGTCTGATTTTCGGTTTGGTCTGATTTGGATTTTCATAGTACGTGTCGGCGTTCACTGCAGGTACAAAAAAAAAAAATGTCTATTGCGCTCAATTTTGGGAAAAAATATTTTGCTGAACAATCAAATTTTCTTTGAGTTTGCAGAATTTTGTCATATACGCAAAGAAAAATTGGACTGAATTCATATCCCGCTTCTAAATTGAAAAAAGAAATAAAATTTATATCATTTTTTAGGAACTTTGATTATTTTTTGGAAATTTTGAAAACTTTACCGAATTTGAAGTTTCACATCCAATGAGATTGTATTGAATCTACAATATTCCACAAAATGATGTTATGTTATTACTTCCTTACTTTTTTCTTCTTCCAGAGTTTCTATTGAATTTGTTAAGAATAATTTGTCTTTTATCAGAAACAGTATTTTGTTTATGTAAACATAGACGGATAAATACATGGATAGATGACATAAAGGAAAATATATCCCCACAAAAAACAATATATTCATATTTATATAGAGAGAAAGAGTTATACCTCAAGTAGTGCGTTTCAATATTCTCCCTATTGTTAAAAAAAACAACGCTGTTCAGGCTTTTTATAAATTGATGTGTTTTTTCCAGTTGGTACTAAGTTACAATTATTTGCACATCAACACCGTCACCGTACTACATCAAAACTCGCAGTATCAAAAACCAAACTATTCAAAGTATTTCTTTATATATATATATATATATATATATATATATATATATATATATATGTATGTATTTCTGTATATATATATGTATGTATGTATTTCTGTATATATATATGTATGTATGTATTTCTGTATATATATATATATATATATATATATATATATATATATATATATAGAGAGAGAGAGAGAGAGAGAGAGAGAGAGAGAGAGAGAGTGAAAGAGAGGGAGATGGGTTACTTCTAGCAACTTCATGATTCGCCTGGAGTAGCCGAAGCAGGGCAGAAACATAAACATGTTTGTGTAGCGAATCTATTATTCCATCATATGTGAAGCCTTACTTTAACTTGATATAATGTCAAATGTATCGAACACTTTATGAAACAAACCCATAACACATTGGATATTGAATTATAGATTTGTACTTTGTATATATGTATATTGTCGAACAAGAAGTTGTTTGATGCTGCAACTAAGTTTTATGGGGTTAAGTTAGCCTTACACCGAAGATGGACTGCATTACAAGGTAAACGTCCCCACATTCTCTACTATTTTCTAATCACTTCCTATCAATATATTTGAAAATATTAAAATCACTTCTGTTATTGTTGAGCTTGAGGTGTATTAATGGAGTACCAAAAATATCGAGAGGATTTTGTCGAATAAAATAAGATAAATTCAATTTATTTTTGCTTTAGCAAGACTCGAACACACGCCAGCAACATTCTTGCGCCTCCTGCATATACAATGTCTCCGTTTTTTTCTTTTTTTTTTCTCTTTTATCGCATGCATTTAAAAAACAAAACAAAAAAAAAACAGCAAACAAAAGGGCATGTGAAGAAAAATAGATAACTTACCGACATTTCATTTTTTTTCTTCTGTCCCATAAGATTGTCCGTGTGTTTCAGTTTTTTTATTTGTTTTTTGTTTGTTTGTTGTTTTTTTTTATGTGTGTGTGTGTGTGTGTGTGTGTGCATGTGTGTGTGCGCGTGTGTGTGTGTGTGTGCACGCGTATTTGAATATGTATGAGCTTTAGTGCGTTCTATTTTCAGACATATCTCTGGTATGAGCACCACGTACTTCTAATTAAATCCAAGGGGAGGTAACATACCATTTATCAACGCGAGCTTAATTTAGTTAGTTCACCATAGTTAAAAACCACCGAACCATGCCTTAAAACCCAGGCTCTCTTACTCATCAACATCCTGGCCATTACTGTTGTGTGGACTGGAAAAAATTTAAGATAAAAAATGGGGAATGGCTAAAGAAACATACAGACGATTTTGTCAGGCGAAAAATGAGTCATACCCACACGCAGATGCACGGTATACGGTGTATTACACAGAAGAGTTGTGTTTTTTTTTGCTTGCTGTCATATGACAGAAAAGAGGGTTTTATATCCAACACGCATCATTAACACAATGAATATAAAAATATATGAAGATAAGTAAAAACCTCGAATACATACTAAATTCTATGATGCATAAAAAGTAAATGCTTATCACCAGAATAAATCCAAATTCCATCATGATTTCAAATATATTTCAGCTTGTACTTGGATAAATGAACAATGTTTTTAATAAACCTTTTACTTTTTTAAAAAACAAAGCTCTCTCCAAATTACTTTTAATGGAAAATTGTTACACTTAGAATGACGTTTCTTTTATATAATAGAAAAAAAATAGTAAAAGCTAAAGGTTTACTGATGTAATAGTATATTTTGCTGTTTCAATCTAGCCATAGACATAATTCGTTATTATTGGAGATTCTTGTGCCCTTGAAAGCAATGGTATTTACCAAAAGAAAAATGGATACCAATGAAAAAAATATTTCTGCTAGTACTTGAGCAATGTTTCAATAAACCACCAACCTTTGAAAAATTATATCAGAATTATTATAACAAAAATATATAAGTTATTTCAATTAAAACATGGTTCTCTACATAGGAAAATAGTAGTAAAAATTAAAGGTTCACTTATGTGATCGCCTCTTTTTGATTCAATGTAGATAGAGATACAATCTATCATTATTTGGTGTCTTTGAACCTTTAACAGCAATTGTATCCACTCAAAAAGGTTGAATACCCATAACGAACCTCAAAGGAGGCTCAAAATTGTTCTCAATGATAAATAATTGCTGACAGCAGTCGCCAACGATCCATGAACAATGGTTTGATCACTTTTTGGAGACTTTACGGCTTCTCCAGTGACCATATAATATCATATCAAGGCAATAAAAAGGTTAAAAATTGTTCCCATATGAACTGAATGGTATGTTGCATGACCGGCTAAGACACCACGCCCCTCTACTGACGGTGTCTAGGCTAACAGAATTGTGGTATGAAGTTTCACAGTATCTACCATATTCACCTGACATTTCTCCTACAGAGTATCTTTTGGAGTGTTTTATTCATGATAAAAAAAATCTGATTATAGATAAGCCACATTCCGTTCTTTTACTGAATCTATGACCGAAAAATCTAAATAATTTTGAAGATATGTCAAATAATATTTAAAGTATCGTTGGGGAAAAGCTCGTGAGTCATTCTTCAGTTAAACATTGACTGTCTGTATTGTTTGCATCATCATTCAAAAAATGACACTTTATAAGTAATAATCTGAAAGTATAATCTATTAACCCTTTCCCGTTTGATCCTTTCTCAACCTATCTGATAGGCGCCGGAATAATAGTGTTTTTTGTTATTTAAAACTTTGATGGCTTTTTGGAGTATAGTATTGTTTGTCTATATTCAGTGGATATAACATTTTGAAGCATGAATTCTGATCTATTTATTTAAGCTGAACGGTTTCTTCACTCTATTTAATCTGGTTTATCTGAGGTTGTTGAATCAAATACGGAAAAAATAATTTCGTATCCGTAAGAGTTCAGGATTGAACGAAAAGACTTCTCACGATATCAACTGAGTATTTGGATAGGGGACCGTCTCCAAACCTGCTGCTAAACACTCAAAAACTCGGAACGGAGGCGAAAGCCCTGAAGATGCGAACGTCCTTCTATGATTGACAGCATCTAACCAAGAGGAATTATTGAGAAGGACCCATGCAAAACAACTTCAGATGTTACAGAGGAACTTCAACAGTCAACGGTTGTTCAACATTTGCGCCAAATTTGAGAGGCGAAAACCTTCAGCAATTTGCACGAATGACCTTGAATGGAAAGCAAAAAAGCTAGTATATCCTGTGAATGACCCTCAGAAATTGAACAAAATAGGCTACCCTAAAAAGCTTACTCGCCGGTCAGCCCTCCGACAGCCTATCACTTTTTCAAGCATTTCGACTACCTCCTGCAAAGTGAAGTCTTCAATAATCAAGCTGCGGCTCAAAACTCTTTTGAAGAATTCATTGGTTTCAAGATTCCAGAATCCTGTGCTTCCGAAATAGATGTTTTTCATCATCATCAGTCTTTAAACGTCTGTCGTTCGACATAGACCTTCCCCAGGATTCACCACAATTTTCTATGGGCGTTCCAGAGCAGGTATTTTCTGAATATGTCTCGTTCATCTCAGCTTGCATTCTGTTGTCCTCATTTCTCGTGTGATCTCTGGGGATCCAAGTCATGATGCCCATCAGTTGTCTGACATTCTTGCAACATGACCAGCTCATTGCTATTTGAGTTTTTTAACAGTTTCTATAATGTCTCAGACTCCTGTTTTCTTCCTGATATACTGTGCTGTCTTGTGATCTCTCCATGTAAGGTTGAGCATGATTCTCAAATGCACACGTTGCATGCTTCTCAGTTTGTAGGTCTGTCTCTTGATTAGGTTCCATGTTTCATCTTCACGAGTGACTATCGGGAGAATGCATTGGTTGTGTACTCTTCTTTTTAGGATTATTGGAATCATCTGGTTTTTGAAAGTAGATATTGCTCTGCTGTCCCAAAGTGATTCTTTGCTTGCTTTCCTCCTCTTTTGAGGATCTCATAGAGATTCGTTGTCCTACGTAGATATAATGGTCTACTTTGCTGAGTTTTACATCTTCTATCTTGACAGTTATCAAGAAGTCGTAGATTCTGAAGCTTCATATTTTAATCAATGACTCCTACTATCCTAAGCTGAGATATACAGCTTTAAATTTGCAATTGTTTTTGCACTGACCAAAGACGTTCATCTTCTTATGGACATTTCTATCATTCTGTATTTCATTCTTCGTATCCTTTCTTTATTTCCTTTCTGATTCTTCCTGACCTCTAATATTATCTTCAAATCTTATGCAGAGTGTTCTCTTTCATTGTAATCTTCTATTTCTCTTCTCACTTTTTCACTCCAATCGAAATTTCCCTGCGGCACTTCTGGATGGAGCTATGGAGGTTTGCCTCAAGGCTTGACTGACGCTAGCATTTTTTGTTTGAAGTCTAATTCAAAGGCAGGTAACCGCGCATTATGGACCCTTCCAGCAATTGTCTAGTAAAGTGTTCATGGTTGCATAAGTAATCCTTTGGGAATCTGGCTTCCCTTTGTCGATAGAGGTGCATCGAGTAAGACCGAATATAAATACAATTATCCCCATGTCTCCTGTGATACGCTCCGTCAAAGTTGGAAAAAAGGATTATCATTTTTTTTTTAGTCATGTCTTTTAAGAGCAAATCGAAGTAGTCCTGCACTGAAAGAGTTTAGTTGTGTTTCATTGCAGCGGTTCCTAAGCTCTTTCAAAGCTGGCATCTCTTATCAAATTTCAAATTCTTTCTTGCAGGCCTTAATTTTAGCGCTTGAAAAAATGTCCAGCTCGTAAAGAATGTCTTTTACTGAATCGTACTTTTTGACGGCAATACAAAATCGACTATAAATAAATCTAATTGATTTATCACAAGAATCTTTCACAAAGTTCAACAACGTTTCAAACAACAGGTTGCTTCAAATGCTATTGCTGTTTACTGTGGATCAAAGAAGACTCTTTCAACGCGCTTCTTCTCAGTGGCTCTGATATTATTGCTGGTACTGACATTACCAGACACTTTTCAATATTATTCAAAAAGTATTAGGTTGTCCCATACGAGAAGAAAATATACTCGGTGACATTCTAAAATTGTTTTGGAAATCTGTAAAATTTGAGCTTGAGCTGGAAGAGTTGTCCTTGCAGGAGTTATAACAGCGTCCTAATATTTGTCATCACCGACAATGGACTTGGGAGAAACCAGTGGGTCATTTTCCAGGGTTATGATAACGGAACAAAATTTGCGGAACCGAAGTTGCAACGTTCCTTCTGAGCAAAGACGAAATTACCGTTCTTGAAACCTTGTACAGCATTGTTATTGAGTTAAAGACTCTTACGAAAACAATCATCTAATTTCCTCTGGGAACAGCATCTACAAGAGAGAGGGATTATCTTATTGGAACTGATATGACGAAACAAAAGTTGAAAATTAAAAAGAAAACTCGTATTGTATAATCTGCTGAATATGGAAGACTACATTTTCTGCTCCAGAAACTGTCGAAATCGCAAAAGATTAATTTGAAAAGAAAAAATGGCTATTTCGTGTGGGACAACCAAATAATTTCGCTGTGCTGGTGACAAATTGAAAACCCGTTCAAATGTAAAATTAAATTTATTTGTCAAAATCATAACTACCGTATTTGCTATGGCACATGATATAACTAATTCTTTCATTTCTTGTTGAACAAATCTGCAGTTGCGTAACAAAATGATTCCGATTCAGATATTGCTGAATTGGCTTCGTTTTTTATTTGAATGTTTTGCAACGAAGAATTGAAGGAGAATTTCAAAGGTTTACTCGATGTTACATTGTGATTGGAGGCAACTCACTTCTATCTTGAGTCAGGGCTTTTAACTTGCAATTGATTATTTGCAATGAATAACTACTCCAATCACTACCTCACACAGTCAATGCATTAATAATTTACATGCAATTATAATCATTGGCTTAGTCGAGCAAGAGGACACAAATTATGATGCACCCAGTGAGGGTTGAATTCATGCACACAGAAGCAATGATCTGCTATACTTGTATGCAAATCATAGCCCCACGCTGAGGTACCTGTAATTCGTAAGAACTGAAATATGTAGATATCTTGAATCAAGTGAAATCGTTTAACCAGATTAAGTTTGTTCTAAGACAACTGTCCCGTGGATATTCACCCACAGATCATTGCCGCCTGACAATATCATGGCGACTGTAAATACGAAGTTGAACTTAGTGAAAATGAAGTTATTCGCCACGTGAATGATCATATCCATGGGAAAATTGTCAATGGTGCAATTGTCAAGGGTCGTTTATTTGGGGTCAGTTTTCCAGTGAGAAATTTAATGTATATTTAATATCCGTAACTAAAGAGAATAAAGAGGGTCTTTTTTCAATAAGTTGTTTTCCTCCGGTTAACTTTAAAAGCAGAAAAAAGAAATTTGATTGTCCGAACAAAAGTTGGTACTTTAATGACTTTCTTCAAAGTTATCGACAATATTTCCATACCTCGCATAAATGAATCGCCATAACCTGCGCATGTATCAGAGCTAATTATCTAAAACATTATCTGGAATTATATCAAAAATAAGATTCTTTTATCAAAAATCATTTTTAAAATACCAGCGTAAGATTTGGGCATTATTGATTCCTGAATGACAAGAGATACTCATAAAAGCTCCAGAAAAAGTTTTAGATACTGCTTAATGGTGTACTAATTTAGATCTTGTAGGTCGTAGCCCATAAAACTTGGATTGGAGCACTCAGAGACACATACATACACATTCACGGACGAGGAAAGAGAGAAGAATCTGTAGTCCATTTGGCTGGTTGGTCGGGCGGTTGATTCGATTAACGCGACTCTATCTTTGAATTCGCAATGAAAAATGAATTCTGCACAATAATGGACGTTGCCCATCTCCTCGGATCCTTTGAAGAGTAATGATAAGCAGATGAAGTGAAAAAAAAAAAAAGAAAAAAGAAGATTATGAGAACTTTCACATTCACGGATCTACAGTTAAACGCAAAAGTATTTTTTTTCGCGATATTTCATCCCAAAGACCTTTGGATTAAGCAAACTCCAGATGAAACAAAACCGCAATTAACAACTTCCGGTAAATACCTTTTCTCCTCCTTATCAATCTCCAAATCGTTGATCATAAAAATAAGCGAAAGCATTTAACGACCAATAATGAAGCAATTCATGTACATTACACACAAACACACACACAGACATATATATATATATATATATATATATATATATATATATATATATATATACTTCATTCTGGAGCAACGGGTTGGTGCTTAAATTTGGGAGCCATGTTTTTGCCATAAAAATGAACAAAGAAATTAGGAAGGCATTTGAGAAATAACCAACCTGACAGTGTGGCCATTACTTATAGTCAAGTGCACACACACATACACACTCACACACACACACATATATATATATATAATTATACATATATATATATATATATATATATGTATATATATGTGTATATGTTTTAGTTACAATGTAAGGGTATGTTAAACGGAACCCTTTTTCCCATCAATATGCGTATAGCATACGTATACATATTAAATATTTATTGGTATATTGAGTAGATAATATATATATATATATATATATATATATATATATATATATATATATATATATAGTGTGTGTGTGTGTGTGTGCAAGCAGGCACACTCACAGGAAGACACACACACACACACATACATACATACATATATATATATATATATATATATATATATATATATATATATATATATAACAAACAGTGCTATCTCTACCGTTTCTCTCCATAAAACAATGTACTCTTCCACCTCAAAGGCAGAAGTTTTGCTGATAAGAATTAGATCATACCCACAATTTGATACGAATTCAATAGTGTCTTTTCTTGAAGAAAAAATCAATTAATTTTCTTGGGGATTCAACTGGCACACACACACACACACACACACACACACACACACACACACAGATATACATATATAAAATGTCTCACTGTGTTCTTCCTATCACACTGATTTTGTTAGTTTTCCTGTTTTTCAGTGTAAACCTTTTTTTTTCTCTGTTCAACGTAGTCAGCCCCCTCTTATCTTGTCACCTCCCACGTACTTTCTAATCTACTTTCTGCTATACTGAGAGGATCAATGGAAATGTCATAAGCGTGATAGAACGTCGATATACTGTAAACTCTCGCTTTAGCGACCCTCGTTCTACTGACATTTTTTAATGACGTACTTGTTTCTAACGGTATATCCGTTGTCATACTCTCGCAAGACTATTGTCAGAGATTATACGTTTTTTTATAGGGAAGTCCGAATGCATGCTGGATTTTTTTTCATTTTTCAGTTACAACTGCAAATTCGTTATAACGGCACTTCTCAATCGTGTTATAATGACCGGAATCAACCGTATTCTGAGCAGTCTCTTTTAGTTATTTTCCTAGAAAAAAGCATTAAGTAGATATTTCCCTGGCATTTAAGCTCGTACAAACACGTACAAACAGATATCGAAAGAGAAAACAATTATCGAAATCATTACAGTCTAAGAGTCAGAGATTTTGCTCTCAAACCTTAACCGTTGTGATACCAGATGTGAAATGGATAAACATCATCTCATTCGTTTAAGTCATTCGTACTCAAAAAAATGCAAATGTTATAACTAGTTCTTTTTCTCATAAGCAACACCCACCATTGCACTAAATGGGTCGGGGTCAAGGCTATCTCTGATGCCTTTAGACTGCCAAATGGCCTGACCAAGGCAACTTTTTGTTATTTTCCCCACATACACGTCGGGTTCACACTTCAAAAATGTACTGTGCCACATTCCACCAAAGTTGGGGGGCGAGAAATTCCCCAGTTTGGAATAGCACTGTTGAGGGTATTCATTACAGCGTCCCAGATTCTAAACAAGTATACAATCTTTCGTTATATTAGAGACCATCAACCAAAACTGTCAGCATAGGTTTCCTCAGTTTTTTAGTTGTTCTGTCTGGCTGGCTAATGTACCACACGTAGAAGCCACAATGATGAAGCTGAAGGGCTAACAATGTAAACATTTGCCCCTTATTATGTCGAAAAAAAACCGACATTTTTTTTTCAAATTTTTCTTTCCTGGGTTTTTAGAGGTTGGTTCAATTTGAAATGTAAGTTCATGTTAAATTGCCCCATTAATTTGTGTGGTAGCATTCAAGTTCATTTTCTGAAAATCTAAGCTTTTTATTTTGCTGATAAGTTTCCGATAAAAGACGGGAAAGGTAACTTATTCATTAAAAACCCCTATTTCCTTTTTTTTTTTAATTGATAACCTCCAACACGGCATTCAGCCAAAAGTCACTTGTCGGTCTCTATTAGATGTTTGATTTATTCCGTCACGAGAAAAGTGACATAACTCCATGAACAAGCTTATACAATGGGGATATTTCTTTTCCTTACTTTCAAAGCTTTTTCCCCTAAAAACCTTTCTACTTTTCTGACTGAATGAAAATCTCAATATCCTTCTACTTGAGTTTGGAGTGTGCTATGAAAAAATCATGACGTAATAACTTGATCTTCTGCCGATATTATTTTTCTGTGTGTGGGCTAGCATGGTCATTTTGAATAATGATACTTCTTCTGACAAAATCAGAGTACAGTTGTGAGAAACTTTGATCTTAAGTCGTTAATATTAAGGAAGAGTTGCTTTGATTGCACCGTGTAACACGATTTTTTTAATGGTTAATAATTATAATTCTCTAATTGCTTACGTGTAAAAGAGTATTCATTTCTCATTTTATGTGAAATAAAAATGTGCAAATTCATTCGTTGCCTAATCAAAAATAAGTAAATTTCAAAATATCACTGCCCTGGTCATAAAAGCTTGGTTTTAAAGGAGCAATTGGCAATTTAAATACTTATTAGAAATAATCAGAAAATATCACTCATTATTTAGAAACAAAAAAAAAAGGGATAACTTACACAGTGTAATAGACGAAACGTAACATATTCCATTGACAGTCCATCGAGAAGCAATGTGGTGAATAGATTTGGCTGAGACGTCGACGAATATTTTTCGTCCAGAATCCAAATTTCTCCCAACAAAGAATGACAGAATCAGTTCAATTTTGACTTTTGCCGTTGTTGATATAATGGAGATTATGTTTTTGATCCACAAAATGTAACGTTAGATAAATTTTATTCTCTATCCAAAAACATAAGTCGCCTTTCTGGATGACCCAATTTCTGTGTCATTCAGGGTGCTTTTCTCGAAACGCAGAGCAAGTGAGTTCGATCCTCACCGGCTGGCTAATCATTGCTGTCTGGTGCATAACAATATACACTTTAGTAAATAGTAAAAACTGTCAAGCAAAACTATCAGTATCAAAATAGTCAATATCAACATAGGTTTCTTCTGTTTTTAAGTGGGACTGGCTAGCTGGTCGGCTGGTTGGCTACGTATATTTATTGTGTATAGCTTCCAATGGAGTTGAAAAGCCTAAAATTTGAACATTGACTCCTTACGTCAAGAAAACACATTTTTGTTTTTTTTTTACTAACCCCCCTGGTTCTAAGAGCAGAGCTGAATTCAAAAGGTAAATTAATGATAAATTAGCCGTTTAGTTTAAGTCTGGCAGGATTCATGCTTATCTATTACTTGTTTGATTCAGTTTTTCTCTGCACCACTGCAAGTTTCTCTTGAATAAGAAGGCTGGCAACCATCAAAGTGCATTGAAACATGCCCACTTGAAAACGAGAGTTTTTGAGATATAACACCTGCTTTTCTCTTAAATCTTTTCTCTTTGCCTGCAATTGTCATTGCTGTTAACATTCTGTCGGATCACCTCACATCTACACTCCAAACCCGCATGTATATATATATATATATATATATATATATATATATATATATATATATATATATATACGAAACTGTCGATGTAAAAATCGGGGTTAACATTCGGGCTTGGGTAACATTACACACACATTTTTTAACTTCAGAAATTAGGGGTCACATTATATTCGAGATTACTTTCTAGGTAAAGATCATCACTTGGCCTACCCTATTTTATCTCTAAGTAATACTCCACTGGTTGTAATGGGTTGCATAGTACGAACCAAAGACTGTAATCTCCTACTTGACTTATTGGTAGAAAGGGATTTATATATTTTTCACGGTATTAGTTCCAAGTGAACAGAAAATACTTCAGGTGGAATTCGAACGTAAATTCTATTTTTCGCGCTGTTAAACCTTAGGCCAATTCCGTACCCCTTTCTTCATAATCCTATCTCACAAATGTTGTCCAACACCAGTACGTAGCCAAGAGCTGGTTTTGTTTCCCAGTTGCAACAACAAGAAGAAGAACAAGAGCAATCCTCACCAAACTTACAGGTGTAAACCGATATCTTAAACCCACATTTCCCCACCGTGATCTGCACCAAGGAACAACTGATTGCTTGCTGGCCGCCTTACTGACTGAGGTAAGTAAGTATTAAGAAAGGTTTATCAGATTTGCAAAGGTTAATTTCATTCTAATAACTGAATACATATATACGAAATATATGTATATATTTATGCCTTTTTTTATTTATTATGTTTACAATACAAAGTTTGCAGTAATTATCTTCAGTCGGAATAGAAATTGAGGAAGAGTTTTTGGCCCCCACAGCAACCATTTTTGTCTATTATCTACTCTGGTGCAGTACCCTGTATCTCCGAGTATCAGTTTCTTTTTACTAACTATTATCTACATTACCTTTAGCGTAACCTTTTTTTAGACATTCCTTTTTAATTCTTTTTTTTTTGTGGGTGGAGGCTCGCTCGATTTTTATCTTTTAATTTTCCGCTTGTTGCACGAGGATTTAGCCATAATCTCATTTGCCACCCAGCCTCTCTCTCTCTCTCTCTCTCTCTCTCTCTCTCTCTCTCTCTCTCTTTCTCGCTCTTGTTTCAAATACTTGCACTAAGACGACCAGGTTTTTCTAGTTCGTTTTCCTTCAAAGGGGATAGCTCCCCGGATGAACTTATACGTGATCCCGATAAAATCTCTTTCTTGAATCAAATAACCTAACAATATCAAATCGACCGGAAAGGATGAATTCAATCAATTCTTCCTTATTTTTCTTTTCTTTTTTCAAACCCGCGGGCAAAGAGTGATGTACAACATATATTGATCTATACGGATGCCCTCTACGTTCTTTGCGCTCTGAGAGATTAATACAATGAATTAGCAGAAAGAAGGTCTACGGTTCAATCGTGGGTTAGCTACAATAAACCCGGAGCAATGGTGGAACGCCAACTTTAAAATCAGAGCTCAATAGATCTCACATATCATGTGGGTAGATTTTTTATTTATTTCGCGACTCAGAGATTCTTCGAAATAATCCGGGCAAATAATACATATTATGTATTCATTACAGGGAAGTTACATTTCTATGTATTGTAAAACCCGTTGTAAACACCTCTGAACTCATACAGTATCAGACGGTATCTTACAAGGTCTAAGAATTGATCATTTAATGAGGGAAACTGTGTATTAAGAGATTCATAAACAGATCCCTCTCAGCATATTCTTTGTATGTATGTATGTATGTATGTATGAATTTTAAATTACGTTATATCATATTGGAACTTATTTGAAATGATCTTCAGTCGTAACATCGTTAATATATCGTTCAATTTAGACAACGTAAATAGGATAAGCATTAAAGAAAAAAATAGGGCTGCTGCAACAAACGAAACTGCCACGAATAGGGTAGCCGCTTCAAGGTAGCGATGCACTTACCACTGTGTAAACAGCCCTCCGGTAATGTAAATGCCAAATAATCGTTTTCAACCCAAATTTTCATCTTATTTATTCTCGGTTTTTTCCGTCTCTTTCAATGGATGTATTGATCGATAGATAGGTATGTATATATATATGTCCTATTCCACGAGTATCTACGTCTTTCTTCTTTCGAGCATATGGTTATAGCAACTATTTTCTTCCGTGAACAAAATAAATGGAGTACAAAAAGTATGCTCCATTTGAGAAAATACAAATATAGAGGAAAAAAACATCTATATTACTTACAAGTAAGCTTTGTCATAGTTCGGATCTATTTCGACAGAATCTATCATTAATACAAGTTCGATTAAAGATAATAGGGAAGGAACGCTTTATTTCATTGGCAAATTCCAGTCAAAGTCAGGGACTTCAATTCACTCCTCACTGTTTGTCTGTCCCGTCAAAATAAATCTAACCGATCTATATCTATATCTATCTATCTATCTATATATATATATATATATATATATATATATATATATATATATATATATATATATTAACTTTATGTTGCCAATACGCACGGGCATATTTCATTCTAACAGATTAATACATTTATAAGATCTGCATCCCCTTACTACTTTGTAGTGATTTGAAATCGCTATAAAGAGAAAGCAGGGTTGTTTTCCTACCAACTAAGCCAGACTGACCATTCTTACATATCTACAAGCATTTTTGTTACAAATGCGCAAGAGCTTATTTCATTCTGATAAATAAATACATTTATACTAAAAGATATATATATATATATATATATGTATATACATATATATATATATATATATATATATATATATATATATATATATATATATATATATTCTATGAGACAAATATGTCAGAGTTTTTTATGCACTCTAATAGTTGCACATGCAGTTACATAGCTTAAATTTAGGACGTAATCAAATGTTGAAATTCATAATGTATTTAGCTAGTGAACAGATATAGCTTATGTACTTTTGATTATTAAAAACGCAAGGACAGTACCCGTTCACAAGGTGCATGTTTTGAAGGTGACAGAATTTATGGTGTTGGAGCCACCTGCCACAATTGTCATATAAATAAATTTCCCGTTCGTTGTACGAAACTAAGGCTTCGAAGTATTTCAGTGTGGCCAATTTTGATATCTTATACCTAAATTTGGATGATTCTAAAGAGAGGAAGTAAAAAGAAATGATAAACCATCTAGAAAAGAAAATCTATAATCTTCAATTTTTAAAATCTTCCAACCAAGATATCTCGAGAGCCGTTTTTTATTAAACTATTCCAGTATCTTGATTTAAAGTTTGTCTTAATAGTCTAGCTCATTTTATTAAAAGCCTATAATCGTTTTTCTAGCTGTGTTAATCTATTTCACATGGACCAATCCTTTATAACAGGAATTGGACAGGGCATACAACTATACAATTATACATACTAATCAGCACATTTGGCTTTTTTTTTATTATATATGGATAGATGTGTTCAAAGGAATTGTTGACGTGCTGACAGTGAGTATGTTGATAATGCTTATTTACCGTTAGTTCTCATGCAGAAATAAAAGGCTTTTATTTTGTATTTACAGCAAAAAATCTCTTTTTCTAAATGTTAGTTGTATAGACAAAAGAAAAATAAGAAAGTTCTGTGTAGAGATAAAAGGGTCTCAAAAAGACATTTAATAATAAAAGTCACGATTGGATGGACATCAATAGAATAACAAGTAACGTTTCAATATACATCGACAACAAATTGATTCGGCAAAGAGAAATAGAAATGCCTGTATAGTAAGACAATACAGCAGAGACTTTCCTGGAAGAATATGAGAGTCTCTGTAGAACTCCCAGTCATGCATTCATTATTAGTCACAAAGGTTTTGCTTAACGACAAAAATGTTCAAGAAACAAAGGCTTGGTTACATCATACATTGGTATGATATAAATATTCTTAGAACATAAAATTATTTCAAATATCAGAAGCAATTCTGATTGAACTAAAATAAACAGAACCTCAAATGAAAAAGGTGCCAACATCCTGAAATGCCTCTAAAACGACATACCTTCCATTACCAGAACAAATCGAATGGAGAAACTTAATACAAATCAAATTGAACTACGTAATACGGACTCGATACAAACTGAAAAGACGTAACGAATACGTGATAACATTGATATATCATAGGAGTAGGATGCTTTATATATATATATATATATATATATATATATATGTGTGTGTGTGTGTGTGTGTGTGTGTGTGCGTGTGCGTTGAAGAATTTATCAACACGTTTTCCTATATATGTTTATACGAGTGTGTATATGTGTGATTGTATGTGTATGTGTGTGTGCGTGTTTTAGGTTAAATTAGTGAAATTGCCTAATACCCAATATTTTGGCTACTTCACAAGAAAAGAATAAACAAAACAAGGGCATAAAACAGCTATTTTCCATGTGGTTATGTAATCGAAGAGAAATGTAAACCTTTCTCACAAAAAGTGAGAAAATTTTGCCAATCCGTTATAACACACACACACACATACACATATATATATATGTAAACACATAAACACATATACGTGTGTGTGTGTGTGTGTGTGTGTGTGTGTGTGTGTGTGTGTGTGCATGTAAGTGTGTCCGTGCGTGTGTGTGTGCTGAGTGGGTGGATAAAATATCTGACAAAAAAATAAGCAACATAAGCCAACTTCTCAATATTGTTTCATTCAAAATTACCACAGTGACAAAGCCAAAAGGCGAAATATAGGGTAATAAAATTGATTTCATGTGTGCGGGGGGGGGTGAGAGAGAGAGAGTGTGTGTGTGTGTGTGTTAAAGAGAAAGAGTGAGTGCGTGTGTGTGTTTGTATGTGTGTGTCGTGTATGTATTTATGTTTCTCATTTATATTCACCTATGCATAGCTCAGGTAATAATGAATACCGATATGTTTTTATTCATTTTTAGAATTCCGGTGTAACTATTTTCTCTTCAGTTTTCCTTTCATGTAACTGAGCAAATGCTCTCAAATTCGACTAGCAATGCATATATATATATATATATATATATATATATATATATATATATATATACATTTATGCAAATATGTTTGTGCATATATATATATATATATATATATATATATATATATATATATATATATATATATATATATATATATATATATATATATATATATATATATATATATATATATTATCCTGGCACAGAAATTTCCGAATTCCTTGTCATTCGTGATGAGTTAACAGTATTATGTATATTTCTAGTGTCAGGAGATCTGTTTTAAAAGCAGTACCTTTCCCTTTCACCAAAGGTCATAGAATAATGATTATTTCTGGTGTTTGCAGCAATATGCCGAGGTATTTAAATAATGTTTGTTCCTACTACCCACCTGCTATAAGGCACCACCGCAAAAAAAACCTAACATCTCACAACGTCATAGAAGGAGGAGGATATCTATATATATACATATATATGTGTGTGTTTGTGTATATGTGTGCGTATCTGTCTTGCTTATATGCACCATTTACCCCGTATATATATATATATATATATATATATATATATATATATATATATATATATATATATATATACATACAAAGGCCCACAAGCTGTTTATTTAGTTGCTGTATTAAAGCAAAAATGGTACGTATAAGTGCACATGCATACACACGCACATACAGACACATACGCACACACACACACACACACACATATATATATATATATATATATATATATATATATATGTTTCATCCTTTTATGCACGTATGTATGGCTTATATATGAATTCTGATACGTCTTTATTTTTACAAATCTCTGTACATCCAATTTCCTTGTGAATATTACAACGTTTTTCATAACTGTCTCCGTACATACAGATGCAAAAGGAAGTTAATAACGAAATTGGCCCTGTGTTGAAACTTGTTCTAACTTGAATTCGGCCGACCCCATACTGTGAATGAGAAAATAAAATCTTTGGACTTGTTAGATGTCGTGCAAAGTCCGTAACAAAGTAATCGTCCATAACTAATAAAATAAATAGAAAGCCATCAGAACGACAGAGAGAAATATACCGGTTCTATTCAGGAGTCTGACTCCCAATCAGGGTCACGCCGAGACGCCGTATCGGCTGGCAAATAAAAGCTCTCCATACCCAAACCATGATAAAAGGCAAAAATACTGATAACAATAAAATGAATTAAATAATAATGAGAAAAAAACAACAAAAGGCGTACACATATTGCATGAATTGACTGTCAAGGTTGACAGGGGGTGTAATGGCATTTTAGTCTCTGTGGTAAGTTAGTTATAGAAAAATGATTTGCCAGGATTTCGAATGTTGATTTTCGAAGTAAGCAGGAAAGTTCATGACTTAGAACATAGACGAAACATTATCTCCTCCTTTCAAATTTTTTGCATACAAAGGTAAGCTTCATGTGTATAAAAATCTTGATAATCTTTCGAAAATCGTCGCCGGCTGTGTCAGCCATCTTTGAAAGCATCTACGGAAGACCGGAATTGATTGAAACGTCTAGGTCTTAATACGGTTGAATTTATCAGGATTGACTTGAAATTTCACTCAATCAATTCAGAAAACATCTTCTTTTTTTTTAAATTTGGCTTCATGGCTAATGAAGTTGCGTTCAAATTGAAGTTAGACCGTTAGCAACCAGTCTTGTTTTATACAATTTCGCCGGTTCTTCCTGTGCATGGGCGTCCACAACAGCCATCATCTTTGATATCCTTTCTTCCCCCGCGAAATATTAGTTGAACCTGGACACAAGTACATATGACATATATTTTCTCCATAAACTTCAGTTAGCTAACGAAAAGATTAGGTAGCTGTTCAGCTCGTTTTTACCCATAAAATAGTATTGATATGTTTCTCACTTTTTGGATTGATTATCTTCAAGATACGATGGGAAAATGTCTACTCCAAGCAAAGCATAACAGTAAACTTGACATTCAATCAGATTGAAACTTTCAGCAGCTGAAGCTTTCCAGCGTCCGTCACTGGATGCAAACCTTCTCCAGATTTGTCAGACCTATCTATCGAGCACGTTGCGGAACCAATACTTTCTGAACTTGTTTAGTTTGCCATGCCATCTCATATTCTTCAGGTCACGGTTTCGATTGTGACCTCTTGTTGTGAGTCATGATGTCCAGTGGTTGGCTTGTATTCTCTACCAAATGATAAGCCCGTTGCTATTGGAGTTTTTTGATGGATCCTATGATATCTCAGACTCCTGTTTTCTTTTCAATATATTGTGCTGTCTTTTGACCTCTCCATGTAAATTAAGCCTGATTCTTTCTTGTGTATGTTGCATGGTTCTCAGTTTGAGGGTCAATCTCTTGGTTATGTTTCATGTCTCTGCTCCTTGGGTGACTATCGGAAAATTGTATTGGTTGTACACCCTTCTTTTTAGGAATAATAGGATTTCCTTGTTCTCTACCGAGAGCTTGCCATCCCTGCGTGATCCAAAGCTTGATTGCTCCTTCCTTCAAGGATTTCATGGATATCAAATGCTAACCCATTGGTAAACTTATATGAGACAAATTTTGTTATTCAATTAATAGCTACATTTCCTATGTATTCTTTTGCGAAATTCAGCTTTATCCATCTAAGTATATATATATATATATATATATATATATATATATATATATATATATATATATATATCCAAATAGATGAATAGATAATTATATTTATGAAATAATATATTTCAACATATCTGACGCATTCTCCCAACTTTCTCTGTCTGTCTGACTGTCTGTCTGTCTGACTGTCTATCGGTCTGTCTGTCTGTCTGTCCGTCTGTCTGTCTGTCTGTCTGTCTGTCTGTCTCTCTCTCTCTCTCTCTCTCTCTCTCTCTCTCTCTCTCTTTCCTTTCCTCTCTATTACAATTATATCTCTCACATTAGGGGTAATATACGGTACTGAACGGCTTTATTCCTGCCCCGACAACATTCATCATTTGCAAAAATCTGTCGACATGGTGTTTCCGGGGTCAACACTAGTAAGACTGGTGCATTGTCTCATCACGTCATGTAATGTGACGTTACGGCGACAGATCGTCCAGCCAAGTGTGAAAAGAAACAACCTTTGACACATTGTGCACATTTCTGCACCACTCTATTTCTCTCTCTCTCTCTCTCTCTCTCTCTCTCTCTCACTCTCTCTCTCTCTCTCTCTAGCTAAATATATATCTCTCTCTCTCAAATGTACATACACACACATATATGGTGAAACAAAGCTCTACTTTGGCTAAATTTTGACTGTATAGGGCACCTTATATAATAAATCCATCACACATCGGATATCAAATTACTTATATATATATATATGTGTATATATATATATATATATATATATATATATATATATATATATATATATATATATTTAATCAAGTGGATGGTAAGGAAAATAGTAGTATCTAATTGAAGAACTAGTATTAATTATCATTTCTATGTTTCACGTTCGGCTTGGTCACAGTAATTCCAAATTAACCAATATTGAAAAATTCATTTTAGTGACTTATCTGTATTGTCAACTTCATGTTATCGTCTGATATGGTATCCACATACTCTCGATATATATATATATATATATATATATATATATATATATATATATATATATATAACCTATCTGAAGCAATAACATTTTTCCTATTTCCTACAACATGCCATCTCTTTAAAAATTATTTCAGTTCCGTGGTCACATATTTAGTAAAAGTACGAATTATTGCTTTCCCATCACGAACCTTTTATTACTATTCTGAAGTTCAAAATGCTCATAAAGATGCTAATCAGTGGGTTGAATGTCAGATTAATAAAAAAGATGCTACAAAACGTATTCGTGTATAATTTACTATGGTATAGCCTAATTAATTGGAGGATTATTCAGCTAACAAATTTTATTTAGCAAAACATCTTAGTCATCGATTTCATAACATTTGATGAGAATTATTATTCCCTACTGAAATACAAACTCACTGTTAAATTAACATATTTTTGCAAAATTAATATGAAGGATATGCATATTCTTCGTATATTATTTTGTAAATGTGACTTATGTCGAATAATTTATCCAACTTAGAACCTTTTAATTTTTTTTTTCCTAAAAGTATGACTCAACGTAAAATTGGTTTGGTAAAAGTAATTTAGTCTCTCTCTCTCTCTCTCTCTCTCTCTCTCCCTCTCTCTCTCTCTCTCTCTCTATATATATATATATATATATATAGTTTGGTATGCATTAGGTTGAACCATGGAAGAAGGGGTTGATCTTTTACCCCGATCATTTTTTAAAATGGAGTTGTGTTTTTATTTGTTTGTTTGTTAGTTTGTTATAATCAAATCTCTCCAACTTCTGCGTTTTTTCAGGAAAATATCGTAAAAATAGTGCTTACCAATCTCAGCACGTTAGGTTCAACCATTTTTCGTGAAGAAAGATATTGTATATATATATATATATATATATATATATATATATATGTATATATATAAATATATGTATATATATATATATATATATATATATATATATATATATATATATATATATATATATATCCAAAGAAGAAAAGGTATTTTTAAGAGGCAAACACATATTTTTCAACATAATATCCTTCTTTTTCAATGTACTTAATCGAGTAGTGAATAATAATCGCATAAATCGAGCATCATTAGGTGAAAATTTCAGTTAGAATTCAGTTACAGGTGAGATTCACCCTTCATAGATCCCTTTGTCTTAGCTCCCTACAATTTTCACGATTGTTTTCATCATTTTTGATGACCTAAAAAAACATCTCCAACTAATTTTTTTCATAATCTTTTTTTTCTGATTTCAAAATCATTTGGGGGTAATTTCTGAATAAGTATTTTTTAAACTCTGGTGAAAAATAGATCAGAAATTTCGACATACTATTCTGACGTAACTGTAGATTATCTTACTTGAGAGCGTTTTGGGAAAAGGCAAAAATTGGGGCACATATTTCAGAAGAAAATAAAAGAAACATCTAAATTTCAAAGTTAGAAAAATATATTTGAAACAGAAATTCAGAAAAGTACTCACACAGATGTCTTGTCGACACATTTCCCAACAGAACGGTGTTCGTTTCATGAAAATCGGTTCATAAACAACGGAGGAAAGTTCACATAAAGTTGGAAAATATGGTTTTGAAAAAATCGTGTTAAAAGTTTTTATAGCCGAAATATGCCATACATAATATCGCATTTTTTTCATTTTCCATTAAACGAATAAATCATCATCATCATCATCATCATCATCATCATCATCATCATCATCATCATCATCATCTGTCTTTTAACGACCATCGTTGGACATGGACCTTCCACGGGATTCGCCAAAATTTTCTATCATGGGCGTCGCAGAGCCAGTATTTTATGAACTTGTCTGGTTCATCTCTCCATCTTGTATTCCGTCGGCCTTGATTTCTCGTGTGATCTCTGGGGATCCATGTTGTGAGTCGTGATGTCCATCGGTTGTCTTAGATTCTTGCAACATGGCCTGCCCATTGCCATTTGAGTTTTTCAATAGTCTCTATTATGTCTCGGGCTCCCATTTTCTTCCTGATATACTGTGCAATCTCATGATGTCTTCATGTCTTGTATGATATTATATTTTTATTTTTATTTTACATTATACAGAAAAATACGTTCATATTTTGCATAGAATATTTGCATTATATAAACAAACAAAAAATACTAGTATCAGTGTCTGCTAGTGTCTTAAGTGTTATATACTATGCATAAACGGCGTCCAGGATGAGATATATTTCTCAAATGCCTTATCATTATATACCCTTAGAGAGGAAATCAATTTTTCTATACGATGTAAAAAAATTAAAAAAATGTAAAAATTTGACCAAATTAGGAGTGAGCTCTTAGCTTACTATCAACTTGTCAGGTTATGAATACATTGGACCTCCCTCATATAAAACAGTCCGGGACGAAAAAATGGGCCAAGCCCAAAATGGCAAAACATAATGTTTTCAATCGTCTTAATAACAACTTATTGATCAGAGAATGAGGAAGACTTAAACAAATGAATAAAGTATTTTAGCATAGGAGAGTCTTTACCTTTGATTTCTTCGAATGCTTAAGCCTTGTAGGTAAAGTTCGGTAAAATCTTTCCCCAGAAAGGAGATTCAATGTTATTCCATTTAATGTTCAATTCATTCGATGGCTTCAAACAGTTGAGTTGTTAGAAAACGTTCCCTAGTGAGTTTTTGTTTTAGTGTGAGACCAAATATTTCTATGCAAAAGGTCCGAAAGTCCAAAAATCAAAAGAAAATTTGAAATGAGATTAAATTCCGAAATGTTATATAAAATAATTTTTTCTCCAAATACTGTATAAGGCTGTTAAAATGAACGTTTTTTTTTAATGTATCGGATACTTTCACTCTCACTGTATATGCACATCCTTAAGCCGAAGTCTGGAAAAAAGGTTTACAGTTCTTTATTTATGTAAGCCAATGCCTAAGAATGCAATGCTCTTTGATGGAAAAATGATCTGGTTATTCATGGTGCCAAGAACTGTATTGTCTGGAATATGGCACCATTTAACAAGAGTTTATCAATGAGCCATGAAGGTATGACACGCCCTTTGCTACCTCTCGTCTTTTTCATATAACAAACAAGAATTATTCAGTCCCAACTATTACATAGCAACATTGCTGCAGACCCGTCTTGGTATTGTTCAATATATATATATATATATATATATATATATATGAGTGTGCTTGTGTGTGTGTGCTTGTGTGTGTGTGTGTGTGTGTGTGTCTGTCTGTCTGTCTGTCTGTCTGTTTGTCTGTCTGTCTGTCTGTATTTATTATGTTTTGATACCCGAAATGTTTTTACACCAGGGAGAATAATGCTAAAAGATTTACGAAAGTGATCGCATTTTCTGCAGACTTAATGTAAGTTGTGAGATTATTCGTTGATGTTTGGGGTTTTTTAGCCTGTAACATCAATAGACGTTATACTTTTATATTTTTATGTACGAATTGAAATGAGGTTACAATACTGCTCAAGATAATGCTACCGATAATGTCAACAAGGCATTTGTTGTGAACACTTCTACAGTTCTGACTGTTCGACGTTGGTTCAATAGGTTTAGGTTGGAAGTATAGATTCCAAGGATAAAACTCTATAGGAGCCGAAACCTATTCTCAAAGAATTGAGAATTATCGGCAGTGGTGGCTAAAGCCACTGAATAACGATTCGGGCCGTCAATAGAGACTACAGCGACCATATCACTGCATCTGAAGCCAATAGTAATAGTGAAAAATCTGGAAAGGTCGGACCCAAATGGACTGAACGGAATGCTCTATGATAGTGCCAGACACCACACCTCTTAGCTAACAATATCCAAGCCTTGGGAATTGTCATGGTGCATCGTCCATATTCATTTGACATTTGTCCAACAGGCTATTATCCTTTCAAGGATTTTGAACTTCATATCCGTAATAAAAGATCTATTAGGAAAGCTGCAGTTTGCACTCTTATTGAATTTCTGACCACTAAACATGAATGATTTTATAGAGATTGAATTGTCATTAGAGGAATGTTGGAAAAGGTTTATTGCTTTGAGCGGATGATATTTCAATCAAATATTTACCACTTATATTGTTGATATCATCCTTTGTCTCACTATATTATTTATTATATCATATATAAATGTGTTATATATATATTATTGTTATCTATTTTGTATGTAACAACTTATTGGTAGGTTGTTAATTTCTCTGGTTTAATTTTTCAGTCTTCTTTCTTGCAGTTTAAAATACTACGATGGAGTAAGGAAGATCTTCCGTAAATTGTCCTCTTATGACTTACCACGTCTGAGGAAGGCATTTAATATGTCTCTTATTGGACACTGTCAATCTGAGCCGTAAACAAAACTGTTAACATATTTTTCTTTCGTTTCCAAGTTGGTATGGCTGGGTGGCTTTTTATGTATCACGCGTACATTAGCGCTCTGAAGATGTAATCATTCACTCTTTATAAGGTCTTGAAAAACTGTTGTTTTTTTTTGTTTTGTGAACATTCTCGCTACTCCGATCGAACAGATTTTTAATAGGTTCAGTTTGTTATGTAAGTTTATGCTTAAGTGGTCCCTTAGTTTATATCCGGCAGCATCTACACTTGCTTTATGGAAATTCAGACTTATTAGTGACCACTGCCAAAAGATAAGGCGAGAGAAGTAATATATCCAATAATCCATCTTTTTCACATTTCTCATTGATCACCGCATGCTACTTAAAGACAATGATTACATGACTGTTGAATCAGCCAATCAAACCAGTTATGGTATTTCTTTTTTTCTTTTTTTTTTTTTTTTCCTTTTTTTTTTGGTCAAAATCTTCGGGCCTTTTGTCATTCCCACGTATATAAGTGACTCTTTTAAAAAAATGAAAAGCCCTAGTTTAATCTGGGTCTGCAGTTATCTAGTTTGCAATTTTCGTTAAAACTCCTCTTAAGATACATGCAGG
>OY735237.1:12731257-12803757 GCA_963457665.1 Thysanoteuthis rhombus | reverse complement strand
TCAAAAATGAAAATAAAAAACGATATTATAAGAAACCGTCAACCAGAACTGTCATCAAAATATTCAACATAGGTTTCTTTAGTTTTCAAGTTGGTCTAGCCGGCTGGCTATGTAGGTATATATCACGCGCGCAGACGCACCAATAGAGCTAAAGAGCTGAAATTTTAAACGTTTCCCTCTTATTGATCCTAGAAAAAAAATTGTTTTTTTTTCTCAAAAACCATACCTCAAAGGGTTTTGTTTTCTGAAAATTCAGACGTTTAATGATCACTGCCCAACAACTGTTGAGAGAAGTAACTTATTCATTGATTGCCCCTTTTGTCAAATCTTTTAACTGATCACTCCCGGTGCAACATGCTGCCAAAAGACGTTGGTCACCTGACAATTTCTACTGAGTGATTAACCAGGCCTGTTTCGTGGTCAATCAATGTAAATCCTTTCTTTTCTATGTTACGACCTTAACATTTATTAGAAAGCGTATAATATATCTAAGATAGAATATACGACTCTTCAAAGTTTGGGAAAGTCTACTTATTTGAAGATTACGAGAAGATGATCGTTATCATTCGATGAATTATTCGATATCATCATCATCATCATCATCATCATCATCAGTCTTTTAATGACCGTCGTTGGACATACACCTTTCCCAGGTTTTGCCACATTTCTCTACCATGGGCGTCGCGGAGCCAGCATTTTCTGAATTTGTCTAGTTCATCTCTCCATTTGTTTTTTTGTCGGCTTCGGTTTTGCATGTGGTCTCTGGGGATCCATTACGACTGATAACAATTATTCGATATAGTATCCACAAATGAGTTGTTTCAATCTCTACTTATAAGCAGATATGATCCTTGGCCTTCCCAATGCTAATTCTGTGATAAAAATATTGTTATGACATCATGAATTATTCTACTAAACCCTCCGACAAAACGACATTCAAGTAAGTTTTGTAATTTCATTGTACTTCAAAAAATTAAAAACATCGTAGCTCTGAGTTTTATTATTAATATTCAACCATTAAGAAACACGGATATCTACGCTTTTGCGAACATATGAATTGATAAATGAATATGGGAGATAACTCTTTATTTAGCACTCGATGTTTCTTTTCCAGGAAAAAATATTACAGATAGAAAATATAGACCCTCTCTGGGCGAATTATATAAGTAAATAATAACAAGTAAAATCTCGTTCGTTGTTTTTATCGCGAGATTTCATTCCGCCAATGTGTTTTCTTGCTTTCTTAACGTTTCTACATCAAGTATTGACACTATTCTAGAAATTATTCTTATTGATATGATGATTTTTGTGGTTTTCGGCCCTTTCGATTGACGTATTCTCCAGATGTTTGCAAGTGTGCTTTGCCGACGATTCTTTTTTGAATCTCGTTGATTCTTTGCTGGCTTTGATGAATTGCATCAGGCCTGACTAAAACACTGTGATATTCAATAGATTCGGTGAATCTATTGGTCACAACGTTGTGTCGGGAAAAACAATGGTGAATATGATTTGCTCAAATAAGTTATATACGTTTGGAAGACGACTTCGAAATCCTTCTTCTTCTTCTTCTTCTTCTTCTTCTTCTTCTTCTTCTTCTTCTTCTTCTTCTTCTTCTTCTTCTTCTTCTTCTTCGAGGTCGTCGTCTTCTTCTTGTTCTTGTTACTATTGTGGTTGAATTTTTTGTTTTGTTGTTGTTGTTATTCTTGTTCCTCTTTTTCGTCGTCGTTGTCGTCTTCTACGTCTTCTTCTTCTTTTTCTTTTTCTCTTTCTTCCTCTTCTCCTTCTTCTTTTCTTTCTTGTTATTATTATTATCATCATCATTATTATTATTATTATTATTATTATTATTATTATTATTATTATCATTATTATTATTATTATTGTGGTTGTATTTTTTGTTCTTCCTTTTCGTTGTCGTCGTCGTCTTCTAAGTGTTCTTCTTGTTATTATTTGGTTGTATTTGTTGTTGTTTTTGTTTTTATTATTGTTCTTCTTCTTCCTCTTCATTGTCTTCTACGTCTTCTTCCTCTTGCTCTCATTGTGGTAGTATTTTTAGCTTTTCTTTTTCTTCTTTTTCTTTTTCTTCTTCTTTTTCTTCTTTTTCTTCTTCTTCTTATTATCGTGTTTGTATTTTTTTGTTTTTTGTTCCGTTTCTTCTTTGGCACTATCTCATCCGTCCATACCATTTTCCACTTTGGTCATTGAATGACCCAACGGTTATTATTGGATGGTCAAACTAGTTTTGGCCTAGCTGACTGGGAGGGAGGAAGAAAAGATAGAAAAAGAAAGCAATATAATTGCAATGAGAGAGAGAGAGAGAGAGAGAGAGAGAGAGAGAAAGAGAGAGAAAGAAAGAGAGAGAGAGAGAAAGAGAGAACAGTAAGGATAGAAAGCAATCTAAATATTTGTTAAAAGCAAAAGTAAGAAAAAAAATCGACAAAGGTGAATAGCAAAAAAAAAAAAAAGAATGTGGTGAGAATGAAAGGAATGGAAGGAAATGAAAAAACGAAGAAAAAAAAACGAGATGAGAAAACAAAACAAAACAAAATAACAAAGAAGGGGAAAGATGATATCCAATATGGAGATTTCTGCCAATCAAATTGTGTTCCGTATGAATAAATTACAGCCGGAGGATGTCCAATCAACGAGACGCTCAATCAAATATTTTTGACCAATGAGAACAAAGTGCAAACAGACAACCTTAATGTGATTATTCCACCAATTTTGGTGGCGTACAGGGTGGGGAAACCTCGATGATTCCATACGTCAGGTCCCTACGAAGGAACCTTTAGATAGATTTATTTATTACGTTGCATATTGGCTCGTATTCAGATCTAACTGTTTTATCGGAAAGCTATTTTGAGATGCACTGGCCTTCTTATAGATTAGCGATTAATTACTGTTTTATTGCACTGAGATAGAAAAGTTAGGCTTCATCATGACATAAAAAATGTATATATTTTCAGTGCCGTAAACAAAATAGTAACTTGTTCATTATTTCATGATTACCTGAGCGAATATAGCTCGCAGAGGAAGGATGTTGAAGAAGTATTGGCATATAGTTTCTTACCTTTTTTTATTATTTCGTTCCTTATTTCTTATGAACTGTCAACTAAAACTGTCATTAAAACTGTCAACATAGGTCTCTTCAGTTTTTAAATGATTCTAGTTGGCAGGTTGGTTGGTTATGTACGCTAATAAAGCCAGAAGGCTAAAAATTTGAATCTTCATTCCTTATTAAGTTCAGAGAAAAACTGTTTTTTTTTTGTTTGTTTTGTGAACCCCCTAAATAGGCCTTCAGTGTAGGAATTCAATTTGCAATCTTATTTTATGCTAAATTGGTCTCCTCCTTTGTGTCTGGCAGCATTGACACTCATTTTCTAGAAATATTCTGACTTTTCAGAGATCATTGCCCCCAAAAAGGCAAGAGAAGTAACGAATTCATTGAGCACCCCTTATTCCATTTTTGAAATGATCTTCCCCAACATGGTATGTCTCCAAAAGACGTTGGTTACGGGATGGTTTCTATTGAAGGACTAACCAGTCGCCAGCCTCTTTCTATTGCAACTCAAGTACTCCGTGTCTTACCACGCAGGCAATAATTTTGTCAAACATTTTATGAAGGCACGATCATTGTTTCTACAGCAATTGTGGGTTTATATGGAGCCTGACGCCCAAGATGGACTGCAGTGATTTCGAGACTTTGAAAACCCGAGGACCCCTTCTATTAATGAAATATTTGGGCGGACTCCTATAATTTTACTTTTAGTTTTTAGACTGTAATCAATGAATGACGATAATGGACAATTTTTGACTTGTATAAATCATCCTTACCCAGAACGGATTATGTTTATTTCAATTCTAATATACATCGTATAATTCTGTTTACCATAATCATGTTTTCGATAGCTGCGTACTGGATGATATTTATCTGCTTTATTTGCTATGTCAGACTTAGAAGGAACACTGCTGCAAACTTAAAGACATTGTTTGTTGGGCCCACAGGGGTCCATCGACCACAGTTTGGGAACCACTAGAAGGATCCAACTGCCATGCTAGCTACCCATAAGTAGTACGAGAAGAGGAATCCCTTTTTTTTTCTAAAGGTATTATGGTGAAGTGAAAACTAATTGTTCCAGTTGGGTTCGAACTCGGTTTGTCGATTCCATTCTCCGTGACGTTGAATGTTGAGCAACACTCATCTCCTATTGCCCAATTCAAAAACTCTTGATTCTTCCCTTTGCTTTATTTTCCCCTTCTTTCTTGAGTTATTTCTCTGATTTTCATTCCGTTTTTCTTCTTTGATTCTCTCCCTTCATTTTCATTCTTTATTATGTATTTCCTTTCATTCTTTTTTATGTATTTCACTTTCTGTCTACCTACGTTCCTCAATCACCCTCCCCCTCTCCCCTCTTTTCCTCTTCATAATTTCAGACGTTCTTCCTTTACCCTCTCTCTCTCTCTTTCTACCTATTTTCCTCCCCTTTCTTTTCTCCCAAATAATTTCAGCCCTTCCACTTAGCCTCTCGCTTTTTACCTCGTCTCCCCTCGTCTCTCTTCATTCTCATTATTTTAGTCCCCCAGCACCGTTTCTCTCTCTTTACTTCTTCTACTCTCCTCTCTTTTATTTCCCCTAATTTTAGCCCAACCACTCCATAGTTCTCTTTCAGACATTCTTGCTCTCCTCTGTTTTTCTCTCCCATTATATCACTCCTAACACTCCACCTCTCTCATTCTGTCTCCTCTTCTCTTATCCTCTGTCTTGCTGAAAGACCAGCCTTCTCATTCTGCCTCTCTCTTTCTACTCCTCTCTTACTTTCTCTTCCCCATATCTTTCCCATTCATTTCTCTCTCTCTCTCTCTCTCTCTCTCTCTCTCTCTCTCTCTCTCTGTACCTCTTTGCCTCTCCTCCCGCTTCATTCTCAAAAGTTCAGCTTTCCTATGACTCTTACCCCTTTCTGCCTCCTTCTCTCTCTTCATTCGCAATTATTTTAGTCGTCCCACTCCACTTCCCTCTCTCTCTTCTTCTTACTATCTTCTCTTCTTTTTTCTCTTCTCACTACTCATCCCCTCCTAACCAGCCTCTCTCTTTTTACCTACTTTCTTCTCCTCTCCTTCTCTCCTATATTATCAACCTTATCTCACTCCATTTCTCTTTTCTAACCTCTTTCCTTCTCCTCTCATTGCAATGTCTGCAGAGAATAACAGACGAACTGTTGAGGAATGTTATACAATTTTCCAATTCACAGAGTAGAAACAGTTTACGGGCATCGCAGGTAGGATTATCACTCGCTCAGAATTGAACACTTCCAGATTCCAAGGTTTATGGCGAATTTATTATTTTCGTACATGCGCAGTAGCGTGTTGTAACTCTCGGTTCACGGCCCAGGAATTTCATGTTGCAAAATACGTGAAATTAACACGATCTCACTCTGCACTAGATAAATCAAGAGTATATACCAATAGTTGTTTCGCATCTGTTATAGGTTAGAAGTATTATGGATTTATACGCGCATCCTTTTATCTATCTATCTATCTATCTATCTATCTATAGCAGTATAGTCAGATCGCATTCCAGTCAAATCTATCAATCAATCTATTTATCTACCTATCTCAGTCTCGTTAAATCTATCCGTCTAGCCATGTCTATTTATCAACTCAACCTTATCGAATTTCACTCTAGCCATATATATCTATCTATTTATCTATTCACCTATCAATCAATCGTACTATCTATTCATCTCAGTCTGTTCAAATGTCATATCTATCTATCTATCTATCTATCTATCTATCTATCTATCTATCTATCTATCTATCTATCTATATATATATATATATATATATATATATATATATATATGTATTGCAGTCTATCTCAAACTAGTCATATTCATCTGTCAATTTATCTTTCTGTCTCGTTTAAGCTATGTCTATTTATCTATATCTATCTAATCAAATTTCACTCTAACCATATCTATCTATCTATCTGTATCTATCAATCAATCTATCTATCTATCTATCTATCAATCAAACTATCTATCAATTCATCTCAGTCTCTTCAAATGTCATATCTATATATATCTATCTCAGTCTAATCAAATATCAGTGAAGTCATATCTATCCATCTATCTACCTATCAAGCTATTCATCTCAGTCTAGTCAAATATCTATTCATTTATCTATCTACGTAGTTTTGTTAAATCAATCTATTTATCTATTTACATCTATTTACAATCTAATCACATGAACCTCTGTCATTTTCTATCCATCCATCTATCTATCTTTCTATCAATCTAGTCAAATCTATTTCTGCATCTATCTATCTATCTATCTATCTATCTATCTATCTATCTATCTATCTATCTATCACAGTCCAATCAAATGCAGACAATTCATATTTATAGGTCCATCTCAGTCAGTTCATATTCATGTTAGACTATTTCTTTCTATCCATCTATCTATCTATCCCAGTCGGTTTATACCTATCTCTCTATCCATCATAGTATGTATAATTTCTTTCAGCGATTGCTTCATTTCCATATTATCAGCATACAATGAATTTTGCTTACAACGTATTTTCATGTGTTTAGAAACCAATATATTTCCATTCAGAATTGATCACCCAACCGTTCAAAAACAGTAAAAATGAAAGGAAAAGAGACTAACAAATTTACAGATCGGACCAACTCATTGACAATCATCCCGATACAATCGGTAACCATACTTTATTCACAAGACTGTTCACAATTTCTCTCCTTGTGTTCAAATTAGAAAAGAAAAGAAGTCAAAACTGTGTAGATATTTTAGCTTAAGGAGAAAGGGATTGGAGAGGAAATTGGAAATTACCTTTTCAGCCGTGTTGGGTAAAGCGCTTCTGTCTCCTAAGAAATACTATCAATGGAGTATGACGACCGGTGACTAGGTCCCGATTTCTGTTGTATTCATCAGCTTAGTTATCCTTGCAAGTATCAAGTTTGGTTGAGACCAGGACTTTACTCCCACAGGTTTTTATGACGGCCCACTTGGCAAGATGAAAGTCCGCCAAAAGGATGCCTACACCCTAACCTTTCAACTGCTGACTCCTCAAATGAAGTGGCTTCCATACCACTGTCTTCGATCATCCCGGGTATCGAACCGGAACTTTCTGCGCATGAGGAACGTGTGCTAAACATTACACTATCTAAGCGGACTGACTAGTGGTGTAGTGCATTGAAAACGTAGGGGACAATGTTTCCTTACTTTTTCAGAAAGGGGATGGATTCTCCCACTATCTATATATTACTAAAATTCTCTACTTGATCTCTCTGATATGAAAAATTAGCCGCTATATATTTAAATGCGCATCCAATATGGCCTGAAACGTCCCTGGAGCTGGTTATAAACCAAAAGAAAAAATCTTTTGAAAGAAAAATAAAGAAAAATTAAAAATCATCTATTCATTACCAATGTATCGGTATGGATTATGATTATCCGACAACATTAGAGCAGAATAACAATTTCAAAACACTGTGGGTTGTACAGATTAAATTTCTTCAATCTATTTCGACGTTTCGCCAGTACATACTGGTTTCCTCAAGATTAATGCATGCAATTATCATTCCACCCCTATCTACCTATATGATGTAAAATTCGATAGCTTCTTCTGTTCCTGTTTCAGTAACAATGGACTCTTCCACTTGAAGGTAACAATTTTGCTGATAAAAGAAAACATCTATCTATCTTTTGTAACCATGGGCTCGTCAACTAAAAGGAAGTAAGAAGACTTTTTTTTTATGTACAGAAATAGCTCTAAATGGGATTCAAGATATATCGGTGAATTTTTGCAAGGATCAACTAGTTTTCAAATTATCATCGCAGAATAGATATTTTACAAATTCAATTAGATTTGACGGATTGTTTGAGTTGACCCAAAATAAGATGGGATTTAGATGAAAAAAAAAACAGACGAAACAAACAAATGTATTTGTTAATATTTTTTGATAAGGTTGTAGAAAAGATGGAGATTGAAAAAAATGTAGACATGCCTGAGCCTGACTGTGAAAATCAACAGACTGGAAAAATATCGGAAATGTAATCGGAATGCCTGGCCGCGTCACTTGCTCTCCTTTATGACTTACAGTTGACTCATCTTTATATCGTCATCGATAGATGGAGGAAATACTTGGCACGATGAATTGAATAGGAGAGAGAGAGAGAGAGAGAGAGGGAGGGGGTGGGATTGAAAGATAAATATGGATAGATACATACATACATGAAGAGATAAATGAATGAGCATGAAAAGATGAATAAGCAGGGAGAGATAGATCGATAAATATATATATATATATGCATAAACATCATTGTATATGTAGATGAACACAGATTAGTCTGAAAAGATAGATATCGAGGTTACAATAGACTGATAAATGTAGACTGAAACTGATAGACAGAGAAAAGGGAATAGATAACGTATATATATATATATATATATATATATATATATATATATGTGTGTGTGTGTGTGTGTGTGTGTGTGTGTGTGTGTGTGTGTAGATTGCAATAGAGAAATACGAATGGATATACTGAAATATATAAAATGAATATACCAAGATAGTTCGATGGGAGCACATATAAATCAATAACACTTCTCACTTATCATCATCGTCGACCTTTTAGCATCTGTCGTTGGACATAGACCCTTCCCAGGATTCGCCAGACCTCTCTATCATGAGCGACGCAGAACCAGTACATTCTGAACTCATCTAGTCCATCGTCATCTTACATTTTGGTGGCAACAGTTTTGCATGAGAATCATGATGACCATTATGGTCAAGCATTCTCGCAATTAGCAACCAGCACATTGCCATTTGGATTTTCTAATGGTTCCAATGATATCTCGGACTCCTGTCATATACTGTGCTGTTTTGTGATCTCTCAGTGATGTTGAGCATAGTTCTATCCTGTGCTCGTTTAATAGTTTTCAGTTTGAGGGTCAATCTTTTGGTTACGTTCAGTTTCAGCTCCATAGGTGACTATCGGGAGGATGCATTGGTTGTAGATCCTTCTTTTCGAGACTAATGGCTTTTTTCTTATTTCTAAAGGTTGCACTTGCTCTACTGGAAGTTTGCCATCCAAAATGTGATTCTTTGCTTGTTTTAATCTTCTTCTGAGGGTTTCGTGGAGATTCGTTGTCCGAGGTAGATGAAAAATTCGCTTTACGTCACCTTGCTTCTATAACAGACTTCCATAGCTTTGAACTCTGTGTAAATTAATAGTAATTGCTTCTTGGATTCATGCTTTTTTGGCTTACAAAAAGTTTCATAAGGACACTGCTTTCCGGTAGAAGAGATATCTATATCCCCCGCCCAGCCACAGGTGAAATAACAAAACAATCTTGGCTCTCTAATACCTCGAAGGTAACCAGTTTAAGAAGAGAGCAATTTTTGACGTTTTTCTGGGGCCAAACTCATACTTAACATATCGCATTCCACTTTTCCTTGAACCACGTCAGTGAGGTCTAGAGGAGGAACCTGTCAACTGAGTATCCCAGGATCTGCGTGAGCTTCACACAGGCATGTGCCCTTGAGAGGAGACACCAATTTCGTTACCCTTCCGATCGAGACTGACAGCGGCCTTTTTCTTGAAAAGAGAATGGTAATCGTTTTACCATATCATTTTTGCACCCATATGGATTTCACACCAGGAATCGCTGGTAGCTTATAGTGGAGATCAAGTAACAGCAAGTCGACTCAATACTCCAGCACCCTCCTTAGTATTGTAGCTGATTTTAGGATTGCTGTCGGTTAGTGGGTATCGGTTCTTCCGCAGACACCAGGTTCTCCCAGCCTTTTTGTCGTTTTTTTTGTTGTTTTTTTTACAGTTACAAGCATTCGTACATGTCATTCTAATGTTCCACTGTCATTTTCTCTATTTTCCTCTCTCAAATATCAAGTTATTTTTTGTCAATGGGTCTAGTATCTTGCTCTAAGTCACCTGGTGTCAGTTCGTCTGTCATCGCATATCACAAGGCTGGATTGAACTATGGCCAACAAACTTGATATAGCTATTAAAGGGACCCAGGAGCATGATTTTAGCACTTCAGTTTTTGAAAATCCTAACAATTACACTCTTACTTTGCGTCCATCAGGTTAGTTCAATATATTGTTCAAGCTTGTAAAGTAGACATTTAGCTAATTATCCTGACCAAAACTAGTTGTATCGATTTGTTCCTTCTGCATACATTATAAACTATTATTACTAAGGATTACGTTTGTTTCGTTATTCTTGTTGTTACTGTAGTTGATATTACACTCATTCTGTTAAGCGTGCATCTCGAGTAAAAAGCCAACTATTAATACACTTGGTTAGTTTTTCTGAAGGCGTAAATAATTACGTATCATTCAGGCGAAATGCTAATCTGACACCTTATATCCTCCTAATACGGGCTGGATATAGAGAAAAATATCCACGATGCTTGCATGAAATGTCTCCCTACCCCAAGATCCCTTCAACATCAACACGTGACCGTACTCAACTCCATTCTTTCGGGGCTCTGTGATTTTCAGCGTAAATCTTTCTTTCGTTTCTTACCCCGAGGCTGAGAAGCCCTCCTTCGTCGAAAAGAACTTCTTCCACCGAATTCCTTTCCGTTATCGGATAAAGCTAAGAAACATTGCTCAACAGTTACTAAGCATCCAGTTATGCTTGATTATATATGGGGTGTAATATTTTCTTAGATAAACTAGTTTACCAGTGCCGTCAAAAATGACAGCATTTTTTTTCAAATATGTGGTTACATAATATATTATACAAACGAAGATAACAAGGATTTGCATTGTAGTGAGCTTTACGTGTTTTCTTATTGTTTTGTTTTTGCTTTTATTATTTTTAAGTTTTTTCTTTAAATTTAGTCTTTTTACTACGTCATCAGAGAATGAAATTCTACTTTTACGTCATCATAGGTGAGCTTCGTCTTTTTGCGTGACAGAGTTCAAATACAAATTGCTAATAATTGTATGCGTGGATCAAGCTGAGATATCACAAGATTGAACAGTACATTAAAGAAAAACAGTCGGAAATATTGTCGGAACCATTGGAAATTTCAGATGGCAATGGGCTGGTCATGATGCAAGAATGTCAGACAAACGCTGGACACCACGACTAAAGCATGGATTCGTAGAGATCGCTTATGAAACCGTGGCCAGAATATATGAGATGGCGTGACTAATTAGTTTAGAAAGTTTTGGCTGCGTTTCGCCCATGAAAGATACGTTTTGTGGGTCCTAGGGAAGATTTATGTCCAACAACACACGCTAAAAGGCTGCTGCTGCTGCTGCTGTTGTTGCTGCAGCTGCTGATGATATGCATGGATATTACATACCAGATGTAATCAAGGATAGTTCCATAGAAATCTGGTAATATCAAAAAAGGAAATGAAATATTTTCAACCCAAGCGAAAATGTGTTTTATAGGCAGTGGTGTAGTGCTTAAAAGAAATGAGGGAACGCTGAGCTGCCTGCAGTTAAGAGAAGTGGTGGTTTGAGACGCTGTCCTCCGTTGCCCTGCCTAAAAGATCTTTTTTAGGGCAACCAATTCAAAATGTTTCAACAATTTTGACATAGAGTGACTAATTTTTCTTATATACAAATCAATCAAATAAAGAATTTATGTAATACACAGATATTGAGGAATAGCCCCCACTCCAAAAAAAAAAAAAAGGAATTAAAAAGGTAGGAGACCACCGCTCCGAAGTATTCCTGTAGCACAATATGACTGTTTGTATAGGTTTCTCTGCAACATAAACAGCCCAGATAAAGACAGTAACCATCTTTACAATCAATATCATTTTGACAAAATTTCAACATAATCTTCTATGTTTCATAGAGAGATATAAAAAAAATAAGATGATATATATATATATATATTAGATGTGTATAAACGTTCTCAGCAGAAAAAAATCCAAGTGTATTAAGTGTAGCTTCTAAAATAGAGGAAACTGGAAACTTTTGCTTTCACTTATGGATCAATAATTCCGAAGATTGAAATGTATTTTTTTTTTTTTTACAATATAATGTTCTGTCTACGACGTTGATGTAGAAGCATTGGGCTTAAATGCAATTACAATGTTGTAGATAAAACTGAAAATATATATTTCGTTGAATGGAATAAAAGCTTTGTTTATAAATAAGCTACAGACTTAAGAATGCATCACTGTATAAACTGTGGAGGATTTCCAAAATATATTGAGTGATCTGAGCAAAAAATATGTTAAGTATGAACAAAACAGAGACAACATTAATATTCAATGACAAAGAACTGAAAAAGACAAGAAGAATAGACGGTGAGACTTTAGAAGAAGTTAAGGAATGAATTTACACAGGCGATAAACTTAGAAAGAAAACACAGGAATGAAATTAGACGGCGTATGATTAGCGGGAAAGCATTTTGTATCAATAGAGATATACTAAAAAGCAAACTGACAATATGCTTAAATCATGACATAGAGGAGAAAAACCTGGATAATCATAATATATTATATACATATATATATATATATATATATATATATATATATATATATATATATATATATATATATATATATTGCACAACAAAACTTTAAACTCAAGTGAAAACTTCAAAGAATTTCATATCTGGTATAAATGAATCATCATTTCGATTATGAGTTTGGTCATCTTATAAATATTGTCCAATAGTAAAGACTTGAGCAATGGTCATAAGTTGAGTAGTATTAACGATATTTTATTACTGAAATTAAATACTTAACAAAGGACATTTCAAATTTCGGTTCATCAGTTTTTGTTGTTGAATTATTCTCTAGTTCAGAATATTGGGAAGAGACCAAATATTTCCGATTTTGTAGGTTTGGTGAACTCCAAATGAAATATCTGAGAAAATCAATCAGTCATTAAGACAGTTGTGAAATATCTTTCCTGATCCATGGTGTTATAGGAGAAAGTTTATCAGATAATCAATTAACAAAGCACAAAATGCAGACTGAAATTTGCAAGACTTCATTGCATCTGGGATGAGGAGTCAATTTCTGAAAATCATCCTCAACTAATGCAGATATCTCTGATCTAAATAGTTAAAAAGAGTTCTCCTAGGGTAACTATACGTAAAACTTATGATCAGGCAGAATGAATGTTTAGATCATGTTTATATCAGAGATTCAATTTGAACTACAGTGTCTGTAAGCTCGTTTCAAGCGGAAAAGCCTATTGTACATCTATTGCATCGATAAATCTTGGCTGTCCAATGCCTTGTCGGTGGTTGGCAATATCTCAGACGATTGTCGAATTTGACTGTGCGCACGCTGCAAGCTTTGCTGTTTCGGAAAGGCTTTACTTACGTTGTCTTTCTGCCTCAAATATTTCATATTTACCAAATTCACTCAGTCTTATCCTGAAAAAAAATGTAGGTATTCAACACATGACACTCAAGTACTCGAGGGTAGCTCACCTCTGACCTTGACATGCACCTTAATCATGGGGTAGTATCCATCAATTATGACATATGTCGTTGGTTTTCGGATCACATGTTTGCCAGTTTAGTGCCTCAATCGACGTCATATTTTATTTCAGGTTTGCAAGGGTAGTGGGCTGTTGTAATTTTCCCTTTTTTCAAATTTCAATTTTTTCTGTTCATTTTCCATTGATTTTTCTCGATAAATTGAATTGAATTTTGAAGACTGGGTGTAAGTTCGGAGAATAAAATGCATTTTTCTTACTTGTAATAAACTAAACAATTTACTCTTTTTGGGGGACGAATATTTATAACGAAAAACTATTTGCAAACTTGTACTCGTATATATATATATATATATATATATATATATATATATATATATATATATATATATATATATATATATATATATATGACTGTGATTCAAGATCTTCATGGACAAAATCTGTTTTCATTTGTTTTGCTATTGGTTTGTTACAAATTGAGTCTATCCATCTATCTATCTATCTATCTATTTATACATATACATATATATATATATATATATATATATATATATATATATATATATATTAATATTAAGTGTAATTTAACATCTTTCTCGCACAAAATCTATCATTTGTTTTTCTATCGATTTATTACAAATTGAGACAATATATATACATATGTGTGTGTGAGTGTGTGTGTGCGTGTGTATGTATTAACGAATTACATGTAAAACAGAAAAAAACTGAAGAAAAGTTCATGAATTACATTAACAGATATTACAAAAAAGAAGACAAAAACAATTTTGAAAAAAGTTTTTGGTTTAAAGATGTAAAACTTTCTAGACTACATGAGGGTATGTATGTGTGTACTAGTTTCCAAATACTGCATCAAACTCTACAAATTATACTTCCCTCCATTTTGATTTTTCTACTGATTTTAATTTTTGCTAGTTTCCATCTCGTCATTATGTTTGTCCTCCGTGGTTGAAAATGATCATGACTTTGGTCATGGGCGATACAGCAACAGTGGTAGATCACAGGCTCTGATATCATGACTTGCACTGGACTTGAAAAATAGTTCCGGACAGTTGAACACTCTCAGACTCATTCTTTCGCCTTAGACTACCTATGTTCACTTGGATGTCTATATACGTACGTTTCTCTCATACAGGTATTATCTGTGGAATTTGTGGCTGGAAACTTCAACAAATACTCATTATGTCTAGAAAAAATGGAATTTTAAAAAAAGTTGCCCTCCATAAAGTTAGAATTTGGAGTGTAAGTTCATGATAGATTAATTCTTTTTTTTTCAATGTTGGACTTTTCACTGTCATATACCCAACGAATGGTGAGAGGAATAACTCCTCAATTGATCATTCCTTCTCTAAAGGGGAGTCGTGCAAAGTCAGCTCCTGTCTTTGGCACCCACCTACCTAGGTCCAGCGGTAAGATATAATAAGGACGGCTGGAGACACACAAGGATAAAACGGATTCCCACGGCCCTCTGCATATCACGAATTGCTCTTTGCTCTCAGCTATACATTCCTGGTTTTCTTGACAAGTTGCCAAAGATGGTCCGAGAGTCTTGTCTGTCCTGCTATATACCCATGACTACGTGAGACGAATTCATTCTTTTCCAAATGGTATTGGGGCATGCCAACTCAAACTGAGTTTGAACTCGTCTGGCCAATCCCATGCCGTTAATCGTTAGACCACCTGCACCTTCTCATATTGATTATTTTTTTTTTTTTTTACATCTGCTTTGAAATCTCTTTCTTTGGTTCTTGGCTGTTTTGTCTTTCTATTTATTAGCTAGAAACAGTCAATTATAACCGTCACCAGAATTGTAAACGTAGGTTTCTTTCAGTTTTTCAGTTGGTCTATTTGTGAAGTTGATTGACTATATATGTATATTCTGGGCATAAAAGCAGTACAATTAGAGCTCGGAGGCTGAAATTTCCAACATTTACTCTTTAGCATGTTTAAGAAAATGTGTTTTCGTTTTTTTGTTTCTTTTCCTTTAATCTCCCCTAAAAGTTTTCAGTCGGCCTATTTTTCTAGTTGACTGATTATGCGTGTATGTGCCAGGCATACAGGCAGTACCAATGGAGCTAAGGGGCTGAAATTTTCAACATTCGCTCCTTATCATGTCTAGAAAAACGGCTTTGCTATATATGTTTATGCTAAATTTATCCTTTAATTCATCCCACGCTTGTTTGTAAATTTGAACATTTTTTTGTGACTACTAACCAACAAAAAGGCAAGAGAAGTAACTTATTCATTGATCATTCCATTTTCAATTTTTTTTAATTGATCAAACCCAAGACGGCTTGCTGCCAAAAGACATTCGTCACGTGACGGTTTCTATTGAGTGATTAACCAGACCTGTTTCGTCCTTTGTCTCAATTTCCTTTCTAGGTTTTTCTCTCTAATTTTCTTGCTGCTTCTCTATTCTTTATTCTTTTCTTCTCTGGCTTGTTTTTTTTTTGTTTGTTTGTTTTAAACCTGCTTTTTCAAAAAAAACTACTTTTTATCTATTCATTTATTTTCGTTCAGCAAAATCCAATGAGAAGCAGTTATTCAATTTCACAATTCTTTACTTTGTTTATTTATTCATTCATTGATTCATTCATTTACTCCGTTAATACAGAACCACAAGCGAAGTCCCTTTTCGGCGGCCATCTTGTATTTTGATTTAAATTGGCGCGAAAAATCAATGCGCGCGTCTAATTGAATTTCGCTTTGCCGACAAATTCACAAAAGCACTCTTAGTTTTTTTTCCTTCCTTCTTTCAAACATTGCTATTAAAAAATCGTCAATAGTGCAGAAAAAAGGAGAAAGCAAAATTCAGCCAAGCTTGATAAATAAATTATTACTTGATGGACGAGGTTACAAATGCAGATGTCTAACAAAAGAATATTTTAGCCACAGACGCAGCTGAAGCAGGCCTCTCTACTCTCCTTACCTTGTTAGAAACCGTCAACAAAAACTGTCATTGAAACTGTCAACATAGGTTTTTGGTTTGTCTATTTGTGTATCGGCCTGTCTTGCTGACTATGTATATATGTATGCATGTGACATGCGTTCAGGCTGCCCCAATGGAGCTTGACAGTCGAAAATTCAAAGAAGTACTAATCATTATGTCTAGAGAAAAAACCGTCTTTTTTAACCCTCCCCCAAAGATTAGATTTTTTAATCGCTGATTCAAATTGCAACGTACGATTATGCCAAATAGGTCCGATAGTTCATGCCCGACCCCGTTCACACAATTTTTCTTATAATTTGAACCTTTTTTTAGTGGTTACTGCTGGACAAGAGGCGAGATAAGTAACTTATTCATAGGTCCCTTTTCTTTCAAAGCCTTTAATTGTTCACGTCCAACACAGCATGCTGCCAAAGGACTTCGGTTGCAGGACAGTTTCTACAGTGGGACAAATCAGGCCTGTCTTATTTGTCGTCTGCCTCACTCAATCTTCTGCGCCTCTTCAGTTACTGACGACGCTGTTGTCGTTTGCTTAAAGGGACGCACAATACCAGGCTTTTCAGATTTGTTTTGGCCTCTTCCAGCAACGACTTGAGGTTTTTGATTCGTAATAACATTACTACAAACAAACTTTGCGGCCCAAAAATTGGGTTACGTGGTTTTCGCTGATCAAACCGCTTTGGTAACCGCCATTTCTTTTTTTCCCCTCCCTTCTTGCTCGTCTTTTCCGTTCAGCGCTAGGAATAAGACGTAAAGTGTAGCCGAAGCCATTCAGCTGCTTATAGAAAGACACGGCCTAGTGCCAAGAAAACGATTCAGATCCGCTTGTGTTTTGCTTATTTCATTGTTTCATTATATTATAGACTTTTTTTCCCTCGTATTTCTTTTCTTGATACGATTTGATCTTAGACGGAAATACTTTTCCGGTGTGGCGCTGCGAGCAATACTTCGATTGTTCGGCTTTTGTCCCGGATATCTCTAAAAGGGCATCGCGTCCGCTATGAAATTTTAATCTAGTCTTTAATCTTTTCTATCCAATCAGAAACTGAATAAATCCTTCTAACTAATCAAAAAATGAGAGAAGTATTGCCATCCAATCAACGAACAGTTCATCCAAGTCCAATTGAATAAAATAGTCGGAAAATCTACTCCTTTTATTTTCATTCTTTTCGTTTGCTTTTGGTATTTCACTTCAGCTATTTGAAGCGTTTTTACTCACTTTCTAAATATTTTGAATTTCGATAAATTGAGCATGTACCAAAAAACACTTTTATTCAATGTCGAGTGATGGGCTTGCTGTCACGCTTGTCCCTGATGGTTTGATATGGTTGAAGAGATGGATACACACTTCTCCCAGAAACATTAGTGTGGTGCTCATTACACGTGGAAATATCACAAGACAGCACAATATATCAAGGGAAAAAACAGGAGCCCGAGACATCATCGAATCCATTAGAAAACTCAAATGGCAATGGGCTGGTCATGTTCAGAGAATGACAGCCAACTGATGGACATCACGACTCGCAACATGAATTACCAGAGATCATGTGTAAAACCAATTCTGGCAGAATACAAAATGGAGGGACGAATTACACAAATTCAGCAAGTATTAGCTCCGTGACGCTCATGATAGAGAGGTCTGGTGAATCCGGGAGTAGGTCTTTGTCCAACAATGGGCGATAAAATACTCATGATGGAAAAAACGCAAACTATCTCAGCCGGAGCTTGAACTCAGCTCGCTGATATCTCTACATACTTATATATTTATACATATACATAATTGGGAAAATGGGGCCGCTACAGGAATTGAACCGGCAACTGATAGGATAGCCGCTTCAACGTAGCGTTGCTCTCACCAGAGAGTTTAACAGCCACCGGTTATACAAAAGCTCAAATAACTGTTTTCACTCCTGCATGTAACATGGTTATATTATGAATGAATAGAAATCTATGATTTTCATATAATTGCTCCATATGTTGTAAACAATGTAGAATTTTAAAAAAAGACATGATTCAATGATTACTTATCATTGTGTGTATGTATGTGGAGCCGTGTACATTTAAAATATTCATATACCTTTGTACATATATTCCATTATTCAAAGACAGCAAACATTATACAGTCAAAATTTTCGATCAAAGTTCAGCCAATAACCATGAGTCAATTAAACACTTTATTGATTGAATATATTGTCCCCGACAGAATGAGATAATTGTCGAGATGTTTTATCCGGTGTTAGCCGAGTTGCAAACAAAAACTCTCTTTGCAAGCTGGAGTTCGATTTGGTTCTCGGTTACCTCCGGTGCCGGATGGAACATGTTTCCTAATAAAATTTCTCAGCAATTATCACACACACACGCCATGGTTCGCATGATCAAAATTATATATATATATATATATATATATATATATATATATATATATATATATATATATATATATATATATATATATATATATATATATATATATATGTGTGTGTGGATTGATAAGAAGTAAACATATGGTCTTTATCTTTACTTCTGAGGGAAGTGTGCAACTGTAAACATACTCATGTGTAAATGGGCACAATCACAGTTAGCGTATATATATATATATATGAGGTCCCAAACGCTGAGCATCATATCTTAAAAACCTCATTCCTCTCTCCATATCTGTATGGTCGCTCAAGATGGTTTACCTAAAGAGTCAAAATCTTCTTCTATCACTTCTTAAGATAATCATCCTTCAGCAGTCGCAAATTATTCTGATTATCTATCGATAGTAAATCCTCCCCTATCCCCTTCCTCTCCTCTCCATTTTCCATCCTCCCCGCCCCCATATTACTTATATTCCGGAGGCAGAAGTGTTTTATACTGCCGTGGCGAGGGGGCCGAAGATGAATATTCGGGCGCCAACAAATATGGATGTCTCTACTCCACAAAATCCAAGGATTTGAGTTGGTTACGTGGTATTAAGGCTGATGCTTCGTCAGAGACTGCCTATGGATGTCTTTAGGCGCAAACAATGAAATGACATTTGTGCAATTAAGTATTGAAGGGAAATAGCATATTGAGTGTTCTTTGTTTTTGATAGTTTCTTTATACTCCTGGAAGTAACCTTATTATATTTCCTTTTTCTTCGCTTTCCTCTTCCTCCTTCATTTTTTCTCTATTTTTCTTTTTTTTTTCTCCTTCATTTTCTTTTCGTTTTGTTTTTGTCATCGTCTTCTTCTTGTTCTTGTTCTTGTTCTTCTTGTTGTTGTTGTTGTTGTTGTTGTTGTTCTTCTTCTTCTTCTTCTTCTTCTTCTTCTTCTTCTTCTTCTTCTTCTTCTCCTTCTTCTTCTTCTTCTTCTTCTTCTTCTTCTTCTTCTTCTTCTTCTTCTTCTTCTTATTATTATTATTATTATTATTATAATCATTAATATTCTATCCATTTATCTATCAATCTATCCCAGTCTGTTTATATCTACCTATCTCTCAATTAATTTCTCTGTCTATTTCCAGATCTATTCATCTATAAATCTATTCTCTTCAGTATGATAATTCCTATTAATCTTTCGACGCTACCAATTTTTACATTCGATCAGCGATAGAAAATTAAAAATTAAAAAAAATAAATATATGATGCCTTCTGGAAATGCATTTTTTCTCTTTCTTTTTATTTCGAGTTATTTAAAAAATTTAAGTGTGAAATATTCGAAACGCCAAAATCTTTCCGGCTGAATAGGAAATAATTCCTCAAATTGACCACATCATTTTCCTCTTGTTCTCCATTTCATTCTTCCTGTTCTTTTTTCAAGACTTCAAATTTTTCAAGCCATCATCATCATCATCATCATCATCATCATCATCATCATCATCATCATTATTATTATTATTATTATTATTATTATTATTATTATTATTATTATTCACCAAATGTCCGTCTGTTCGTCTGCCTATCGTTCCATAACTCAAGGACGGCTTGAGCTATGGACACCAAATTCTCTGTGATTAATAATGAGACTCTAGGGCATTCTTTTACCATGTGCTGGTTTTTGAAAATTACCCTCAATTTCTTTTGTTTTAATTTCGATTGTTTTTTTCTCATCAACAATGTCGTCCACCTAGGAACCAACATCATGAGATGATAATTCCAGGGAATGACTTCGGAAGAGATTGCATGGTTCACAGATTCCAAGATTTCCATGTTTTAATTTTTCTTATAAGCCAGTAAAAAAATCTAGATTATCAGAAAATGTGGGTTCTTGAAATCTTTGTGAAATCTCTCGAGATATTCAAATGAAATGTTATCCAAGAGTTCATGATACTGATGATTTATCCAATAACGTATGATTCAATAAATACTCAGTTCAAGTACACGACCTCTGATTATGGCTTCAGGCTTCATCCAGGCTACCAGTAGTAACTGGCAAAAAGTAAAAAAAAAAATAAAGACTCCCATAGGGCGAGTTTTCAGCTAGTTACCACGGTACTAATCATATACATGGTTATTCTTTGCAGAGCGTAGTATCTGAGCATATTGGAAAGTGTTTCTCTCTCTCTCTCACACACTCACACACACACATACATACATATATATATATATATATATATATATATATATATATATATATATATATATATATATATATATATCATACACTTGCTGTAGTCAAGCAAGAGCAGCGTCGCCAACAAAGCTTTCATCGTATGATGACCCTGGGGTCAGGCATGCTTTGGGGGCCAAGGCATCATTACCAACGACCCAAAGCAACCCTTAAAATTGCTAAATCAACTTGTTTGTAATCTTAGAGAACTTATATTCATATAGACCGAGAAGCTATTCGAACGTTCACCTCTTTCTCCATCAAATGCATTCAAACCGCCTTCTTAAGCAACCGCAACGATAAGACCCGCCTATCTTTACACCTTGATCCGGTTGCTATATCGGCGCTGTGAATAGAACAAAACTAAGATCAAGTTATAATTGACCCAGGCTTCAATTGAACACTAGGATTGAGCTGAGATAACGCGCTCAAAGGCTTTCAGTCTATTGGCCGGTGCTCAACTCAAAATATAGCTGAGAGATTAGCGTTGTGAGGATTTCAAAGATACCAGTATTCAAGATAACCCTTTCCCCCTGCGACCATAATGCTACACCCTCAAAAGTTTGGCTTCTGAGATTTTGCCAGGAATTAGTTATCAAACGCATTTTTGATGGATGCTGGCTTCTTGAGCATTGCCTCCACTGGATACGGGATTTAAGGTTTCTGATATCCTATCCGGTCAGTTCTAGTCTAAGATTTGAAACTAATTCTTCGATTATCATTTAAAGACCTTTAGTTAGTGTTTCATTCTTTTTATGGTTTTCATTTCCATGTTTTATTTTTACCTTTTCCTTTTACCCAGATATTTGATTAGTTGAACTATCGTAGCCATCAAAGATGGCAAAGTATTTTTTTTTTAATATGTTTGTTTCTTCGTGTGTTTTCTCTCTGAGTTCCATCGCCCCTGGCCATACCGTGTTATCTACAGATCTAGGATAAATGGCGTCAGTACTCCAAAAGGTCACTTCTAAAAGTGTTCTGTTTTTGTTTCGTTTTTCGAACGTGGGCCTTTTTCTGACAGGTTTAACAATAACATTTAGATTCTCCAGAACTTTTTCGTTTACATTTTGCTAGAAGATTTCCAGTGGAAAACACCCTTGATTTCATAAACAGAATTTGTTATGACCATATTTATTCTTGACTGGATCATTTTACATGACTTCAAAATTTGATGCTATAGTTGTTCAATTATTGACCGTGATGGCGAGTTTTTCTCTCTTTTGTGTCATGTTTTTTCCTGTTTTTCAATCTTTTCTTTCTTTTTTGTAACAACTAAATATCATTCATTTCCATCATTCTATCTTGTTTTTTCTCTTTCTCTTTTTACGTTCTATTTCACCTTTTCTCCTCTTGTGATCCTAATCAACAATTTCTTTTTCATTCTTTTGCTCTTTTTTCTGTCCATCCTTTTTCCTTTCTTTTTCTTTAAATTTGTTCGATTCTTTCTTCGTTTTTTTCTTTCAATCATTGTTCCTTCCTTTCTTTTTCCGATTCTTTTTTTCATTTTTCCTTCCTCTTTTCTTTTGATTCTTTTTCTCATTCTTTGTTTTGTTCTCTTTCAATTCCTAATCATTCTTCCTTTTTCTGTTAATTTCTCTCTCTCTCCCTTTTTTCAAATCTTTTTTCATTTTTCTTTTTCCCTTCTTTCTCTCTCTCACTCTCTCTCTCTATCTATCTATCTATCTATCTATCCATCTATCTATCTATCTAAATATATATATATATATATATATATATATATATATATATATATATATATATATATATATCATAAATGTGTTATATTACTTTAAAACTCTCTTCGAAACGATCTCCCTTTATTATAAACTGAATGCATCATTTGGCCAAGAGATTGTAAAGAAAAAACCGATTAAACAAAATAAGTCTGCCCCAGTAAATTCCTTTAATTATCTTTAGTTATTCATTCTTTTTAATTGTCAGGGCCTAATCATTCATTCGCAGTTTAATAACGGAAGATCATTTCAAATAGAGTTTCAAAGTAATAACGTATTTATGATTATTCCAAACACTTTTTATATATACAAGTGTTTTGTTAATACCTGCCATCAATAACTGTTTAAAATCTATTTTCATTTCTTTTATTTCATTGCAGTCATTCATATATTTTATCTATGTTCTTATGTTCTTTTCATCAACATTTTGTCTATATACTTAGAATACTACCCGTAAAAGATAAGGGAATTATTTATAGATGAATCAGCACCTCAGAGTAACTGTGCACTCTACCTAGGATGGATGTGTTGCTCCCTGGCGTTTCAAAGTGTCTTGTTTGTACGCTAACTGAAAAGTGTCACACGCATATATATATATATATATATATATATATATATATATATATATATATATATATATATATATATATGTGTGTGTGTGTGTGTGTGTTTTTATGTATATATATATGTATGTATATATATATATATATATATATATATATATACATATATATGTGTATTTATATATATGTATGTACATATATATGTATACGTATATATATACATTTATATATACATGCATATATATATACATATATATATACATATATATATACATATACATACATATATATACATATATATACATATAAATATACATATATGCATACATATATACGTATATGCATACATATATATATATATATATATATATATATATATATATATACATTCTGTGTGTGTGAGCGTGTGTGATCTGGGAATAGGGTGTCGAGAAAGACAGAAAAGATACGCTTTTTCTTGATAACGGCTCGCAGCAAAACAAACGCTGAGCCATTTCCTCACTTTTCAGCGTTGTTCGTAAAATCGAAAAAGTTGTGTGAAGCAAACTTTCGAAAAGCGAGGGATACCTGTAAGTAGATAATAATTGCGTTTTATGTATTTACAATCCTTTCTCTAGTTATTACAGTTCAATGTTATACTTATTACCTGCTATTAATTTTCTTATATTCTTATATCTTTTTTAAATTTCTTTATCTATGTAACTTGCATATTGAAAAAAGTCTGCGGCTAAATTGGATCAGACAAAAAAAGCGTGAAGATGATATCGTCGGAAAATATTTTAAACAGGACATCACCGGATATACACCGGATATCTAATCACGCTGCGTTGGTTTCTGGGCAAAATATTTTCCACTGAGTTTGCTGCCGAAATCTCTAGGAATTTTCGCCCCCGGTGTTTTTGATACGGTGCCAGTTTTAATATTGCTTCTCACTGCTGACCTGAAACTGTATGGATGTGCAAAAGGATATATTGGAGTACCGAAATTTGGATGTTATCCGGGGAAAAAAAGAGAACGTATTTGCATGAATACAGTCTGTTTAGTCACCCAAAAGGAACCGTCACAAATATCTTTTAGTTGCATGCCGTTTTGGGGACAATCGATTCAAAAAAATTAGGAGAAGGGGTAATGAATGAAAGAGTGTTTCCTTTTGCTTTTTGTTGGAGAGTGATCTCCAATACTGTCTGAATTTACAAGAATAAAAAAAAAACAAGCGTGGACTTTACCTGACACAAACTTAAGGACCAGTTCAACATGAATCTATCATTATAAACTAAATCTCCAACCAGATGTGAATTTAAAGAGACAATAAACAACAACAAAAAAAACTTCTTTTAGTCATTATAATGTGTCCATGGTTACGATTTCAGCCTTACTGCTCAATTGGCGCAACTTGTACGGTTGACACATGAATAGCCAAACAGCGAGACCAAATTAAAAACTGAAGAAACCTAAGCTAAATTTTTGGTGACAGTTTTGGGTGACCGATTCTAAAACAAGCTACAATTGATTAGTTGGAAATATAACGAGTGTAAAAATTACAGAACGCAGATTTTATACACCAAAGATATAAAGAAAAAAAAATATACATTTATTTTATATATATATATATATATATATATATATATATATATATATATATATATATATATATATAGTAGGTTGTGGATTCACTACACAAACTAGCTCATGTTTTTGCCCTCTCTTGGCCTCTTCAGGCGAATCTGAAGAGGCCTGGAGAGTTTGTGTAGCGAATCCACAACCTACTATTCATTTCAAGCTCTACTCAAAAACAACTCAACTCCACGTGTAAAATGTTGTATGTATCGAGCACTCTATGAAATAAATCGAATACATTTCAGAAGTGGCTTTATATTATTGATATATAATTATATTATGTTATACTGCTAGCCTGATTTGTACCACATATACTGTGTATATATAATTATATATATATATATATATATATATACATATATATATAAATATGTGTGTGTGTGACTCTGTGTGTGTGTGTGTGTGTATATGTATATTTATATATATATATAATTCATTATTTCAATTTCATATACATTTGATTAAAGGCCACAGATGAGGAATGTTTATTCAGCATTTCCTGTTTCCGGACGAATGAATGAAGGTCAGTATTTGGTGTATGCAAGAACTGTCAGAAAATTTTCAATTGAGCGATCTTGGCTATTCATTTTACCACTTGAAGGTCCCAGACCTAAATAGTTGGTGACATAAACCGTCATAATAAACATTTCTTTTTTCTTATTCGGTTTTTAGATGTCGACATTGTGAAAAAAAGTTGGTCGTTGGGAGAGGCGTATTCGACTCGACACATTAACGGCAAATGACCGATTTGTCAACCATCGCTGTTAGACTTGGTTCTGTCTGTGAGTCAGGGCTTTTATCTAGCAATGAATAACTTTCTATGGACTGGGGCTTTTTTTTACCAAGAATAACCCTAGCTTTTCACCAGCTATTGCAATTAATGGTTAAAAGACGCCAAGGCGTGTCTCTCTTTTCCCCCAATGGGTTTAGGGCAAATGTGATACAAATAATCTCAATTGGAATTTAATCGTTGTTCACCTGTTCCATTCTCCTGTTCATAACTGTTTAACTAACTTGTAGGTAAATTCATCACTATTTAGTGGGGCAAATCTTTCAAAATATATTAGTTTCGTAGGGACCAGACTTTATAACGTGTAGAGTAGCCTGCCATAATTGTAATGTAAAATGATATTTTGCCTATCGTGGGAAACTATGGTTTCAAAGTATTTATATCCTATAAATAAAAACGGATAAAGTATACTCTAATCTATTCCACAGTGATTAAAAAAATATTGCTCACACCTTTTTCGGTGGAAAAACAGTGTAAAAAAGCAGTCGAATAAGCAGAAACTAGAATATGATATATATTGTTAGGTTTGATAAAATAAGAAAGATAAAATAATTTGCTGATGATGATGTTGATAGCAACAATCGAAACTTGTTTGAAAGTAGTAACATCATCTACCTATAATTTAATTGACTCTCAATCTACAGAAAAATTCGACTGAGAAAACTGATTCTCTCTCTTTCTCTCGCTCTCTTTTTCACTTCCCCCATACATTTTTTTACTTTCTCTTCCTCTCTCTCATTTTCATTTTCTCTTTCTCTCTTTATGTCACTGTCTCTCTGTATATATTCACTTTCCCCCCCTCTCTCTCTCTGCATTTCATTTTCTTTATTTTCACTCTTCATATATGTATAATTTCCTCTCTCTATATTACTTTCTCTCTCTCTCTCTTTTTTCTCTCTGTATATATACGTATCACTTCCTCTCTCTCTCTCTCTCTTTTTATCTCTTTTTATCTCTCTTTATTTATGCGCATATATGTATATATCACTTTCTCTCTCTCTTCTCTCTCTCTTATATATATATATATATATATATATATATATATATATATACATATATTCTCATCAAACATCTTAAATCATATAAGGGCCAGTTGTCAACATATCTCGGTGTGTACACACACACACGCGTGCTCATGCTGATTTCTCAAATCATAGTAAGGATAATCTTCATATATACTTGTTTTCTGAGTTGAAGACTTTTACAGAAAAACGGACTCTCTTTCCATTATTAAGTGATTCTACAGTCAGCTTTGTAAGAATCGATAAAGATCCATCGATAGCAATTCACGTGGTTTCTGTAGTTAGTTACTGTTTTTTTTTGTTTTGTCGGCAAACACACGCAAAAGTATTCGTCGGCAAATGTCTTCTATTTTTCAGAGTTTCCTATACTTGGCCATGTTGATTCGAAAGAAGAAAAAAATGTCTTGATAGTAAAGACTGCACAACACTCACGTACGTACGTACGTAAATGAAAATGAAATGTAGCTCTGACGTGAAAGAAGAAAATTGAAATCAAGTGAAAGACGGGAAGGTTTGAACGAACGAACTAACAAATCAAAAATTAAGAAAGAAGTCGGGGAAATACCATTGTAAAAAACGAGAAGGAAAACGAAAGGTACCAATGGAGAAACACAGAAATGAAAAAAGGGGTAAGAAAAGAAAAAAAAGGTGTAGGCAGAGAGAGTATGAAAGGAAGAGAAAGAGAAAAGGGAGATTAATCATGCAACCCAAACAACAGACAAAAAGGATAAAAAGTGACAAACTTTATAGTTGAACAAACGGTTATAAAAATTGAAAGTCCCCGCATCCGCTTCCTATGGCAATGGCTGACGCCATTACCTGCAGATTCTAGATGCAGTGGGTTAAGACGGAAGTCGCGGCGCCGCCATTATTGTGATGTATTTGAAATTAGAAAGCCGTGCAGTGTATCCGAACAATGCCTTGTTTTCGTGGTCGTCTGTTTTTTTCAACTAATTTGTGACGGTCGACTTCCATTTCTATGATCTGAAAACGTTTTTGAAGCCTTGCTTATCAGTTGAGTAGTTTGGGAAATAAAGAAAAAGTTAGTACGGTTTGTGGTTTAACATCGATATATGGGTAATTTGTTGTCTGTTAATTCGTAACAGAGATTGCAGACACCCTGTAACGACACTGCATCACTTGGCCAAGAAGATTTTCAAAATTTAACCGATTTCAGAGGGGGTTTTGAAACATTTGAGAGTTCCGTGATTCAGTACAGCTACAATAAACAGCTTCAGGTAAGATAAGGTTACAAAGAGCTATACATAATTAAAACTTAAGGAGCATTCTATAAATAGAGAGAGAACATCGTTACCCCTTCAAAAGCAACAATGAACGTACCTACGTATGACCCGCTATCTTATTTATTTTACCCAAGTGAATGAACCGTGTACTACTTTTTTCTCCATCATTGTTGCGTAAGACAAATGAAGCCTGGGTCAAAATGAAAGCCAATCTTAGTTCTTGCCTTTTCCAAGAAAAAAAGGGTGAATATGATTTAAATAGTTTCAACCAGAATTCGAACTCATTCCTCCGATTCCGTTCTCGGAATCATTAAGTGATGCACCAATCTGCAGTTATTGTTATTACTATTTCTAATGTTTATATTTGCCAGTACTTAGTTTGTCCGTTCGGCATCGCCGAATCTTTTGAAAAATTCCCCGATTCACAAAAACAATAGATCGTTGCCGAACAATATGGCTACCATTATATTTGCAAGCCTATAAATAATGATAGCTTCCTTCTTTTGGCGTTAATAGGCCAGATAGTAAGATAGGGGAAACATAGACACTCAGGCCAGTTTTGCTGGTATTCGTTGTAAGGGTGACGGGACAGCAATTTTCTTTCTTTTTGTTCCCCATGTTATTATTATTTTTTTTCTTTCAAGATAAATGCATCACTAAATTTCTGATCGTTATTAATAAGCAACTTGAATATCTCTTCATAATTACTGCGGGTCTCGTTCCGCTTGCCTGCACCACATCCGGTTTAATCAGGACGGAATATTTTCGGAAGTTGTTTATCTCCCATTTTATACTATTTACTGGATTGTTCAACATGGCTGTCAACTTTTTTAAATCTTTTTTTCTTTCTCTCCAAAAAGCATTGCTTTTTCTTTCTTATTAATTCAGTTTTTGTTCACCATTGCTGTCACATGATTCCGCGGAGACGAAACATTTGATTAAAGCAGACGATAAGGAATAGGAACCAGGAAGAGAGGTGGAAGTTTTGTTTACAAAGTTTTCATTTCCCCATTGTGATAGCTGATAATGTACAGGCAATATATGGTCTATTGTTGCCACAGGAAATACGGAAGGTTTCCTATGCGGGTACAGTGACAGCAGATTATTTTCAATTTTCTTTTGAATATTGTTTTCTATTGCAATTGTTTTAAAATTTATGCATGCTTACTCTTCCATAATAAAGAAAATAATACCTAGCAAGAGACAGTAACATGAATAAATTGTTGTTGCAAAAACTTCTCGGACAAAAAAAAATTGCGGATGTGATAGGATATGGGCATTCTTGTATTTGAGTATTTGTTCAAGGTTGTCTGATTTTTTTCCGAATTAGCTATTGGATATATGAAATTTACAATTTATTTGCGTTGAAAAAATATATCTGGCTTCAAGATTAGTTTATAAGTATATATATATATATATATATATATATATATATATATATATATATATATACATATATATATATATATATATATATATATATATATATATATATGCATGTATATATATATATATATATCTATATATTTACATTATTCATACGTGTGGGTTAATTTGTGTCATTGTGTGTTGGCAGACTGTTGTATACGATATATATATATATATATATATATATATATATATATATATATATACACACACACGTATGAATAATGAGAATAAATATATATATATACATATATATATATATATATATTTATATATATATATATTTATATATATATATATATATATATATATATATATATATATATATATATATATATATATATATATATATGTAGTACTGCTCATTCATTGAATACCATTATCATCCTTTCTTGATAATGACCAATGATTGTCGAAAGATTTCAAACCGTCAACTTCTTAAGAAACTCCGATATCAACAAAAGGTTTGTACGCAAATTAGGAAAAATAACTAAAAAAAAACGGATAGAGTCCGTCTGTTAGTTTGAAGAATTCATGTTTGTGTATATATATATATATATATATATATATATATATATATATATATATATATATATATATATATATATATGCGTGTGTGTGTGTGCGTGTGTTTTTTGTGTGTGTATGTGTATTGTGACAGAATGTCCGACAGAATGTATCAATTATAAAGATATCAGACAGGGAACTATATTTGTCTGTCATCAGCGTTAACTGATTAGTAACCCCAGGCAATTCCTGGGGATGCAAAAATCAATAATAATAATAATAATAATAATAATAATAATAATAATAATAATAATAATAATGATGATGATGATGATGATGATAATAATAATGATGATAGTGATGATGATAATGTATGGGATTCTTCGTTCATACACATCCTGATAATAATGAACCAATTTCCATCTATCTGAACAGATATAAAAACCTGACTCTATTTATCTGTCTGTGACAACAAAGTTGCCGAACTGTCGTACTGTAGCCAAAGGGATTGAATTACAGTCTCCCTGAGACGCAAACATTTGAAGAGTGCAAAGAAAAAGTTCTGAATGATTTACAACTGAATAATAATCGTGTGTAGTATTCCGAAAAAAATGATCAGTTTTTTTTTATGTATGTATCTAGAAGTCTGGTTCAATTTCAAAAAGACTTCTGAGTAGCCAGACCAGAGCATTGTAGCCTGAGGTATTAAATTTAAGGTACAACTTCGATCTCTTATTGGAGCCAAAAGTACAATTTAAGCCTTCAGTCAGAGATAGCACAAAGCAAGTTTCCAGCTGCAATACTTATACTGCATTTTTTCACACGATTCTGAATTTTTACTTTTGCAACCTTTGGATCAGCATAAAATATGTCATTTAAAAACATTAGCCATCAAAGATGGCGAAGTTCCTATCCTTCACATATATATATATATATATATATATATATATATATATATATACATATATACATATATGTATATATATATATATATATATATATATATATATATATATATATATATATATATATATATATATATATCCCTAATCTAATATATATATATATATATATATATATATATATATATATATATATATATATATATATATATATATATATATATATGTATATATATATATATGAGCAAAGTAGTGTCGTTACAGGATGTCTACAATCTCTGTAACGAATTAACAGACAACAAATTACCCATAAATTGACGTTAAACCACAAATCGATAGACCCACAAACTGAGATATATGCAACGAGCACATGAGATAATCAAACTCAGTTTCACATGGAGAGATCATAAGACAGCACTGTCTATCGGGGGAAAAAAAGAAGACATCATAAAATCTAGTCGAAAACTTAAATGGCAATGGGCCAGTCATGTTACCAGAATGGCTGACAACCGATGGACATCAGAGCTCACAACATGGATCTCCATACGCAACTGAGGCTGGCAGAGCACTAAATGGAGAGACGAGCTAAACAAATTCAGAAAGTACTGGCTCCGCTACGTCCACGATGGAGAAGTGTGGCGAATCCTTTGGAAAGGTCTTTGACGAACAACAGACGATGAAAGACTGATGATGGTTACTCTTAATATGCTTCTAGCAATTTAGATTATATTTCTCCATGGAACTGTATTTCTTTCGTTTATTTTTATTCATCTTTACCATTTGATTCGTAAGAACAGCCACTTCTACGATCTGGTAGATTATATTTTCATAATTATCATCTTTTAATTTCTATATTTTGGACAGCTATATTAGACTGGATCTCTTCAAAATGTCACCATCTATCTTTAATGATATTTTGATGTATTTCACAAAAAATTGAGATTCGTGTTTACTTTTGTCGTCACGTTTATTCTAGCCCTTTTAACCCTTTACGTGCTAACAGTACCTCCGAGCACCGCTTGTTTCGTCGGGTAATTTAAGACCTTCGTATCCGTAAATTTTTTCGGGAATCATTGTAGCACTTAATTGATTATTTATTATACACTGTTAATCATTTTTACAGGGACTTCAAATATGAAAAAAAAAATTAGTTTTAACAAAAAGTAAAAATTTTGAAAAATGGTGTCGTCGAGGAGATATTGAACTTTGATCAAGGACAACTTCAAGGAAATAATGTTTTGCAATCTTTTGTTCTGCTCCCCCCCCCCCTTATTTGCTGTAAGATTAGAAATGTCGTTTTTGGTTTTACATCATAGAGCATAAGGCTAAAAGAAAAAGATTTACTGATTTCATTTTTACTGATATCAAGAAAAAGAATAAATAAATTGCTGCAAATTGACCACGTCTCAGAAATTCAAACGGGGAGACAATTGGAGTGTAAAGCGGCAGAAACATTGTGATAAAAACAAAAAGACTTGTAAACTAGTCTAAAGAAATCAATGCAAAATTGTAAGAACATTTCGTCTTAGAAATTCAGACTGAAACATTCCTGGAAAATACAGCGGCCGAAACACTGAGATGAAAATGAAAATTTATAAAGATGAGGAAACCAGTACAAAGAATCAATGTTTAATAGAAACAACACCTTGCTTCAGATAATCACACAGAAAGGAAGACAGAACAGTATAGCGATCGACATAAGAAAACCGGTCCAGAAGAATCAATTCAAAATGAGACGTTGAGAGACGATCGGCAAAGGCATGAACATGGGTGAAATTTCTCGTTGCTGAAAGGGGAAAAACTCAGGGATATTGCTTAATACATACATATAATAATTAGCAATGTGCAGATGTCTTCTGCTGCGCTGATGACACGTAACTGACATAATAAATATAATTCAATTTATGTAACTGATGTTAGCTAATCAAATTTAATTCAGGAGTTAATGACATAATACACATGATGAATTTAAAGAAAAGCAGAAAAAGTATCAAAAACAAGAACGAAAGAAATCTTTTTATGGTCTACCGAACGCTATTCTCCAAGCTCACAGCAATGCAAATCTCAATGAATATATCGCTTGGAATTCAACCTCACTGACCATTCAGTTCCGTAGTCCAGAGGTAAGATAGCTCTCCGGGTCCGATGTGAGGTTTTTAATTCTGCCTCGCGGTACTGGATGGGATAAAGTCTATAGCCGCACTGAAGAGATGTAATACATCGAAACAGCTGTCTGTGGATGACACAATAATTAATGCTCCTCTATTCAGGGTTGGGCACTCTTTAAGTGAGGTAACTCATCCATTGTAAGCTTATGCAATAATTCAATAATATATATATATATATATATATATATATATATATATTTAACGACATGGGTAAACTTGCAGTATGAATTATCATGCTATATTTTATTAGTGTTTTATTATTAGATTATACAAACAAAGATGTTTCGTTTTAGAAATTCTGATGGAAATTCTAAGTTGATTTAATTAAAAAAATTTTCTGTTTTTCTTCCATATTGCGTTGTTGCTTAATTTGTGTTTGATAATATTTATTGTCCCATAGCGTCTCTGGGTTCCCTCACTTTGTTTGCTCAAGTAAAACATATCATCAGATACAAATTCCTTTTCATCTCAATAATTATTTTTTAACAACTTATAAAACACTCATTCGTGGAAAGATTCGTTGCTGTAATCATAAAGAATGTCAAGGAATGCGACTGTACTCTCAAAGGATCGGTGTGCATTTTCCTCAAGTATATATTTCTTTTTAGTGGGGCCGCTTAGCCTCATAATTATGCTTTATGTGATGAAAGCACAAAATTGATACACTTATAGCCGAAAGAATTGGAAAAAAATTGGTTATTGTGCCAGCTTGGAGTTCAAATGACTTGCATGTATCATCCAAATTGAAATTTCCCGAAAGTTTAAAAAATAAACTAATTATATCATCTACATCATATTTTATCAAATGTTGATAAAATTAATCTGAAAACAGTTGTTGCTGTCAGCCATTGTGGTTGTATGTTCACCAAATGATATGCTCTCATTACAAAATACACAATTGGCTTGTAATCTTTGACTGAGTTATCCAACAATTTCTTTTTCTTTATTCCCTATCTTGCCTAGTTTGACACTCTCGCTCTGTTATATCTTTTATTATTTTCTTATCTGCTCTTTGGAGTCTGATGCTAGACATAGGTCCAAATAAGTGTAAAACATAGGGTTGGGGATGGGCCATGCCATGCTATGCTGGCTGGTGGCGTTTTCAAGGGAGAAGGAGATGAATACATACCTCTCCAAATCACATTAGAGAAAAGTGAACGCAAACTGTCTCAGCCGGAGCTTGAACTCTGTTCGCCGAACCCACTCAACGTGTCGTTAAGTGTTGGTTCCTCACACCTCCTTCTTGTCCTTTTTGCCCTTTTCCTTTTACAATTTTTATATTCTTTCTTTTTGTCTTTACCCCCCTCTCTCTCTCTTTTCTGCTAATGTCATCTTTTTCTTCTTGCGTATCCTAACATTCTTTCTCTCTCCTCTCTCCTTCATCGAGGTCTTTTACTTTTTCGTAAACCAAATCTCTTTCGGTTTCTTTGGGATTTCTTCAGATCTGACTCCATTCCTTGTTTCGTAATGGGCGGAAAGTGTCGGGTTTCACGGGCAATTTAACAAAACTCCCTCCAATGTTCCCAACCCCAGCGCTGAATTCCTGGGTCGACCAGTCACAGAGTCAGTCAACGTCAACATCTTTTGAAGACGCCAATGTCCCAAAAACATCAAGGGAGATCTTTCGCGCCTGTTCATTTTCCAAATCTCTCAGACAAGACTCGAAGGATTTGTATAATTTCATGGGTGGTGAATAACAGAAACAGGTAACTGGAATTTCGCAAACACATTGAGTGGGGTGCTGGGAAAAATGTAAATTCCTGACCAACTCCAGTTTCCAACGATCGCTTCAGACTGAAGAAAGAAAAAAAGAAAAAACAAAAAAAGCAAAACAAAACAAAACAAAAATGACTGACCCGCTCATTGGCTACAAGACGGGATTTCATTAGTATCAAAGGACGTTGAAAATGGTTCTGCTTCGACTGGATTAATGGCGGTGTTTCTCAAATTTCGTTGAGATCTTTGATCTTTTGAAGCACGACAAGCCCAAATTCTGGGTGGTTTCTTTCAAGAAATATTTTTTTTTGCTTCGTGGCAGGTTGTATCAAAATGTCTGTTTACTCTATTGAACGGACCATTCCCCTATTTATAAAAATGGATTGCATCATTTAATAACTCTCTCTCTCTCTCTCTCTCTCTGTCAGTCACACAGTGTATGCCAAGGCCTCTGAGAGACAGGGGCTAAGGGAGTTAAAGGGGCCCATAAGTGTAAGTTGATACGCTGTGTCCATCAATGAAACTGGTTGTTTTTCTCCTATACCAGCGAGCGAATGTAGTAAGGCGTGGTAAAACGGGGTCCCATGACATTCCCCGGTGGCATTTCTGGTCTCATTTTATCGCCAGTAATAGGCTGCCCTTCATTTTCCTGATTGAACAATTTACAGGCCAACGACATCTCCCGGGCGAAAATTTACCAGTCAACGATATTTTCTGGGCGACAATTTCCCGGCCCACGATATTTTTAGGGCGGTAGTACCCGGGTTGACAATTTACCTACGACCAACATATCCCGGTTGTATTTTCCCGATCAGCAATTCACCAGCCAATAACACTCCCCGGTTGAATTTTCACAAATAACAACCGGCCGACGACATTCCCTGGTCGACATCATTCCTGGTCGCAAATTTCCCGGTCAACATTTTACCAATAGACTACATATTTTCGTAGAGCGAATATTGGGCTTCCGTTTGACATTCACGGAGGATTACTGAATTCGACTGACAAGGCCCGAAAGATTCAACAAAGACGTGGAAACTCGTACGAAAGTATTACTGTGAAAGGTAAATAACTACTGTAGCACTCAGTAAGTGCTTGCTACAAAATCTACGACAAAAGAGCTGGGTGTCAATTGAAAATACTTTATTAAAGCTAAGCATAGAGAAATCTATGTGAAAGCTGATAATTCTTTATTTGAGCTAAGCTTAGAAAGAGCCAGGTCACTATTGATAATACTTTACTCAAGCTAAGCATAGAAAGGAAAAGAAGCGTCAGGGTCCTTCCTGGCTACACATTCAAAATGATATTAATATTGCAGTTCTTTTTATGTCCATTTCGTATAGTCTACATGAATATAATAGACAGGCACGTATCTTCTTCGTCGTCGTCATCATCATCATCATCATCATCATCATCATCATCATCATCATCATCAGTTTTTCAAGGTCCGTCGCCGGACATAGACCTTCCCCAAGATCCACCATACTTTTCTATCGTGGGCGTCGCGGAGCCAGTACTTTTTGAATTTGTCTCTCCATCTAATACTCTACTGGCTGCGGTTGCACATGTGATCTCTGAGGATCCATGTCGTGAGTTGCAATGTCCATCAGTTGTCCACAATTCTTGCAAAATGGACAGCCCATTGCCATTTGAGTTTTTTAATGGATTCTATGATGTCCCTCGGTTCTGTCTTTTTCTGGATGTACTGTGCTGTCTTGTGGTCTCTCTATGTGAGGCCCAGCATAATTCTTTTATGTGAACGTTGCATGGTTCTCAATTTGCAGATCTTTCTCTTGGTTATGCATGACTTAAAAGATTTATTTTTCACAATATCTTGATAGTGTCCTTTCTTACACATTCCTTATTGTACCTGGATCGGCTTTAAGTCAGTTGGACCAATGGCTCTCCAATGGGCCCTGCACCTAAGGGGCCCTACACTTGGGTATATTCTAGTCTTGTCAAGTACACTCAACACTACATTGCAGATGAACAAGATGATTAACAGAGAACAGCAAAAATATTAATTTTCTTCTGAATTCTTGAAGATTCAACAGTGTTTATTTGCACTGTTTATATTTTGAATTTTTTTCTATTTTACTTGAATTAAATAATGTTAATCAATTACAGAAGAGTGTAAAGAATATTTCTACGGAAATTTTAAGTGCACATTTCAATTATTCCCCATCGTAGCATAGAGATATAAAGTTTATTTATATGTCTAAGATTCTGCAGACATTGACTGTTACCAAGGTGCTGGGCTGCAAAAAATGTTCCCAATAGCGCCCCAGAGCCCCTAAGGCTTGGCCTGTATTGCACTATTCTTTTCTATACCTTAGCCCTTTTCTAGCAGCTCTTGGATAAACGGCTCCTTTGTGGCTAGCTCTTTAAGGGTGTAACCAGTTTATCTACCCTACGTTGATGTGCCTCAGCTGTTAGAATAACAATAAGTAAATTTATGTTGTGTGTTTGTCTCCATCGTCGACTGCAAAAAAGTGGTTTCTCTTTACCTTTCTATCTTGATTATTCCCCAAACGAAGCTAGTATTCATGTATAAGTCGATACTGATTTCCCACGAAAACGTTCGACCCTAACAATTCAAGTAGCATCCTCGTGCATACACACACACATTATATACATATATATATATATATATATATATATATATGTATAAATTATATATACAGTATATGTGGCACAAATCTGACTAGCTGTATAACATACATATAAATAATGTAAAGCAACTTCTGAAATGCAATGGATTTATTTCATAGAGTGCTCGATACATATAACTTTTTACTCTTGAAGTTAAGTTGTTTTAGAGTAGAGCTGGAAATTTATTTTATTATTACATACATGTATTATTAAACACGCACACACACACACACACACACACACACACACACACACACATATATATATATATATATATATAGTCTTGAAAGCTTTATAAATAAACATATTAAAAGAAAGTTTACAATTTCTTTTCCTCTTGTGTCACTACAGTCACTTATTTTCCTATATCTGTTAATACAATCATTTAATTTTCTTCTGTGCTTATTTCAATGTTTTATTTGATATCATGGTACTACGTATGATGTTTTTATCTTGTTGGGATCATCAGTTGTCTACCATGCAACCGTTTCGAGGATTTAAAAACAAAACAGTTATATTGATATGGCACCCCAGTAATGTTGATCAAACCCCACCTCCCTCTCAGGTACGATTTTATTATATAGCTTACGTCAGACACTTAGTTTCTTTCTATAGAGATTATTATATGTACCTAAGCGTGGTGATCAATTGATGGTTCGTTCAAGAGAGATTCACTCTCTATTTTCACGTAAAACATTTTTATCTTTTTATTTCAATTATTTCCTTTTCTTACAAAAATGTATTTTTCTTTAAATTTGTACGGCCAACTTGAGTAGCATACACGTTGGATAAATGGATAAACAAAGAAATTTTGTAATAAAGGAGAGAGGAGAAAGAGAAGAGAACTTAGATGATTCATTTGCGTGGTGTAAATATGGTTGGTGGGTGAATAGATAAACAAGTGAATTTTAGTTTCCGCTGAGCGATCGTTATTCCTGTAAGGCTTTCTAAACTATACATATTTATAGTTGAAATATATACGTACATCGAATATATTAACCCGAAAGATATCAATTCAAACAGTGTTTGATACTTTGAGACAATATATCGATTCAATACATACATTCTGTCTATGACAATGGTATATTCTCCTTTTGCTTTATTCAGCTCCTTACAAAGATGCTTTTTGTTCATTTCATTTTTAATGAATGCTTTTGGGGATCTCTAATTTAGACAAACATTGACCATATCTCGTACTGGTATTTTTTGGATAATTTTAGATGAAAGATCTATTTTTTAGGTGCGTTTCTGATAATTCTTTTGATAATTAGTTCTGGTACACGCACGTGCTACGGGGATGCATTTATGCGAGATAAGATATCCATTTCATTTTTATTGTACGTCACTACACCCCTTCATTACTACTTCAAAGTTTACTGCTACGTGGAAGAAGGATGGTGATCAAACAGTAAACATTTATTCATATTGTGATGAACTGAAAGAATGATCTGCCTCGTGATTCAAACATATTTCACAGCGTGCCGCCATAGAGACTGGTGTAAAATTCGCAAAGGGAATTGAGACAATCATAACATTTCAATATTCTTTGTTTTTCCTTCTCTCAGATGCATCAAGGAATCCTTGGGAATTCATAATGAAAAGATACACAACTGAACAAAGATGATAGAATTTTACTTCAGAATACTTTGAAATTAACCAAAGGAGTATAATCTCGTTATTTGAACGTGCAGGCATCGCCATCATCTGAATCCATGATTGGGCTCCGTCAGTGATCACCTGCAAACAGCGAGACCACGTTCAGTCTGAATAAGTGAAAATTGTATATGCATACAGTGTAGTAGATACTCTCCAAAATGATTAGCAGAATGTTTTTGAAAGAACAGTAATTTGAGAACTTGAAAATGGCGGGCATTTGAAAGAAAGAAATTTTATGTACGTACGATAACTAAATTTCCTTGTTTATATATTTTATAAGTTAAAAATGAATGTTTCAAAATATCTTGTACAATAATGTTTGAGAACATTTGTGCTTCACAGTAATATTGGTCTACTGGGTTGGCCTACTACGAATTACCTCACCATATTACAATATTTCTAATCTGTATAGACGACAAGCTGTCAAGAAGATCCAGTAGATTATCGATATGCATATTGCTTGCCCGACTTCAAGTTATCAATATATCGCTAAATTACTAATTTCTCACAACTTCCTAGACAAGCACACAAGAGAATACAGGGTGTTCGCAAAATAATGCAACATTTGAAAAGGAAATAACACCTTAGAAGAAACTTTGTAGTTGGCCCCCTCAAGTTTTTTGTCTGGTGTTCGGCTGATAAATCTAAGAAAGGTAATTCCAATGTTTCTTTCAACTCATTCAAACCGGGAGCATACGTTGGGACACTTTGATTTTCATTTCAAATATAGCAACAATTTTTAATATGTAATGAATCACATGGCCATTTTATCTTGTCATGAATTAAATCTGTATCTTCCCAGTCAATTAGGAACGTTTTTGCAAGGTTGCAGACTGGTTGTATTTTGGCTGGGGGGATATGTAACGGTGTGGGTGATTACTATAACGTTGAGTATTTTTCTGAACCCGTACTGGCAGCACGTCCTAGACGTTACTGCAGCATTATGGTAAAGATCACGCTAATTCTGTGGAAAGCATTAACATACGTTTTCCTTTCAACTATAAATATAAACATTCTTCTTCAATTGAGAAGCACTATTTTAAAAAATGCATGTGTTTCTAAAATTTTCTTGAAATTTTGAAGAAACATCGCCACAGGGTTGCAGGTATTCTCTAAAGGAACGTCAATTCAACGTTAAAAGGAAACGTTTGTGCAACGTTGTCTACAACGCCACCTGGACACTGTTGGAGTCTAGAAAGAAACATTAACGTAACGTCACAAGAGGTCAATGTAACATTTCAGAAACGTTTATGTAAGTGTATGACATCCAGTGAGACTAGAAAGTCCAAGGTGATCACCACAAATATTTATTAACCTTAATTACAGAGGGAATTTCGATCTTCACTTGGTGCCATAAACTTGTAACCTTGTGCTAGACTAAGCTAAGCTTTGTCCATATTTTGGGCGACTGCTGTGAGATAGAGGTTATCTTGCTAATCTTGGCGACTAGTACTTCTGTAGTGAATACGGTTCTGACTGATTGACCTTCACTTGTGCAAAATATTTGTTAGCTGAGTGATAACTTTCAAAATGAAGTATGAATTCCGACAGTCCATCATATCCTAACTCTGCAATCCTTACAAACCCTTGCCTCGATGAGTTGAGTAGTTGTTTACCTTTCAAATGTTGCGTTTTTTTACAAACACCCTGTATTTCAATCCATATAACGACGTTCCTGATTCAGTTCCAAATACAAACCGATAAGTGTCTTGTAATTTCAACACTCTTTGTTTAGAAAAATGAAAAATAAAAACAGAAGAGCACTGCTTCAAGTTGAACAAGTAAAGGAAGAAGTCCTACTGTTATCACTAGGTATGCGACAGAAGTTAGAACAGTGGCTGCCCGGGCAATTTTATATGAATGATAGGCCAGCTGTGATAGCAATATAATTGACGTCAGATTTAGCCAGGAAAAAAAACATTTATAGACCATAATACCAGTGATTATTTATATAGAAGTAATGGTTAAATCTCTTGCGCTTTTGACGGTTGAGTTAGAGGAACACGATTCGCACTTCTGCTATTAACCGATAATTATGTTACAAGACAAAGCAAATTTGATACTAGGTCGGGGTCAGTGGTTTGTAAGCTAGTTTGTAGTGAATCCAGTATACAGTTTAATCAAAACTTCATTTATGGCATTATACTAGACTATGCTAAGCCTAGTTAATATTTGGGGCATTCACCTTGTAATAGTTTTTGTCAAGTTAGTTTCACAAACAATTACTACTGGAGGAATTTTGATCTTCACTTGGTGCCATAAACTTGTAACCTTGTGCTAGACTAAGGTAAGCTTTATTATTATTTGGGGCGACCGTTGTGAAATAGTGGTTATCTTGCTAATCTTGCCGACTAGTACATCGGTAGTGGATACGGCCCTAACTGAGAGACCTTCACTTGTACTATACAAAGCTAAGGTTGATTAATATTTGTGGTGATTACCTTGGACTTTCTAAATTCGTTAACCATTTCTATTGTAGTGAATCCCATCCTCACTGGGTGTCATACACCTGTAACCTTGTGCAGTCAGGGTTTCTCAATCTAACTAAATACAATCCACAGTGAATGAAGCAGTATTTTTGCTACTATTCCATCTCAAACTCAGGGTGCGACAAAAAAAAACAAAAACAAAAAAAACAACAAAAAAACAAACAAAACAATCTAGATATGGACCGCTAAATAACAAAAATGATAACAGTATCAATAATAATAATGTTCAAGATACTGCATATCCAACAATTTGAACGTCTCATTCCACCGCAGTGAATTAAGAAGTATTTGCGCCACTGTTCCAACTTAAGACTAGACAAAAAAAAGGACTAATCCAATTATGACTCGTTCACAATACTTGAACCAAAACTTTGGGACTTTATACCCCCAACCCCAACCAATATAACTTTAATGACAAAAATGGGTGGCTTCTCTTGGACAATTCTCTTTAGCAAATCCCAGGCAACTCACTGGCGCCTGGATACGCAACAACATACTAGATCAGACAGACATTCGTGAAGAGACGAAGTTGAGGAGCCCATCTCCGCCACATTGAAGTTATCAAAGTTCTGCATCTTTTCACGTTTGCAGAGCCACATACATATCTGTTCTTTTATTTTGTTTGGTTTCTATTCCATAAATTTAACCTGAATGTGTGTGCCGGGTCCAACGAAACTGAGAACAATGCAAAAAAAAAAAGAGTTAGAAACAAAAACTAAACAAAACAAACAATAAAAAAACTGCGTACCCAAGTGGTGCAATTTTCGTATCTCTCATCCCACGTTGGGTTTTCAGCACTTCACTATCTCTGTGCACATTAGACAAAACTTTATCAGGCAATGATACGCCGTCTACTTCTAGCAGATAAAATTACGGGTAGCAAACGATAGACAATATTTGATTACAAGAAAGTGACCTCGCTATCCGTGAACTTGTTATCTATCTACCCGAGTACTCACAAATTATCTAACCTGTTATCCCGCTGCTACTCGTATCGCGAATTTTAACTACGTGGTTATGTCTAAAAAGTATCCATTCATTTAATGTTAAAAGAAAAAAAAAAAAAGAATAGCGTAACTAACGCGCCTCATACAAAATACTCCTCACGTATTTATTCGAGCGTCCCACACACTTTTCAGAACAGTCTTATGAATGATATGTTTGGATTATTTTCGTTCTCTCAGTGTTTATTTTTTCACAATATTTTTACCCCCCGGTTGTTGATGGTTGTTGTTGGTTCTAGAATGTGTAATCACTTCATGGAGCGCAGGATCGATTTGAGTGGACCTGTCATTTGTTTTTGTATATCGAGGTTGTGTTTCAAATGTCAACTTCCGAGTTGCTTCCCTTGCATTAGATGATCTGTTTGCTTTTTTTTTCCGAGAAGTCCCTTTTGATGAGAAGTTGTGATTAAATGGGAACATGGACAAAGAAAATAGTCCGACCATATAATAATACATGATGATTGATGTACTGCATCAAACAAAATTCAGACAGGATCACCTCCGACTGCATTTGTCGTATTCTCTTTAATCTCGTCCATGGTTCCAAATCTACTATTTTCCGATCATGAAAAACCAAAAATCGGAGGGAGCCACATCTGGACTGAAGTGGGGTTTTGGGCTGATAGGTCTGTGTTTGGCTGAAAAAAAAAAACAAAAACTTTGCTAATCTGTCACCGTGTATGCAACTGTCACACAGCCGACCAGATAACCCAGGGGAAAGTGTCTGTTTCTGCATGTGCAGTTTGGTCCCCTCTGATTTGTTACATCAATATAATATCATTATCCTCCTTGAATACGTATATCAAATCACCATAGCTCACCAAATCGCCAATCCGATCCACCAGCTAAAGTGGGCTATATATCCTTCTCTCTTTCCTTACCTATGTGTTTTTTTTGTTTTGTGTGTGTGTGTGTGTGTGTGTGTGTGTGTGTGTGAGTGTGTGTGTGTATCCGGGCTCTCATGATTACTTTTGAGTCTACATCAGTAAGGGCCTTGGCAATTTTTTTTTTTTGGCCCCTTAAAAAAAAAAAACACATATTTCGGAGTCTCTATGGTCATTGCGGTCCCACAATTTCGAGCCAATGATTCTCCAAATCTTGTGCTGTTTTTTTCCTCTCGATAATCCTTGATAAAAGGTCTACTTTTTTAGATAACTTAGTCTCGGTCCCTGAGCTGGCTATGGTGATTTATTTACGAGTGGCAGACACACACACACACAAATATATATTTATACATGTGTGTTTGTGTGTGCACGTGCGTGTGTGTATGTATCAATGTATCTGTATATGCGTGCTCCATTTTCTGTCCGTTAGTGTGTACATATTTATTTACATATCAATATAAAAACAAAAATACGCAAACGTTGATAACAAAATAAGCCAGTCATGATAGACTTATAATACAAAATCAAGGTTTAATTCCTCTCTCTAGAAAAAGCAAAACCCAGACAGGTCTGGTTAGACACTCAATAGAAACCGTCATACAACCAAAGTCTTTTGGCAGCATGGTGTGTTTGGGTTGATCAATTAGAAAAAAAAAGAGTTACATCTTTCGTCTTTTGTTAAGCAGAGATCGGAAAATAGTCTGGATTTTAAAAAATGGACACAGGCTACATGGTCAATTTAGCATAAATTTATATTGCAAACCTGTAAAAAAGTATTTCGGTAGAGATTTTCGAAAAAAACCCAAAAGAATTCTGTTTTTGCTATAATGGGTAAATGTTCAAAGTTTCAACCCTCTAACTCCACTGTACGCATGATATATATATACATGCATACATACATTCATACATAGTTGGACAGCCAGGCTTAATAACTGGTGAAACCGATGTTGATAGTTTTTGGTGACAGTTTTATTTTATGGTTTCTAATTTAAGAACCACTCCGTTTCTTAACTAAAACAAATAAAAATCAATAATCGACGGAAAAACGAATAGTTTAGTATGAATGGTTCAACAAGCTTCATTTTTGCGAAAAAAAAGTCTTTAAGTTTTCGTGTTTTTTTTTCTAATTGATAATCTGATGTTAATTAGCGTCCATTTTAAACCAATCGATTAGTTAACGGGTTAATTTTCTCTAGGTAATTCTGGCAGTTGAAATAATAATCCTTTCGAAAACCATCTGAAATATTACGAAAAAATTGATTAATAGTATTGATGATGATGATGATGATGATGATGATGATGATGATGATGATGATGATGATGATGATGATGATGATGATGATGATGATGATGATGATGATCATGATGATCATGATGATCATGATGATCATGATGATCATGATGATCATGACAGGTCTGGTAAGTCACTCAATAGAAACCGTTAAGTGACCCACGTCTTTTGGCAGCGTGCCATGTAGGGATTGATTGAATTGAAAAAATAGAAAAAAAGGGTTGATTGATGAATAAGTTACTTCTCTTGCATTTTGTTTTCGAGAATAAAACAAAAAAACACGCTTGAATGCTGCCTGACAGAAACTAAGGAATCAGATTAGTATAAACATGCATTGTAATTTGAACCCCTCCCCCAAGAACCTTTTATTGGGGAAAGATAGAAAAATAAAAAATCAAACAGTTTTTCTAGACATAATGCAGCGTAAATGTACGCATGATTCTTGCACAGCCAGACATCTAGACCAACTTAAAACTGGAGAGACCTAAGTTATGGTTGGCGGAATCTTGTATCTTATTTTATGTGAATGAGAGCTGGTTTTAATCACCACGGTTATTTATTTTCAAATTAAACAAAACCATAATAAATGATCATAATTTCCATAGTGTTCGAAATTTTGTTGCGTGGAAGAGAATTTTGAATTAGAAGAGATGCTCGGGTAAATTATACAGAAGAAACAACTTCCTATGGTCATTCAAGGACATGCAATCTTAGACAATCGACTTTATGCAAAGGATATAAAAAAAACAATTATCATTGTCTCAATCTATGTTCATTGTAATAAATTCATGGTTTTGTTATTAAGTTTATATTCATAAACAAGTTTGCATTATGAAAAATCAAAAAGTTAATATAAATTTGTAATTAATATCAAATAAAGTGTTTGGGACGGACTGATTTTGATAACAATGACTGTTTAATTACATTAATTACACTGCAACATATTTGTACATTTCCCTTTTTTTATTTTTGTAATTGATTAGGTCGAAAAAGTTTAGCAAATGTCAATTATTCCTCTCAGGTTTTGCTCTGGTAACCAGAACAATGATAATTTAAAATGTATTGGACTGGGGTAAATTTGCTCACTTTTAACCATATAAATTAAGATAAAACAATTACAAATAAATATCACTGTCCTGGTCACAAAAGCAAATATATCAACGAATAATAGCCATTTCCTATTCTTTTTAAACATAAGTAATTAGAAAAATATACACTCACTACTCTGAAACGGAATCAGCTCACATTGTGATAATATAAACAGCTCCCTCTATATTTCAACATCTGCAGTTTGTACCAGGGTATAAAGTGAAGAAAAACAACGACAAATAAATATCATATTTCTTGTAACAAAAAAGAATGAAGGATATAGTTGTCGTTTTCTACCCTTTTTACATACAGCATATTATAAAACAAGTCTGGTTAATCATTCAGTTGAAAACGCCATGCAACCAAAGTCTTTCGGCAACATGCGGTGTTGGGGATGATCAATTACAAAAATTGGAAAAGGGTGGGATCATTGAATAGGTTACTTCCCCGCATTTTGTTGGGCAGAGATCACAAAAGTATCCGAATTAAAAAAACAAAAAAAAAACAAACTATGGTCTCGTACTAAGGGAACAATTTAGTATGAACTTAAATTGAGAATTGAACCCCCCACGAAAAACATATTGGGGGATTTCGAGAAAAAACCCCGCCAAAAAAAACAAAAAAGTTTTTCTGGACATAATAAGGAGTACATGTTTACATTTTCAGCCTTTTAGTTCCTTTGATGCATCGTGATACACACATAGCAAGCGAGCTGCAGCAATCTGGAAATAAAGAAACCTGTATCGACAGTTCTAGAGACTGTTTTATCGTTTTCTAACCATTGGTAATAAAAGCCATTTTCTATTCTTTTTACACATAAACAACTCGATAATAACATTAACAAAATCGTGTCGCATTGTTTTGTTATAAACAGCTTCTTCAGTAGAACAACACTTGATCATTAAGTTTGTGTCTTGCCCTATCAACAAACAACTGCTAACAACGTCAATGATAAACGTTCCAAGTGAGTGTCACTGTGTTAAAGATAATTATCGTCAGGACATGGACAAAAGCGAGACATCAAATGCAAACGATTCGAATCTTTCGTATTTAAAGGTTTTTTTACAGACAAAAACGAATCAAAGCATTTCTTGATGTTTGTGTTTCCCAGGGAATTAGAATCTATTAACCGTCACGAAAACTGTCAACATAGGCTTCTTCAGTTTTCAAGTTGGCTGGCTGGCAGTCTAATCATACGCACACGATGTATACGTTAACGAGGGGCTGAAAATTCAATATTTACGCCTTATGTCTAGAAAAATTATTACTTTTTTTTTTTTTTTAAATCGCCCCTGGATAGTTTTTTTTAGTGAGGTTTCAACTTGCAATGTTTATGCTAAATAGAACACCAAGTTTGTCCCCGGTATCATCCACGCTTGTTCTGTTTTTTTTTCCTAATTCAGGCTTTTTAGTGATCACCGCCCAACAAAAGCAAGAGAAGTAATTTATTCGTTCATTATCAACTTTTCCAATTTTTAATTGATCACACCCAGTACGGCATTCTGCCAAGATACATTGGTCACATGATGGTTTCTATTGAGTGACTAATCAAATCCGTCTTTGTTTTCCAATTTCGGATGGTTAGCTGGAGATTAAATTAGGCTTTGAGTAATCTTAATCAATAATCTAAGGTTATTGACGTTAGCACGTAGAAAATTTCGACTTAACTGAGCAGCCATTGATTACAAAACGTTTTTTGCTCACACACACACACACAAACACAAACACACACACACACACACACACACACACACACACACACACACACACACATATATATATATATATATATATATATATATATATATATATAACCTTTAACGTCGTAACTCCTGGGCCATGTTTTGCTCGTAAAATATCGATGAAAATAAGACGTTCCATTACTTATTTTGAATGGGTTCATTTCAGTACTAACCAACTTATATGTAAAACCGAATTTTTAATAGATTTGGTCGACGCATGTAACATTTACCTATGTGCAGATGTCTCCAGTCGCGCCAAGGATCGCAACCGACGTAGTAAATCAATTACTAGTATACAGATATTTTCTTTTATACCGAGGAACGTGACTGGCGTAGTAAAATAGAGTTCCGATTATATAACTGATGTAGAAAAGGAGAAGTTATTCAGGCTTTAATGTCGTGATAAAAATGCTGGATTTAAAGAACAATAATAACAAAAATAAAAAAGTAATAATAAAAATCCGTTTGTGGTTGACAGGACGCTATTCTCCAAGCTCATGGTAATGCAGGCCTTAATCATTCGCGTATGTATTTAAGAAAATGGATATATTTGGTCCGCCAGAATGAATAAGAAATTTCTATCTTTGCGTTAGATTTCATAGAAACTTATTTTAAATGATCTCCTGTCTCCTGTCGTTACACGGTCAATCTAACATTCAATTTAGACAACATGAATTGCACGAATCTAAATTACAATGTGTAAATCTGTATATTTCATTTACGCCGTTATTTTTGACTCGGGTAAACTAGTATATACGTAAATGCATTAAAATGGAATATTTCATTTATCTGAACTACTATGAAATATAGAATATGGACATACTCTTGGGGTCATCTTATATTTATCTAAATCCTCCTAACTCTCTTGCCGTTTTACGTTTCTGTGAATATTCACACTTTCACAAATCTTGTCAATAAGATAATAAGAAATAGATTTCAACCTACATGGCCATCCGTATGTGAAAAAAATGATCTTGAGGGGAAGAGATTAGGAAAAGGAAGAGAGAAGCGCAACTGGGGTGTAAAGTAAAGACAAACGAAAGAAATGATAATTCTCTCTTAGTAATGAAACAGAAAGAGACAGAGACAGAGAGAGATAAAGAGAGACAAAAAGAGACATCGATAGATGTATCAACAGACAGAGACAGAGAGAAAGAGAGAGGGGGCGGGGAATAGATGAAGAGACGGATTGGGCAAAATAGAAAAAAAGAAAGTAATCCAGAGTGAATACGTGTTTGTGCACATGCGCAAACAAGGAGTGGTGATAGACGCTATTAACGAACTGTGGAACAAGATGGAGTAACTTTGACGTAGACTTCTATTTTAGTTCTGGCGCATTAAAAAAGTCCTGTTTCATCCTGCTTATATTTATACGCTTGTGATTCGTAAATAAATAGTAGTTTTATTTATATGCCTCCGAATCGTAAATATATAAGTAGTTGCTGCATTTCAGTGGTTCTATTGCGTGCTTCACTCAATATATCTTTCTGGGTTTTATTTTTTTTCCTTTTTTCATGTCACTTTTATTTTCATCAGTAACTCCATAAACTATGTTTGCCGAGACTTTTGTTCCAAAACACATAAATTCAAAGACCGGTTCATAACGGGCAAATTTATGCCTATTCTAAGGTCGGGGAGGAGTGTATAATATGTTGTAGATATATATGACTTCTATGAAAACTCACCATCAGATTCAATAACTGAAAAACCGTAGCGTCAGATACTGAAGTCATGTAAGACATATTTGATCGAAAAATGAATATGGTCGGAATGGATTCTATTTATGACATCATTGGCGTTTTCTGCTAGCATCTGAATTAGATCTTTTTTTAAAAGATCTGGAAATATCTTGATACTTGAGACTCTATTTGCTGTTAATGATCATGTCAAAACAAGCCCTCAAATGATCGAAAAGCTTTTTCTCAAGAAAAGAAAAATAAAAGTGATATTTTTAGAAGGGGTCTAATGGAATTCTGACGCCAATTTTCAAGTCTGTAGACAAAACAATATGGCCAGGAACAATGGAACGCAAAGACGAACGCATAAAACAAACACACACCGCACATATATATAAAATAGAGATACCTTCTCTGTTTTTTCATGATTTCGATTCTTTAATAACCTACCAAGTGCGAGAACTCCTTTCTCTCCTTTAAAGTACACCGCTTTGTAACTCACACATCCCAGCATACCTTCTAATTCTTTAAAACAGTATACAAAGTCCTCTTCCGGTGCTGCCGTCATTAGTATCGTCACGTTCTCCCTAATCTCATAAATGGTCAGAAATCTCTTCGGGGAAAAAGCCAGTAGCACGAAAACAAATATGGACTTTACGGTGCAAGAGGAGATGACAGGCCTATGTGATTCGATATTTTGCCCCAAAAGAGCCCCACGAGACGCAGTGAATGGACTAGTTCGTTTATTGTAAATGCAACGGTCACATCGATCACAGGTTCATTCACCGACGTCTCACTGCAGTTGTTTGCTAAGTTACAACAAGGCAGCGCAACCGGGTCTCGAGATATCCACACTTGCTGGATGCTTTCTGGTCAGGCCTCATTTAGGCAATTCTTGGCAAGATTGTCTCTTTGACAATCACTACTATAGTGAATACAATCCTCGCAGATATTATGTATGTCCCGCTTCCGCCACGGATATGCTAATCTAGTGATTAAGTAGGATCTAAAACTTTTCAGCAACAGGTGAAAAAGACGAAAAGATGATGTGTACGTATATCAGTAAGCTGATGTAAATGTTTCATTCATTGACTACTGGATGGCTTTCAATTAATTAATTCCACTTCTACGGTATGTCGAATTACAATAAACATCTTCATTATTCACTTAATCATGGTCTAATATATACCAACACATCATCATCATCGTCATAATCAGTCTTTTAACGTCCGTTGTTATACATAGTCCTTCCCCCAGATTCGCCATAATTCTCTATCATGGGCGTCGCAGAGCCAGTATTTTATAAATTTGTCTAGTTCATCTCTCCATCTTGCATTCTGTCGGACTCTGTTTTGCACGTGATCTCTCAGGATCCATGTCGTGAGTTGTGATGTCCATCAGCTGTCAGTCATTCTTGCAACATGGCCTGCCCATTGCCATTTAAGTTTTTTAGTAGATTCTATGATGTCTCAGACTCACGTTTTCTTCCTGATATACTATGATGTCCTGTGATCTCACCATTAATTTAGTCAATATCAACATTGTTTTTTCTATATATTTTTTATTCAGTTGGTAAGTTGGTCCGGTTGCCTGACTGGCTGGCTGAATATCACCAAGGGAGCCAGAAAAATCGAAAGATTAACATTGGCCTAAAATTTAAACATTCACTCCTTATTATGTCTGAAATATTTGTTTTTCAAATTAACGCCCGAAAAAAGTTTTTTTTACCTTATTGATCCCTTAGTTGGTATTTGGCAGTGTTCACGTACTTTTTTTGTTTCTTTTTTAAATTCAGACTCTTTACTGATCAACCATCCGACAAATGGCGAGAATAGTAAAATTTTCATTGATCACCCCTTTTTCCAGTTTTTCAATTGATTACACAATATCACAGCCTGCCATTAAAGACGTTGCTCACAAGAGAACTCTGCAGACTGTTTTGAATAATGAAAGGGTCTCCACGGATGAACGTATGAGATCCCAAAGGGCTTACTTCGAAAGAAACTAAGCTACATTTGCCTTAAAGTGGGCTATTTTTCATTAATGTTATTTTTTTTCACTGATACTTTTCTTTTAACCTAATGTAATATTCAATGAAGACGTATTGTTTACTTACATGAATATTTTATTAATTTGGATAATTTTCCCCAGGGGTAATGAAGATACAGCAATTCTTGAAAGGGTTCCCATCTGAAAATCTTGGAGCCAGGGGTCTAAAGATACTTTCGAGTCTAGTCGATTAGTCTGCGTGAGATGAGTTGCGTTTGAGGCTAACATTCAAGATGGAACTTCTGGTTGAATTGGAAATATCCACCTCAGTCAATTCATATCTATATATCTATCCAGCTATCTGTTACCTACGCCATTATGCAAGAGTTATACAGGCATACCTTGATTAATGCGGTTAATTCGTTCGGAAATGTCCTGTGCTGTTTAAAACTGCGACGTTCAGTGTCTTATTATAATCTATTTTTTTCTTTCCTAGCGTATACTTACATCAACTTGAGCAGCAATAATTCCACCGAACGTCATCAAAACCCGCACTATTCAAGGTATCCCTGTAATTCTGGGTTTACACTCGACTGCCGTTTGTTCAATTATGTTTTATCTGAACACAAAAATACAAACACATTCACCCTGATGGGCATATCTAATAATAAGATTATATATATATATATATATATATATATATATATATATATATATATATATATATATATATATATATATATATATATATATATATATATATATATATAATGTATTCGGTTGGTTTTGACATCTTGCACGCATATCTATATTTTTCCAATGTTTTTCATCGGACCGGACAGTTTTATGCTGGACTTCAGCGTTTTTCTCCCGTTTCTCCGAGTATTGCAAAATAGTGTATAGCTTTTCTTGGCTAATATTGCGGTTTTCCTGCCATAAAACATAAACGGAGCGACAGACGTTGACTCCCGCCATGTTTTATTGGAAGATCAGGGCTTGTTGCCATAATGACTTTTGTTCCGGCCAAAAATATAAAGCGCGGCCTTCATGACGGGCAGCGCCTTCGCTCACAAAACATTATTCAAAGAATGAATTGAAGTCAGCGGCAACGTCAAAAGCAATACCTATCTATCAGTAGAGAAAGATGCAGAGGTAGTAACAATGTTCCCTTCAGTCGAGTATATAGAGATATGCATACGTCTATAGACATCTATCTATAGACAGACGTATGAATAAAGACAGAGAGAGAGAAGTGGGGGGGAGAATATGACAGAGAGAGATAGATGATAAAAAAGATAGCGTTTATGCTGTACTCACAGAACGTTATTCGCAGAAAGAATAAACTAATGGGCCGTGCAGCAAGCAACATCTATCGATCGACATAGACAGATACATATATAGATATAGATATTGGGTTGCTGGGGTATATAGATATATTTATGTCTATAGACATATATCTTTAAATGGGCATCTCTCTCTTGAGATGTATGGAAGAGGGGGGAAATATGACGTTTATATTGCACTCAGAAAACATTACTCGAAGAAATATTTATATTCCTCGACGAACTACCCCCTCTGTCTTTCCTTATATATAGAGAGAGAGGGAAAAAAAGAGAAAGAGGTAGAGAGAGATCGTAAAACAGAGAGTGGATGACTACAGGGGACGTATTGCCCAGATAAATAGAGTTTCAACTAAAAATAACGCATTTATTAATATGCTGTGGGATCATATATCCATTTCTTCATGATATAATCGTCCACACCGAGAAACCTAAACGGCAGATATGGACAGTAATTGAACAAGGCGAAAGTTTGGTATGAAGCAGTTATTTGGGCTACCAACTTACCAGCTGGCAGCTTTGCTCAGATGGTAAGAGCATCGTCGAGTTGGGACGGTCTCCTGTTGAACGCAGATCCAAATCCTGCACCAACCCATTTATTCAATTGATTATTCTATTAGCGCTGTCTGGGTCAATTGACATATCCACCATGAAAAACAGGATGTCAGTTCAAACAGAGATAATGCATTTACAATTATTCTATAGTACTATATATCCATATCTATCTCTCTCTCTCTATATATATATATATATCTATATCTATATATATATATATATATATATATATATTTATATATATATATATATATATATATATATATATATATATATATATATATCAGCAATATTTCATTTAAACGTCTTTTACTAAACATAACAGACAAATATAATGGATTCAATTCTTAAACCTATTTCTCCTGTAGGCGAAGAAAGTCTCTCAATGCGAACATAAAAACAGTGCGAAATTTATAGAAGTATTCATCCTGGTACTTCCGACCATCATTAGTCATCATCAAGAATAAAGTGCGTTAAAATCAGGATAAATGTGTGGTGTAAACGTGGCATTTATGAAGAAAAATCGGTCAACTGTGTCTGGATCTTAGCTGAGTCAACTTATCTTTATATTTCACTCAATACTCTTAAGAGATATGTCCTTCATTCGATAACTTGATAAATGTACCGTCACTGGCATGCCACTCAGCTTGATTTAGTGAAAGGTGTATAACCAACTAAGGCAATAACAATTATCCCCGAAGTTGCCCCTGGCTAATACACACACACACACACACACACAAACATATATATAAACATATGAGTGTGTGTGTGTTTTGGTAAATATAAACATAGGTATAATGTTTTGCTTACATCTTATAATGACGTAAATTCTTATTTTATGCGTACGCGCTTTCATATTAAAACAAATATTTATCTTAGCATATAACTAGGTATATATATATATATATATATATAGCGATGAAGCTACGCACACACACACACACACACGTACATATATATACATATATATATATATATTGATCGCAATCGCTTGAAACTGATCAGTAACAAAAAAATATATGTATCTCAGCCCCTTCCCACCTCTCTCTCTCTCTCTCTCTCTCTCTATATATATATATATATATATATATATATATATATATATATATATATCCAGCCTTTCCCGATGGGAAATCTCTAGACATGATAATACTGGGAAGCAAATGATATTTTATAAGGCTTTCTTCAAAATGATCAGGCATACGTAGTCCCTTCTATAATCATTGAAGATTATTTGTTCTGAAAACTGATTAATTTGATCATTCCCGACGTTAGTAATCTTCACGTCAAAGCAGACTACGGGATAAAGACTGTGCCCCATGGAATATTGCTTTGTTTGGGTCAGGATTAGGGTCATTGTTTTGCTCTGGAAAAAACATCTTTCATTGTCAGTATAAGGTCATCTTCAAAAAGACTCTTCCAAACTGGTGTTAGGATTGATAAAAAGAGAAGTTCACGTCCATGGCTATCTATGACGAATAGAAAGAAAGGGTGTAGTTCAGCATAATAGCTACATAGTAAATACAACCCCTCTCATGGAACCTTTAGATATATCTTTTCTCGAAAGAGACAGATTTTCGGAAAATATGAACGTCAAATAAACTGAAAGTTCATGAAACTGGAAGAAACAAGATATAAAATTTTCTCCAACGGGTCTGATCTCATTCCGCCAATTGTATTTACTGCGTTAATAAACACTGGTGTATTGCTGCTTTCAGTGATTTTTTCAGCACCAAAGTAAGTTTTTATTATATGAGCCCCAAAATTGGCAGTTTATTTTAGATAAAATTTAACCTTAACATGTGCTTTGTACGTAAATAGTGATATGCTGATTTCGGATCTGCCTTTGTTTTTTTTTTTTTTTCGTTTTTTTTTTTTTCACTGGTTGGGCCAGCACTCATTCAAAGGCAGACACGCGCAAGCCAGTGCACAACCTTGGGCAAACTGGCATAATCGCTGAGAGAAGAAGAAATTCATGTCCATAACGAATAAAATAACGAATAAAAATCAAGGTTGCTGTTGAACATTATCGCGATATAGGAAAGAGAATAACCTCTTATGAAAATTTGAAATATTGCTTTTCTCAAATCTGCCAAATTTCCAGAGGGTTTGAAGGTCTAATAAAATGATAGCGGGCGAAATTCAAAGAATTTAGTACTGGTTATAATATAAACACAACCAAAATTACATTAGCCGTGAGAGGGGGAAAACTACTTCCATCTTATTTCTATTGATATTCGGACCATCCTCATCTTGGTTGTTTTTCATAATATCAATATACCCCCATCGGATAAATAAAGGGTTCGGTTCGTTACTTCCCCAAATCTACCAGATGATACCTGACGAAGGCCGTAGAGAGCAACGGCCGAAACGTTGTATGAAAAACAACCAAGATGAGGATGGTCCGAATATCAATAGAAATTATAATAATACCTCATCTCAAAAATTCAGAGATATACTTCCATCTTAGTTTGAACTCGATCCGCCTACTCCATTCTTTCCCAGGGTATACCAGTTCGGCTAGTGAGCTTTGAAACTCTAAATTACTGTCCAAAAATGGAATTTAGAAAATAGAAATTTGAATGCGCACTCTTCTTCTAAGAGTGCAACGCAGACCATATATAGCCTTTGTAAAATCTAACCTTAAGATGTGCGCTGTAGGCAAATTGTGATCTTCTGAATTCGGGTATGCTTATTCTACGACGTGTTAACCACTTAGCTATTTCATTGCCATGACTTCGAAAAGATAAATCACAGCCGCCTCCACCCAAAGAGAATTGTTTTAACGGACTTGTTTTCCGAGAAAACAAAAATATCGACGAACTGATTTTTGTGAAATAGAACCTTAAATTGTAGACAAATCGTGAGCAGCTGATTTCGGATATGCCTGAAGTGAGGGTCCCATCTAGCACTATAACTACATTGTAAGCAGAGCATTTCTCTAAAAACTGATAAAATTATTTTATCGGAACTGACGAATTTCCAGGAGGTTCAAAAGTCAAATAGTTAGAAAGATTACAAAATTGAAAGGAAGAAAAAAACTTTTCCTGTTGAAGCTTGAACTTTGTTCGCCAATTCAATTTTTCAATGCTCGGTAAAAAAAAAAGATTCATGTACGTAGAAGCACTTGCACGAGTTCAAAATATAAAAACACACATTCTTGATAAAGATGTTGAACAGGCGGATTCCTCGGTAAAATAATACAAAATATTCAAAGATTCAAATAAACTGTTGCTGTCTGATCTGTAAAACTTTGTTTTGTCTATTGCATATTCCATTTATCAAAAACATGCTCTGTATATTATATCTTATTGAAAATATCATGCATTTATTTATATCTATCTATCTATCTATTTATCTATCTAATTATTTATTCATATCTATCTAGCTATCTCAGTCGGTCGTTATCTATCTACACATCTATCTATCCACTTATCAATCTATCCATCTCTTTATGTGTTTATTTATCTATTCATCTATCTCTCTGTTTATCGACCTAATACACACACACACGCACACACTTATATATATATTTATATATATATATATATATATATATATGTGTATGTATATATCTATAATATATATATGTATATAATATATTATATATATGTATATCATTTATAGATATATATGTACATATATTTTTATTTATAAATATGTATATATATATATATGTGTGTGTGTGTGTGTGTGTGTGTGTGTGTGTGTGTGTGAGTGTGTATTATATTAGGTTGATGCAAACATTTCCTGCATTTCTATACAAAAATACTTTATAACAGTAAAAATGACTTACACTACTAGTGCATAACAAAATTACCATTTACATGATACGTATAAACCTCTATTCTGTAAGTAATGCTTGCATCAACATCTGACTTCTGGCAACCATTTTTTTTTTCTTTTGTAATGTTCCCCTTTATTAATATCATCTACAATGCATTTTCACTGGAGAACGTAATGAATCATTATCAATGTATTTATCCATATACGTAATAGTCATGGTCTATAGGTAAGGCTTACATCAAATTCTGAGCACTGGAAATACTCTACCTCATTTTCAATGCACATCATATAGATTTTGGGCCTAAACTACAGAAAAACATATTTTGCTTAAGACTTCAAAATTAGATGCTTCATCATGGAATTCTCCTTTCAGTTTTTTCCTATTACTGTAGCGTTTCTTACTTGTTTCTTATCCCAATAAAAATGTGCAAAGATGGATTCCTTTGGAATACGTAATAAATAAGTATTAATAGCATTATCAATTGTTAATTATAACAACTTTTTTCTTTGAACTGGGGACAAAATACATCCTCTCTGCTTACTCAACACATAAATGAAGTTAATACTTCACATCAGTCTTCCTGCAGAACAGAGATACTTATGGTATTTTCAAGTTATTTTTATATTCTATTCCCCATATCTCTCGACATATACTATGGAATTTTCGGTGCCTATTTACTACCAATATTTTCTTTTAGTATTGTCATTTCATATGCAATAATTAATAATTAATTTGAAATATCGCTTAATGCGTTCGATGTCATCTATGACTATTTATGGAAAGACCTCTTTGTCAAAAATATTAGAAATATAACTTCTAGCGTACTTTATGTAATTGGATAACATCTGAATAAATATCAAACAGAACCCAAACTTGTTTACATTGTAAAGACATAAATTTCAGAAGAATTTGAATGAAATTAATTTTTTTCCGAAATTATTCTGATATGGGATGATATAGGTAATAACTAAAGTATCCAAAACTGTAATATAAAGTAGAGCAATGCTTTTTGGCAATATATTATTTCTAATCATGGAAATATATTGCTGATTCATGGTGTTCAAACAGTTTTGTTGACAGTCTATATTATGAAATACGACCGACTGCCTACCCTGAGTAATATATATATATATAAATATATATATATATATATATATATATATATATATATATATATATATATATATATGAGAGCTGGTACCAAAACGTTCTGGTCATTAAAACATATTAATCAATGTTTTTATCTATCAATTTACTCTGCGTTTACCGTGTCTCTCCGTGCACTTTATATATCCCTTGAAAGCACTCCACAAGGGAATAAATAACTCTATTTTGCATCAATTTTATTTTTGTTTGAAGAAGATATTTTACTATCCGAACTCAGTCATAGCACACACACACACGCACCCATATATATATATATATATATATATATATATATATATATATATATATATATATATATATATATATAATACATATATATATATATATATATATATATATATGTATTATATATGTTTTATATACATATATATATGTGTATATATGTATATGTATTATATATATACATATATATATATTAATTCATGTATATTTATACATATATATATAGAGAGAGAGAGAGATACATAGATAGATAGATGGATAGAGAGAGATTAGAAATAAATGTTCTACACGTACATGTATCTTCTCGTATATATTCATATATATATATATATATATATATATATATATATATATATATATATATATAAATATATATCATTCACACACACACACACATATATCACACACACGATTATATAAATACTCACTTGAGTCCATACGTTAATGAATGTATGTATTTACAAATCTGTATGAGATAGATATGGACAAACTCAGATAAATAAATAGATAAATAAATAGATAGATAGATAGATAGATAGATAGATAGATAGATAGATAGATAGATAGATAGATATAGATAAATGGATAAAAATCTAAAATGAATAAATAAATGAATGAATAGGCTGATAAATATGAACAAACTCAAATGGAGACATAGATAATCACATACTAGGATATATATATATATATATATATATATATATATATATATATATATATATAAATAAAAGGATGGATAGATAGATAGATCGATAGATTGATGGATAGATTGATAGATAGATAGATAAATAGATAGATAGATAAGCGAATGCCTTTATGTTTCTATATAGTTTGTGTAACTCATAAATATACTCAATTATTTCGCGACAGCTTGATATCAATTTAATGCCCAAAACTTTCATTAAATACGTAAACAATTGCGCAATAAATTCCGACTGCAGATTTCTTACAGGACATAAAATATAGGCACGCAACGATGAGTTTAAATTATGTTTCCCTTTAGGCAATATGCGATATGTTGTTCTGCCTATCTTCTCAGTCGATTTACCAATACGCTGGAGAGCAAACAATAAAAGTTATTCCCTGATGTCCGCTTGGCGATACCCAGAGCATAAATACGAGTGATCAATTCTGGTATTATTTTTAACAACGAAATTATATATTTATATCCGAATCGAATTTCCATGGCCAAACTTTGATATTTGTTTGTCACAGCGTCGCCATTATCTGCGATTGTTTTATGAGGACTTTTCTGATCGATGCTGATTGCTGTGTTATATATTTCGTTTGTAGTTATAGATTATGTTTTCCGTTAGGATTTTTTCTTCTGTAGAGAGGAGAAGCACAAAGTAGATGCAAGTTCTGATACCGATGCCATGACCTACGTTTAATAACCTCGAGCCTCCAACCGTTGTTTGGTTTATAAGAAAAAAAAGACGCTATGTTAAATTTATCATATACTGGGTCCGTCGAAAAAATACGAACAGTAAAAACTTGGAATAACTTTTTATTGCTTTAAGATTTTCAACTGTAATTTTGCACTGTGCAAACTACAGGAGCGATAAATCTTTACCACAAAATTTCAGTTTATCATCATCAGTCTTTTAATATCCGTCGCTGGACATAGACCTTCCCCAGGATTCGCCATAATTCTCTATCATTGGCGTCATGGAGCCAGAATTTCCTGAATCTGTCTATTTTATCTCTCCATCTTGTGTTTTGTCGGCCTCGGTTTCTTATGTGATCTTTGGGGATCCATGTTGTGAGACGTAATGTCCATCGGTTATCTTTCATTCTTGTAACATAGCCTGCCCATTGCCATTTGAGTTTTTTTAATAGTTTCTATGATGTCACGGATACCCATTCAAGTGGTTCTTTCTTCCTGCTTGTTGACACATAGTTAAAAGAGAGTCACTTTTCTGCCTTTGGACCCAATATTGCAAGCAGGCAGGGAATGCGCCGTTTGTTTTGTTTTTTCTTCCATTTGATGATTGGATTTGATGTACATGAGCTGAATCGGCTAGTGTGGGTTGTTGCCTGTCCAGTAACCGGCTCTGGTTCCTTCCCAGTGGAAACCAAGCTTTTTCAAATCATTTGTGTGGTCACACAACTGAACGACATTTCGGCGATATCAAGTGGTTTGGATATATAATTAGGAGGTAGGAGAGGAAATTGTATATGGATCCGCTCAAAACAGTTAATGTTATTCCACAGCCTATTGTCCACTCCTACAAAGAATTCCATTGCAATCCAGTGGGAACTTCAAGAAATATCAAGCGGACAGTCAGAAACGTATACATAAGCGTACGGGGAAAAAATGGAAAAATATCTCTCAATCAGGAAGAAATTCCTAGATTCGTTCAAAATTCATTCCTCATTCACTTGCCTGTCTTGTCACGAAATTTCATTGAAATCTATCGGGTACATTTAGAGATATCTCAGGGAGACATAGACGGAAAGAGGGAAATACGAGACTAAATACATCTTCATTGACAGAGGTGAGGCCATTTGCACAATTTCCAGAACTGGAGAAAGTAGATCACTAAATCTACCAAAGATAACGAATCTCCAAACGAGACCCTCAAAAGAAGAAATCAAGCGAAGAATCACACAAGGATTGCAAGCCTTTGGCAGAGTAAGCTCAACCTTAAAAATAAGAAGATCCCATTAATCCTAAAAAGAAGGGTATACAACCAATGCTTCCTTCAAATAGTCACTTATGGAGCTGAAACATGGAACCTAACCAAGAGACAGATCCGCAAATTGAGAACCATGCACCGTGCACAGGAAAGAATTATGCAGCGCCTCCCATTGGGAGACCACAAGGCAGCACAGTACATCTGGGGAAAAGACAAGATACAAGGACATCATAGAATCCATTAAAAATCTCGAATGGCAGTGGGCTGGCCATGTTGCAAGAGTGGCAGACAACCGATGGACATCGCAACTCACGACATGGATCCCCCGAGATCACGTGAGGGACAGGCCGGCAGAATATCAGATGGAGAGACGAGTTAGAAAAATTTAGAAAGTACTGGCTCCGCAACGCCCAGAAGAGAGAATTGTGGTGAATGATGGGGAAGGTCTATGTCCAACGACGGGCGTTAATAGACTGATGATGATGATGATGATGATGAGACCTGGTCTTTTTGCTTGGATTAGGTGGTCAGTCTCGATTTGAAAATCCCAGAGTATTTAATTTTTTTTTTTTACTTTATACAACAGCCAAGCCTTTAACATAGTTGAATCGAAGCCGTTTGCACAATTCCTAGAGCAAAACCGTTCTTACAGAACCATGTCAGTTTTACATTCTCCAGAAACAGTGTATGATGTGGTTTACGGTCTCAACTTCACGAAGATATTTTCGGGTAGATTTTCACCAGCCACCCAAGCTGATGGAAAATGAAACCGAAATCCAGACCCTCCCTATCTTTTTTCTCCTTTATGTACATGTATAAATATATGCATGTCTTTATTTCACATGTTTATGATTAGCTATCTCAAAAATTTGCCAGCAATCAAATCGTAATAGACGGTCTCCAGAGAGAAACAGAGGCAGAACGGTAAAATAGAGTAAAGGAAAAGGGTTCTTTGAAGGTTTCTAACACTCTTTCAGAATGCAGACAATAATGGCGACATTGGAGAACTCATGAATTTTCCCAAAGAATTTGTAAGAAATTAGCCGTAAAATAATTCATCATGTTCATTCGATCTTTAAAAAAAGAAATAAAAATAACATGTACTGTAATTATGTGTCACGGGAATCTTGCAGAAAAGTATTCTAACAGACGAAGCCTACTTTTTGTTTTTTAAATGCAAAGTTTCGGCTGTTTCAGAGCTTAAACCTTTCAGTCCTAATTTCTTAAACTTTTAACTTTTTGTAATTAAACTTTCGTATTTGTATTTAACTGCCTTATAAAAACAACTAATATTGAATCATAAAGAAATGTTTGGGTAAACACAAATTTGAAAAAAATAAAAAGTTGACTTATAAGTACTGTCAGAGACACGTGGGTCAGAAATTAATCGACAAAACATTTGGAACTTGAGATTAATCATCATCATCATCATCATCATCATCGTTATCATCATCATCATCATCATTCTTTTAACGTCCGTCGTTGGACATAGACCTTCCCCAGGATTCGCCATAATTCTCTATCATAGGCGTCGCAGAGCTATTATTTCCTAAATCTGTCTAGTTCATCTCTCCGTCTTGTGTTCTGTCGGCTTCAGTTTCTTATATGATCTCTTGGGATCCATGTTGTGGGACGTGATGTCCATCGGTTGTCTTTCATCCTTGCAACATAGCCTACCCATTGCCATTTGAGTTTTTTAATAGTTTCTATGATGTTACGGACACCCATTTTCTTCCTAATATACTGTGCTGTCTTGTGATCTCTCCATGTAAGGTTGAGCATCATTCTCTCATGCAGGCGTTGCATGCTTCTCAATTTGCAAGTCTGTCTCTTGGTTAGGTTTCATGTTTCAGTTCCATAAGTGACAACTGCTTGTACATAAAGTGTTAAAATGAAAAAAGGGAGATTTTGTGATCCAGAGAACCAAATTTTGCAGTTTTTGACCTGAAGTATATTTAAGAAAGTTTCAACACTTTTTGTACGTTTTGCAGAAAGAAAGGTGTCGTCTTTAATCTGGAATTAAAAGAATCGTTAATGACAGATCACAGGCCTTTTATACGGACGATGGAAATATGATGACGATGATTTTACTTGAAAATTAATCGAGAATCAAGAAAGGGGGTTGTCTAAAGGGAGAGATACATATCAACCGAGTGAGACAAATAGATAGATAGTAGGACAGGTCTGGTTAGCCGCTCAATAGAAACAGTCATATGACCAAAATCTTCCAACAGCATGCAGTGTTGGCGGTGATCAATTAAAAGATATGAATTGTTCAATGAATTGTACTTTTTCGCCTTTTGTTTGGTATCAATTACTGAAAAAGTCCAAATGCTGGATAAGAACCAAAGGACAAATGTAGGATAAACTTGCATTGTAAAAGAACCCCTCTCTCCACAAGAAACCTATCAAGTGGGGTGTGATAAAGGGGGAAAAAACATACTAATCAAAGAGCGAATGCTTGAAATTTCAGCCCAGTTGTTCAATTTCTGTGACCTATACGCAAAACTTTTACATAGCCGGCCAAACTAGCTTGAAAACTGATTAAAAAAAAACATGCTGATAATTTTCGTGACGGTTTAGTTGATGGTTTCTAATAGATATACAGATGGATAGACAGATCTGTCTGACGTCTAGGGATAAGTGTACTTGAATATTTCTCTTTTCGCTCATGGTCACAACGCCACGGTCGCACACTCATTCGGAGATAGCGTGTCAGTGATAGGCCCTGGGAAAAAATAGGGAGAACGATTACTTCGGCAAATACTGTCAGGAACGCTCCTCGAAATAAGGATATAGATATCTTGTAGATAACAGCCTTCATTCAGTTATTTATCTGGGAGTCTTCCAATATGTCCTATCTATAGTTATCCACATTTTCCCACAGTCATATATACTGAGAAACTGGCAGAAACAAATAAACATGAATAATGTATATGGGTTTACTAGGCTTAGCATAATCTGGTACAAGGACGCAATCGCCCAGCACTTCGTGTTATATGAACAAAAGTGTGCATCTCAAGGTATTTTGTACTGACCAAAATTTCGAGATATTTTGATCATGGAAGTGTTTTCCTTAAACTAAGTACTTCTTTGTTGGCTGCTAGCACACTGACTCATAGAAGGTACTGCTTACAAAGGGTAGCGGCAAAAAACCATACTACATTAAGTTAGCACATGCAGTTCAAATTCTCCGAAATTTTTGGTGATACGTTGCACATATACACATTTAGGGTGATCAAGGAGCCATTCAAAAAGGTTTTATATACACAATCAGGGAGACTTTTTATGCTCAATTTGTATATATATATATATGTATGTATATATATATATATATATATATATATATATATATATATATATATATATATATATATATATATATATATATATATATATATATATATATATATATATATAATCATAAATTGCGTTACATTATATAGAAACTGTTACTTAATTGTTACACGGTTAATGTATTTCTCGGACTAGACAACTTAAATAGGGTGAATAATTAAAAAAATCTGCCAGAATAGTTGAATGAGCTACCTTATCGGTCGCAGGTTCGATTCTTACTGCAGCGTCGTTTTTTTTATTGCGCATATATTTACGTCTTATAGTTCGAGTGGCTCATTAACAGTGCAAAAGTTAGGAGATCATCTCCAATTCATCCAATGCTTATATATATATATATATATATATATATATATATATATATATATATATATATATATATATATATATATATATATATATATATATATATATATATATATATATATATGCAGCAACATTATTCACCTTATATCTTCATTTATCTTTGTTAATGATCTTAATTTTACATTATCTCTACATGTTTTAAAGTTATCAAAAATTGTACTTTTTGGACAAAAAGTTTTGCTGATATAAGAAAAAAATGATGCCAATTTGCTCTAGAAAAAATTATTATTTCAATGTCTTAGGCAAATGTCTTCGGAAGTCTCGAGGCAAATTTATTGTTGGACATGCCATTTGCCCCCACCCCACGGCCCCACCATAGAAAATATGATAATCTAAAAACAATTTTAGTTCTTCCTTCAATAAGAAATTAATGAATGATTACTGCTTGGAATTCATTTTGAAATTCATTTCATTACAAGATCTTCAGTTGTTTTAAATGAATTGATTGCCGTGTATATAAATTCCTAAGTACTCGGGGCCCATCCAAAAAAATCCAGATGAATTAATGGCTTGGCTCCGCAAACAGAGCGTTTCAGAGACAGGGATAACCATGAATGCAGGACGTTAGAGGGTGAGACAGACTAGCCCGCTCCAACCAGTGCAATGAAATTTTAAAGTGGAGTGCGACATAAGGTCGGCCAACCCCACCCTTTAAACAAAGTGTTTGCATTGTATGGTTCATCGAGGTGGCACGTACAGAAGTGAGACCCCTTGGTCGTAAGAGTGACAGGTTCCCTTCTCCTGACACTTGTCTGAGCTAGTAATTGGGGTTTACCACCCCTTTGTATGAGTGTACCAATTGTATGAATAACATCGGTAGTTAAACAAAAGGGTGATATATATATATGTATTATGCCATCACTTCTTGTGACCTGGTGACGGAGAAAACTTAGATAATATCTATCTACTCTTATCTTTGGCTGAGTGCACAGATACTCCGAGCAGAATTGCCGAGCTATACATAAATAACCCCGTCATATTTGACAGGTACTACGCTAGCATATATATATATATATATATATATATATATATATATATATATATATGTGTGTGTGTGTGTGTGTGTGTGTGTGTGTGTATATATATGTATATATATATATATATAGTACATGCGTGTGTATATATATATATATATATTGTATATGTGTGTGTGTATATATATATATATTTTATAAGAGTGTCGATTTATATATATATATATGTATATATATATATGAATGTATATATATGTATATATATATATATATATATATATATATATATATATATATATATATATATATATGTATATATACTGTCCTCTTAAACGATTGATAAGATTAATGTCACTAGCCCCAAAAGAGATTAGGAGCCCCACGGGCAAAATGTCCACAATACAATCCCACTCGAAACAGATAAGAGGCGATCGAATTGCGTGGCTATACACACAATGATATGTCAAGAGCAATGGCTGCAATAGAAGCATGGGTTCCGATATCAGATGAAGATACGCTTCTTTTCTGCCATAGAAGATTACAGACCCAAACCCGAACCTACACAAGTCAGTAAGATCCACACCCTGAAACCACATCAGAAAATGAAATACTATTTCTAAAATAAACATATGCCTCGGAGTGATTAAGTAGATATTCATGTGCTTATATACGTGTGTGGATATAGAGCCTTTGGCCAGCTAATGTCCCTTATGCTGGCTATGGTATCAGCTGTCTCTGTCTAGGATTCCCATATCTGAAGATTTTCTTGTCTCGGCTTGCGATGTGTGGGATAGACTCAAAGGAGACAAGAAACCGAAGTGGCGTCACTACACTAATCTCGCTAACGGCTTCTGGTATTCCCAAGCAGTCACCCATCTACAATGAAATAAAATTCTCACACCCTCTATCATAACAAATGACCCAGGGTAATTTTGTGGAAAATCTCTGTTACTTATCCACTTGGGTGAGCTACACGCCTCACCATCTCACCATGGTGTAATGGTTAACAAACTGGTACCACAGATCGTCAGTGAGTTCAATCCCAACTGAGCGCATATATATATATATATATATATATATATATATATATATATATATATATATATATATATATATATAATGTGTACTGTAGAGAGTGAGACAGACTCGGGATTGAAGTGTTTGGAGGTAAGGTTTATTAATCCTTATAAGTATATTGTCCATACATGTTTCGAGATTCTTCCCATCATCAGTAGTGTGTGTTGTGTGAGTGTGTATTAAAATGTACCATGTGGAACCAGAGTGGTGATGAGGTCAAGGAGCTACATAGGTATCAACCATACAAGTTATTGAAAATGTGTTGGCTATGATTTGGACAGGGGTTATAACTGGCTAAGGTGAAATTATCTATCTATCTATCTATCTATCTATCTATCTATCAATATATATATATATATATATATATATATATATATATGTGTGTGTGTGTATATATATATATATATATATATATATATATATATATGCGTGTGTGTGTGCGTGTGTGTGTATGTGTTAGCGATTGACTCATATCTTTGCGACATTAACATTCAAATACATACACACAGATATCTGTATGTTACTTAGAATTGATATATATGATCTGATAGAATGATTATAAATTATATTATATAAAAAACTTATTTGATCACTCCTTTCTACACAGTGAATGTACCAATTTGCCTGAACGATGTGATATAGAATTATACTTGGAGTAACTAACGAGTGATCTTAACACCGTGTTTTGCAAGAGATTATATGGATTCAACATTGTTGCTATTTGGTTCATCTTCTTTTAAACCATATATATATATATTATATATATATATATATATATATATATATATATATATATATATATATATATGTATATATATAAATATGTATATATATATATATATATATATATATATATATATATATATATATATATATTTAGAAGAAAAGAATCAATGCAATTTTAGAATTACCAGATAAGCTCTAAATTTACAATATTGAGCGCGGTAAATATAATTATGATAGAGTTTGAGTGTAAAAACTTGAGACAGAGCAAGAGTGTTTTGTTTATATGCAATTGTTTATTTTTGTTGAATTATTCTGAAAATATTTCAAAACAAAGAAAATATATCTTCAGCAGAAAGGTACACACACACGCACACACACGCACACACGCACACACACATGTATATAATTGTGTCATCAACAGCTGGGTTGTTGTAATACAACTCTTCAGAATGGCTGTAGACAATCCAGTATCCCTTACAGTATCGCTAGGTTGGATCAACACCTTCGCTTCAGACCCTGAGGCAGTTGCTCAATGCAAGTTGGTCGGTAGGATCGAATTAAGCTATATGTTCACTTACACACACACACACACACACACACACACACATATATATATATATATATATATATATATATATATATATATATATATATATATATATATATATATATATAGACATATTTCGGGATTTATTCCCATCTGCAGTAGTGTATGTTGTGTGAGTATGTATTCTTAGGGCTTGAAGTTTCCATGTGGAACCAGAGTCCACTATATATATATATATATATATATATATATATATATATATATATATATATATATATATATATATATATATATATATATATATGTTCGTGTGTGTTTGTGTGTGAAATTAACATTTATCAATCTTTCTAGTGTGAGAATAAGTATCTCTTTTTGTTGGTCGTAAGGAACAGTCAAAAGTTCGTAATATCGTCCTTCTTCGAATGAAATATTATGAAGTTTGGACAGCTCCTTTGGACTTGTAACCGAGAGATCAACGACTCTATCACAGATAAGAAAAAGGTTGAAAAAAGTTTAGATGCCAAAAACCATTGGTTATGTTTCATGAAAATTACTAGGAAGAAAAATTACTTTCAAGATATACATTATGTATAAACATATATATGCATCATTTAAAAATTATTTTTCTTGAATTTCGATTATTAGTATATATATATGTATATATATATATATATATATATATATATATATATACACGCACACACACACACACATATATATATATATATCTATGTATGTGTGTGTACATGTGTGTGTGTGTGTGTTGTTTGTGTGTGTGTGCGTGTGCGTGTGCGTATGAACACATGTAACTCTGGGATAAATCTAATTTTGTGGGTAGATAGATACTTTTCTTATTTTCTATTATCTATCTATCTATCCATATATCTATCTATATATCTATCTATTTTATCACTTATTTGTTGTTTGTTCTTACATCAGCCTGTCTCTCTCTCTCCCTTTCTCTCACTCTCTCTCAATATATATATATATACATATATATATATATATATATATATATATATATATATATATATATATATATATATCCCTCTCTCTCACCCTCGATATATTCCTGTTTTTTCAAACTTGCCTTTTTTCTTCCAATTTATCCTCCCCTCTTTACGAAGAATACCTTCCTCAATCTCATTTCTGTCACCCTCTCAATCTTCCCACCCTTTTCTTTTCCCTCTACTACCATTCACCCTTCCTTCCCTCCATTCCTTTCTTTCTTTTTTTTTTTTTTTCTCTCTTTGTTCAAACCCCTTTCGTCCTTGTATATTCGTACTCACTTATCACAGCTAATACCAATACACAGACCCATACCCGAGGCCATGGAAACGTTAAGAAGCGAATGACGCCGATGTAGATAAAATTAAAAGCTGACTCATACGCTATTCGTGTGCCAGATTCTGACGTCTGAGGCGAAGAGGGTCCCGGCCATCGGCAGCGACCCAACAATGTCCGGATCCAAAAGAATAACTAATCGGGAAATATCGAGCGATTCTCCATTTTCCATCTTACAGATGAACGAAAAGACAAGTATCTTGAAGTTGGAAAGGCGAATTTTTACCCCAACGTCCACAGTCACATACACATCCTTAAATTGGTGCTTAGCAAATTCGGTCAGAAATTAAGGAAGTATTATTTTAGATAAAGGAAATTAGAAGATAGGAATTTATAGAACACTGTTAAAGAAATATTGATGCTAAAAGAGATGATACTAAAAAAGTAGGAAATAAGTTTAACTTGAAAATTATGATTAGAAATAGAAGAAACAGGAAAATATGGCCTCACTTCGGTCTTATGTCATTTAGAATGGACCAAATTTCCTTAGATGGGATTTTTTGATAACCCCTCAAAATATCATGTCGTTACTTATAAAATTTCGCTTTTTGAATTATAAAATCAAGGATGATATAAACAAAAAGAAAAAGAAAAAAAAAACAAACTTTGAAGCAATGAACTTTTTTCCAACGATACATCTCTATAAAATTATTCTGGTTTACAGTCGCACATTTAGTTGAAGCATGGATTATGGCTTCCTTTTTATTGAATATTTAATTACGGTCATGAAGTTCAAAATGCTTGAAAATGTGATAATCAGCTGAGAGATGAAGAGCCCTCAGCAGTCACAGAGTATTTAAGTCACCTTATGTGGGGCTGATTTTTCCAATTGTTTTTACCTGCCTCTTTTCCCACTAAAAACTAAATGGGACTCTCTATATACATTTATATACATTTTGTACTGATGCTCTTGCAGAAAGCATTTTCCAAGTCTCCCTGTATTCTATCCCATCACCACATGTCTATAAAAAAAATCTCGTCACTGGCATGCCATATAGTTGGCGAGTGAGCTCCTTGGCCACTCTATGCGAGGGTGTTTACGCTCTTTCAAAATAGAAACATAAAATGCGTATTAAAGCTAGTTTTAACGCTGCATCCAAAAATGTAACAATTACCATTGTTTGTTAGTACTCTGCCACGCCAATGGGTGTAACTGACGTAGCAAAGTATGATTTTATTTCCTAATGTTGAACTTGAAGAACAATGAAAAGAATTGGAATAATAAAAACAAAAAAAAATGATGAAATGTATTAGCCCATCTCGTAAACCACTTCTTCAGTGTTACAATAAACAGTTTTATTTCTGTTAATAGTCCGATTTCAACAACAAAAACCATGACCGATTTTATGATAAACAGTGTGTATGAATGCAATGTATGTATCATGCGCACCGGTCGCACTAATGAAGCTAGATGGCTGAAAATTTACATTTACTCTTTACGTCTAGAAAAAAACTTTCTCTTTTGTTATTTGTTTTTTGTTCTTTTTTTTCAAAATTCTTCATTTCCAAAATATGTTTTGGTGGGTGCTGGGGTTAAGTTTAAGATGTAAGTTAGTGATAAACTGATCCCTCAGTTCTTGTCCGGTTGCGTTTGCACCGTTTTTGGTTTTTTTAGTTTTGTTTTGTTTTTATTAGGGATACAACAAAAGGTGTGAGAAATGACTTATTCATTGATTTTTTCCCCCAATTTTCTGATCGACCCCCACCCCTTCACACGGCATGCTGATAAAAAGATGTTGGTCGCGTGACAGTTTCTATTGAGTGACTAACCAGACCTGTTTCATCCTTTATTCATAACCACGATAAACGGATGTCTTCGAATCTTATAAGCAAAGCGGCAGAATCTTCTTCTCATATGCAATACTGGTTTTGGCACCGTTTCAAACGCTTCACAGAAGAATCGATCTTGACTCTCACCCCGACTCCGACATCACACGCTCCTATATAATAAATATAAACATATACACATACACAGTAAACCCACGATTTGGTAGACCTTTTTTTCATGAATATTCTATTGTATTTCAGTCATTTATAAAATATAATAACCAATATTTTTTAATTATGCTCAAAATAAATCTTGTCTTTATGACACATTTCAGATAAGATTTTGGGTCACAGCCAAGGAAGAGTCAAGAACCACAAAACACTGTTAAAATATGAGTTAATATTGCATATAAAATGTATCATCATAAGTATTATTATATTACATACGAAAAAACGTGATTTTCATTACAATTTAATGAATTAACAATGGAGAGTATTTATTGAATATTTCTTTACATGACAATTAGAAACATCCATTCAGTTATGTCAGGATTTAACGGACTTTCGGCATAAACGGCCACCCATATATATATATTTTTATATATATATATATATATATATATATATATATATATATATATATATATATATATATATATGAATATTTGGGTGTGTATATGTGTTTGTGTGTATATATATATATATATATAATAATTGTGTCATCCAAACACAGCTGTTTCGTTGTATTGCAACTCTTCAGTAGGGCGCTATAGACTATCCAACATCCCTTCCAGTACCATGAGACTCAATTATCAATTATATATATATATGTATATATATATATATATATATATATATATATATATATATATATATATATATATATATATATATATATATATATATAACTGGATTACTGAATAATAAGTGAATTGGATACATGTGAATATAGATGAATAGGATATGAAGAATATTAAGGAAACCATATCATATACTTGTAAAATATATGGAAAAAAAAACTTGCTGAAATTTTTGCACAATAAGTCGCAAGAACGTCTAGCCCCAACCTCCACTCGATCCTGACTTCGGAGTTTTCGAATAGATAGCCACCTCTTGTATATGTGTATGAGAGATAGAGAGAGAGAGAGAAGGAGAGAAAGTGGGAGAAAGAGAGAGTGGGGGAGGTATTGATGGGTGTTTGGTTAAGAATTGACGATCTGCCATAAATGGAACAGCTCTGTTGGACAGGGATTGACGAGGACAATTAGATGAAGAGACGCTTACTTAAAGAACAAATTGAAATGATTCGCTTGAACAAGCTGCTTCGTGTTACAATTGGTTCATACATTGGCAGTTTAGGGATGAGCCTTGTCCATGGCGTTAAATGCTTGACTTGACTTGTGTATTTTCCCTTTATTTTTGATTGGTTGTCATTTCACTGAGCCTTACTCTTTTGCTTCGCTCA
>OY735237.1:12633757-12726257 GCA_963457665.1 Thysanoteuthis rhombus | reverse complement strand
TAGTTTTCTTTGGATATTGGTGCATTACCTACTATCCATGGTAATTACTGAGAAATTTCAGGCAAAACCAAAGATTTCAAACGCTGAAAGACAGGAAGAAAGAAAGGAAGAAAAAGAGAAAGGTTGAAGAAGGGAAGAGAAAAGAACAAAATCAAAACATTTTATTAGGAAAAAAAAAAGAAAGGCAGGGAGGAAGGAGAAAGAAAGAGTCAAAGAATGAAACGTCAAAGAAATGGTAAGAAATGGATTGAAGATAGAAGAAACCAAGTAATTATTATTCGGAAGAAAGAAACGAACACACAACGACACACAAAGGAAGCAAGGAAGAAGGAATGAACTGATGGACATGGAAATGAATAATGGAAAGAAAAAAGAACGGAAGTACAAAAGAAAATGAATGAAAAAAAGAAAGAAAGAAAGAACAGTTGGGCATGAAAATGGACAAAAAAGAAAGAACGGGAATACACTAGAGAATGAACGAAAGAAAAAAAGAAAAAAAGAAAGGAAGAAAGACGGAAAAAGAAAGAAAGAAAGAAAGGGCAGATGCACAGGGGAATGAATAACAAAAAAAAAGAAGAAACAAAGAGAAAGAAAGGGAAAAAATAAAGGGAAATGAATAATGAAGGAAAAAGAAAAAGCAGAAAAAAAGAAAAAACAGGGAAAGGAAAGAAAAGGAAAGGAAGGAAGACAGATAAAAGGAAAAGAGAACATATAAACAGGGAAATGAACATAGAAAAAAAGAAAAGAATAGAAAAAAGGAAGATTGAAAAGAGAAAGAAAAGGAATGGAATGAAGATCAAAGAAAAAAAGGAAGTCAGAAAGAAAGAAATGATGGACATAGAAATAAATTGATAAAAAGTAAGAAAGAAAAGATATACTACTCTAAAATAGGATGTGGAATTTACAAAATGCATTCACACAAACTCAAACAAATCGGGGAAAAAGGAGAACTACGAAGTGAACGCCATTTTTTTTTTATCTCATTAGACAATTACATAGTCCAATGTAGACAATGCCTTTTCTCACCTCATCTAAAAAAAAGAAAAAAATCATCCCATAAAACCAAGTTGATATAAAACGAAAAAAAAATCGTTCAGCAAATATCAAAGCGATATTAGTCACCCAATAGAAACTGCTTTGTGACCGAATTTTTTGGCAGCATGCTGTGTTGGGGGTGATAACGTAAAATAATAGGAAAAAAAGTTAGTCAATGAATGGTAATTCTCACGCCTTGTGTTGAGCGGTGATCACTAAAACTATCCAGATTTTTCAAAAGCATGCGTAGATGATGTGTAAGACATACTGAGCGATCAAGTTAACCTGAATCAACATTGCTTGTTGAAACCCCGTTGGAAACTTATTTCGGGTGGGGCATTTTCAAAAGCCCCAACATTGTTTTTTTTTTTTTTTTTCTAGTCATAATAAGGAATTAATGTTTTGATAATCATTCTTCTTACTCAATTGGTGTGACTTGTGTGTGTGATACATTTACAGGCAGTCCATCGGGCAGACGACATCATCATCATCATCATCAGTCTTTCAACGTCCGTCGTTGGACATAGACCTTCCCCAGGATTTGCCACTCTTCTGTATCATGGGCTTCGCGGAGCCAGTATTTCCTGAATCAGTCTAGTTCATCTCTCCATCTTGTGTTCTGTCAGCCTCGGTTTCTTATGTGATCTCTGAGGATCCATGTCGTGGGACGTGATGTCCATCGGTTGTCTTTCATTATTGCAACATGGCCTGCCCATTGCCATTTGAGTTTCTTTAATAGTCTCCATAATGTCACGGACACCAGTTTTCTTCCTTATATACTGTGCTGTCTTGTGATCTCTCCATGTAAGGTTGAGCATGATTCTCTCATGTGCACGTTGCATGCTTCTCAGTTTGTAGATCTGTCTCTTGGTTAGGTTCCGTGTTTCAGCTCCATAAAACTGGAGAAACTTATGTAGACAGTGTTGCAGACAGTTTTGGTTAGCGGTTCAATATAGCCAAACAATGAACAACAAGAAAGTGGAGAAAAAAAAATCACAGCCCATAGAATCAGCATGAAGAAACCGCGTAAAAACGCCCAAGTCATCAGTGAGGGTTATTCCGTACATGTGGAAATTCCATTGTCTGGAGTTATCGGTTAAACGAAAGAAGAAAATGTGACCGGCGAAGAAAAACGCTTTCGACGGTGATAAACATCAAAGAGGCTTAAAGTGAAGAACATAGATCGGAGACTCTTTGTAGTTTTACGGTTAGAGGTTGTGTGTACGGTGGGGGGAAGAGAGAGATAGAAACAGAGAAACAGACAGAGAGGGAAGATAGAGAGAAAAAGGGATACGGTGATATAGAGAGGCGGAGCGGGAGAATGGAGATTTCTCTTTTGGTAGACCCGCGATCATCTCACAGAGCTAACGATTCTTTAATTAGCTTATTGATTTCGCTAATGTCATTCTGTTTGGGCACCAATAAGTACAAACCTTCATTTTTTTCCCTATTATTGGTAGGTTCGATTGCTCCAAGTTAGCGTTTAAAGCATCTTTAAAAAGATTATTTGAGACTTTTAGATATTTCGATTAACGCGAATGTTTTACAGCTAATTCCATATTGTTATTCTTTCCGTCTTTATTTCGTATTCTTCATTTTTGTTTAATTTTTCCAAGAGAGGGCATTTTTTCTAATTCTCTCTCGTTTCCGCATTCCTGTAATTCAATATTCTTGCACCTGTATTTCCTTTCTTTCTCTCTTTCTTTTTTTCATTCCTACTTTATTTCTGTCATTTTCTTCCTTTCCCTCTCTTTTTTTCGTTCTTTCTTTTTGTCTATCTTTCTTACTTTTTTCTTCCTTTTCCTTTTTTCTCTCAATCTTATTTTCGCCTATTAGAAACAGTTAATGAAAGCTGTCATCAAAATTGTCAATATAAGCTTCTGTAGTTTTCAAGTTGGTCTGGATGGCTATGTATGTATGTATGTATGTATGTATGTATGTATCACGTGCATGGATCAGAACAATTAAGCCAGAGGGCTGATATTTTTTTAGAATATACTTATTTTATCAACAAAACCGTTTTTTTTTTATTTTTCCCTTGATTTTTTTTTAGTGGGTGATTCAATTTTCGATGTAAGTTTATGTTAAATTTACCACTTTGTATCTGTTGGTTGTTTGAAGATTTAAACTTTTTTAGTAAACACAACATTGATCAATATCTTAATTGATCTCCCTTAACACAGTAAGCTGCCAAATAATTCTGGTCACGTAATGATTTCTATTGAGACCTGTTTTCTTTTCTTTTTTTTTCTTCCTTGCATAGCTGCTTCAAGTTCAGTTTTTTCTTTCTTTCTTTTGCCTCTTTTTCTCTACTCCTTCATCCTTTTCTTTTTCCTCTTTTTTTCATTCTTTATTTTCCGTACTTTTATCCTTCTTTCGTTCTTTCTTTCATGTTAGTATGGTTTACTGTCCTCTCTTATTTTCTTCCCATTCTTTCTTTCTCTTATTCCCCCTGTGTTCTTTTTTCTTTATCATGTTTTATCATTATATCGTGGTTTTATTTTCCATCTTTTTATTTCATTCTCTAGCACTTTGTTCTTTCTCTTTTTTCTTCTTTTCTCTTTTTTTTCCTTATTTTCCTTCCTCTATTTTCTGATTCATCGTGTTCTGACTTTCCTATTTTGTATCCTATATCCCTCCACCTTTTTGAATTTATTCTCATTTTCTCCCTTTCTTTTTTTTCTTTTTTCTTTCTTTCTTTATTTACTCATATATATATATATATATATATATATATATATATATATATATATATATATATATATATATATAGAGAGAGAGAGAGAGAGAGAGAGAGAGAGAGGGGAGAGAGAGAGAGAGAGTCTAGAAAGCTCTACCGCTCTGAACATTAAGCATTAAAAAACTTCCTCAAAATATTCTTTGTGTCAATAAGTCACTTATTTCTCTGTGATGGCAATTTGCGTTTTTAGTCATTATACACCCCCCACACACATACCCACACAAGTGTGTGTGTGTGTGGATATAGAATAATCCGACAGAATCGTCGTAGTAAATGGCGGTGGAGAGAATGAAATAATTTTAAAAACACTCATTTATCCATATGTATTCCTGCTTTTTTTTAATCAATTAGAAAATAACCCATGTGCTTTTTTTTCCAGTCAATGCAATTACAATATTTAAAGTTACAGTCGTATTTGTTTTCTTCAGAATTCCTGATAAATTGAAGAGACACCAATAGTCCAATTCAATATATATGAACTGCAAAAAATGTTTCGTGTGTTCGCTTGTAGTAGTATTGAGATACATGCATTTCCATAAAATTATCACCAATCTATACGTGAAGAGTATGTAAAATATTCTGGGAATTTGATCATAAAAATGTTTCCTTCGAAGTAGTCAAAAAGATTTTCCAAAGATTTCACACGTAAGTCCATACTCCCGGACGGATCATACAGTACATAGTTTCTCCCTCTCTCTCTCTCACTCTCTCTCTCTCTCTCTCTCTCTCTCTCTCTCTCTATATATATATATATATATATATATATATATATAAATATATGTACATATATATACATATACATATATATATATATATATATATATATATATATATATATAGATACAGATATAGATATAGATATATATATGTGTGTATATATACATGTATATATAAATGTATATATATAATGTATTTATATATTTATATGTGTATAGTTTCTCCCCCTCTCTCTCTCTCACTCTCACTCTCTCTCTCTCTGTCTCTCTCTCTGTCTCTCTCTCTCTCTCTCTCTATATATATATATATATATATATATATATATACATATATATATAAGTGTAACCTTACAATGGATGAAATATATATATATATATATATATATATATATATATATATATATATACATATATTCATATATGTATATATGTATATATATAAATGTATATATATTTATATGTATATACAAACACACACACACACACACACACACACACACACACACACACACATATATATATATATATAGTGCAACTAAGATTCTTGTTCGCTTTCCAAAATTTATTTCTCAACATATACAAAAAATAGAACTATATAGTACATAGCAAATGCTTTTTTCTTTAATAGTTTTTGTGTAAGTGGAGTTTAATCCTCAATCTTTAACATCATTCCCAGTACATCGATCAAGCCAATTGGCGCACCCACTGAAAACATTCTTCAGTTCATGCTCTGTGATTGTTTGAATTGCATTTGTAATCCTGAATTTTTCCACCCAGTTGTTTATTTCGTTTTTATGGGGAGCATATTTTCCATAATGGGTACCGTACTTTTTTTTTTTTAGCAGCTGTTACCGATTCAATTCTGCCAGACACAGCACGCAATTAACCTTCTCTTCGATTGTTGCCATTTTTTTTACCCCTAAAAAAGCCGTAAAAGTCATAATTTGCGTAACGTTCATGAGACTACTTCATTAAACTCTGTATTAATAAGCTATTTACGGCATGTTTTTCTTCTACATTTGTACATTTATAGTTATTATTGTCTAAAATTGCACAAAGAATTTAGGAACGTCCTGTATGTATATTGAAATCCCCAAAACAGTTACATGAACTGATGATCCCAACAAGCGAAAATACGTACATTTTACTATAAAAACAAAATATACGTAAAACAGGCTGAAAATACTGAAGAAAATTACATGAATTGCATTGACAGATATTTGGAGATAAGTATCCAAAGTGAGTCAAAACATTTTTTGGGAAGGCTCTTCAATGTTTAAGGTTTGAGGCTGTAAATCTTTATATATATATATATATATACATATGTATATATATATATATATATATATATATATATATATATATATATATATATATATATATATATATATATATATATATATATATATATAAAATTACCCAGCCGATTGACTCAATGTTTTGCAGGGAAAATCTATGGAAATGTAGGGATGAATCTAAATCAGGTTATCTTTCAAGATGAACTTGAAAATAATTATTCCATATAAGCGGGGAGGGTGATAAAGTATTGTAAACAATTGTTATCGATTCGTGACTACTAATTTGGTTTATCCGATTTTTTCTTGATTTCTTTGATCACTAGTCCAGTGAAGCCCTCAATCTACGCCAGCCAGAAAAACAGCACATATTGGAAGTAAAGATTCGCTCTGCCATGTGACAAATATTTTTTCTCTTTGTAGCTTTAGGTAAGAAAGGGTAAAACTATTTTTCACACTGTTGCCTAGTCTGAGTTTCTGTTCTTCCCAGTCAACGCCAGGTATCCCTGTTAGTATATATATATATATATATATATATATATATATATATATATATATATATATATATATGTGTGTGTGTGTGTGTGTGTGTGTGTGTGTGTGTGTGTGTGTGTGCTGGGTGTGAGCAATTTACCAATTTTATCTAATGGGTCAGCCCTCAAGAGTAATAAAGCATATAACACCACGACAAGTATAATTTCTGTCCGTAATTAAATTCTGTTTTCAGTAATTATATTATGAAGCAAACACACATATAGCTATAGAAATCAAAAGTATTGAAATTATGTCGGAATTCTGTTAGATCAGAGTATTTTTCTCATTGTGTGCGTTAAGGGGACTATATAATATATAACAGCATAGACGAGAAAATAGTCCAAGTCTAACACACTCAATGATCGAATACAAGTAATTAAGGAAGTAAAAATAAAACTGATTGTTCCACGTAATTGTAAACAGTAAAGCCATATCTATGATTGGATCTTGTCTTTCGTCGGGCTTCAATGAACAGGATGTGTGTGAACTGATCCTGACGATATAAAAATTTGATAAAAATGAGCCCAAAATAGGAAAAGACAAAAAGTCACAATTATCAGTAATTGTGTGTTGCCCGAATATAATTAGGCGTATAATTAACATACGCAAACGCACAAATGAATATAAACGCTTCATATTTTAGATGCACCCATAAACATCCCTATGCGAAGGTCTGTTGGTCGGTCAGTCGGTCGGTCGGTTGGTCGGTCGGTCGAACTGTCGGTCAGTCCTTCCTTAATCGAAATCGATTTTCGGCACTTGATAAAAAGGATCTTGTTAGCCCTGCATTTCTACCGTTCTCTAGCTAGGAGAATAAAACTAAATCGAGTAGTCTCCACCAGTTATGTCTCGTTTTGGAAGGTTTGGTTCTAGTCACTATACAATTACAGTGCGTAGCTGGACCCTGACGTTATGAATACTCGAATTTATAACATCATTCAGGGAAAAAAATTATCCGATGATATAAAAATTCGAAGCACGAAACGATCTGATCAGGCCTTTTTTCTTTGAGAAGTTAGTATTTTTTAACCTGACCTCATATTGGGATTATTAAACTACTCTTAGTACTGGTATCTTCCGATAGAACGTTGCCCAAGTTATTACAAATGCAATTATAATATTGTTACTGGCGTCCCCGATATAGAACTGTTTGCAACATTGTACGGATCAGATGTATTATACTGATACATGCATCCCCTGATACAATGCACTTCCTTATAGCGCGGTACTCGATATGCATACATTGAATGTGAATCTCTTCAGCCTGTCACAGAAGAGTGATGTAAGTAAAAGACATTGCATTGAAGCGATGGCAAGTGGAATGTCAAACTAATGTCTTCGTTATAGATACTTACAGAAACATATATTTTGGGGTGCCTGCTCTTTGATAACTGTTTGCCAATTTGTCCTGCAACAAAGTCAGTCGTTCAGGGATCCAAATGCTGATTGGCGACTGCCGTGTTTTGGACTTTCCAAATACAAATGGAAAAACAAGTCAGATTTTTCAGGAATATCTGACAGTTAAATATCTTCTTTTGAGATGAAGAGAGGAAAATTGGCAAAGGAAATTCACCTGGTTATTGTAAGAAAAACTTTCTATTCCTATATATTTATTTTTCTCTTTCTAAGACATTAATAGATGATATAATGTTATATTTTAAAGGTCGTCGATGTTCAGCTTGCTCAGGACACCAGGAACCATCGGGCCTTCTCTCTTAGCCATCTAATCACACAGTCAATTGTTTGTAATGATGCTCATTGTTTGCAAAAACTAGTATTGGGTAGGATTGAACTTGTCTACTAAACAAGTAACACTAGTTCAAGAACAACGATTACCTGGTTAGTATCATGGAATGTTGGTTTCAACTAACTCCCTCTCTGACAACCTCTGTACCTAAATATCAACATAAACACGTAGAAGTATTCCCAGCTTTTTTCAAGTTTCGCTTTATGCCCCTTCACTTTTACGAAACCCCTACATTAATTGGCGTAAAGCAAAGGGGCAATTACCTTAATGTATAAAGGAAATCGTCTGAGCGTATCCAGAACTAAAATAATATTTTATGTCTGCTAGCCTCGATATCGAGGGTTTAGATTCACTATTTGTTGTAGCAGATGTGCAAGATTAAAATTCATACTGGTTAGTGTTATTCATTTTTTATCATGCACTTCTTGGTAAGCACTCAAGACACCCTGCAAACCAGTCTTAAACCGACGTGACCTTTCAAAATGAAAGTCATACTTTTCTGCAATTATTGTAGCTCGGCCAGTTGTAGGAAAAAAAGCGTTAGGTTATTCTGGGGGTGGAAGAACGCTAAAAATAATCCCCTATGTTTCAAGTATAATTGCATATTCACTTAATACCATTTTGACTTACTAATGACTTGAAACATTAAGAATAAGAACGATATCAAGGAAAACTCGTTTATGAATACATAAAAGAAAAGAGTCAGAAAAAATAAATTTATTGATAGTGATAAACAAATTATAATGAATAGTTCAATACATCAATTTTGACACGAAACAAATGTAATATAGGCGTCTCCCGTTATAATTCAGGTGTTGAGGTCACAAAAAGGCAACCGTGTTATAACCAAGCGGAGATAAACCAATTGCCTATTTAGCTAGATCTAGCTGTTCGGGAGCTAGATTGATATTTTGGGATCCACCATCCAATGTTTTGAATCCTGAAGCGCGCTATAACAAAGCACATTAAAACGGAGAAGGTCTACATTATGGGTTTTGCGAGGCTGCTGAAATATACTCCTGGCTTCTACCGTAATGCTTATAAGTTTTTGCTGTATTCAGATGCTGAATGGAGAATGAAACAAATGTCGACCCAGGAATTAATTTTATTCCTTCATTAAACCATCTTAAACAACACGGAAAGGTTAGAAAATTTTCTCCCACTTAGCCTATCCTGACTCTGACCCACCGTCTTCTCTCAACTGTGGCCAGCTGGTTCCTTCAATAAGTTTCATGATCAAAGCCGAGTAGTTCTTACGTGAACTCTAGTCACGTTATTAGATTTCGTTCTTTTCCTTCTTTCGACAACGTGTATCACTGCTGTGTCCTTTTGAGAACGCCGGTATAACCTTCAACAATTAAGATACGTTACTGGATACGCTACGATAACTGTTGTATTGCTTATATGACCTTCTGCGGCGAAGGTACGTTATTGAATACAATACAATAGCTGTTATGGTGCCATTTTTTTTTTTAAAGATCAACTATTCATAGGAGTTCTTATTCTACATCGAACTCACTATAAATGGCTTTGGAGATAAATATTCTGATCTATACACTATCAGGACACATAGACGTAGCCATGTTTGTTTATGCATAAATAGAGACATGAAAAGAGCATAGGAAGTTAAATGCTAGAGAGAAGGAAATGAAAGTCCGTGGTGAAGGAGAATGAAATACAAGCAGAAGAAATATAGATGTAAAGTAAATTTTGCGAAGTTTTAATTAAGGAACCTTATGCCCTCATCCGATTTTTTCCAACGTTTCATTTTATTTTCCATTTTATTTATCTGTTTTCTTCATACCGTTCCCCCATCCGCCACGCGTGGAAGCCTTTTCCGCCATTTTTCTTGTTGGTCGCTCTGGAAAAAATCTGATTGTCGACATTTTATTAACAATGTAATTTGTTATGTCTACTGAGTGAATTTTTTTTTAGACATTCCTGTTCCTTAGTTATTTTTATTATCATTTGGTTTCTCAGCTCGTTTTTCTTCATTTTACGGATGAAAATAAAGAGAATACGTACGTTACATTTCAGTCTCTCTCTCTCTTTTTATGGCGATTTACTTGACATATCTCCCTTGTTTCTTTCTTTTTCCTTTTCTTTTTACAAACATCTTTCTCTCGGTCTTGCCAACTATTTTCGTTCGTTTTTTTTTTTCATTTCTTCCGTAATTACTTCTTCTTTCCATAATTTTTTCTTTTCGTTTCTTTCTTTCATTCTCTTTTCTTTTTCTCTCTTTCTTCCTTTCTTTCTATCTTTCTATCTTTCTATCTCATCTCTTGTCTATTTCTTTTTCGTAATTCTGCAAGCACTTTTTCCCCATAACTTTCTCTCTTTTCTTCTGTCTTTTTTTCCCTCTTTCTTCCCTTTTTTCTTTCTCATCGCTGATTTATTTCTTTTTCATAATTTATTCTTTTCAGTAGCTTCTTTTTCTATGACTTCTTTCCTTCCTGTAAAGTACTTTTTTTTTCTTAAATTTATTTACTTTTTTACCAACTCGTCCATCTTATTCTTTCTTCCTTCCTTTCTTTATCTTATTTTCATTCTGTAAAATCTTTTCCTCTTTTTTTCGAGAATGACTTCTCTTCTTTCTTTCGTCAATTGCGTTTTTATATCATATCTCCTTCTTCTTCTGGGCTTTTCATTTCTAAAACTTGACGTCCACGCAAATTTCTCTTACGTTTCTTTTTTTGTTTCTTTTTCAAAAATCCACATTTTTATTTATGTTTGCTCTGCGTTTTTAGACACTTTTGATAAAAGACTTTCAATTAATTTGCAACAGAGTTCTCACTATGTGACTTCGGCACATGCATCGAGGAGACGCCATGTTGGACGCGAGAATCGACTTTCCTACGTCTTTAACTTGATTTTTTTTTCATTTGCTTCTGTTTTTGATGGTAGGGAAATACATTTATCTACTTATTTATTTATCTATTTGCTTATGTTGTCTGGTAACCAAAGCTCGGGTAAGATGTACGCTTGGAGGAGATGAGAATGAATGGTTTGTCTCGAAACAGAGGGAAGGTGTAAAGCAAGAGTGAGATACAGAAAGAGAGAAAGACAGAGAGAGAGGATTAAATATGAGTCTGATAAAAGATGATTTATGGAGAGAAGGTTAAAATAGATAGAAAGGACGAATCACAGAAAGCCCCAACGATTAAAACACACACACACACACATATATGTATACATATGGAGAGAGAGAGAGAAAGAGAGAGAGAGAGAGAAAGAGAGAGAGAGAGAGAAAGTGAGAGAGATACGTATATACAGAGGCACATATGGAGATCGGAAGAAAAAAGAAGAGAGATGCTGACAATGAGAGAGACAGGAGACCGTATGAATGCATGACGTATGATGAATGGTAAAAATATATCAAATAAACACACAAGCAGACGCACAAATACACATACATGTGCAAATACGTACACACACACACACACACACACACACATATATATATATATATATATATAATGTATGTTTTGGCAATAATCTTTCTTTCGAGCAAGTTTTATTAAACAAGACGGATGATCTTGGATATATATATATATATATATATATATATATATGACCTGGAATATCTTCGGAGAAGCACTATGCAGTCTTCATGGATTTCCTTTGGGCTATCCCTGCTCCAAGTAATCGGCAACAATTTGTACTGGGTTAAATACAATGCCTGATCCAATCGACATTGACAAATGTATTCATGCCTTTGCTAAAAGTATTTGCACAAAGTTAACATAAACTACATCAGCCTGAATTTAAACTAGGTAATATATATATATATATATATATATATATATATATATATATATATAGAGAGAGAGAGAGAGAGAGAGAGAGAGAGAGAGAGAGAGAGACAGACAGACAGACAGAAAGACAGACGGACAGACAGACACAGAGAGAGACAGAGAGAGAGGTCGAAGTAAATAGACTAAATTTTTAAAAGATATTGTTTCAATCTTCTGGTGCGTCCTTTAACTTGAAAACGTCAACAAAAGGCAATCTATTTATCTATCCATGCAATTCTAAGTCAGTGTTCGAATTCAGACGAAAGCCAAAAATTCGAATACTAATATCCAAGACTGACAGATCTCCTTGGAAATCATCTAAAAAAACCCTAGCATATAAGAACCTTCCTACATACTTAGCTATGAACCATGCAACGTTCTCAGGAGAAAACTACACTCGACATCAAATGGAGAGATAACACGGCAGCACAGTATATTAGAAAAAAAACAGAAGTCAGACATTGTAAAGCTAGTAGCAAAAAAGACCATGGGCCCAAACGAGATAAGGGTACTTGCTCAAAGTGGTGAAGTTATAAAAAAAAACGAACTTCTTGCTCTTGTTGTGCTTTAATTACTGTTATGAAGCCGAAGAAAGGGTTTTGGAATGCTCCTACCTTTCTGTATAAGTGCTAAGACTCTGAAATAATCGGCTTAAAACTGTCGGAACAATTAGCCGGAGAATTTAGGCGAGGCAATATGAACCTGAAATATGATCAACACAGAGGTAAAAAAATTGACCCTCAAACTGAAAACCAGGCAAGTTTCACAAGAGAGAATCATAATCAACATCACATGGAGATATTATAAGACAGTATTGTATATAAGAGAGAAATAAATGAATAAAAGATACCATAGAATCCTTTCGAAAACTCAAATGGCAATGGGCTGGTCATGTTGCAAGATTGCCAACGGCTGGAAATCTCAATTCACAATTTGAGTCCCTTGAGAACACGTGTGAAAATGTGATCAGGAATACATAAGATGCTAAGACTAACTAGACAAGTTCAGGAAGTATTGGCTTTGTGACGCCCATGATAGAGAGACCCTGCAAAGGGGAGGTCTATGTCCAACGAAGTACGCCAAAAGAATGATGATGATGGTGATGATGATTCATTTAGGAGGCAACAGATAAACCTATCAAAATCTTCGATAACCTCGACTCATAAACCCACAACCACGCACAAACATATATGTGTATATGTAAGGGTGTGCATACACATGTGATTGCTTGAAAGTATGGTAAGAAAATTCTGATCTCGAACTAAAAGCAATATGGAGAATAAAAGCGGATGGAAAATCCATATAAAAAATCTAAAAAACGAAGTCAAACTTCAAACTTCGAGAGAAACCTCTTCTCCCTTACAACCTCAACGTGGGCGCCCTTCAATTCATCCCGGCAATCCATAAACAAAAATTCGACATAGTTTTCTGAACGACTGTCCCAATATATCGACCCAAACCGTCGACTTTTCAATTAACGCGAAACTGGAGGTCAAAAGTGTGACATGAGCAACTTGTCAAGCGAGACTCCATAAACGGTTGTTAGGAAATGGAGCAAACAAAAAACACAAATATAGTTTATTTTTTACTTTTTTGTAAGTAAAGGAAAGCAATTAATACGAAGAATCAAGGAAAAAAGAAGATATTTTTTTTTGAAAAATAAAAAAATACAAACAGTGCAGATTTATTCCCTGCCCCTAACTCTTATCCTTTTCTTGCAAGATCTTGTTCCAGACCCACCCTTGCTATTTTCACTCGTACCCTTGTCCTAGGATATCTAAAGAACTGTAATAACAAACAACAAGAAAAATAAACATCCTCTGGAAATGGGGATGGAAAAAGCGAGGTTATAAATACAAACTGATAAAAAAAAAGTTAATCTTTTAGATCGCCTTGGAACTTTTCTAAATGCACATACATATACTTAGATACGTATATAAATGCATATCTATTCGGCGTATTTCTCTACAACGTCTTGAATTCATTTCTATCAATACATTTGGTTGCCTCATACTTATGGCGTTGTGATACAATAAGCTGTTTATCTCGCTGTAGAGTAATGGTTAATGAGCCACTCTGGCAGACCATAGCAATTCTCTTGTGAGTTCGATCCTAAGTAATTGCCCCATACTTTTGACAGGCCAAACAGAGCACAGTAATTACGTATTACACAAATATATATGTATGTGCATATATATATATATATATATATATATATATATATATATATATATATATATATACCTAAACATATGTATCAATATATATATATATGTGTGTGTAACATAACTGTTTATATATGTATACATAAATGGAAAAAAACTTAAGTAATATATATTTATGTATATAGTTATTTTTTGTTTGTTTTTGACTTTCTCACAATCGACTTCCCTCTTTGATTATTATTGTTACAACTCAGTGATGTTTTCCTTTTCTTTTTATTTATTTCAACCAGTGTTTATGATTTCCAAGCATCGCTTATTTTTCCTGCTGAGAAAAAAAAATAATCAAACTACTTTTTGTTCTTTTCTGTGGATTTGCGTATTGCGCAAAAATCCAGATTTCTTTCCTCCCCCCACTTTATTTTTCGTTCTCCTTTTCATAGCACGAAGAAATGTCATTTTTTTTTTTGGTCCTTCTTCAGTTCATCTGGTTTTATTTCTGTCCTTTTCTTTTTTCATTTCCACTCACACCTCGGAAGTCAATGCACTCAAACAAACACCATTTCTGTCTTTGTTGGCCTTTCTCTGGAAAGTTTCTTGTAAGGAAAGCAATAGATTGGTCTATCATTCACAAGAAATACCTTAAATTGTGCGGTTTTGATTACTGCAGGTTTTGATGTAGTACGGTTAAGATATTCCTATTCAAATGATACTAAGCATAAGCAATATATATATATATATATATATATATATATATATATATATATATATATATATATATATATATATATATATATATATATATATATATATATATATATATATATATATATATATAGCAATAAATTATAATGAAACCTTAAACAGCGTGGTTTTGGACGGTCCAGAATATTTTTGAATGATAAACGCACAAATCAAGATTTACACAAATCAAGATTTACCTGCGCCTTAATTCATTATTGTGCCAACCAGTAGGATAGTCTACGAACAGGCACTGCCGTTTACGGCCCTATCCTTGAGGAAAACACTCCGAAAATTTTCGTTTGCAAAGGCAACTCATTCATTCATTCATTCATATCTATATTCATACATAAAACCCATGTGCAAAGTCTGTCCAAAAGATATCTAGCTGTATTGAATACAATCCGAACTGGTTGAAAATCCCTGGTCAAATTTGGTTACCAATCAAGTAGAATGCAAACCATTTTTCATGTACCATGCTTGTTTTATTTTTTGTTTTTTTTTTTGGGGGGGGGGTAAAACCTCACATCACCCAGGTCTGTTAGTCCTCGCTCGAGGTCTGATTTATGTGATGCCAGATTAGGCTCTCTTTGACTTTTTTCTCTCCATCGTTGAGAAGCAGCTGATGGTATTCCCGAATCTTTGCAGGCAAGTGTCAGGTCCAAAGGGGGTAGTGTGAAAGAGTGTTGGGGGTTATTTCCCTAATTAGGCTCTGTCTTGTTAATAACAAATGGTGGGAAAAAATGTATATGAACAAGAGACAATTTATACATTGTACCTTAATTATAAAGTATAGGGGAAACAAAGAGAAAAAACACTGAGGAAAATTGCATAAATCGCATTGACAGATATTGGGAAATAGGTGACTGAAGTGACCCCCAAAATTGTTTCGAAAATGTCTAGTATTTAAAGCTGTAATGCTTTCTAAGGCATACATATATGATTATAGTTTTCAAAATCGGCGAGACAGTTTCATGGTAAGCATCTGATGATCCCAACAAGGGACAATTTGTATATTAGACCATGATAAAAAAAATATATGTGAAACAGGGAAAAACATTAAAGAAAATTACATAAATTACATTGATAGATATTGGGAAAAAAGTGACTGAAGTGGCTCAAAAAATCAATAGATTTTTTTAATGTCTAAAGTTTAAAGCTTTGCATGGTCAAAGTCAATGGTAACACCTTATACAAGCTCAGTCAACGGCGTCTCACAGCCGAGTGAGTAACCCGACGGGAGATCATCTTCATGAATGCGCAATAACGCCCCTGTGATTGGTCAGTAAGTTACATTACCATACCGTGCAAACTGTTCTCGAGATATTCAAAATGGGTGGAAAGTTTCCGTTCAGACCGTGTAGGCACGTGTGTGAGTGCACGTGTTAAAACCAGTGTTATTTAATCATGCTCATGTGGACCAAATCAGCGTTTCTTTGAATTTACAGAATAATCTTTTTTATTCTTTTCCCAACCATCCTTATGTAAATATTTATATTTGCTTCTAACATATTTGTCTGATCAATACACTGCATACGATTTCTCAATCAATGGAATATATCAAAGCCCGTTATGGCCAAATCCAGCCAAAGAGTGTTCAATACGCAGAAGGCTCAATCAAAACCACCATTGATCCTTCATCATAGGATTCACGCGAAATTCAGCTCAAAGTGTTGCATCTGTTGCACTATATACGTATGATCATCACCTTTTGAGCGTCCATCCTTTCCCCAAGATTCACCAGAACTTGTGTGGACCGTCACGCCATCTTATTTTTTGTCGGCGATAGTTTTGAATACGATTTCTGGGGGCCCACGTTGTGAGTTATGACATCCGGAGGTTGCTAGTCATCTTTGCAACATGACCAGCCCGTTGCAATTTTAATTGGTAATGAATTCTATGGCTCCTATTTTTTCTCTCTAATATACTCAGCCCTCTTGCAATATCTCCTTGTGCTGTTGAGCATGATTTTCTCAAGTGTACATTGTATCGTTTTCAACGAAGGGTCCATCTTTTGGTTAGGTTCTTTATTTCAGTTCCGTAAGGGAGGATGCATTGGTTGTATACCCTTATTTTTAACAATTACCAAATCTTTCTATTCTTGAGGGATGCATTTGTTGTATATCCTTTTTTTTAAGGAATAATGGGAATCTTTTGTTCATGAAGATTGAGCTTGTTCTATAGAAAGCTTGCAAACCTTACCAAAACTTCTAAACGATTCCTCAAACGCTTTTTGTTTTAAGAATCACGATCATTTTTTTCTGGAAAATATTTGAATCCGTCATTCAGAAAGATAAATATAAAATATAAAGTACAAATCACCGGAGTTTGCTGACCGAAAAAGAATACAAAGGGTGTTTATATAATTTTGAAAAATTCTTGTTCAGAGATCTACCAGAGGAGTGTTGGTTTTCTAAAAGATATTTTGGTACAGAAGTTGTCTAATGTAGCGTATCAGATGTTTGTTTTTTTTTAAATCTGATTAGTAGCTCTGAAGTCTCACATTATCACCAAGATAATTTGTTCAAAAAGTGATATCGAATACCCAAGAAGTTGCTAAAAACGGAAGCAAATCTAATCAAGTAAAATTTTGTCAATCAATGACTGTTAGTTCAATTACGAGGTCTGTTAGGAAAGTATCTAGCCATTTGATTTTATCGAAAAAAAGCCTCCCCAGGGCAATTATACCTCGCTACCTTTCAAAGTAGCCCCCTTAGGACAACGCACACCTATTTCAGCGTCGCTTCTGCTTTTAAAAACAGTCAGCAAATTCTTTTTTCCAAATTTCCACCAGCTGCCATGTTATTTTGTTCATAAAATCGTCCACGGTCTGAATTCTCTTTGGGGAAAATCTATTTAGATTGTACGGGGCTTCACAGACTTGAGTGACGCAAAGCCAAACACTCTCCATATGTGACGTGAAGAATGGGCAGGCGTACTATGGTGGAGCTGCCAGTCATCACTTATGCACAAACCAGAATTTTGAAAACAAAATCTTTTACATAAGATCAAAGTATCATTATTTAATCATAAAAACAACTATTTTGCACGCCATTCAATTAATGTATATTTCTGTTGGTCTTTAACATTCAAAGACCTTTTTTAGGCAATTGAAATCCTCTTTGCTTGTGTCAGTGATACGATGTTTCGGCCGATTCATTTTATGGCCTTCTCTAGGTGTACTTTCTGAATGTGATGCTTGTATACATATTTTTCCAATAATAGTAGTAACGTAATAACTTTAGGTTCGGGTTACGTCTTCCCTTCCATTGTTAGGCGTGGTTTTCCCTACAGCATCCCCGTTGAATAGCAGAAGCCACACCGTGTTGAACTCAGCACATGTCTGACTTCTGTTCACCGCTATCACTTTTGGATAGCGCAATCGAAGAAAGCCGTTGAATGAATCAGCCAAAACGCTGTGTTAAGAACACAATCAACCAGAAGTTCGATGACCAGAAAAAAAATCTTTGAATGCGTATTCCCTTGAGAAAAAATAAAATAAAAAATGCATCTGCTTTTGATACGATAAGCATTTGGAAGAATTTTCGATATCTTGCCTTATTCAAACTGCAGAGTAGACAGCAGGAGATCCATAGAACAAAACAAATTGCCCTGTGAAAGTGATAAACTTTGAGAGTAGATGTTATGTAGGAGAATTACTGACCCTGAATTCATTATGGTTTACTACATCATATTTCCCACTCAAGGATGGGCTTTCGCGTGCAGCAAAATCACTGATCAACTTGCCTGCTTAGGAAAAGTCTTTTTCCTGTTCCAATGAATCATTCAAACAAGCCAGAATTTGTTCCGATTCCAATGATTCATTATTCATGATAAAACAAATCTCTTTTGAATACTGGCAAGTACAGAAAAAAAATATTCCCCATTAGTATCTATTCATCTCAAAACATTGAAGCTAATGTCGAATCTAGCCCTGATTTTCTATTTTGGATTCTCATAAACCCATTTTTAAAGACCAGACTATCAAGCCCAAAGGTGATATTTTGAATTCCAAGCAACACAAAAATGTCAAGTGTTCAAATGCTCACCGATACCCTGTAGCCTGGTTTCAATTTTTTGGGGGGAGACTATAAACGACATACCACAGTCGACAGATAGCATAAGCAATCGAAGAGCTTGGTAAACATTGAGGATATTTCTATGATTTCACTAACGATTGAAAAAAATTGCACTGAAACCGTTTGCATCATCCTTATACATACATACATACATACATACATACATACATACATACATACATACATATATACATACATACATGGTAGTGATGCATAGGACCGGAAACCGTGTCTGACCCCAGAGTCATCACCTGATGAGGGGTTAATTGGCAGCACAGCTGAGGTTTTTACTGAAACATGTGAACAAAACCATTTGAAAACTCGAATGGCACTGAGCAGGTTATATTGCTGGACTGTCATACAACTACAGAACATCGTGACTTGTAATGTAGATCCTGAACGATCATATGCGAGATCGTGGCCGGTCAAAAATGAGATTGCTTGACGATTTAGACCAGTTCAGAAAAGAAAGGCTCCGCGACCGAGAGTTTTGGCGTATTTGGGGGAAGGTTTATGTCCAACGACGGACGCTAACAAGCTGCAGTTGTTGTTGTTGTTGTTGTTGTTGTTGATGATGATGATGATGATGATGATGATGATGATGATGATGATGATGATGATGATGATGATGATGATGATGATGATGCCTGGGACCCTAAAACATGCCTGAGCAGGATTGCAAATTGAGAAGTGATTTTTCAATTTTTAGCCCCTGGGAGTCACACACGAATTCGGGAAAAGAAATGAAAAAGAAACCCACCTCAATCAACAACACTGGACGATGAAAAATGAAAGACTTACTTTTTTTAAAGCATCGAAATATTATAAATACTGGACTCACAGATTCGAAAATACCCCCCTCCATCAGAAAAAAAACAACAAAAAAACAACTAAATTGACAACCTTGTTCCCGACCTCAGGGTCGTCATCTGATCCAGACTTTGTTGGTGGCATAGGTTTAGTGTTTTCAGCAACATACGGACGAAATTATATACTATCAATAAAATAATACATGCAGTTTCCACTGCCGTAGGGGGTACGTTTGGATAAATATAATTTTTTTCATCACGACTTCCACCAAATCCACGAATTGAACTAGAATTATCGCCAACGCCGCTGAGACTGAGTTTGTTCCAGTAGAACCATTTTTTTTTACTGAGGAACTATGGGAAATTTGTTCATACACTTTTCCCTATGACAGTCACGAAACAATTCGAGTCCCAGACTTGATGGGTGGGAGCAAAGAATGTACGAAAACAAATTACTCGTTCATAAATAAGAGATACCAAGAAATGAAGAAAGAAAAAGAGAGAGAGGAAGACAGAAAGGAGAAAATGAGAGACAGAAAGAGAAAGAGAAAGGAAGAGGGGGAGAGAGGAAGCAAAGATGTAATTGTGCATGAGAGAGAGAGGTAGGAAGAGAGGGACAATGGCGTTGAAGAGAGAAAGAGAGGGGGAGAGGGGGAAGAGAGAATGAGAGATACAAGCTTGAAGAAGGAATATTGATGCATTGTATTTTTTCATACTGTGTAAGTAATTTTTAATATCAGAAATAATGTTAGAAAGAATCAAAATCACGAACTTCGACAGAAGGAAAATTCTCACTAGATAAGAATGATGAAAACTCGATATCAGAGTCCATAATTAAATATCCATAGTAGTAAAATTTGAAGAGCAAAAATTTCATCGAAGAATAGATACGATCAGAATGAATTCTATTAATGGCAACACTGGCGTTTCTCACTGGAAAGCGAATAAAATAAAATAAAACACATCTAGAAACATCTAGATTCTAGAGAATCATAATCATAAGAATGAAAACGTCAAGATAAAGTCGACAAACATCAAAATATATTTTTTAGTAGGGCTCTAGTGGAGTACTGATGTCAATGTTCAAGTTTCTAGACAAAACAGCATGACCAGGAGCGTTGAAAAACACAGACACAATTACACACGCTCATATAAAAAAAAAGAACCCTCTTCTACTATTGGAGGTTTGTTCCACAACTTTTTATACTCAGTTTAGAACGCCAAAATTTTAAAAGCGAAATATAAGATTCGGTGTTTATTTTACAGCGAGTGGTTATAGGGGCACTGCGAACCCTGTTATATCTTCTCTTGCAACCCAGTTAACTGTAATTCCAACCACAGCAACCTATAATGAATCAATCTAACACGAGAACGTTCAAAAACTATCCATGTATAAATTAGTGGTAATTGCTTCTCAGCTTTACACTATTTCGGCTTATTTGGATGTCTTTATGGGATCCACCGACTTTTGGATAACGGGAAAAGCTGTTTCTGTTCCAAATTCTTTTTTTTTCTTTGCTTCTGTAAAACTTATATTTTTTGACTTTATTTTCTTCAACTAACGACAAAGACGATTTTAAACTTCCGGTCAAGAAAAAAAAAATAGTGAAAATGAAAGAGAGAAAGAGATATATTCTTCTATTTAGGATGATCTAGATTTTCTTGCCATTTATCTACAAGAATATCTAGATACCATTTTAAAAATTCCCCTTCATAACCAAATTTTAAGATTTTTTTTCTGTTAGAGGAAAAATGTTCGTACATAAGTCCAGATATTCAACAAGCTCATCATCTTGTCAGAGTTGAGTTAGACCCTGGAGCAGCCAAGCCGTTCTTTCTTTTTAGAAAACATCTTTATTTGTTCTTTCTTCTCTTTTTTCAACATCTATTCCTTTCATAGTACTTCCTCCTTTTTATTCTTTCCTCATCTCATTGTCTTTTTTCATTAAACATTCTTTCTCTCTTCTTTTGTCAATTCTTCCTTTTTTATCTATGTTAAACTTAGAAATAGGGGTTGACAACAACAAAAACAAGTCCTAACTAAAATTCGAACTAACGATGAATTGATTGCCAGGCGGCTGTCTCAATGATTTAGCTAAATTTATCTTACCGATACGCAAGGGCTTATTTCATTCTAATAAATTAATACATTAATAAAAAAAAAATATACTTTTTATAATTTTTCTCTAATATATATTTGATAAAAAAGTTGCAGTAATCGTGTTCAGTCTATATAGATGAAGGAGTGGAGTGTGACCCTGAAACAGCCAGGCATTTTTTTCTTTCTTTTTTCTCTTTTTTTTCTTTTTTTTTTCTTCTTTCTTATCGATCATTTTTATTTGCTCCTTTTTTCTTTGATTTATTCACTACAAATCTTTTACTTTCACACGAACTTTATTTTCCTTTCCTTATATCACTTGCATTTAGATCAACACTCTTTTTCCTTCCTTCTTTCCTTCCTTCCTTCTTTCTTTCCTTCTTTCTTTCTTTCTTTCTTTCTTTCTTTCTTTGGTTAATTCTTTGTTTTTTTTCTTTATATCTCCTTTTTTTTTAGGGGCACCAAATGGATGAATATATATTTTTAGTGATAGGAGACCTTTTAAAAAAATTTCGGTCTGTTCACTTTATTTACAGTTGTCCTTCTTCCTCACTTTCTTTCTTTCTTTCTTTCGTTTATTCATTCATTTCTTCCCTCTGTCTGTCTCTATCTGTCTGACTCTCTCTCTCTCTCTCTCTCTCTCTCACTTTCTCCTATTCACCATTTGTGCTTCAGTGCGTATTTGTATCTATTGCTGTTCTTCTTCATCTCCACGCAAAGAAGAAACAGAAGTTGCATCACAATCAGGAACTCCTTCCCTCTTTAATGTTCGTCATTTTTTAAAGATTCTTTATTGAACAACAACCAACACAGAACGCAGGAAAATGTTCCGCACAAGACTGCAACCTCTAAACATACCAAAAGAGCACACTCGATCCTTCAAGCTCGAACTGAAAACAGATTTAGAATTCATACTGAACGTCAACAGCAACAAACATACCTAATGACAGCATCTACAATAGAAGTCGCCACCATATTCAAACCAACGAGCACACAAACCCACCCTTTTTCTGGCCAGTTCTTCTGGATCAAAGTGTTGTATCTGTTCCACGGCATATACCGAGGAGTCGGTACTGACACTTGCCTGTCGAAAGGGCTGGAGAGGGAGTGTGTCAAAGACTGAGTGCGCCGGTGCAAGCGATGACCAATGAAGTTTAACTGAGGCTGCGTTTGCTAAGCGCATAGGGGAGCCTTTGGACTTGTCCTTAGGCTCTCCTATTATTACTCAGCCCAGCTGCGGGGGTCAGTTTCCCCGGAGCAGCACTAGTACCATCAGATTACTTAACAGTAAGTTCGATCCTAGTGTGAGGCAGTATAACAATACTACTAACGCTGAAAGAGGGGAGTACGGTCGATATACCCCCGTCGAATAAATAAAGGGTTCGGTTCGTTACTTCCCAAAAATCTCCCAGATGTTACCTGACGAAGGCCGTAGAGTGCAACGGCCGAAACGTTGTATGAAAAACAACAAAGATGAGGATGGTCCGAATAATAATGGAAATAATAATAATACCTCATCTCAAAAATTCCGAGATATACTACCTGTATTCACACTAAATTCTCATTTTGTTTATTCTCAGTCTATTCGATAGAATGATTATTCTGCATTTCATTTCATTATATATATATATATATATATATATACATATATATATATATATATATATATATATATCACCTGAAAATATTCAAGTGTGGGTGTTAGTCGTTTCAAAAGGTTGGTATATATATATATATATATATATATATATATATATATATATATATATATATATATATATAAGCATCAAAATTGTTACCTTTAAGTGGAAGAGTCCATTGTTACGGACAGAGGAAGAGAGGAAAATCTCACTCTTCATTGTATAAGCAGATTTACAAGCCCGATGCGTGACACTGAAAATGTTATTAATTGACTCCTCTCCCGAAGTAAATTTAATAACGAATGAAAAGAACGATACTGAAAAAAAGATTAAGGTTCCCTCGTAAGGTTCTGAATTTGCATTATTCTCCAATTTAGACTTTTAGATAAGAAGGATGTACTAGTAACTCATCCGTCCAAGAATTTCAATTATGTTTTTTTACGACCTCAACCGTCAGCTCCGAAAACCCTCGGGGGAACACGCTTTCGTGACTTGCAGCATTCCTTTTATTGTCATATGGATTTGAGACTTGAATCCTTCTTTTTTTCATTTATGGTTCCATTTCTATCATTTTTTTTCATCTCAAAGATATTTTTGAGACTTTTTGAAATATTATTATTATTATTATTATTATTATTATTATTATTATTATTATCATTATTATTATTATTATTATCATTATTATTATTATTATTATTATTATTATTATCATTATTATTATTATTATTATTATTATTATTGTTGCAGTGGTGGTGGAGTTGGTGTTATTGGGGGTTAATGCCGTTGTCTCTTCTCAACTTTTTTGTGGGGGAGAGTGTTCTCATTTTCATTTCTTTCAACGTATGCATTTTATTGCCTTCTTCGGGCATTTTCTTTTAAATTGTTCATCTTTCTTCTCATTTAGTCATTGAGTTCTATCCCCATGATAATTCAATCCTTCTTATATCTACTTTTCGCTCTTTTTCTCCTCTAAATCCAAGTTTATAAAAGTTCTGTCTTTTTCATTTGTAAGATCCTCGTAATCTTTTTTCTCACCAACCTATAACTTCTCCCCTTTTCGTTGATTCCTTTCAATTTTTCCTGACCGTTAAATTTTGTGTAAAACCAAACAATCTCTTTTTTTTCCTTTTTTTTCCCTATATTCTGTTGTATTCAAAATTTCTTCTTCATTCTACACTAACCTTGTCTTTCTTTTTCTGTCATTAATTTTGCCTAATTTCTAGTTGGTTCTATCTTCTATCTTTCTTCTTTTCTTTCTTTCTTTCTCTCTCTCTTTCTTTCTTTCTTTCTTTCTTCCTTTCTTTCTTTCTTTCTTTCTTTCTTTCTTTCAGGTCTCCTTCATTCTATTCTCAGCGTTTTATTTCTTTCTAGGCCACGACATATTTCTATGCTTTTCTTTCTTTGTCTTCCTTTATTCGTTTCTGTCTTTGTCTCCTTTTCTTTCTTCTTTTCTGTCCCCCTTTCTTTCTTTCTTTCTTTCTTTCTTTCTTTCTCATTCCCTTACTTCCTCTCTGTGTTTCTTTTGTTCATTTTCCTTTCTTTCTTTAACTGCTTCCTCCGTCCATGTCAGTTTGTTATTTATTATTTCCTTGTTCATTTTCATTCTCGACACGATAACTTTTTGCTTCCCTTTCTAGACCCAAAGCATGCAACTTTATGCCTCGAAATGTCTTCCTCATTCTATACTAGCCCTGTCTTTTATTTTTCAGTCATTAATTTTGCCAAATTTTTAATTTGTTCTTTCTTTCTTCCTTTCTTCCTTCCTTCCTTCCTTCCTTTCTTTCTTTCTTTCTTTTTTTCAAGTTTTTTTCTTCATTCTCTTCTCAGCGTTTTATTTCTTTATTGTCTCGACATATTTTTTCATGTTTTTCTTTCTATGTCTTCCTTTCTTCTGTTCTCCTCTTCCGTCTTCCTTTCATTCTTTTTCTTTCTCTTTTTCTTTCTCTCATTCATTCATTCATTCATTCATTCTTTCTTTCTTTCTTTCTTTCTTTCTTTCTTTCTTTCTTTCTTTCTTTTCCTTTAATCCCTCCACCATCCATGTCAGTCTGTTATTCATTATTTCCTTGTTCATTTCTATTCTCGACATGAAAACTTTTTTGCTCCCCTCTCTACACCCAAAGCATGCAACTTTACGCCCCAGAAGACTTATTCACGAGGACAGAAAAAAACCCCTTACGCCCATTCTGTAGTTTACTGTGTCTTTCACTAGTGAACATCATTTAACGTTCCAGGCACGCATTTCTTATCCAAAATTCATAGTCATCAATTTTTTTACCCCCCAAAGTAGCCTCCCATTGTATGCCACCAATTCCAGCGGTAATAAAAAAAAAAAATGAATAGTCACAAGACTTTTTCTTGAACAATTCCCCCGCGAGACAAATTTGAGAAGAGGGGGAAATGCAATGTCCAACCCGTGGTTTGCTCACTCAAAGTTATAAAAATCAATATATATATATATATATATATATATATATATATATATATATATATATATATATATATATATATATATATATATATATTGGAGAAAGTTTTTGGCTTTTTTTCTTCAAAACTCTGCATTATAGCTAGAAGTATTAAAATAATATACCCATAAAATGTGCTGACTTGAAGAATGCAAAGGAAACAAGGATGATTCACAAAGCAATCATAATCGTGTGGGGTCTGCGGTAAAGCTAAACCAGAAAGTTACCTGATTTCTTTCTTTCCATGCTTTTTTTCCCAATTTTCTCATCGATTTTGATTTGATTTAATCTAAAATATGTGATATTTTAGGGGGCAGGGGGTGATTCAGGAAGAAGGAGGAGTAAGTCCAATGGATCGTTCTCAACATAGTATTAATTGTTAAAACTGATAGGTTTTCCAAAACATTCAGACCTGGATGGATAATTGAAGAATACGTTAATCAAACATTAATGGGTTGTTTTTTTTTGCGTTCAAGTAGGAAACAACACACTCACATACAGTCACACACACAAACACACAGACACAGACACACACACACACACACACACACACACATATATATATATATATATATTCTCCTAAACGGGCATTGTATCCAGTGGTATTCTTTTGGGGTACACTTACAGTTACCTTCACCCTAACTAACGCCTAGCACACACACACACACACACACACACACACACACACACACACACACATATATATATATATATATATATATATATATATATATAGTTTTGCATAGGGCAGGAGTAAAATGCAAGCCTCTTGGTCTGAAACGGAGGTTTTGATCCTACCTCGTGGCACTGGATCGGATATTGGATAGTCTGTAGCCACACTGATGAGTTGTGATACAACAAAACAGCTGTCTGTGGATGACTCAATTATTAATTATTGTATATATGTATAAACACACAAAATACACAAAATAATGAGTAAATACATATTGAGTCATGTATATTTTCATATTTGTTTTATTTACTGTGTTAAATACAGAGATATAGAGCAATTATACAAAAAATTTACATTGTTTAATAACAAAGTTGACTTTGTCACATTGTTAATACGATAATTCAAATAAGAAAAAATATTGAAATAATCTTTTTGATAGTAAAGTACGTTTACTTTGTCGTGGATTAATAACTATAATATATGATTATTAATATATATGTGTACATATTCTAAAGAAATATATACATAATCAGGCAAAACAAAACACACACACACACACACACACATATATATATATATATATATATATATATATATATATATATATATATATATATATATATATATATATATTGTATATAGTACATATTGTACGAATCAGGTTTGCAATATAACATGATATGATATAAGGCAATGTCTGATGTGTGATGGATTTATTTCATAGAGTGCTCGATACATTTAACTTTAAACTACAAGTGTTAAGTTGGTTTGGAGAAGAACTGGAAATGGAGTAGAAAGTATATTTTCTACACTAACACATTTATGTTTCTACTTTGTCAAGGCTTCTTTAGGTGAATCTAAAGAGGCCCAAACAGGGCAGAAACATAAATGTGTTCGTGTAGCGAATCTGCTATTTGTACATACATATATATATATATATATATATATATATATATATATATATATATATATATATATATATATATATATATATATATATATATATATATATATATATATATCCCTATAACATATCCAAAAAGTGTTATCAGATAAAAATGATAGTGTTTACAATGTTTTTTTTTTCTTGTTACTTTTCAAAAAGATATTTATTTTCAGTTCTCGTATAGAATTTAGATAAATACCGCATATGAGTCCGTTATCCTGCAAAAGATTGGCACCACGTCTTCTCCTGCGAAGAATGGCTCAATATATTTCTTCAACAAAGAATGGCTTAATATTTATTTCTGCGAAGAATGGCTCAATATTTTCCTACAAAGTATGGCAAAATATCCCTTCTTGTAAAGAATAGCTCAATATTTTCTGCAAAGGATGACTCAATATCTTTTTTCTGCAAAGCATGTCGTAATATCTTTTTCTACAAAGAATGTCTCAATATCTTTTTTCGGCAAAGAATGTCTCAATGTCTTCTGCAAAGAATAACTCAATATTTTCTCCAAAGGATGTGTCAATATGTTTCCCAGTTAAGCATGTCTCAATAGCATTTTTTTCTGCGAAGAATGACTTAATATTTATTTCCGGAAAGGATGGCTCAATATTTTCGGCAAGTAGTTGCTCGATAATTACTAAGTTTAGTTCGACAAACCATCCCACAAGGATTAGAACATTGCTCCACCTATCTTCCCAGCAGAGACAACCTGTCTACCAAGAGGTAACCATCATTCAAATTCATTCCAATCTAAACTGGGCTCGAACACCAACCCCTGACACGTCTGTAACTATTTCACTCACAAAGCAGACAATCGATTTTTTAGGTTAAACATTATTCTAAACCTGATTTATTTTCTCAATTACGTTCATAACCTCCAAGATCTTATCCCCCCCCCTTATATTCTTTTTAATGTTCCTACCCAGTCAGCTCTTTCCTCTCTCTCATTCTTCTTTCTTCAAAGATTTTCTTCAACGCTTATTCTGTCCTTCTTTTTGCACTTTTGATAACTTTTCTTATTTCGATTACCTCACTTGTTCTACGTCTTCGTACCCTTTTCTGCCTTCCTTTATCGAAAACTGTCAACTTTAACTATCACCAAATTGTTAACATAGATTTGTTCAATTTTCAAGTGAGTCTGGCTGGCTAGCTATTAAAAGAAGCTGGAACGTAGAAAATATACCCCTTATAATGTCTAAAAATGAATCTTTTGTGTTTTCCTGATTTCCCCAAATAGGTTTTTAGAGGATTTCAATTTATGTTATAAATTTCTGCTAAATTGGTTACTTTGTTTGAATTCACACTTTTTTTCATAATTCGGGAGAGAGCCAGGAGTAAGTAAATTATTCATTGATCACTCTTTTTCCCCATTTTTCAATTTTTTTAATTGATCACCCCCAACACAGCATGCCGCCAAAATACATTGGTCACTTGACAGTTTCTATTGATTGACTAACCAGACTTGTTTTCTCTTTTTATTTTGCTTCATTTCTTTCATTTTCTCACCAGTTTTGTTTTTTCTCTTCTCCTAAGTATTCTCTGTACTCTCTTTCTTTCCCTCTCCTCTTCTCTTTCGTCTTTTTTCGTTCTCCATTCAGTCTCTTCTTTCTTCCTTTCTTTTTTTCTTTTCTTACTATCGACTCTTTCCGCTTCTTTTCTCTCTTTATTTCGTTCTCAAAATCTCTTTTTACCCTCCTGTATTTTCCGTCTTCTTGTCGCTATTTCTTTCTTTTCTCCTTACTTTCTCTCTCCCGTTCTTTACATTTATTTTCCTCTCTCTCTTTCCTCAATTTAATTCTCACATTTATAGCCACAAATCAATGAGCGAATCAAAAGTCTTCCATTTTAGTACCTTATCATTCCATTAAAAGTCAACAACATTCAATCACCAACCACAATTTTTCAGCGAAGCAACCAAGAAATTAAATCATCGGTCATAAATCTCAAATGAACGGTCAAATTATTCGAGCCCTTTCATTAATTTGTGTAATTAATATAATAAATTGGTTTTCAATGTTTTGATTATTGGAAACCTTTCCGTCAGACAGATCTAAATAGAAAATAGATATTTTGGGTTTTCTACCAACGGTACTCTTCGTGTGAATGAGATCGTGAAAGCGAGAGCAAGCAAGACCAATTACGCTTGCGATTGCGCATGCGTGTGTGCTTGAATGTGTGTTTGTATGTATCTTTGTCTGTGTGTGCTTGTGCGTGAGAGTGTCAGTGTGCATACGCTTCTGATTTCAAGTCTGAAGGCTGCAGAATAGCTAATGGTTGCACACGAGTTCGTGTCTGTATTTTGTTTGACGGGCTGTTTTAATAATTCTATCGGACTATTCTCCGCGTCTGTATGTTCATTTATTCACGAGGTTTCAGACGTGGACCCCCAAGCAATCGTTAGGTGTTCTTTGTTCGTGAATGTGGAATCACTTTCTAAAACAGAGTACATCTGACGTATCTGGAGGTTACGCGACCGAAACGTTGTAAATAAATGAATGTATTGGCAAGGATTATTGCCTCACCATATCATACAATGATTACACACGGAATTTTATATGCCAAATTGTTGATGAATATAGCAAGAGAAATATGGGGGAGCTGCGCATACCCGTTGTTGGAACTCTTCTCTCTTTTCCCATGTATATATATATATATTCTGCGTAGGGCCAGGGTAAAATGCCAGCCTCTGGGTCTGAAGCAAAGGTTTTAATCCTACCTCGTGGTGCTGAATGAGATATTGGTTAGTTTATTGCCACACTGAAGAGTTGTAATACAACGAAACAGCTGTATGAGCTATGGAACTGGACTGTCAGTAAGGCTGAATTTAAGCGATATATCTATTTAAAGATGAATTCCCCATCCACCAGAGTGCTCTATTTCTATGGAAGAGCATTGCATAAGCTTACAATAGATAAGTTACCTCACTTAAAGAGTGTTCAGCCCTGAATAGAGGAGCATTAATTATTGTGTCATCCACAGACAGCTGTTTCAATGTATTACATCTCTTCAGTCTGGCTATAGACTTTCAATTATCCCATCCAGAACCACGAGGTAAGATTGACGCTTTAGCTTCAGACCTGGAGGCCGATATTATACCTCTGAGCTACGAAACTGTACAATCAGTAAGGCTGAATTTAAGCGATGTATTTATTTACGGATAAATTCCCAATCCACTAGAGTGCTCTATTTCTATGGAAGAGCATTGCGTAAGCTAACAATAGATAAGTTACCTCACTTAGAGAGTGCTCAACCCTAAATAGAGGAGCATTAATTATTGTGTCATCCACAGACAGCTGTTTCAATGTATTACATCTCTTCAGTCTGGCTATAGACTTTCAATTATCTCATCCAGTACCACGAGGCAAGATTGACACCTTCATTTCAGACCCGGAGGTCGATATCCAACCTCTGAGCTACGGAACTGGACGGTCAGTAAGGCTGAAATTATGCGGTGTATTTATTTACAGATGAATTCCCCATCCACCAGAGTGCTCTATTTCAATGGAAGAGCATTGCGTAAGCTAACAATGGATAAGTTACCTCACTTAGAGAGTGCTCAACCCTGAATAGAGGAGCATTAATTCCCGGATTTTCCATTTCTCCCAGGTTTATTCTTTGGTCTTTTTGATCTTTGGTATCCATTATCCGATAAGTTTTCCCATCCGTGTTTCAGTTGATTGGCTCTAACGTTGATTGGGGGATAGGGGTGTCTCAAGAATAATTGATGTCCCTTGGCAAAACACTGAACAGGGTTTTGCCTTTGGTGTCGTAATGCTGAACCTGATTTCAAGATGTAAGTTTGGGTTTAGAGAAGTTCCTCTGTAGCTTGATAATACAAACCTTTTTTCATTTTTAAATTGAATTCTTTGGACCACTGAAATAGTGAGATTCAAGCATCTTCTCAGTTGTCCCATGCGATAAGACACCTCTGCTGAGAGATTTGTTTGAATTTCAAAGTGCCATATCAACAAGATGAGTACTGTTGAGAGTTCAGGAGTATAAAAAGGAATTGGTCTCGAGAGAATCATGCTCAACCTTACATGGAGAGATCATAAGACAGCATAGTACATCAGGAAGAAAACAGGAGTCCGACATATCATAGAAATTATAAGAAAAATAAAATGTCTATGGACAGGCCATGTTGCAAGAATGGCAGACAACTGATGGACATCACAACTCACAACATGAATCTCCAGAGATCACATGAGAAAGTTGAGGCCGACAGAAAACAAGATAGAGTGATGAACGAGACAAATTCAGGAAATACTGGCTCAGCGATGCCCATGATAGAGAATTGCAGCAAGTCCTGGGAAAGGTCTATTTACAACGACAGACTTTTCAAGACTGATGATGATGGTCTTACTTGATCACTAATGAGAGCCAATGGAATCCACCGATCACTATTGGTGTGAAAGCTGAACAGTTACAGAAAATAGCACCTCTGAGTTGATCACTTAATATAATCCGTTATGTGACCAACGTCTTTTGGTAGCACGCCAGTTGGGAGTGATAAACTAAAACATAGAAAAAGGGTTAATCAATGCAATGAATAAGTCACTTTTCTTGTCTTTTGATGGGCAGTGATCAATAAAAAAAATTTGACTTTTCAAAAAGCGAACGTGAACACAACTGAACGTGAACAATTTTTTCAAGACATAAATAATGAGTAAATGTTCAAATTTTCAGCCATGCAGTTCAACTGATGCCACCTGTACGTGTGGTACATACATATATCATCAGCCAGCCAGACCATCTTAAAAATAGAAGAAACCTATGCTGACAGTTTTGGTTCACTGTTTCTAACAATAATCAACCATACAAAAATCAAATGTAAGTGCCAAGAAAAAAAAATTGTTTCAGAGAATGAAACACACGAAATTCTCTCAGACTTCAAGATCTACACGGATCACCCAATCTAGGCCAGGAGACCAGATCCTTTGGTAGCAAACAAGGAGAAAAGAACTATTATGGATTTCACCATCTCTGCAGAATATAGTGCCGAAACGATCCAGCACTACTGCAGTCAGCAAGAATACGAAAGTGGGTTCTGGAGTATCAAGATAACTTGCAGTCACTTGATCTCAAATCGAAATCACCAGTCCCTTCTAGTGTGGAATCTCAAATAATAATAATAATAATAATAATAATAATAATAATAATAATAATAATAATAAATGAATCACCATAGCCTGTACATGTTCGGGAATGTACTCTCTAAATCTTCAAAAAATACATCATTTGATCTTAAATAATCAGAAAAAAAAGACAAAAAGCACATCATTTGTACATTGCAGTCCCTAAATGGCCATAGCAACAGAAAAATCAGTTGTAAAAAACCCCAACAAACAAACAAAAAACAAGAAACGTTTCTCGATGGTGTCATGTAGCGTACTCGAGCAAACTTCTTTGGTCAAACGCCTCCAAGTGTGACACTCACAACAAGCACCCTCAGATATGAACATAGAGAGGAGAATCTGTCGACCACTTGACTTGTTGGTCGATTGGGCCATATAATAATAATATGAAGGAGAAAATAAAGAGGGAATATCTCAGAAGGATAAGGAAAATATTAGAAACCAAATTAAACAGCAGAAATCTAATAAAAGGAATGAACACCTGGGCTGTATCAGTAGTTAGGTATATAGGACCATTCCTAGGATGGACAAAGGAAGAGCTCCAATCAATGGATAGGCGAACAAGGAAACTTATGACGATGCATAAAGCATTACACCCTAGGGATGATACAGATAGACTATACGTTAAGAGAAAAGAAGGTGGTAGGGGGCTCATCAGCATAGAAGACTGTGTCCAGAGAGCTAAAACAGTCCTAGAAAGATATGTGCAAACAAATAGCGAAGAAATCATAAAGAGCGCGAGAGATAGTGCAACAAACAATAAAGTAGAAAACAATAGAACAGTACAGCAAGCAAGAAAAGAAAGATGGGAAGGGAAAAAATTGTACGGCGAGTTTAAAAGACAGATACAAGATATAGCAGACGAGAAATCATGGACGTGGTTACGAAAGGGGAACCTTAAGAGAGAAACAGAATCGCTCATCATGGCAGCCCAAAACAAAAGCATAAGGACAAACTACATAAAAGCAAAAATCGACAGAACACAGACAAACAGCAAATGCCGCATGTGTGGTGAAAGAGATGAGACAGTAAACCACATAACTAGTGAATGTAGTCAACTCGCCCAGAAGGAGTATAAGCATAGACACGATAGAGTAGCAACGATGATACACTGGGAACTAAGCAAACAAATGGGATTCAACCATGTGGAAAAGTGGTATCAGCACAAGCCAGAGGCAGTCTTGGAGAATGACAACCACAAACTACTCTGGGACTTTGACATCCAAACTGACCACCTCATCCAGGCGAGAAGACCGGACTTAGTAATAGTAGACAAAAAAAAGAAGGCCTGCCAAATAGTAGACGTTGCTGTACCTGCAGACCATAGAGTAAAAAAGAAGGAGGGTGAAAAAAAGGAAAAATACCAGGACCTAGCAAGGGAGTTAAGAAAAATGTGGAACATGAGAACCAGGGTAGTACCGGTCATAGTGGGCGCACTAAGAACTGTCCCCAAAACGCTGAGGGAGAGACTGGAGGAGATCGGGATTAGGGGAAGGATAGAGACCGTACAGACCACAGCACTACTGGGAACTGCACGGATACTGAGGAAGGTGCTAGAGATATAAGTACTGCAACGAATAGTAGCTCTGTCATGATATGCGAAAGAGGGAGGAGACATTACCTGAAGACCTGAGGAGACTTATTGTCACTCAGCCTTCAGCGATAACCACTGGGCAACCGGTGTGAAACGGTAAATCGCAGAATTACTGTGACCTATGAGTACTAGGAGAGGAGGGCTGGAGACTTGAGGAGACTTGCTGTCACTCAAACTCCAGCGGTTACCACCAGGCAACTGGTGTGAGATTCCAAATAATAATGATAATAATAATAATAATAATAATAATAATAATAATAATAATAATAATAATAATAATAATAATAATAATAATAATAATAATAATAATAAATGAATCACCATAGCCTGTACATGTTCGGAAATGTACTCTCTAAATCTTCAAAAAATACATCATTTGATCTTAAATAATCAGAAAAAAAATGACAAAAAGCACATCATTTGTACATTGCAGTTCCAAAATGGCCATAGCAACACAAAAATCAGTCGTAAAAAACCCCAACAAATAAAAAAAAAACAAGAAACGTTTCTTGATGGTGTCACGTAGCGTACTCGAGCAAACTTCTCTGGTCAAACGCATCCAAGTGTGACACTCACAACAAGCACCCTCAGATATGAACATAGAGAGGAGAATCTGTCGACCACTTGACTTGTTGGTCGGTTGGGCCATATAATAATAATAATAATAATGATAATTATAATAATAATAATAATAATAACAACAATAATAATAATAATCATAACATCAATAATAATAATAACAACAACAATAACAACAACAACAATAATAATAATGATAATAATAATGATGATGATAAAAGCTACAGGAAGTAATTAAAAGGCCAGTGAGCATGTAAACATCGCAATTATTTGATGACTTTTTAATGTCATTTCTTTTTTGATAGCTCGAGAAAGATTTTGGTGGGAAGTTTTGTGATTGATAAGCCAAGCTAATTAATTAAATTAACGGCGGAAATGAGCAAAAAAGAAAAGACGAAGAGAGTTAAGAAAATCAACATAGAACATAGAAAAACATGATTTTTCTTGAGAAGATGAATTGAAGAGCCGAGAGAAAGAAGGAAATGAGAGAAGAAAGGAAATAACTTTCAAGAAAAATATGAGGAAGAAAGGGAAAAGAATGGGAAAGAGAGAGAGAGAGAGAGAGAGAGAGAGAGGAGGGAGAGAGGAAGAAACAAACAAACAGGAAAAGAATGAAAGAAACTAAAAAGAAACCGTCTTTTGGCATCATGCCCTGTTGGAAGGATCAATTAAAAAAATGGAAAGATAGGTGATCAATGGGTAATTTATTTATTTCCCATTTTGTTGGGGAGTGATCATCAAAAAAGTCTGAATTTTCAACAAAAAAAAAAACAAGCTGAGGATCAATTTAACATAAAATTACATTGCAAACTAAGCCCACATAAAAACCTATTACGGGGGTGGAATTTTCAATAATAGAAAAAAAATGCTTTTACTAGACATAATAAGGTGTATACGTTGGAATATTCAGTCCTCTAGCTTTATTGGTCCATCCAGTACTTGTGATGCATACATTCATAGCCTGCCAACCAGACCAAGTTAAAAACGGAAGAAACCTATGTCGAAAGTTTTGGTTGATGATTTCTAAAAATGAAAGAAAGAAATAGCAAGGGAAAGAAATAAAGATATTCATATACGTGCCACTCTGGAATTAGGATTTTATGAGTATAACACTGTATATAGTCGTGAGTGAGTCTTTGCATCTTTTGGTTATTCAAAGCTTTCATTTTAACCACAAATGACATTAGAAAAGGGAAATAAGGTGAAAAAAATAAAATAAATGGAGAGAAAGAAAGAAAAATATTAAAAGCACGAAATGAGCAAAAAAACAAACAAAAAACGAAACAAACAAAGAGTAAAGGAAGAAATAAGCTTAGGGTTAAACTTTATTCCAACTGAAGATGATAGTTGTAACTTTTGTATCATAGATAATAAATTGAAATACAAATGCTTATTGCATAAATGTGTTTATCATAATGGAATAAGCCTTTACGTATACGTATTGTACATTTCTGTTAACATCTAAGACATCTCAACTTAGCTCAGTCAGTGAGACATCTTCCCACCCATGAGTTAGTGGTAAGTCAAATTAATGTGAGGATGTGAACTGAACACACCTCGTCCAGATAGGGATTGTTCTTGTTGTTCTTGTTATTGTTACGGTATAAGATTAAGGTTAACTCCAGAATCCATTAAAAAGCTCAAATCGCAATGTGCTGGCTATGTTGCAAGAACGTCAGGCGTCAGCCGAACGCTGGACGTCGCGACGCACAACATAGATCTCCAGAAACTGAGGCCATCAAAAAATGAGATAGTGTGACGATCTGGATAAGTTTAGAAAGTACTGGTTCCGCAACACCTATGGTAGCGATGTCTGGCTAATATTGGAGATGGTTTATGTCCAACAACAGACTCTAAAACTGAGAAATGTCTTTGCAGTTACACATCGTATTATCTTTTTCGCAGTCTTCCATACATATAAAAACCATTGTCACCAAGTTTGTTCGTTTGTATGTTTGTCTGTTCACTTCACGCAGGAGACATAAATTTTACCCCCTTCCCCTTTTTAAAGGTGAGATAAAGAGAAGAAGAATGTTTCTCAAAATGATGGTAAAATAGGAAAATTAAAAAATATCAATCTTTTCATAGATAACTTGAACATCCTGTCATTTTTACGAGTACTTCGCTATTTCAATATTAGAGCTTTAGGAAGAAATTTGAACTCAATTAGCTGACTCTGTTTTCTGTGCCGTTAACGACAAACCATGATCACAAGAGACATAGAAAGGGAAAGCGAATTATTATACACGAAAGTATAAATTAAAACTTAAATAAGGAACAATACTGGTTGATTCAGGGTCAAACTATACTCTGACGGGAACTTGAATGACTTATCAGTTAAGAAAATATTCAAACGGTTTTGTTTACTTGAAAAGGTCTTAAAATTTGGCTATAAAATAGTATCTGGATATTATTCTGGATAAATGTCATAAAAATCTAGATAAATCTCGGTATGATTTGAGGCAATTCTTGATCCCAAATAAAAAGGTGGCCTGTAAAGGAAAGGGGAATCTTCCAATGTGATTGAAATTAAATTCCATACTGAATCACTGCTTTCTCATTAGTCTTGGAGAGTTTCTCATTCCGGCGAATATCATTGTCGGTGGCTTTATTATTGTCATTGTTGTTACCAGAGGAAAACCCCAATTTGGGCATGAGCTTGACAAAAGAAGGCGGCAAAGAATAAATCGCATTCTTCTAACATCGAAGTATGAAAATCGTCGCCCGATTCCGATTGTTGGTAAACTTGCATCCAGTTCTATATTTTTTTTTTTTCAGAGTTTTCTTCGGAACCTAGATTTTGTAAAGGCCTGATAAAGCAAACTGTTGTTTGTTTAAAACTTTAAAGATCTTTGAACACGTTCCGAATGGCAATCTCTTATTGCTGTCGGAGAAATGATAAACAAATTCCAACGAGCCAAGGAGATCACGTTGATATAGCATGTTTACATCAACAAATACACCGGAAAAGTCCATCGTTAGTGGGCACAGAGATAAAGGTTTATATAGCATTTTATTCACCTCGCCATAAAAAAATGTGCCGTGGCTGATCGGTTAGCAGCGAGGTAAATGAACTCGGTGACTGGAGACTTGTACTGGCATTAATGCCCTTTGGTAAATCATGAATTCGTTTCCAATCCTCCGTCAGCTATGGATAAAAAAAAAAGTGTATGGTTAAGTGAGTTACACCATTTCAGTTCTTTGTCACCTCTATTTCACACAAGCTAGCTGAGTCAGACAAACTTGTAATATATAAAGCCCGGGGACGGGACGGCTGATGTCGTAGCCAATGTAAGAGCAATACTTTACTATTCTACGTGGTCAAAATGTGTTGAAGTCAATGTAAGAGCGCAAAATGCATAACGCCTAAATTCCCTAGTCTCCGTAAAGAATCTTACGAAAGTTTCAGTGGGAGTCTGACCCTCCCCATTCAAAACAATGGGGAGGTGTTGCTCTGGGGCAATATATACTATTCCATGCCAAAGTCCCAAGTGCAACTCTCTGTACATCTAAGAAGTGTCCTTGGGGTTTAATCAGTTTTTAATTGCTCGTTCAGTCAGTGAACCGTAGTGTGTCGTTCGTAAGCCTTACGAAAAATTTAGCAGTCAGAAAAATTATTTCCACATGATCGTACAGAAATGAATATCGGTCATTGTTCAAACACTTGGCTTTTTTTAGAGGAAATAATTGCGAGCAATGAAACATATATTTGTGGGCCTGGAAGAGGGGGTGCTTGGCTCACTGAAGAACCCATCCTCGAACATTTAGAGCAGAGTTTCCAAAACAGAGTGCCACAGACCCAAGGGGGTTCACAATCTTATTGCTGGGGGTCCCTGAGCAGACCTTTTAAAAGCCTGGAATCTATGAACTTTTTAAAGGCCCACCAGGAAGCTCGGCTCTTTGATGGGACCCCTCCGATATTTACTGCGATTTGTTATTTTACAACGCCATAAAGATGCAGTAGGTGAACTTCTATTGAAAACCTTTCAGGGGCCCCATCCATTGTTGGCTATGAGATTATTTTTAAATCATGCCATCTGCTCCCTCTAATTAATCCTAAGATTCTCTAAGAGGATCCCAAATCTGGATCAGGACATCAAGCCAGGAAAATATTTTGTGTGTTTGTTGGCATTCAAACGGAATTATTCCCCTTTACATGTGTTGTTGGAATCTAGACCAATTGTTACTACGGGAAGTTACGGTGAGCAACTGGCTCGTTCGAATGACACATTGGTACAAAATACATTTTTTCTGGTCAAGAATATGGGTATATGATTTTGTAAATTCGACGAGATGAATGATCATGAAGATGGGATGAGTAGTTCTCCTGGATGTAGCGATGCAATAGACCTATCACCTTCTGTCAATTGCTTGTTTCAGGGCCCTTGAGGGTAAGGTGCAGATGGGATCCGGACGGACAAGGGCAACTCAAGAGTTTTCTTGGAAGAGCTAGTATCGAAACTTCTAAGTCAATACGAAATGCCCGTAAATGAAATCTGATGACTCAAGCATTTAGTAGCGACCGTATAGTATTGAATGTTAAAAGGGATATAGCAGATGAAAGCAGGTGGCTAAAGGACGAGGGTGTTTCTGCAGTGTGTGGGGTACAGGAGAGGAATAGCTTTGCACAGCATAGAAAAACTTCTCTCGGGGGCCTTTGCTTGTTTCGATCCTTTTGTAATATCAATGGTTGTGAAAATCCCAAGATATAGACAAAAAAATTCCCAAAGAATTCGTTGATTCAAAACTAAAATCGTTCTTTTATAATGGCATACACAACTTACATGAAAAATGACATACGTTCAGAGGAGGCCAGGAAAAATACATTGATCATTGAATCATTCTGCTACAGACTGATCTGAATTTTGAAAAAAATGATTAGGAAAACACGAAAACCCACACAAAAACGATGCAGGGAACATCATCGACCAAATATGAAATATACTTACCTGGAAAGTGAGGCAAGCTCATAGAATGTTAGGGAACATAGTTTGATAACTGAAAAATGATCCTGTTAATTGATATGAAGTAGGGATTTCTTTCAGAAAGGTGCTGGAAACTTTTGCATCAATGAATATCAGGATTCCAACGTTGTGTTCTACATAATCAACATCAGCCTTTCAAAGTCATTTGATGGACATACACGTTTGCCAATATCCGCAAGTTCTCTCTCCCTGCCAAGCATCACGGTGTCAATACCTCCTGAAATTGTCTAAATTATCACACCCTAGAACACAAAACAGTACAATGTACTTACTACTGTTTTACACACAGAACATCTTTTGTTTTCCTTGTGTTTGAATAACATCAAAGAAGAAGAGGCTTATCTTATATTAAAACTGGGTGTTCCTATTCAGAATTGTGTGTATTTTGAAGACTGATGCTTGTTAAGACTCCAAGACCGGCGTCTGTCTGGAATTACCTTTGATGTCTCATGTCAAATATATATATATATATATATATATATATATATATATATATATATATATAATCTTATGCTTCACGTACCTTTCTTTCCTTTCCATTTTTCTTACCGTCTTTTGTCGCTCGTATCCAATTTTTTTCCTGATTTTCCTTTTAGAGGCATCCTTTGCTCTTAATGAGAGGCTCTGTCCGACGGTCAGTCAATCTGTAGGTCAGCCCCATGACTTTTTCTCAGCAGCTTCAAATCAGATTTTTTTGAAACTTTGTAGAAAGGTGTGCTTTAGTAAGATGTTTTTCTCAATAAAAAAAAATGTTCTGGAACACGTGATCAGTCAATAACGGCGTTTAAACCCAATGTTCCAAAATCAATTGTCTTTGCTGTTTCGAGTCAGATTTATTTGAAAATTGAGAGAAAGGTGTTCTTTGAAAACATGCTACTTTTCTGAAATAACATCTCACTCAGGGTTACATATCTGTCAATAATAGCATTCAAACTCTGTTTTAAAATCGATTTTCTCATCTGCTTAAAGTTTAAATAAAACGTATAACTTGATAGAAAGGTGTCCCGTGATAAAATGCTTATTACCGAAAATGATCTCCCACACGGGATCACGTGATGAATAATGGCCCTTAAACTTTATAGTAGACGACTCACTGAACTTGTTGATTCATTTATTTTATCTTTCTTTCATTTTTTCATAATTCTGCTCATTTTTATATGTAATTATTTCTTTCTTGCTCTCTTACCTTTTAATCCTTTCTTTCTTTCTTTGATCCCTTTTAGATTTCTTCTTTTGAACAAGTTTCCTCGTTCTTTTCCTTTGTTGATTTTTCTCTTTTCTGTTCAATTTTCTTTCCTGTTTCATTTTTCACGTTTTTCCATTCTTCTCCCCCAATTCATACCATCTCCGATTTTCCTTTTTTTGCTGTCTTTTTGCTATTTTCTTCTCTTTTCCTTTCTTTCTTCCTTTGTTACTTCCTTTCTTTTTTTCTTTCTTTTTTCGTTGTTACTTTCCCCTCCTATTTTTCTTTCTATTGCTCAAGTTATTTCTTCTTTTCCTTCTTTCCTTCCTTCCCCCTCTTTCTTCTTTCTTTCCTTCCTTCTCTTTCTTTCTTTCCTTTTTTCTTTCATTTTTTTCCACCCAAAAGCCTTTCCACTTTCCTGTAGTTCGATTAACAGTCTTTTTATGTATTCTCTTTTTTCCAGATTTTCTATTTCTTTAATTATTTTGCTTTCTCTCTTGGTTTTCTTCTTTCTTTTTCTCTTTCTTTCTTTTTTCTTTCTTCCTTTCTTTTTTTTTCTCCTTTTCTCCCTCTCATTCTTTCCATGCACACACTTGCACTCTGTCATCTTTTTTCTGTTTTCTCTTTTTCTCTCATTCTCTCTAATCTCACCCCCTTTTTAAATTTATTATCTGTTAGGTTCTCCTCCCACGTGTTTGTCCATTCAACTCAAGAACTTATGGCCACACCCCTCATCCTTGCTCCCCCAGCCAAACACCCGGTCCACCCCATTTTAATGAATGGGTCTGAAGTACGTTGGGTGGCGGGGAGACGGGGAAACATTTAGAACTGGGGATGGTGTAAGGTTCTTTACATCGTATCTTCGGTTATGGGCGGAGAAAGGAGGGAAGCCTTGAATTATGTTCGGAACTTTTAACGACATCGTGAAACAAAAATTAAACAACAATTAGTTTTGTGCTTGTTTGATTTATTCCTTTGTTGTTTATATCGTTATTTGTGTTATTACATGTTATTTTGTTTTGTTTTCCGTTTGTTTGTTTTCCAGTGTCCTCTTGTCACACGCACGATCTACGAGCACTAGCAACATCAGTCACCCCAAAGCGATCATCACCAGCAGCAGCAGTAGCAGTAGCAGTAGTGGCCATTCTGGGACCTCTGCAAGACAAAGGTCTTTCTCATCCCCATCCTTGATGTCAGCGAATGTGCTGGACTCTGTCAAACCTTCAATCTCATCCTTCAAATCTCGTCTTTTCCTACAATGTTTACTGCCCCATGAACCCCAACCAGTTAACTTTTTGCTTCAACCATTGCCATCTATTCTTTCCAAGTATCCAACCCATTTCCATTTTGTTCCCTAATACTCATACCTAATATAATTCACTCTTGTCGTCCCTTTGATCCATAGTTATTCCTTGTATTGCTCTTTCCGTGGCTCTCTGTATGATCATGAGTTGGTTTTCAGCTCATTTTGTTATTTTGCATCCGTAGGCCATAGCGGATATTACGTATTCATTCTATATTTAAATCATATTTGAACTTTGAGCACATCGGAAGGTATTCTCTAATATATCCCTATTCATACCAAATGCTTTCCAACCGATCATATTCAGTCTTAAATCTATTGATACACGTTCAAGTTGATTACAACGTGAAATATAATTTTTATTTCTGGGCAAAGATTGCATTTTTTGTTTCTTGGGTGTAGAAAGTATAAGAAATGACTATTATTCCCTCCAAACTTTGCTTTCATGATAAGGATAGTGATATTTATAAGCCAATGTTTTGCTTATACTTCATGTGATTAAAAATGAAACAATGGAAATTTATTAGAATTCTTATTATCACTTTTTAAAGAAAAACACATTGCTGATCAATTAAAGACTTGTACGAAAATTGGTGACTTATGCAAAAAAACTAAATTGCAAATTGCACCACCCACTCGAGACCTATAAAGTGCTCACACTATTTTTCTCTCTCAATCTTCTCACCTTAACACATAAACTGCACAACTTGACAATTCAACTCCCTGCCACAGACCGATTCACTCTTTTGAAAAATGAGCTGATGGGAAATGCATTTTTTGATCCTTTGAGAGACTGTTCACTTTTGCTTAATGTTCAGAAGACTTGGGTTTCCACTTCATAAAATTTTAGAAAAGAAACGACAGTTCTGGTTAGTCATTCAATAGAAACTGTCAGGTGACCATTTTTAGCAGTTTGCAGTGTTAGGGTGATTAATTAAAATTGTAAAAAGGGTGACTAATGGACAATTTGCATCTTTCACTCTTTGTTGTGCAGTGTTCACTAAAAGAATCTAAGTTACTACTCTCACCTTTTGTTGGGCAGAGATCACTAATGCAGTCTGAATTTTTCAAAAAACGAAGCATGATCCCTGCCGGGCATAAGCAAGGAATCCATTTAGCATAAAATCACATTGCAAATTGTACCACCCAATGAAAACCTATTTGAGAAGGGGTTGAAAGAACGTTAGTTCTAGACATAATAAGTTGTAAATGTCAAAATTTTCAGTCATCTAAGGCGAATAGTACGGCTAGTATACGTTATGCATACATGCATTGCCAATCAGCCAGTTTGCCTCAAAAACTGAAAAAACCTACGTTGACATTTTTGTGACGGTTTGGGTTGACAATATCTAATGATTAAAAACACACTGCGTAATCAACAAGATCATAAAAGTACTGTGGCTCATGACGTCATTGAGTACGCGACAGTGGGAGGCGTTTTTTTTGCATGAGGACAAGATTGTCTGATGGTGAACGGTGTCCAGGGAGACACTTCTTATTCCCATGATTAAGCATGCACATGGCACATTATTTAGTTCACACATGTGTGTCTGTGCGTCGTTCAGTCGATTAGAAAACGATAATTTGGTTTATGAAACAAAGGTCAAAAACACAAAGCTGAAAAAAATGTACTCACTAGATGTCTCTAGGAAAATGAATCTCCCTGGAATCCCCCAAGGAAGACGGAATCGGGCAAGGAATCACCTCGTTGGAAAGTTTTCAGAAGAATAAGGCAGAGAATCACCTTAGGTTGGCAAGTTTTCAGGAGAGTAAGGCGGAGAATTAACTTAGGTTGGCAAGTTTTCTGGAGAGTAAGGCCGAGAATCACCTTAAGCTGGCAAAGTTTTCTGGAGAGTAAGGCCGAGAATCACCTTAGGTTGGCAAGTTTTCAGGAGAGTAAGGCCGAGAATTACCTTAAGTTGGCAAGTTTTCAGCAGAGTAAGGCGGAGAATTACCTTAGGTAGCCAAGTTTTCAGGAGAGTAAGGCCGAGAATCAACTTAAGTTGGCAAGTTTTCGGGAGAGTAAGGTGGAGAATCACCTTGGGTTGGAAAGTTTTCAGGAGAGTAAGGTAGAGAATCACCTTAGGTTGGCAAGTTTTCAGGAGAGTAAGGCCGAGAATCACCTTAGGATGGCAAGTTTCAGGAGAGTAAGGTGAAAAATCACCTTAGGTTGGCAAGTTCTCAGGAGAGTAAGGTGAAAAATCACCTTAGGTTGGCAAGTTTTCAGGAGAGTAAGGTGAAAAATCACCTTAGGTTGGCAAGTTTTCAGGAGAGTAAGGCAGAGAATCACCTTAGGTTTGCAAGTTTTCAGGAGAGTAAGGCAGAGAATCACCTTAGGTTGGCAAGTTTTCAGGAGAGTAAGGAGGAGAATCACTTCAGGATTGCAAGTTTTCAGGAGAGTAAGGCAGAGAATCACCTTAGGTTTGTAAGTTTTCAGGAGAGTAAGGCAGAGAATCACCTTAGGTTGGCAAGTTTTCAGGAGAGTAAGGCAGAGAATCACCTTAGGTTGCCAAGTTTTCAGGAGAGTAAGGCGGAGAATCACCTTAGGTTGGCAAGTTTTCAGGAGAGTAAGGCAGAGAATCACGTTAGGTTGGCAAGTTTTCAGGAGAGTAAGGCGGAGAATCACCTTAGGTTGGCAAGTTTTCAGGAGAGTAAGGCAGAGAATCACCTTAGGTTGCCAAGTTTTCAGGAGAGTAAGGCGGAGAATCACCTTAGGTTGGCAAGTTTTCAGGAGAGTAAGGCAGAGAATCACCTTAGGTTGGCAAGTTTTCAGGAGAGTAAGGCAGAGAATCACCTTAGGTTGGCAAGTTTTCAGGAGAGTAAGGCGGAGAATCACCTTAGGTTGCCAAGTTTTCAGGAGAGTAAGTTCAATCTTCAAAGACAGAAGAATCCCATTTGTCCTAATACGAAAAATATGCAATCAATGCACATTCCCAATACGGAGCTTAATCTTTCGAGCTGAAGCATGAACCCCAACCAGAAGATTGCCCCTCAAACTAAGAACTATACAACATGTACAAGGAAGATGTTCAACATTACACAGAGAGATCACAACATAGCACAGTACATTAGAGAAAATTGAGTCAGAAACGCCATGAAATCCATTAGAAAATTCAAATGGCAATGGTTTGGCGAGAATATAAAAAATTTGGACATCACGTCTCACAACGTGAATCTCTCCAGAGATCACATAAGAAACAGGCCAGCAAGAAAATGATGAGATGAATTAAGAAAGCACCGAGATTATTCGCACAGCGAAGCCCATGATACACAGGGCTGGCAAATCCTAATAATTAGCAACGTGCAGAAGTTTTCTGTCACGCTAAGGGATGCTACTGACATGGTAAGAAAATTCCCATTCATGTTTTAATGAAATAATAAAATTGTTGAATTTAAAGAATAATAGAGAAATGAAAAAAATATAAAACAAAAAAAAAGTCTGACTGTGGTTAAGAGAATGCTATTCTCCAATTTTATTGCAATGCACTTATTCATCATTTACGTATCATCATCATCATCATCATCATCATCATCATCATCATCATCATCATCATCATCATCATCAGTCTTTCAATGTGCGTCGTTGAATATAAACCTTCCCTAAGATTCGTCACACTTCTCTATCATGGGCGACGCGGAGCCAGTACTTTCTGAATTTGTGTAGCTTGTCTCTCCATCTAATATTCTGCCGGCCCCGGTTGCGCATGTGATCGTGGTGGTCCATGTCATGAGATTAAGTTCTTTTAAAGAATTCTCTGAGCATACTGTTATATCGATCTTTTTTCGTTAGATCAAGCGATGCTTTCATTTTAATTCTAGTTGTTCTTCATCACAACTATTTAGATCGTCGTTCTACGGCAATCAGTGAACGATATGGATCACAAACAAAGAATAAGCTCTCAGCGAGACTCAAACGTATCCTTTTTGCCTCCGGAAGCTTGCTTTTTCCGTGACAGCTGCTTCACCATTTGAGATACGAGAGCCCTACGACCGACAGAAAATCCAACCAGGTTCACTTTTTTCTCTATTTTTTTTTTGTCTCTCCTCGATAACTTGGAGTCTTATTTGATGTAACTATTTTTATGTGCAGTATTATTATCATTATTGATGATAGTGATAATATGCTGAGTTTTTATAAGATGAATCTTTGTCAAATTTCTATTATGTTCTTACGAATATTTCTTTCATCTTGATTACATATCCTTTGAGAACGTTAAAACCATTCTTTATTCTTTTTTCAATGAGATTCCCATAAGCTATCGATATCTCTGCTTGTCATGATGTTCAAACAATTTGATCATAGCATGTGTGCTAATTCCTTCAAACATCTTATTTTCTGATGCTCTTTATCCTGGATATAGTTCTTCTGGATTAATCTATAGTAAATCATTGCAGAAGGACAATCTATGGGTTTGTAAGTATTCTGTTTAAGTTTACCAGGAAATGCATATTTACTTATATCCTGCAGAGTATGTGAGCGTCTGTGCATTGTTCGCATGCGTTACCAGCATGACTTCCGGGTGCATTCCAGTTACCGATTTGAAAAAAAAATGAAGTGCACTTAACTACTCGACCCACCCGGCCACTTCATCTCCTTTTTCTCCATCTGAATGATATGCCATTTTATCTTCATTTTTATTTTGTTTTTCAATGAAATATTTTATATGTCTTATCTTTGCTACAGCTCACGCTCCCTCTTTCAAAACTTTATTCGCTGACTTTTTTTTCATTCGTTCTGTCTTTTCGTTGCACTTCTTTCTTCCGTTTCGCTTTCTCTTTCTCTCTTTTAACTTTTTTGTCTTTCTTTTTTTCTTTCCTTCTTTTCGTGTACTCTTTATTTTTCACTGTCGTTCTGTCTATATTTTCCGTTTTTTATTTCGTTCCCATTCTCGCAGCCTTTTTCTTCTTTTTCCCTTTCTTTCTCCCCCCCCCCCGTTTCTCCTTTCTGCCTTTCTCTCTTTTCTCCTTACAGTTTCTTTCTAACCTCTTATGAGAAACTCAAAATATTTTTCTTCTGCTTCAAGTTGATTCGGCTATGTGTGAACGTATGTACGTACGTAGTTTGCCTTTATTGACTTTGATACACCGGTTCTCGTAAGCTCGTTGAAGTTAAGCAATGCTGAGCCTGGTCATTACCCAGCTGGGTGACTGTCTGAGAATACCAGGCATGGTATGTAGCCGATCAGCAGAGCGTCTAAGCGGACTGTGCACACGGCTTATTTCTAAAACACCACCTGCTCTTGAGGGTTAGAACTTTCAGCATTTATTCCTTATCATTTCTACATCTATTTTAACCCTCACCTAAAAAAATTTTATCGGGGGTTCAAGTTTCAGAGTGGGTTTATGTAAAATTGATCCCCCTTTTACGCCAGCATTCATCATTACTTCTTTTTTGAAAATTCCTACTTTCTAGGGATCACCGCCCAACAAGAGGCCATAGAATTAACTTATGCATTGATTACCACGTTTTAGTTTTTTTCAATTGATCACCCCTAACACAGCATGCTGCCGAAATACATCGGTAACATGATGGTTCCTACTGAGCGACTAACCAGATCTCTTTTCTTTCTTTCTTTCTTTCTTTCTTTCTTTCTTTCTTTCTTTCTTTCTTTCATTCATTCATTCATTCTTTCTTTCCTCGTTTGTGTTCCAGTCAATCTTTGACGAATTATGCAAATTCCAGTTAGTTTTTTTCTTTTATTTTCTTTCTAAATCTTTCATCTCCTTCATTTTTAACTTCTCTCCTTCCTGGTCTCCTAAGCCGACTTTATTGGAACATAAAACACACATTCATACACTCAAACAGATCTCTGTATTCATACATACGTTCAGGAATCCGAACTAAAATGCAATTTAAATGAGCTTATAAATTAGCTTAATGCAATTAAGTGAAGTAAGTAGTGTCCTTATGACTACAAATTCATCCACCCCTGCTCAGGACCCACATATTATATTACTACAGGGTGGTACAAAAGTCGTGAAGCGGTTTGAAATATCAATATCTTTTCAGTTTTAATGATTTTTTTAAAACCTCTTTTTTAAAAATTGAAATATATAAACCGTGGATTATGGGGTTGTTAAATGACCTACGGGAGATTGTATCCCCAAAATGGCTGTCATTTTCAAATTGACTAATTCTTGTTCTTTCAATAACATATTCTGCATAGAAAGATTTCCACTCCTCTGAACACGTATACGATTTTCAGCATTTTGTACTGAACGTAGTCTCTCCGTTCGTGGGTGATCACCAACGTAGCTCAATCCTTGGAGACATGCATTAAACTGAATCATGGACTCAGATGGTGGTGTCTGCTGATTCAAATAACACATTCAAATATGCACTTAAGGTTAATGTTCAAGTTATTCAAAGTAAAAATTAACTATTTTAGTTCGCTGCTCAGTTGTGCATTTTTCCCGGGGTGTATTCCTAAGGTTCCTTTCTATGTTTGATAAGATGGAAAAGACAATATATAGCCACACTGAAGAGATGTAATACATCGAAACAGCTGTCTGTGGATGACAAAATAATTAATGCTCCTCTATTCAGGGTTGAGCACTCTTTAAGTGAGGTAACTCATCCACTGTAAGCTTATGCAATGCTCTTCTATAGGAATTGAGCACTCTGGTGGATGAGGGATTTCTGTGTAATTTGAATATAACGCTTTAATTCAGCCTTATTGCCAGTCCACTTCCGCAGTCCAGAGGTAGGATATTGGCCTACGGGTCTGAAGTAAGGGTTTCAATTCTGCCTCGTGGTATTGGATGGGTTAATGGAAAGTCTATAGCCACACTAAAGAGATGTAATACATCGAAACAGCTGTCTGTGGATGACTATACATATATATATATATATATATATATATATAAGCTATGATTGTTTTAAATCCCTTCACGACTTTTGCACATACACGTACTTGATCGGTTTGTTCGATACACGAAGTAGACTTGAAGGCCACAAGCAACTAAAATTGCGCCTCACACTTCACTCGGTGATATTTTTCCCATTGCTATGGGGAGAGAGAGGATTCATGCCTTTTTCATGGATATTAGTGCAAAGTGGAGACAAACTTCCCGGGCGTGAGTTTGAACTCATATCACCGTATCCATTATCCAGTCAGCCACTCAGCACTTTCTCATTGCAAATGCAACTACAAAAGAATTTTCAGGGGTCTAAATCCACAGACCATTTGCAAACGGGAGAAACTTGCCTGAACATCGATTGTTCCGGACATGAGTTCCCTGTACATACATAGGTACACCAATAAGTCTTTAGCCTAATAACAATGAAAAATAATTCAACGATGCGGTTTCAAGGAACGTAAGTTCAACAACACAGTTAAATAGGTATCCCAAGGTACATGTTTGAATACATTGAAATAAACATACTTTTGTAAATAAGTTGTCGACATGCGAAATCGTCAACGTGGGTACATTATTGTTCACGTAACCTGATGACGTAAACATCATTTTGTTTTTTCCCAAAAAACATTTGTTTTTAAAATCATCCCATTCTTCATCGCTGCAATTTATTCATTTGTGAATATCACTTACATAGATCGGACATTATTATACAGGGAAAATTTCTGATGAAAATTCAGCTAATAATTACTGTGGTTTTATTGATGCACCCACATATAACATTTCAATACCTTTACTAATTACAACCAATATCAACTAAAGCAGAGCAATTAGTCAAATATTATTCATGGAATTGTTTATCAGAGTTAATTCTTAATTGTAATAGGGACTATATTTATGTCTTTATTGCTTTCGTTTCTCTAACTATATATATATATATATATATCTCAATGGTTTTATCTATGCATATATATATATGTATACATGTATCAATAGTTTTATATATATGTATATATATATATATATATATATATATATATATATATAATTAGCTTACATGCTAATTTCTAGTTATTTATTTGTTTGCGCTCGAATTGGATGATCTCATTGGTTGATTTGCATTCCTACTATGACATGACAATAAAGATTATGACATAGAAATTTGAAACCTCATGTTTATCATCGTGCATTAAATAGCTTGAGTTGTGACGTTATAAAAGCTCAAAATTTGGATATTTCAATCATCAAAAATATATTACCTGATCAAAAAGCTTTGGTGCCGATACATATATGAATATACCCGTCATTTTTGACAAGTGTATTCTAGTCTAAGTATCATCATCATCAATCTTTTAACGACCGTCGTTGGACATATACCTTCCCCAGGATTCACTGCACTTCTCTATCATGGGCATTGCAGAGCCAGGACTTTCTGAATTTGTCTAGCTTGTTTCTCCATCTAATATTCTGCCGGCCTCGATTGTGCATGTGAGTCGTGATGTCCATCGGTTATTTGCCATTCTTGCAACATGGCTGGCCCACTGCCATTTGAGATTTTCAATGGATTCTGTACCATGTAACAATATTGCAGGTTCAAAAACAAAACAGTTATATCATCATGGCTCCCAAACGGCATTGACCAAAGGCGCGCACACACACACACACACACATACACATACATGTGCATGCTCTATTTCCATAAGAATTCGAACTAACAGACATTTTGATTCTAATCACTTGTTTTTGAGAGTTAAAAACAGCAACATTACACAAGTGGAACCTAGTGTTCTTACAATCAGTAAGACAAGGCATTCATTTAGTCATGTTTTGTGGTTCTGAATACTAGATTCCTGAAAAATATTTTTTTCAATAAATTGATTGGTTAAATGAAAATTAAAAAAGAAGATTGAAACGGCAAACTCATGTTGGTATTCAGGAGAGTTACTCAAAAATAAGTTAATTTTGATTCCTAGCTCAAAATCTTTCATGGTCACAGCAATTTAAAAAAAAACAGATGCTGTGCCTGTTCAAATAATTATGAGCAACACTTTTTATAAAAATAATGGTTTAAATTTTCAATTTTTTCCCATGTTAATGATAATTGCCTCTCTGTTTATGTAATTTCAGCTCACAATTTTTTTCCTAAGGAACGCTCTACTTTCGAAAAAGGAGAAACCTATATTTGAATTCATACTATATTCATATTAGATTGATAAATAGATAATGTTTGCTTAAGCTGAAATCCTTCGTCAATGTATGTTTGATGTTGAAAGTTTTTAATGTTTCCTGTTTCCGTACAAATACAAGTAGTTCAGTAGTTAGAGCGTGTAAGAACTGCCCAACAGATTTTGATCGAGCGTTTTCGGATATCCGTTTAACTATTATCAACATCGAATCCTTAATGGTTGTGGGTAAAACCTGTGATTATGGATGTTAGTTTTTAGAAACCATCAACGAAAACTGTTGCTAAGTTTTCCAGTTTTCAAGTTGGTCCAACTGTCCATCCGTCTATGTATGTGTTACAGATACAAGCCAAACCAATGGAACTAAAGGGATGAAATTTCCAACACTTACTCCTCATAATGTCTAGAAAAATGTGCTTAAGCTTCTTTAAAATTTTCCCCCTAAATAGGTTCTTAGTTGGTGGAGGGCAATTTTCGATATAAGTTTATACTTATTGACCCCTTAATTTGTGTCTCGCAGCATTCACGTTTCTTTTAAATGCAGATTTTCTGGCGATCACCGCCCAACAAAAGTCGAGAGACGTAGCTCGTCCATTGGTCACCACTTTTTAATTCTTTTTCAATTGATTTCCCTCAACACAGCTTGCTGCCAAAAGACGTTGGTCAATGACGGTTTCTGTTGAGTGAGTAACCAGACCTGTTTTTATTTCATTTTTTCTTTTACATTTTTTAATGTCTGCATTCCAATAGTGCATTATAATGACGTAATTCAGCAGACAATATCAAGGATGGCTCTCTCCTCAGCAGAATTATTACATACATTTGTTCGATTTACTTATTTTAATAATTATGATAACAATAAAGAAACTTTCACCGTTCCCTGCATTCAGTATGGTATAGAATATATATATATATATATATATATATATATATATAAAATTAAAAATTGTGTCATCCACAGACAGCTGTTTCGTTGTATTACAACTCTTCAGTGTAGCTATAGACTATCCAGTATCCTTTCCAGTATTGGTAAGTAGGGTCGAGTAAGTAGGGCTTCAGACCCAGTGGCAGACGCTCTACCCCTGCCTTACACGGAACTGGACGATTAGTAGGACCGAATTAAGAGATATATTTAATACGCATATCCCCCATCTACAAGAGTACTCCATTCCAGAGTTGAGAGAGCACTGCTACAGTAGCTTGTAGTAGACGAGTGCCTACTTGAGAGTACTCGACCCTAAAGAAGGAGGCGTTGATTATAATGTGTAATAGTTGGTTTATTAACATAGAGCTGTTTAGTTCTATTAAAACTCTTCAGTGTAGCAATAGATTATCCAATATCCCTTGCAGTACTGCAAAGTAGGGTCGAAACCTTCACTTCAAACTAAAAAGTAGATACTTTACCCCCGCCATATATGGAACTGGGCGGTGAGTAAAACATATATATGAAGTGACCAAACAGATTGTACATGAAAAAGACGATTGGAAAATGAAAAGAAAAACTCAGAAAAGTGTTACATCTCGAAATTTTTCATCATTCTGTGGGAATATTTTGATGCATTTCTACGGGGCAGCCTCCTTTTCACATAAAAAAATATTTGCTGCAGCTCACAAAACAAATATACAGCTTACAAATTTCACGTAATGTCATAGATTCTCATTCTCTTTTCAGCATCAAACATGTGAACAGCAATTTATTTTCCTGTGAACCACTGAAAATATTATTCTCTGGAGAATATGGCTGGTTTCCGTTGGAATGCATGAAAATATGCCTTTCGAAATGATAAAACATTTTGAGATGTAACACCTATCTCTTGAGTTTTTCTCTTTACCTTCCTATTGTCATTTTCATCAATATATATACATACATATATGTATATACACACACACAAACATATATATATATATATATATATATATATATATATATATATATATATAGATAGATAGATAGATAGATAGATAGATAGACAGATAGATATAAGTTTGTTATGTTTTTCCTGAATATAACTTTTTTGAAAGGGTTTTTAGAAGATTTTAGACGGGATTTTAACATTCTAACAAGCATGCTGGTAACTGTCAGCACCCACACTGAAGAGGAAAGTTTTCTTTCACCACAGCTTTATGGGACCTGGCCATTGGTTGAAGCTCTTTTTTTACGGGTTCCCCATTATCTCGCATCAAGCTCTAAATCTGCAGTTCGCTTCCTTGTGGATATTAGGTAGTCAATTCCATAAGAAATGAAAGCTCTTTTTAAGGAGTTATTCAGGAAAACACTGAATCCCTTCTGTGACGTCTCTCCGCACCACTGACCAGCGACCAGTTTGTCGAACAGTAGGAACATTAGAAAACAATCCTTTCACAGCAGAGTTACAATGTTTTAGAGCCTTTTGTGAATGTTCGTCCCAAATCGATATTTCTCTCAAAAAAATAACGTGAGCATGGCTTTAATCTACTCCGAAATCCTCAGTAAGTACGTAAGATTATTTTTCTTATTAACTACGACCAATTTTAGGCTATTTTCTTACTAGTTATAACCAAAATATTGATTTCAGATGAGATAATTGATTATTGCAATAAGTTTTAAAAGATTGTTGAAATGAGTGGGGTAGAGTCTAATAAAAATACCTGTATGTATTTAACGAAAGCTGTAAGTTTCCTAAAACTCTAGAGCTGTGATTATTATGTATTTCCTCATGATGCTATTATCCACGTTCATCTTAATATTTTGATGTGAAATATGCAATAAAAAGCATCAAAATATTAAGGTGGAGGTAAAAAGTCACATAAAAATGAAAAGAATTGTTAATAGTGATTTAAAATACATTATTTTCTAAAAAAAATAAGTTTGTTTTCAGGACTGTGGATTTGGGAAAATGTCGAAAATACCGTTATTCGGGTTAGTCACAAGTTTTCGAGTGCCAACATTAAATATATTCTAGTTTTGAATGACGATAAAAAAGTTAATAATTTTCTTGTTAATAACACAAAGATTATTATGATGCATTTATAATTTCCTAAACTTTTTACGTTTCGTTTATATCGTATTTTACGATGAGGTTTCATGGTACACCACAGAACTCACAAAAATATTTCCTATGAATTATTCAAATTAACTACGAATGGTAAAACCGCGAATCTTAAGAGATTCCCCGACCCGGCAGATCTCCGTCGCATCTATAATTTCACCGCAAACTTTATTAAATGTAGAAGTTGCTCGTAATGATGGGATCAGCTTGAGAGCAGGGGGGGGGCTCATAAAGATGGATATGTCAGCGAATAGGGCCACCGAGATGACACCGTTGAGGACCATATCCCGGGAAGACGAGAGAGTGCTAGTCGTGATGGATATCATCAGAGTTTCCCTTCCCCACACACAGTTTGGGGGAAATTGAAAGCAGAATCAAAGATTTGTTCTTTTGTGTCATCCCACACGCTTTTACTTATTTAATTTTTTGTAGGTTGGGTATTGGGGTGCTCAATCCCAGTCGCTATTCCCAGGGGGCGGGGGGCTTCTGACATAACAGACTGTTCATGGCCGGGAAGTTGATGACGTGATAAATATGTTGAAGATTGTCACAGCGAACCCTGACCTCGTCCTAAAGGGACAGCGTTGACCCTCGATTGACGGTGTTGAAATGTAGATGGATTGAGGGGCTTTTGGTGATTCTTCATTTATGCAAGTTGTTTATGAAGTTAGAGTCGAAAACGAAAATGGATGTGGTTCTGAAGGAAAACAGATGGGAGGGAAGGAAAGGAGTGTAGATAGGAGGAAAGAGGAAAAGGTGGGTGAAGAATGGAATTGACGGAGTGGAGGGGTGACGGGAAAAAAGTGATTAGATAGAATGTAGGGGTCACAAGGAGAAGACAAAGAAGAAGAACAGGAGGACGAAGGAATAGAAGTGACAGAAGAAGAAGAAGAAAAAGAAGACGAAGAAGAAGAAGAAGAAGAAGAGGAAGAAGAATAAGAAAATGAAGAAGAAATAGGAACTACAACCAGAAATAGGCAAAAAAGAAAAGAAAAAATAGGAAAAGAACAAAAGAAGAAGAAATAGAAAAGGAAGAAGAAAAACAAGAACAACAACAACAACACGAGGAAGGAAGAAATGAGAAAGAGAGAAGGAATAAGACAAATAGGTCAAAGAAAAGAAATGAATACAGAAAGGAAGGATGGAAGGAAGAGAATATTTACATGGAAAGATGATGAATGAATTGATTCAAAGGTAAACAGTGAGAAATGAGAGAGTGTATGGTAGAGAAAACAATGAAAAAAGAGGGGAGTGGGCAAAAATGTAAGAGAGAGAGAGAGAGAGAGAGAGAGAGAAAATACAAATAAATTTAGATTAAAGATTAAGTTGAAGAGTAATGGAGAGAAAAGAGAAACAAAGAAGGAAGGAATAATGAAAAAGGGGAAGAATGAATGAAAGAGAGAAGATATTTACATTGAAAAAGACTGAATGAATCAAAGGACTGAAGAGGAAAAAGAAAGCGAGTGCAGAAAAAGAAGAAAAGACAAAGGAAGCAAGTAGCGGGTTAAAAAGAAATGAAGATATAAAGAAAGAAAGAGAAAGGAAAATGAACGAAAGATAAAGACAAAAAAGAAAAAGTATTTTAAAACTTGGGCTCGCTTGAAAAAGATGGGAAAACGAAAGAAAGAAAAATAGAACAAATGACAGCTATACGTGAACAATATAAAAAAAAAAACACGACCAAGAAGAAGAAAAGACAGGAGAAGAAATTCATTGGATTAAAAAAATTTTTTAAAAATTGAAAGAAAAAAAAAAGAAAAATCAAAGGTCTACAGGATTATGGGGATTCACTGAGCTTCCAGTAAGAATCGAACTCTTTTCAAATGATTCATATTAGTTGCAGTAAGCTGGTCATCCTTAGTGGAAGAACGTTATTAGATCAACATAAACTCACGATTCATGAACTGTTTGTAATACGCTGAGGAACTCTTTGATAGAATAGGAAAACAGAACTCTTCTGTGAATTGAATTGAAGAAAATGATTTTAAAATTACCAATACATCCAAGGGAGGTAATTGCAATCAGAACAATTATTTTTTCTGCTTCGATATATTTAAGAGTTAAATTCAGAAATATCCAAGAGGCTTAATGCTACGTCTAAAACTTACATATAAATTTGATCAAGACTTCTGAAAGTAAGAGTTGGGACCCTTCCAGAAGTTTCATACAGATTATTGGGACTCGCAGGAATATTTGAAAACTTTTTTTAAACAAATTATTTATACAAAACCACGCTCTTTCTGGCACTTACTAAAATGGTTTAACATTTCCCATCAATTTTCTATAGAAAAAATTCTCTTTTGTTATGTTTTAGTAATTGAATTATTAAAAGTAATTTTTTGTAATAAACTTGGTAAAACTTTTAGATTGTAGATACGTTGGAATTTTTTGAGATTTTTTGGTCTTCATTTGTTTCTGTTTAGTTACTATTAGATTATGACTGATGACTTATATATTGTCTTAATACCTGTTGTCTGTTTTGAAAATAGGCGAGGTGTTGCCAAAATTTCTATCTCGTCAAATAAGTTGCGAAAATGTCTCATCAAATAATGTGTTCCACCGTCTGAGACGCTCCGTACAAGATCGATTGATAAAAAGGTATCAAACTTGTCTTAACCGTCTGCCATATCTTCTTGTCTACCAAAATGAATACCTACAAGGATATCTACGAATGACACATAAGTATAAAGGATTCACTCGGGATTGAACTCACTTTAGACTACAACATTAACCATTACTCTACTGCAAGGCCCAAAATTATATTTGGAAGAACATTTCTGGCACAAATACAAAGCCCTTAGCGTCGCTCAGTGGGACAAAGGGATTAGGGTTCAACCTGTTACAAAGTAGAAATGATCCTACGGTCTTGCAACAATAATTGCGAGGACTAAAGAGAAATTCTCGATGAGGTTCCTGCCTACACGTTCGTGTATGAAGTTACTCCACTTCAAACCAACATTGTGTTACACCCTGTTCTTGTGGGGGTTCAGATATATAGCGACAAGGACTTGTCAACCACTACTCGATAGCAAGGCACCCGAAATACAGTCAGCTTATATCGTGAGAATCATAGGCATAACTGTAGGGCACCCGGTGTGAATCGAACTCTTAATGGGAATCTCTGCCTATTAGATTGGCACAATGGGATATATATATATATATATATATATATATATATATATATATATATATATATATATATATATATATATATATATATATATATATATATATGTGTGTGTGTGTGTGTGTGTGTTCCAGTTTAGTTCCCCTATTTTTGAGATTTCACTTTTCGGCATTCCGATTTTACGAAGATCTCAAGCTGCCACAGGTTTGCACTATGTCTGTGGTCAGCTCGACTTTATCTCAAATTATGTTGTGCATCCCTTGAAAAGGTGTGTTTAAAGGTTATTTTAGGGATCTGGGAATGCTCATAACTTTTCCCCATATAAATTATTCGTGATTGCTTCTTCGCACAGTTAAGAACCAGCAGATGTTATTTTGGAGTCTGGGAACGTTCGAAACTTTTCCGATGTAAAATATTCGTAAGAAATTCTTTGCACAGTGTGAAATCGGCAAATGTTATTTTGGGTGCCTTGGAACGCTCAAAACTTTTATCGTATAAATTATTTCTAATTGTTTCTTCACGCGGTGAAAAACCGACGGATATCATATTAGAGTCCAGGAACACTCAAAAACTTTTCCCATATTAATTATTCGTAATTGTTTTTTCACTTTCTGTAATTTCGATTAGGGAAGATTTCTACGTTCAGATAGTGGGGAAACCTTTATTTGTATATCTAGGTCTGTTTTCCTTCGTTCAACATTTCTTTCATTCTTGATTCAATCTCGAAACCTACTCCGACTGTTTTTTTCTTATCTGATCACATCCTATTCTCCTCTCCGTTTTCTGCCACTCCTTCCTTAAAGAAACTGTCAACAAAAACCGTCGATATAGGTTTCTTGAGTTTTCTAGTGGGTCTAGCACACTGGCTGGTTGGTTGCGCGCACAGGTCACCCTTATGAATCTAGAGGGTTGAAAATTCAATCATTTACTCCTTATAGCAAATGAAAATGGTTAGCTCATTTTCTTGAAACCTCCCAAATGGTTTCTTAGATTGGGTTTGATTTGTAAGCGTATGTTTATGCTATATTTGTCCTTTAATATTTGTCGAGCTACGTTCACGCTTTTTTGAAAATACAGTTTTTTTTTCTGCACACCCATCTTTCTGATCATTAAATTGATCACGCCGAACAAGACATGTTGCTGCAAGATGTTGGACATATAACGGTTTCTGTTGTGTTACTAACCGGACCTGATTTTTTTTTTTTTTTTTGGTTTCTTTCACGTTTGTTTTAAAGTTAAAATTCCTATTTTCTTCATTCACGCTTTCTTTAGATCTTTCTTTTTTCTTTCTTTTTTTTCCTTCTCTTTTCTTCTTTTTTTTTTCATCTCTCCTTTCCTTTCGCAAGATCTTCCGTCATCAGTCATTCCGACACGGTCAGGGGAGGCTCAATTTGACGCCCAAATACGCCATCATTTTTCTCTTTTCCCCCCGCTCTCAAGAAAACTCCCCAATCTCCACTACATTCACCCTTCAACTCAGCCCAGACCCGTTCCCTGGTTTCCCTATCAACTTCCTTCATTCTATTCAACTTTCCTTACCCTATTTCATTTTCAATCTGCCAGGCCCTTCCTATTGGCATTTACCTTTTTTTGTTTTTTGTTTTTGTTATTTCCTTCTTTTTAACGAAGGGCTTACACTAACGAATATTTATTGGCAGTCATTAGGTCCTCTCCTTTAGTAAGGGGCATCACCTTCTCCACCTTCTTCTGGGATCAGCAATTAATCTTACTCAAGCTGCAGCTAGAAATAGATGGATAGTTGGAGACGGACATCAAGTAAAGTACGTGAAAGAGAAATAGGAATGAAAACAGGAAAAGAAATGGGGTGGATAGATAGATAGGAACCGACTGATATATATATATATATATATATATATATATATATATATATATATATATATATATATATAGAGAGAGAGAGAGAGAGAGAGAGAGAGAGAGAGAGAGAGATAGATAAATGGATAGATGGGTGGATGGAAGGATTGATAGATTATGAACATAGATAGATAGATAGATAGATAGATAGATAGATAGATAGATAGATAGATAGATAGATAGATAGATAGATAGATAAATATAGATATACATGCATACATACACACATATATACATACATACCTACATACACACATACATACATACATACATACATACATACATACATACATACATACATACATACGTACATACATACATACGTACATACATACATACATAAATACATACATACATACATACATACATACATCAGAACCGAGATAGATGAATAGATTGATAGAAAGATAGACAAGAACCGTATGAGATAGATGGAAAGAAAAAAAAGAGAGGGGGTTTAGATGTAAACACTGCGATTGATAGATAGATAGATAGATAGATGGATAGATAGATGGATATTAATGATTGTAGATATGACAATACGTAACAAATATATGGATGGTAGAACATACAGAAATATCTACCCATGTTCTCGTAGAGTTCAATCGGTTTTTCACCTTCTCTTATTTGAAACTTTAATCATTAACAGCTTCAAAGCTGTGTTAGTGAAACTAATAAATGTTTACTTCACATCAAGTTCATCTCAAGTTTTATTGAAAAGTTACTGGACATTTTGAAGTGGAAAGGTCCGTTGTTTCAAATAATGTTTTTAAAAGATTCTGAGTCGTAGAGAAGGAGCAACAAATAACTTAGTTGCAAGTCGTTTACAGGTTGAAAAAAAAACTGTAAACCCGTTGCGACTGAATTATTCTTCGTACAAACCTTCATACATTTTATACAATTTGAGTATTGGGACAAATATTTTGCAATCGATCTATTACACACATAGATGCTGTTTCCTGAAGAAAAATCTTTCCAACAGAGTTTTGAAGACGATTAAACTCCTTCTGGCTGTTATTGTGGTTAACTCGTCGTTCCAGCCACTCCACTGTACGACCTTCTTCAGGAGTAATATCTGAACGTGATGGTGGCAAATAGATCAATCTTCTGCCACTCGGAAGGGACATGGTATAGAGATCCAGGTCAAACAAAAGAAGAAGAAAATAACACCCAAATCCTACGTTGTAGCGTTTTTACCATTGGAAAAATCATGTTCTGTCACGATCACATTTAGATAGAACGTCTGAAGAAGGCTGTAGAATGGATCCACCGAAACGTCGTGTTAACTTTAAGGAGGAGTCCAATCCTCTGCAAAACTCATTGAATATATTAAATGACCTTTCTCAAAACTATAGACGGTATCCTCGGAACAAGAGTTTTGTGGAGAAGATAGGGATTTAGCCGTAGATAGAGAAATAGTGAAACAATTTTGATGAAGATATTGTACGTAGTGTCGTTTAGTCCTCACTGATTGTAGCCTTGTGCTGCACTAGGCTCTACTTGGCAAATACTACTAGACACATGTAGACACGTTGATGGATGCATGTGCGTATAACACAGAAAGAGCGGTCGTAAAAACGTGTGTGTACAGGGATAGATTACAAAAGGCAAATCCTTTTCGAAAGAGCTTATAATACGTTATTCAGTCAATGCGTGAGTGTTGATTTGAAATAAGAGAATTGTGTGCGTGAGAGAGAGATGTTTGTCACCAGAAGACTGTGACCAAGATTGTCACAGAGTTAAGACGGTATTTTTGTTTTATGCACATATATAAAGAAGGTAGAGGTTCAAACAGAAACAGGAGCTGTTAAGGGGAGAGAGTGGCGAGAGAAGGAATCATACTCACAACCTGATAAACGAGGACTTGGATATCACATTAATCAAGCAGATTGGCGCTGCATTGTCTTCTTACTTTAATTTCTCTCCCTATTCAGTCGCATGTGTAAGCCCAAAGGCTCAGTTGGACAGGTCAACGTAGTCTGAGCAGCTTTTCCTGAGACCATTATTAAATTGTTTGATTACAGTAGTTCGGGTTTAAGATTCCAATGATATGAAATTCAAAGCCGAGTAAATATCAACTTAAACAAAATATAAAGTACAGGGATCCAGCTCCAAAATGAGGTTTTAGTATATTTCTCATTAGAGACACACATGGAAAGATGGTTTCCCCAAGGGTATCAGCGCAAAATGATCACAACTGTCCCAGCTTGAGTTTAAACTTGGCTTGTTGAGTCTATCTATCTTGCCATTAAACGCTTGGCTATCACAACATCTTTTGCCTTTTGGCTTCATCAAAAAAGTAACTTCAAATGAAACAATATTGAAATGTCCGTTCATTTCTAGAATCATGCACTTAAATTGTATTATTCTTTTATGATATCGCACAACGTTATCAAAGGGAACTGAACGGTCAGTAAGGCTGAATTTAAGCGATATATTTATTTAGTTTATATTCCCCATCCATCTGAGTGCTCTATTCCTATGGAAGAGCATTGCATAAGCTTACAATGAACGGGTTGCCCCACTTAAAGAGCGCTCAACCCTGAATAGAGGAGCGTTAATTATTGTGCCATCCACAGAAGGCTGTTTCGTTGTATTACGACTATTCAGTGTGATATATATATATATATATATATATATATATATATATATATATATATATATATATATATATATATACATATATATATATATATATATATATATATATATAATTCTTCATTTATTATATATACAATACAAACGTTGCAGAAATCATCTTCACTAGATAGAAGAATAGAGTTTGAACCCGCAGCAGTCCGGTTTGTTTTTCTTTTCCTCCTTTTTTTTTTCTTTTCTTTCTTCTTTTTTTTTCAAGTAGATTGAAGTGAAGGACTTTTTTTTTCTTCTGCAGGAAACGGGTGAAAAGTTAATAAAATTTATTCAAACAGTCTGAGAGGAACGAATACCGATAATTTTTTCTTAGCGTCCGACACACATACCCTGAAGCTAGCGGGGATGTCCCCGGGGGTGGTGAAGAGTGATTTGACAGTATGGGAAGATTGACTATCGCTGAGTAACTATGGGTGGGGCTGATGTGCAGGAAAGGTCTAGTTACCGTTTTTATACACCGTACCTCTCTGTGGCCATAAATGTCTTGCATTACATAGGCATGGCCTGTAACGCTTTTTAAACTGATGGGTGATACCTCCGCCTACGGTAAATAGTGCTAATGTTATGCCACGTAAACATGGAGAGATGGTCGGTGGATGGGAGATGTTGTGGACGAAAACACGCTATCCAAGTCGCCTCCAAGCGTATAATATCATTCGTCCTCAAGTCTGTAAAAGTTCATTTTCAAGAGCCTTCTTCGTTAAAATTAACCCTGTACATGCACGCTGTACATAATTATGTACATGAAATATTCATGATTTTCGAACTACGCCACACAAAAACTAAATCTAGTTCCGAGTGTTTGAATCTATGCACGGGACAGTATTACATTTTTAGCGCTGTGGTAATTCACTAAGCGTAATTTAGTCAGGTGCAGACTCGTCATTGAGAAGCAGCAAGAATCATTGATATTCTGTAAGAATAACCTGCTCTCTATCGTTTTTATTGCAAGCGCTCGGCATCCTAATTTTTTATCACCAGGATTGCGTCAAAAAATATCTAAACGTATCTAAATTTTTCTGTAAAAACTATCTAAAAGAACATCCAAAAATATATTACGAATTTTGACGTTTTTTTTTCAGCACAAATGATAAAGCACTCGGCATCCAAAATAATCATCTCAAGAATCGAGTCAAAAAAATATCTGAATATCTACAAAATATCCCCCCAAAATTCTCAAAGAACATCCAAAAATATACAACAAATTTTGGTGATTTTTCACTGCAAATGATAAAAACTGAATTCAACATGTAAACGAATATAAATTAAGATTTTCAAAAATGTTGGTGTTTACCTTCAGTCCCCATGAAAAAATGCCTCTGTATTTGTACGAAATGATTAAATTTCGCTATTTTGAATCAATGGATAAGGTTTAAACCTTGTAGAAATTTTTAGATGAATATCTAAAACTTTTAGATATTATTTGATGGACATCTAGATTTAAATCTTTCTTTTACCAATATATAGAACATCTGAAATGTTTGTAAGATATCCAAGGCTCATTAAAAACTGTTTGGATGAGAAATATCCAAACACATTTTTTATCTAAACAAACAAAAAATATCCAGATCTGGATGTAAAATATCCAAAGTGTCAACAATCCCCGTCATTTACTCTATCATTCGCGAATATATGACTGTCGTCGAATAATATAATCCATACTTTGTTTGGGAGTCTCTACGATATGTCGGTAGTACCAGTTGAAAAATAAAAGCTGTTTTGTCAACGGTTCCCTAACACCATAGATGATTATCACGTATTTTTATACTTGAAGCTACTACAATTTATAAAAGATACGAACGATATGGAAGTATTTATTAAATACTAACCAAGACAGGTCTGGTTTGTCGCTTCATAGAAACCGTTACGAGTTTAACGTCTATTTGTGGCATTTCATGTTGGGGTTGATCAATTAGGAGATTGGTGAAAAATGATGATCAATGAATAAGTTACTTCTCTCGTTTTTTATTGGGCTGTGATCACTAGAAAATCTGAAAAAAGAAAAAGCGGGAAAAATGAGGGGGCCAATATAGCATAAATTTACTTTGTAAATAGAATCCTTCACTAACAGCCTATTTGAGGTGGATTAAAAGACAGAATTCTAGACATAATGAAAAGTAAATGTTGAAATTATCACCCCTCTAGCTCTATTACTGCAGCCTGTACACGTGATACAAACATAGCCAGTCAGTCAACCAGAACCACTTAAAAACTGGATAAACCTATATTGTAATTTCCGGTTGAGATTCTGAATTGGATTCAAAGGAAAAATTATCAAACAGCAAATTCAAATAGAAAGCACTCAGAGAGCGCATACACCTTACCAAGGCCATTATAAGGAGAGGTAATTGTGCATGGATCCACTTGAAAACTCATGACCTCATCCTTCGTGCATTACCCACGTTTCCACAAAGTTTCAATGAAATTATTTGAAAACTTTTGGATATATTGTGTTGACAGACAAGGACCTTGGGTGATTTTATATGGAGTGGACTTATGTTGCCCAACCCATGTAACCAATGGGGTGATAAATTTGGATGGAACTGCTTAAAAGATTAATTTAGAGATACCACGTGGACAATCCAAGGAATATATATATATATATATGCAATTATAGTGTGATCCACGGACAGCTATTCCGGTGTATTACAACTCTTCAGTGTGGCTATAGACCATCCATTATCCCAGTCCGCTTTCGTGGCGTCGGCTAGAGCTATTTTTCCATGTCGACTCTTTTTTTCCCCCCACGTTAAGCCTCGACCTTGTTTCACATTTTGCTGTGGTGGGACAGCAAATATACACCCCATACAGTACCACGAGGTAAGATCGAAACCTTCCCTTCAGACCCAGAGGTTGGCATCTTATCACTGCTCCACGCAGAACTGAACGGTCAGTAAGGTTGAATTTCAGCGATATATTTACCGTCGCATATATTCCCCATCCACCAGAGTGCTCTATTCCTAGATTGGAAGAGCATTAAATTAGCTTATTATGAATGAGTTACCTCACTTAATGAAGTGATCAGAAATTTTTTTAGATCCCTCTAAAACGTATCAACCTCATCTACAGTCTTTTTCTTACCATTCCACAAAATTGTATTGAAATTTATGGGAAGTATTGCGAGGACGATAGACAAAAAGACTGAATAATAGAAAGGTGCAGCCGAATACTTCAATGGCAAAAACTCGAAGATAATATTAAATTTTCAGTTTTAATTTTCAAGAAAAGATGTCAGTATTATAATTCATATATTAATAGACAATTAAAACGGTAACGCACAAGTTCCTGACGAGACAGCATCTGTTTCCTTGCGTTTTAACGCATTTCTATCGTGGAATATTCAAAATGCATGTCCGTAGTAAGATTATTTGCAAAAATTTCCTCGTTTAAGACTTTAAGAATGCATTTACACTATATGCAGAAAGCTCTTCTCTCTTGGAGGGACTGACCCTATTTTTATCTGATTTTCTTCTTGGTTTACAGTATATTTTGAGAGTGAAAATATTTCAATGCATTTTTAATGTATTAGTTGACTTTGTTTTCCTTCTGTACCAAGACTCCCTCACCAAAAACCGATGTGTCTTACACTAAAAATGATGGTGTACATAAAAACTTTTGACGAGTTAGCTTAGTTACTTGATGTTAAACAATAATAAAAATGGCCGTGTCAGATTTCTTTGATACGATGTTTTCACCTATCTATATCTAGGTGAGAAAATTGATAGATTTATTAGAAAGATACATAACTAAACTGCTCTTTGAGGCATTTTGTCATCTTCGTTTCGAAGGAAGATAATACGTGAAAGTAAATTATGTTAGTAAAATTTATCACTTCTCTTTCTTTTTTTATTTTTACAGTTATTTATTTCCCTCTCTTCAATCCATTTTAATATTTTTTCGAAAATTCAGTCAGGTGGCTGAAATAGTTGCATGTCCCCATTCATGTCACAAGTACAACTCTAACTATCCATAGTAGAAACTTGAAATTTTGCGTGTAGTCTCCCTCAATGAGTAAAAGAACAATTTTTTTTTCAAACAGCCGGTGACAAAATCTCGTTTTCTCTTGAAAACATCAGCAGAATGACCCTTGCAAGTCTCAAGTCTGGTCAGCCCCAGGATTATATCCGTACAAGCTTTATGAACAGAACCTTGACGCGTCTTATATTCGTTCGAAAACAAAGATGACAAAATACGACACGAAAGAGTTGTAATTGTTCAGCTTTTCTGTTAAATCTATCAATGTTCTCACATAGGTATAATCTTGTCAAAGATTATTGTTGCCGTCTAACATCGAGTAACTAAACAAAACCATCATGATTTTTTGTGTACATCATCGTTTTACGTGTATGATTCATTGGTTTTTGGTGTGGGATGCTTTCACTCTAATCACATCATACCACACAGCTAGAAATGTACAAAATTTGCTGTTGAATGCTAAGAGGTATTAACCCTAACAAAGAGTCTACCACACTCTGGAACTGAACCTTGTAACTTTGGGGTACGAGCCAGACGTGTTAACCATTACACTAAGCGAACATTTTGTCATTTATATTTGTATCAATTCCAGACCAACTCTCGTTATCTGATTTTCTGTGTATTTCTATAGTAGCATTATTTACATGTGGTTATGAAAGAAAGCATTATCTGTTATGTTCAAAACGTATGAAGTGTACATAATTTTTGCCACTGAGATATCATTTATTGATCTATGATCAACACACTAGTTTTACTGCGTAAGTGAACACGAGGAGAGTCCAGTCTGGTCGTTCATGAAAAATAGAATAAATATGACTGGTTAGTCACTCAATAGAAACCGCCGTACAACCAAGGTATTTTTTGGCAGTATGCTGTATTGGAGCTGATCAATTGAGCAAAGTTGGAAAACAGGGTGATCAATGAATTCGTTGCACTTCTCGAATTTGGTCGAGCGGTAAACAATAATAAAGTCTGGACTTGAAAAAAAAAACACAAGCAGACGTGGAAACTGTCGAACATAGGTTAAGGGGGAGATTAGGCACGTGATTATACCGTAATTTGATCCCACCTCTCTCTCTCTCTCTCTCTCTCTCACACACACACACTAACACACACACACACATGCACCCTAAAAGACTACACTGGAAAGGATCTCTCAAAGATGAAAAAAAAATCTTTCTGCTCATAATATGGAGTAAACGTGGTAAATTCCATCCCTCTAGGTCCACCGATGAAGCCCATTTGCAAGACACATAGATAAATAGATAGATAGATTGATAGATAGATGGCCAGCTAGCCAGCCAGAATCACTTGAAAACTGAAGATACCGCCGTCGTCAGTTTTGATCGACGGTTTCTAATTAATTATCAACCGGGATGAATCGAAAATGAAGGCAGGGTTATATGCGAATGGGTTGCAGTTTCTGCAAAAAGCTTGCAAGATCGTCCCGAGGGGAAATGTCCACTAAACCAGACATATTGGTATATTGCAAGTGATTGATCTCATTTCAGATCCATTGGCCCTCAAGGGGGAGTTGAGGGAAAAGTGAATAACGGGTCGCAAAGACGTCAGGATGAGATGAGATTGGAAATATAGAATAATAGGATTCTCTCCCGGAGCAAGTGCGTCAGTCGATTGACTAGAGCTGGTCTTTGTTTTCTTAAGGTTTCCCATCAATGATAAAAGATATTTCCTTTCAGTGTCCGTTAATACGCTACGACATATAACATTATCACCATTAACAGCAGTTATAGCAGTAGCAGTGATAGCCATCATAAGACTACTGCTGGATATAGGCCTCCCCAGCTTCTTCAATGTTAAATTAGCTAGCATCTGCGATGTCTCACTTACGAACATTTCTCATCCATCCATCTTTGATCTGGTCTTTTCTACTGCGTCTGCTATATTTAGGGCACAAATCTGTATACCTTTTAAGCCATATGTAATCTTTATTTCTCACTAGGTGTCCGACCCATCCCCATTTTTGCGTTTTAATTATCATCATGGTATCTTTTCCCTTTGTCTTGTCCTTGGACCCATTTTGATCTTTATCTCTTGATGTTGTTACAAACATTGCCCTGTGCATGTCTGTTCGTGTATGACACATAACAATTGAATATGAATAATGGAGTACATATGTACATTTGAACATGCAAGCACACACACACACACACACACACACGCACACACACACACACACATATATATATATATATATATATATATATATATATATATATATATATATATATATACATGATTATAAATAGCGTTGCTCTTACCATTGAGCCAAACAGTCACCGGTAATGCAAGGGCCCAAATAACAGTTTTCAATCCAAATTACCGTTTCGTTTATTATCGGTCTGTATCTGTTTATTCCATAATTGTTTATAATTGTTTATTCTACTTACATTGTCTCAACCAATTGATACATTTTTCGTGCAATCACGGAAGATTTAATAAGAGTTTCAATATGATATATTGCAAATTATAATCATATATCCTTTTCTTGATAACATGTATATTTATAGTCTAGAAAACCTTATAGCTTTAAACACTGAACACATTAAAAATACTCCTATCGGTTACATTCCAATATCTGTTTATGTAATCGATGGAACTTTCCTCAGGATCTTTTTCTAATATTTTATACATACTTCACTATTATGGTTTTATTTATAAATTTTCTCTTTCTGGAATCATCAGTTACAATGTAATCGTTTCAGGGTTTTACAACAAAACATTTATGTTATAAAGACACCCCAGTGTTGATCGAACACCACCTCACTTTCAGGAATTATTTTAATATATAACTAATGTCATACTTCATGTAGTTCGTTATTTCATATAGGATGTTATCATAATATATTGTATGTGGATGTTGTTTCATAATCCTTATCATTTAATCGTTTTGAAACACTGGACTTCCTTACGTTAGTTACCTCAAAAACATATTTGATGATGAGGGATCAATAAGCATAACGGCAGGGGTGAATTGTGGATCATGTCACTTCTACTGTGAATATTGAATCTGTTGTGACGGTTTTAATCTCAGACTGCTAGTAAATCAGCTTATGATATCTTCTTAAGAGTACCAATTACACAGAAAAACGTCTTCAAGTTGATTTTCTACCAACATATTCAACCGGAGAATTTGACACTTTTTTCCACTAACGTTACAGTTAATTTTTTCAGGTCGTATACCATCTCGCTTCCATCAATTTTTTTCTTGAGATTATCAAATGAATTGGCCTTATATATGGTTGAGACGGAACCAAACCACATTCTAACCGGCAGTAACACCTCAATGGGTTATTCCATTAATATACTCAGATAATTTGTTACCAGGCCTACCATGTTTAATATCCCATCTTGCCCAACTACTCATCAGTCGAATAAATGGTCAAGAACCAATACTCTTCCCCTGTTCCCAGGTTTCAGTCAATACGATGATCTTTCACACTGACAAAGGCTACATTCTTCTCTTTTAGTTACCAAATTTCTCTTATATTATTACAAATTCTATTGATTTACGACTGACGATAAAAGACTGATGACGATGACTCATCTATCTTATTTTCATACTCTCGTTAACGTATTCTTTAATTTTCGCATATATATATATATATATATATATATATATATATATATATGTATATATATATATATATGTATATATATATATATATATATATATATATATATATATACATATATATATATATATATATATATATATATATATATATATAAGTAAATCAGTACGTCTGTAGCATAGAAAGAGAACAAAACAAAGTTACAACAGGTTTGATTAGCCACATAACTGACGTCTTTTAGTAGCAAGTGCTGGGCTTGATAGATAAAAAATATTGAAAAAAGAGAGATCGATGACTAAGTCTCAACTTTTATTGTGATCACTAAAAATGTTTGAATTTGAAAAGAAATAAAAAAAATCAGGCGTGCATGCTCCTGGGCACGAACACTTGGACCAATTTACAATGAACGTACATTGCAAATTGCTCCCCTCCCTCTCTAAAAGCCTATTTAATGGGTATTTTCCTCCAAAAATGTTTTTTTTTTGCGACATACAAGGGAGTAAATGTTTCAAGTTTCAACCCTGGACATATAATATCTGGGGGTTGCACGTGCACACTTCCTTCCGAATTTCCTGTCGAAATTATCATAACACCTCCAACCCCAAATTCGGTATTTGGCAGTTCCCCTTGCCCAACAATCAGAGACACCCTTTCGCAATTTTGCTCCTTAACTGTTGACGTTTCAGTCAGGCGTATCAGGTCACAGGGTGCATGTCATTGTGGCAAATAGATGTCATCTCGTTTCCATCCATCATAGGGTCTCATTTCGCCCCGCCCCAGACAAGTATGTCCTCTCACATCAGAGCTCGCTGTTTTAGTTCTTTCTTGCGTATTTTTGTCCCAGTCAATTTTGCATTTAACCCACTAACTGCAGTCGGTGGCAAAGACGAATACTTATTCAATGCAAATTAGAGTCTTTGTTCATCGACAAAATAACCCATTGAAAGATAAAAGCCCTGATCCACAGGTAGAACTGAATAACCATCAATCACAATGGACACAATGTCGTTTTGTTGGGGTCAGTATACAGTTTTTAAATGGAATGTCAATAAAACCATCGCAATGATTTCTAATGATATATTTTATATACGCTTAGAATAGTGCCCAGCAAAATGATATGATTATATATGACACTTCTTGCAAGAATCAGAGTATCTGTGCGCTCCACAGAGTGACAAAGCATTGCATAGGATCACAAAGTTCAAACAGCGAAGTTAAGCTGCTTCGAATCGGACCATTACTAAAGTGGGTGACGGCTTAAGAACACCAGTAATAATAGTTTCGGTTGTTGTGCCAGACCAAGGGAATGCTCCTTAGAAAAATGATTATCTTTTACATGGCAGGATTTGGCCAGCACAGGCACCAAAAGAGGGCCAAACACAGAGGTCCTAAACCTTTTGCAAGGCTCGTATCCCTTCGAGATTTTAAAATCTTTCTCGTACTCTTTATTCTACAGGTAAAAAGCCAGTTTTTTTTAAAGTAAAGATTTGCAAAATCAATATTAGAAAATGAAGGGTACAATCTCAACATTTTTAAATAAAGTGCCACATTTAATGTCAGTCTTTTCTGTCCAATTTTACAATTTTAACAGAAATAATCAGTTCAAGTATTTGTTTTACTAATCTCAATTCCGGGGTATGAATAACTCCCTTCTCACTAATGTGAAAATTCCCCAGAAGGCCTTATTCAAAGGGACTAGAATTTTCAAAAAAGACCAACATAACGTTGAAATTTATCAGATGTCATTAAAAGTCTGTATCAGACTATTACTAATAAAACGATTTACTGTGCTGGTTCCTGTTTCTCTTCCTCAATTATCTTCGAAATGCGTGGCATTTTAGTTCGGAGAGCTATTTGAATGACATGTTGGATATCCATCCGCTTTCTGGATAATGTCTTTGTATCAAGCACGGACAAACATCTCTCTTCACAAAGACGAGTTGTCAGAGACGGGGGAACTACTTTTTGCTAGATTTGGATACGTTTGGAGCATTGATACCCTGACGCACGATTTTGGGGTGCGTGTACCCCAGGTTAACAACCGATAGACTGTGGGATGTTATTAACCTATATTATGTATAAAGACGTGGCATTGGGCCCACTCTGAGAAATATCCTGCGATTGGTTGGCAAAATTCAGGGTTGAGTAAGAATGACTCATTCGAAGGTAATTGAGGAAAATTTGTCGCTTCCTATTTCTTCGTAAACCAGATTTCAATTGCCGGCTAGATATTGATCACGACACATATTTAGAAACCGTCAACGAAATCTAGCAACATGTTTCTTCGATTTTTAAGTGGGTCCGGATGACTGGTTAACTGGTTGGCTTGCTATGTATGTATCATACAAACAGGTCACATTGGCGCTAGAAGGCTGGAAGTTTAAATGTTTACTCACATTACTCCCAGCTCTAGGCACTATAGCATATGTTGAAGTTAGTGACACCACTCCGGATGCTTTCTACCGTTGTCTATTCCACCTACTTCCAATACCTGGAAGAACTTCGAGACAGATTATTTTTCATGATATATCTCCAACGTGTAAAGAATACACGAAAGAAATAGAAATAGATTTTATTTGTTGTAGCTGTTTAATCACGGTATTCAATATTTACCGCAGTAAATAGAGATATTGATATATATATATATATATATTTTAAAAAAAGAATTATAAGGATACATAACCGGTTGAATGTAAGCATTTTGCGCCTAATGCATCCACTAGCAACCAGCAATAAATATATGTATATATGTGTGTGAGTGTGTGTGTGTGTGTGTGTGTGTGTGAAAAAAGTAAGAGTTTCTCTTCTTTTTCACAGATTTGCAGAATTTCAAAGTAACACACACACACACATATATATATATATATATATATATATATATATATATATATATATATATATATATATGTGTGTGTGTGTGTGTGTGTGTGTTACTTTGAAATTATAGTGAGTTGACCACATGCCAACACGCATTCACTCAAACACACAAACACATGCTTACGCACACGAACACATACATAGATAATTAGAGGAAAGAGGCTGGAGAAAATTATCTGAAATGTTCATTGTATAATGTTCGATCATAATCGATGGTTCTCAACCGGGGGGCAAACATCCGTTGGAAAAAAGGTAAGAATCCCTATTCTTTTTCACAGATTTACGGAACGCATTTCAAAGTAATCATTTGGTGGAAAATGTGAAAGGAGGTGGAAACAAAGTCCAACTACTAAAGCTAGGGGTGTTGTGGTAAAAAGATTGGGAATATAAATCTTCAGATCTAAATGTTCAATGGGAAAGCATTGAATTAAGGAGATTATGCTTAAGATTGAAACTTTCGAGTGTAACCAAATGATCAGAAACGTGCGGAACAGATTAATTGCAACAAAGTTTCAAATATCTATCTCTCTATATACGCTTTATTTCCAAATCTTCGGCGCTATTTCTATGGATAAAACTAATCCCTAAAATAATAATAAAAATCGTAAATAATCACTTTTGGTGTTTTTTTTTGGGGGGGGGGGGATATCAGATATTCTCATATGCGATCGTTTGCTGCTGATAGAAAAAATATCGGAGTAGTGTCCTTACAATGACATCACACCTTTTAATGGTGCCATATTTTTTTGACATCACTGGGACCGACTGGCAGATCGACTGAACGACCAAAAAGCGTCAAATAGAGATGTGTAGATACATTTAAAAATACAGCATCTTTCATGAGCACAATGTGACATTATTCCGTGGTCTCCATATTCAAATGATGATACCATTAAAAAAGTAACATTTTTACTATCTTCTTGGGGAAATTATTCCATGCAAATTCCGGAAATTATTACGATGGTTCCCACTGTGAAGAGGATGAAGAAACAGCAGCCCTTGTTGCTTGACTGCCAACTAAGAATGAAAGAGACGCTTCTGACCAAAGTAACCCAGTTCCACAGAGATTTAGGCGATTTTCTGAGATTGGTGTGGAAGATACGGTTTCTATCTTTATCTAAATCTAAATGTTTTTTTCTCAATATTGATAAAGTATTCTGGAAAGCAATAATACGATCACTATAAATAGTACAACATACAGCGACCAGCATGTAAATTATGAAGTAGCTGGTGTAACACATAGTACTCTGAGTAGTTTGGCCTGTTTAGTATATTAGTAATCATTCATTTTCTGAGGAAAAGTAAGCTATCTCTGCTCGGCTATCGTCTTTGCTTTTTCCGGTTTGCCAACGTCTGAAACTGATGATTAAATATTTCTACCGGAAAATAAACCGAAGCTGACTCAAGTCCACGAAATCCTACTCCAGTTGTTTAATATGAAATAATATCCTAGCTCGGAAAAAAGTGCCTCAGTACCCATCAATGTACTCCCCTTAGGATCTCTTATACTTATCCCAATGTTCCTGCAACTCTTCACAACAGTTTGTCAAATCCGTTTTCGGGATAGTCATCTGCCTCGTTGTGTTGTCAACGGTCTGGAACCTCACTTAGAAAAGTCAAACAAATCGTGGAGATCGATAATCTGGACAATAGGCAGACAGACAGACCTGGCTTTTGCAATGTTTGGCCGTGAGAAAAACCCTGCACGAGACGTGAAGTATGAGTAAAATCAGTTATAGTTAGTGCTAGTGTCACAGTAGACAAGTTTAGACACTGTCGACTGAGGAGTGTTACTTCTTCCACTTGAGCAGTAAAGGCCCCTTCAGATTGCTACCTACGTAACAACTTGGCCGCACAACCGGTTTCCGTGATATTCAAAATAGCAGGAAGCTTTCAAGATAGACCTCGTAGAAAATCGACAGTACTATACATTTAGTGCAAGGAGCCTACGATAAAATTGTTTTGTTCGTAAAATGAAATGGTTGCAAATGTGAATCCAGGCTAGTAGGCACCCGTTCATTAAGCATCAGGCAAAAGGCAAGCAGTATAGTACAAACTACTACAGGTTACGAGGTTGATCGGTCAAAAGGCATCAGTCGAGAAAGTCAAATGTGTAGAACGAATATTTTAGGTGAATTTGAACTAATTTTGTTATAAAAGAATTACTTATCGTGTTACTATAAGCTAAAACCACGAATATACTGATCAGGCCAACCCATTGCAACACGGCTGAATCCACGTTCTGTCGTTTTGTTGTACACTTAAGTACTTTTCTTTGGTACACAACAAAAATGACAGACTTTGATTTAATTGGGCCAATTGCTCCAAGTTGTGTCCCATGCCTAAGGGGGCCCACTGTTAGGGAAATCTACTCTAGTCTTATCAAATACACATAGCTACACCTCACAACGTACATCTAACATCATATTGCACATTTCACAAACAACAGTAACGATTTCATTTTTTCAGAATTCCTATAAAGTCAATAGAATTTGTTTACACTGCTTTTGTTTCATTACTGCACTTCAATTAAATAATTTGTTAATTATAGTGCACCATAAAAAAATATAGCTATATAAGATTTCAAAAGGTGGTCTTGATCGCTTTCTAATGTACCGTAGTGGAGTAAAATCTACAATAAACTTCATTCGTATCTCTAGGACCCCGCAGATTTTGACTGTGAACCTGAGCCCCTGCAAAAAATTATTCATATTAGCTACAATATGCACGTAATCATTGTAAGACGAAAATGAAACCACAAAACATCAAAGTAAGTATTCAATCTGAATCGAACGAACAGAATAACGACAATTGATTGTAATGACTTGCTCAAGGATCGTTCAGTAGATTAATACCATAATCAGGAGAACAGAAGGATGATATGAAAATAATCACAATGGAAAAGGCAACGTGTCTGGACAGAGAGTGCATTGGTGATGGATCATATCAAGACATCTGGCAAATCATGATTTCGGACCGCTGAAAAACATGTATGATTGCATTAGTCAGCTTTATGTTTGTAAGATGGAGAGCAAGATAATGCAAATACATGCGTTTGTATACGTACATGTAAATATTCGTATATGTAAATATTGCCATGTAAACGAGAAAAATAAAACTACGATTTATAATAAATGAATATATATATATATATATATATATATATATATATATATATATATATATACTATTGAAAAATAGATGATGATAAAGTAGATATACAGAGAGACGAGCAATGAATAAAAATCAGAATTCAACTGGAAAAAATACTCATCATCAGACTTTAAACGTCCATCATTGGACATAGACCTTCCCCATGATCTGCCATATTTTTTTACCATGGGCGTCGCAGGACCAGTATTTTCTGAGAGTGTCTGGTTCATCTCTCCGTCTTGTCTTTTGTCGGGCATGGTTTTGCATGTGATCTCTGGGGATCCACGTTGTGAGTCGTGATATCCATCGGTCGTCTGTCATTCTCACAACATGACCAGCCCATTGCCATTTGAGTTTTTTAATAGTTTCTATGATGTCTCGAACCCCCGTTTTCTTCCTTATGTACTGTGCTGTTTTGTGATGTCTCCATGTAACGCTGAGCATGATTTTTTCATGTACACGTTGCATACTTCTCAGTTTGCAGGCCTGTCTATTGGTTAGGTTCCATGTTTCAGCTCCATAAGTTACTATCGGGAGGATGCATTAGTTGTATTCTCTTCTTTTTAGGATTATTGGGATTGTCTTGTTTTTGTAGGTACAGCTTGCTCTGCCGAAAGCTTGCCATCCTAGTGTGATTCTCCGCTTGATTTCTTCTTCTTTTGTGGATCTCAAAGAGATTCGCTGTAGATGCACTGATCTACATTCCCCAGTTTTGCATCTTCAATTTTGACTGTTTTGTCCTTATTCTTGAAGTGATTATTGCACGTCTGTGTGTGCGCGCACGTGCGAGTGTGTGTGTGTGTGTGTGTGTGTGTGTGTGTGTGTGTAGATGAAAGTAACTATTGAAATGTGGAGAGAAAAACTTGAGAGAAATCAAGAGTTACATCTCAAAATTTATTTATATCATCACGTGGGCATGTTTCGCTGTATTCCAACTGGTGCCAGCCATCTTTTTCTGAGAAAAAGATTTCAGCAGATCAGAGAAGATATTGCTTTATTACATGTTTTGAGGTTGAGGAAAAAAATAGGTTTTTTCTGTGTTGTTCGGTTATTTACTGAAAGCAGAGGGGAGTTTGTTTTTTTTAAATCTTTGTAGGTGAGAGTCAAGTTAGGTTTGAAATGAGAAAGGTCTTTCATCAACATTCTGTCGGTTCACTTCACATCCACGATATATATATATTGTAGATAGAGATAATGCCACATACACACATGTATATAAGCACTATACGTAAATAGAGTATATATATATATATATATATATATATATATATATATATATATATATATATATATATATATATATATATATATATATATATATATATATGGTTTTAGGGGAGAGGTTTTTTATTTGCAATGTGATTATAATACCAAAGTTGGATCTTACTTTCCGTCCATATACATATATTCTTCAATGGGTCAAAAGTGAATGGATACCCCACCCCGGTGACAGGTCAAAGTGATGCCAGAACTTTTTGATCTTTTATTCGTTTCTCATATATATATATATATATATATATATATATATATATATATATATATGTCTGTGTGTCTGTGTGTGGTTATCCGTCTGTTCAACTTGGGCTTTTTCGGGAGAATGATTTAATTTATTTGGATCACTATCCAGGACGTTATTAAGGGGGGGTCTTGTTTCTGGATGGGAAAGCTTCCTCTTATTCTATTCATTTTTTATTTGTATTTCTTGTTAAGTTGTTGATTATTTTTTGTATTCTATCCCCCGATAGAGAAGGTGGGGTCCTGGTTAGTTGTAATAAATCACTTGAGATGTTTCACAAACGGTTTGTTGTTAATCCATCAGCTCTTTGTGGTGTGTTTCCTCTCTCAGGAAGTATTCTTTTCCTACTCTTATCTGCCACTGCCCAACGGTTCAATTTTACATGACTTCAATTGTTTATGACAAATTCTTTTTATATTCTTGCTGGGTTTTCATAAACATGAAATTATTATCGAAACTTATTTATGAAATAAACCCATTACACAACGGATATTGAATTACAGAATTGTACTTCATTCATACATATGATAATTGATAATTGAGTCATCCACAGGCAGCTGTTTTGTTGAATTACAACTCATTGTGTGGCTATAGACTATCCACTATCCCATCCATTACTACGAGGTAGGATCAAAACGTTCGCTTCAGACCCAGAGGCTAGCATTTAACCCCTGCCCTACGCAGTAAGACCGAATTTAAGCAATATATTTACTTATGCACTTCTCCCCATCCACCAGAGTTGGAAGAGCATTGCTATGTAGCTTATAATGAACGAGTTGTCTTACTTAAAGAGTGCTCAACCTTAAAGTAGGGAGTTTTAATAATAATAATAATAATAATAATAATAATAATAATAATAATAATAATGTATTTATCATCATTATTCTTATTCTTATTCTTCTTATTATCATTTGCAATCTCACACCAGTTACCTGGTGGTTACCGCTGGGGTTTGAATGATAGCAAGTCCCCTCAAGTCTCCAGCCCTTCTCTCCTAGTTCTCATAGGCTGCAGTAAAACTATGGTTTACAGTTTCACACCGGTTGCCCAGTGGTTATTGCTGAAGGCTGAGTGACAATAAGATCCTCAGGTCTTCAGCCAACATCTCTTCTCTCTTTCGACTATCATGCTAGCGCTGTGGTTTATTATCATTATTATTATTATTATTATTATTGAAAATCATGAATGCATGATATTATTTGAAACATTATCTGAAATGACCTCCCGTTGTCACAGGAAGAGCGTGTTACTTGGTGTAGACAGCGTTAATATACTAAACAATTAAAGAAAACAAATCTGCAGCAAGAATCCAACCTACCACCGATTAGGTGGCTGCTTCAACGTAGCGTCGCTCTTACCATTCAGCTAAACAACCCGGCAGAAAGGCCAAGGTCCTAATAACAGCTCTGTTCCCACGTTCTCACTTTGTTTATTAACCGTCCACATCTGCAAAGTTATGTCTCAACGCAGACAATTATATTAGTATTAATATATATATATATATATATATATATATATATATATATATATATATATATATATATTAAAGACACAGAGACAGAGAAATGAGATGGGGCCGAATTAGACATAATAGTAGCAAATTAGACGCACTGTAATATTTGCATGCACGAAATTGAATGTGTATACACAATAGAATGTGTATATACATACCTACATACATATAGGAAGCCAATAAAGGTATATATAATTTCAAATGATGATACATTCACATGTCTATTTGAATAAATGAATACTGTTTCTAATATATAGTATATGCACGTATGCTTGTATATATATATAGTCATATATGCATATATCTACATAAGAGCATAGTAACATATGCGTACACCAAAATTATATACACACCGGTGAGTGTGTATGTTTGAGGGTGTAAACATCTACGTGTGTATATGTTTGGTATTGAGTTGCAACTTGGTTAGAGATTCTCTTCTTATGTGTCCTAACATGATTACTTGACCCTCGAACCCAGGTTTCATCTGCACTCTTTAAGCACCTTTGATGTCTCGAGTGCTGTGTTGGGGGGAGGGGGGATTTTGCAAAGGTTCATTCGGTACATTTTCTGATGAGGTTCAAATGGTGGACTCTGCCGCCGGCTGTCTCTCTCTCTCTCTCTCTCTCTCTCTCTCTCTCACTCGCTCTTTATGTTTTTGTCGACGACATTCTTGTAGAGAAAGAGAGACTTACTTGTACTTATATCTCCTTTCTGTTGCCCGTTCGTCTGCGTCGAGATTAGAAAAATGCATTTGATGTAGAAAATGGCATCGGATGAAAAATTTGAACACTTCTTACATTGTCTCAATAGAGCTTTGAACAACCTACTGTCAAACACATCCATGCAATCACACACACACACACACACACACACGTATATATATATATATATACTTATACCAATTAAGAAGACAATATAATATGGTATTATACAATATCCAGTGTGTGATGGATTTATCTCATAAAGTGCTCCAAACATTCAACATTAAACATTAAGCAGGATAAGAGTACAGGTTGAATATATATATATATATATATATATATATATATATATATCCTTGAGAGAACTTTACAGCTTTAAATACTACACATTAATGAGTTTAGTTTTTAAACCAGAAAAGTTTTCTAGAATATATATATATATATATATATATATATATATATATATATATATATATATATATATATAGAGAGAGAGAGAGAGAGAGAGAGAGAGAGAGAGAGAGATAGATAGATAGATAGATACACACACACACACACACACATATGTATATTCTCTAGAAACTTACAGCTCTGAACGATAAACACATTAAAAAAAACTTTTGTTTTATGCATTTTATTTATTTTTTTTAATGTTTACACGGCAGTAGATATTTTGAAACTTTGTGTGAACCTTTTTCTGAAGGGATCATCGGTTATTCACCATGTAATCTTTCTGGGGATTGAAAAATAAACAGTTGTATTAACATGGCTCCTAAGCAACGTTGATCAACAACCATTCCGTTTTGAGATATGCTTTCAATATTAAACTTTAAACTATCATTATTTAGGGTCATGTCATAACATGTGCAGTTCGTTATTTTATATACAGGTATTATCACATATTGAAAATGAATGTTATTTTATATTACACGTGTACTCATACACACGCACATTATTTAGACATAGATGTGCAGATGCATGTATCTTTAAATGCATATATAAATTCATATAAAGCGAGAGCAAAAAGTATCCAATACTTCACTAAATATTTATTCTAACACACACACACACACACGCACACACACATATGTATATAGATATATAAATATTGAATAATTATGTCATCCATAGACTGCTGTATCGCTGTATTACTTTTCTTCAGTGTGGCTATATACTATCAATTATCCCATCCTGTACCACGCGATTGAAACCTTTGATTCAGACTCAGAGGCTGGCATCTTACCTCTGCCCTACGCAGAACTGGACGGTCAGTAAGGTTGAACTTAAGCAATATATTTATACACGCAAAATTCCTCATCCACCAGAGTGATCTATTACCAGGTTGGAAGAGCATTGCATACGCTTATAATGAACGAGTAACCTCACTTAAAGAGTGCTGAACCCTGAATAACGGAGCGTTAATCATGATACATATATATATATATATATATATATATATATATATATATATATATATATATGTGTGTGTGTGTGTGTGTGTGTGTGTGTGTGTGTATGTGTGTAATTGATGTGTTGTTGGGTGACAGTCTTTCATTCATACATTCATATATTGCATGTACTTGCCGCACAAGTTGTTTTAGAGACCCTGGAAATTTAAATACTTAGTCTTTATCAGAATTCATCAATCAGTTGTTAACTATATTTAAAAATATCAATATCTTTATTGTTCAGCTTTTTTTTTCTTTTCTAAATACAAGAATGCACAGATATTGCCACATGTCTGTGTGATGTTATGTATATATATATATATATATATATATATGTATATATATTGCACTGGCTTTGATATGTGTCGTCTTAACTTCGAAGGGTGAGGGTTACTTCAGATAAGAGACCACGCAAGAAGGACGTAAGGAATTCTTGTATCAGGTTAACTTTAGAACTAACTGGTTTGTTTGATTGTATGTAAAAGTTATCAAGACCAAAATGCTGAAGAAACGAAAAAATGGATTCAGAAAAAAAAAAACAACAACATTGTAACATTGATTTTCTTTTTTGATGAATAGAATATATAATGTTTAGAAAAGGATCTTGGTGCTAAAAGCCCTTTTTCTTGATTAATCTACTCTACCGCAGGAGAAGAGATTGAGATCTCTTTACCCTATCCTTTCCGAATCTTCTCTCAAAGGAGACAGACAAAGCTTATCTGTTGGGTTGTAAAGCAATAGCATGGTTGTCCATTACAAAAGGTACCTGATCAAAGTTGGTGTGTTAGCTATACAAAAACATACTCGCCTACTGAATGACAAAATTACAGCAACATGGTGTTTCATAAAATTATTAGATCAACCCTCAAGTTGATCAAATGAGAGAAAGAGATTTCCTGACTGAATCAGGGCACTAACTTTTAAGGAGTATCTCATCGCTTCTAGTATTCAGTTCGAAGAGACTATAGCTATCCTTGATTATTTCATCCGTGTCTTAACCCTTACTGCCATTGTGTCTCGGCTCCCTGGCTGTTACTGCTGATTTCTCCCTCTGTTTCTTTGGTCCCCTTCTTTTTCCCCGCCAAATTAAAATCTTGTGTCTCCAAGATTCCATAATTTCTATTTCGATTCAATATAATTTTATACAATTTCCTATATCTTGTTGTAAGTGCATGCTTTATACAAATGTTCTGTTTACTTTTTGATCACTGGTCTTTTCAGTTTTTTTCCTTCAATATAAAAGTGTCCTCTGACAGGAATACATGAGTTCTGCCCCCTCACACACACACACACACACACACACACACACACACACACACACACATATATATATATATATATATATATATATACTGGGAAGTGTCAGTTTTATAGGAATTCAATTTTGGGGGAGGTCCTATTCATGTTGTTACTTTAATGCTGACCTAGACCCTTGCTTCACGTCAATTGTACGAAGTATTTAGGTTACTTCTGATGATAAATGAATTAATTTAGGGACTTTTTTTCATTTTTAATTATGTTTAAATATATTTCTCTGTTTTTTTGAAAAATTATCTTGGATGGCTGTATGATAGACGGAAATAAAATTCCTTTTTAGTATTGTAAATAAAACCCTCCAAACAAAAAAGATTTCCAAATAACTGACTCTCATCAAAAGGTTGTTGGGATGTTATTGATTGGAAGTACAACACATTTTAATGTGCTTTTTTGCTTTTACTGGTAATAGAAATCATGACCTAAATTCATATATATATATGTGTGTGTGTTTCATGTATAAATCAAGAGTAAACAGTAATCTAAAATGTTAATTTAGATTCGCAGCAGGGATCCTCAAACTATCTTTCAAAAGCGACCGACTATACTCTCAGTGTAATAAAAGTAATAGGCACTAATAAAATTACTCTTTGGTTGCAATCTTACTGTAACTGGAGACATGCCACGAAGAATTTGAGAGAGCTTGTATTGTCTCACTCCTTTTTTAGTTGAAAAGGTTCAGAGTTTTTATGTAGCCTGATGAAGAAACTGGTAGATACGTTGCAGTACTCTGACGTATACGGGGTCTACACCATGAATTATTGCGTCAATGACTTTGGGGATTTCAGATGCCTTTTTAAAGTCAACAAATGCTACAACGAGTGGCATTCTATCTAGACAACCAAATTTATATATAAGGATATGTATGATGTGCATGTGGAAACAATATCCGACAATATCATTGAGGGAACAATACGAGATAAGAGAGCGAGACATAGATTTATATACAGAGATAAATAGCTAGATAGATCGAGTTTGAGATAAATTAAACATATATCTAAAATGTCAAATTGGGCAATAATATTCCGTTGACGTTTACTTGTGTGTGTGCATGTATATATATATATATATGTGTGTATGTGTGTATACATATGTGTGTGTGTGCACCTGCGTGTGTGTTTTTAGGCAGCAGTCTTTTATTAATATCGATTCGATTCAAGACAAGAAGTTTGAACGAACTTTTCCGATTTACGTATATAAAAAAAAACGCATGTCGGGTTTCAATGTGCAGATATTGTCCAGACGTCTTATCGGCTCTACCGCTTCTACTATACATCTAGCCATCATCAAAATGAAAGAACAAAAATTCATGGATATTTCCCAAATCACAATAATTATAAAGATATTTCAAGGAGGAACAACAATCTGCTCAGCACACATTATCACATTCTTTCGAACATTAACTGTCATCTCTTCTTGATATACAGACCGTTAGCATAAGAACACACTTATATTTATGCCTCCGATTGTAGAATAAAAAAAGTGGGCAATATAAATGTCCTCTCTAAATGCCGAGTCATCAAATTGCAGTTAGCTCAAACGGTAAGAGCAGGGCCACGTGGAGGTTGCTTCTCCTTTGACACGAGTTCGATTCCGACACGACGCTCATTTCTTTCTTTGGTTTGGGGCTGTTCAATTTGCAATTCGATTAACGCCAGTGCAAAAATATATTTCTTGCAAAAAATGTCTATACGATTATCACATTCTGTCGGACATAAACTGCCCGTTCTATTTGATATATATATATATAGTGAGTCCTTTTCTAAGAATCATCTCATAGAAATTCGATTTTATCTCTGAATTTGTTCACGGACATTAACTAGTATATATATATATATATATATATATATATATATATATATATATATATATATATATATATATATATATATATATAATGCCTATAAGAAGATGGAATCCAAGTGACATGAACAGAGAGTCATGTATGTTGTTATACTTACTGATCCCTCATCGTTGAAAAGCGTTTTTAGGGTAACATACGTAAGTAAGCCTTATTTCGAAAAATCATATCAGTGTACAATATACATGAAAACTTATATGAAATGACAAACTACATGTAAGGCATAACAATATAATGCCATATTGATATTACTGTTTTTTTTTTTAAATCCCCGAAACGGTTACATGGTAAACAACTGACAATCCCAACAAGAAACAAGTTATACATTGTACAAAAATAACAAAGTATATGGTAAACAGGAAAAAAAACAATATACAAAATTTCATTAATTTCATTGACAGATATTAGGGCTGAGGTGACACAAAAAAATCAATTGCAAAAATTTTTCAGTGTTTGGTGTTTCAAGCTGTAAAGCTTTCTAGAATATATATATATATATATATATATATATATATATATATATATATATATATATATATATATATATATATTAAGTAAGTAAGAATAGAGAAAAAGCCACAATGTTTGGAGATTTTATATCCGATAACTTTGGTACAGGATTTAAAAAAAAAGTTTTGGTGTTCATATTTATATTTCTCAACTCACATAAAAGATTCCTCGACCAGTTTAAACGAGATTTTCTGAGAGATGAGTTCCCGGGGTTTTGAGTTGCACAGATTTCATAGTTTAGTCTGTAGACTCATAAAGTGATTAGTGCGGTTACCTCGTTCCAAAAAACTGCACTGTTCAAGGTCTTATTATAATTTAATGTCTTTTTTACTTTCAGCTTATTCTTAATTACATTTATTTGTACAACAGTATTTCACCTCTACTACATGAAAAAACTTCCTCTAGTCAAACCCTTCTCTTCAAGGTTTCCTTATATATATATATATATATATATATATATATATATATATATATATATACACATATATATATATATATATATATATATATATATATATATATATATATATATATATATATATATATATATATATATATATGCAGTGGCACATATCTCATAACCTGGTCTGTACACTAATTGAGTGATTTACTACAAGGAATTGCATTCTTGATAATATTGGTGTGCATAAGTTTTGCGTGAACACATACTTTCACACACGCGCATACTAAAACATAAATATTTGCTGACACAAATTGTTCTCAAGCGGCGCATAAAACTACTCAGATATATATATATATATATATATATATATATATATATATATATATATATATATATATATATATATATATATATACATATAAAACAACGGTAAAGAAAAAAACGTAGTAGACATGAATTCGATGTCAAAATACATGCCCGCATAAGAAATGGTTCATTGAGTACAGAACCATTAAATAAATTGATGGAAATCTTGCAGAGATCAAAGAAAACATTGGCGTCTTTACGTCGCTTCTATCAATCGAGTAGGTCTATCCCTTTGTCGGACCGTCAGTCTCTGCTCTTGTTGACCCTGCTACCTTTTGTCTGTCTTTCTGTCTGTCCTTCCTTCCACCTCTCGCCCCCCCTCTCTCTTTGATCATATGTTTGTCTATTTCATTGGTTGATGAAATTTAACTCAGTCAGCATGTCAATTTTTTTTATTATTTCGGAAATCTTTTTTTCTAATTTGTTTGATTATATGTAGGAAGACGTTGTTTGGATTCCATCTTCTCACAGGCATTATATATATATATATATATATATATATATATATATATATATATATATATATATATATATATATATATATATATATGTACTAGTCAATGTCCGTGAACGAATTCAGAGATAGAATCGAATTTCTATGAGATGATTTTTAGAAAAGGAAATAAAGAACTGGTTTCAATGCGAGAGTCAATCGTTCCCAATGATGCTCAGGAGATATCTTATCGGCAAAATTTCAAGCGGAAGAGTTCATTTTTACTGACAGAAAAAACAGGAAAATCACATTATTCTTTATATAAGTAGACGTATATTGAGTTGTTATAAGTGAAATGTTTTTTTTCTCATATTACAGAGAATAATACTAAAAGATTTAATATTTTTGCAGATTTAATGTAAGTATATATTTCATCACTATCAATCTGTCAGGGACCGTTGTTGGACAAAGACCTTTCCAAGATTCGCCAGAACCTTCGATCTCACACGTCATGGAGCCAGTGCTTTCTAAAATAGTTTAGTTTGTCGCACCATCTTACTTACAATCAGAGTTTCATATATAAACTTTAGGGTTCATGTTGTCAGCTGTGTCCTTTGTCTTCCTTGCAACATATCCTGCCCATGGCCATTTGAGTTTTTTCAAAGGGCTTCTATGATATTTCTGACCCTATTTATTTGATATTATAATGCACTGTCTTTTGGTCTATTCATGGGATAATGGGTATTATTGTCTGGTGCACGTTGCAGGATTCACTAGTCTAGGGTAAATCTTATGGTTAGGCTACATGTTTCAGCTCCACAGATAGCTGTCGGGAGGATGCATTGGTTTTACACATTACCTTTCAGGACTAGTACGATTTTCTTGTTCTTGAAGGTTGAGCTTGCTTTACCGAAAACCTATCAACCTAGAGGGATTTTTTCTCTTGGTTACTTCTTCTTTTGAGGATTTCATTGACATTCGTTGTCTGAGGTAGATGTCATGGTCCACTTTCTTAATGTCTGCGTTTCCGATTTTGATGGATAGTTGTGTCTTTGCCCGATACTTGTTTTTTGTACGTGACATTTCCTTACTGTAAATTCATTATTATTGGAGCTACCTAAGCTAACATCAATGATTCCATTGGCCATAGATATAAGGGCACGAGACCTATGAAATTTAACCTCATGATCACATTAATACAAATATGTTACAATTGATTTTGATATAATCGAATTTCTATGAAATGTTATTTAGAGAGGGAACTAAAGTACTAGTTTCAATGCAAGAGTCACTTCTTCCCAATCTTGTGTGTCATGAAGCCAGTACTTCCTGAACTAGTTTAGTTCGTTACACCATCTTATTTTTTGACAGCCAGAGTTCCGTATATGATTTCTTTGGGTCAAATTTTCGAGTCGTGTTTGTCGTTTTTGCAACATGACTAGCCCCGTGCTATTCGAGTTTTCTAATATTTTTTTATTAATGATACCTCTGACCCCTATTTTTTTTACAATATAATGCTGTGTCTTTTGGTCTATTCATGATGTATCCTAAACGTAAGGGAGTTAGAGACGAATAAGAAGATTACAGCAACCAAGGAGCCAAAGGTTTTGCACACAGATTTCTATTTTGAATGCTTGATTCACGCCACATCCGCTTTTACCAAATAGGCGAAAAGTGAAAATAGCCTACAGTGTTTGTTTCACAACAAACAGATATAGAGCCAGAGCACTCACCTCTTCTTCTCTTTCCTACACCAGTCTCCTGTACTCTCTATCATTCAAACCTTCGACGACTCCAGCCTAATATACCATCACCACTATATTTTTGAATGCTCAAACATACTTTTTGTATGATTTAACAGTAATCGCATCTTTGCTATACGCCAAAAGGTTTTTTTTTCACAATGGAGGAAAGTACGTAATAAAAGACGATGAAAAAAAAAAAAGAAAGAGAGATGGAAGGTTCGTATCAGATGCAAAGAATTCAGTGATTTATTAAGAGAGAAAGTGAACAAAGATTGGGAGAGCACAGAATAACTTGACCATTGAGTCCTCGGTCTTTTCGTCAGATAACATATCGCTAACGTACAGTCAATTCGTCAATAGATGGCCATTTTGACGAAGTGATGTTTTGCCATTTGGACTCTTCGCTGACTGCTGTTTCATCGAATACGTTTTTTGTATTTTTTAGAGACTATAAAAATGGGATTCGTTCTCGGACAACAAATCTCTATGAAACCCACAAAAGAAGGAGAAATCAAGCGGTGAATCACCCTAGGATGGCAAGCCTCCAGCAGAGCAAGATCAATCTTCAAAAACAAGATGATCCCAAAAGAACAGTATACAACCGATGCATCCACCCGATAGTCACTTATGGAGCTGAAATATGGTACCTAACCAAGAGACAGACTTGCAAACTGAGAAGCATGCAGTGTATGCAAGAGAGAATCATATTCAACCTCACATGGAAAGATCACAAGACAACACAATATATATCAAGAAGAAAATAGGGGTCCTAGACATCATAGAATCTATTAGAAAACTCAAATGGTAATGGGCTGGCCGTGTTGCAAAAATGAAACACAACCGATGGACTTCACGAATCATAACATAGATCCCCAGGGACCACATGCGAAATCGTGGCTGACAGAATATAAAATGGAGAGATTAACAAGAGAAATTCAGAAAATACTAGCTCTGCTACGCCCATGTTAGAGAAATGTGGCGAATCCTGAGGAAGGTCTATGCCCAACGACGGACGTTAAAAAACTGATGATGATGATGATGATGATGATGATGATGATGATGATGATGATGATGATGATGATGATGATAAAAAAAATGGGAGAATAAACAATGAAATGTGAGAAAATTATTTCATTTCACAACATAGGAAAAATAGGATGAGTAAACAAGATTTCTTCGGGGATGATCAGAAAGATAATCCAGACATAAAATTTTTAAAAAGTTTGGAGTACGCTCGCCACAGCCCTTTACCAGTCAAGCCAGTGCACACCCGAGCAGACTCACACATGCCAGTACGCAACTAAAGACAGGCTTGAGTGCCTCCTTCTAAAACCCGAAAAATTAATTTTTCTCAAAATTGAGAATCCATGTCCCTTCTTTTGGCGTTAGTAGTTCGCATTGTATCTATCTGTTATCGTCGTACTTGAGTTTGGATTCGGGGTTAGATTTAAAATATACATGGTTCAACGGATTCTTTTTTGAGAGAATCTCAGATATGAAAAAAAAAAACAACAAATTATTGACAGACTTTTTAAACAGTGCAAACGCAGGCCCCATAAAGATAATCATTTATCTCTAGAAAATTTCATCTGAGTTCAAAACATGATTGGAAACTTGTTGATTTTGAGCATGCCGTTGTTTTTACTATGTAATGCAGAGCTATAGACATCAAAGGGTGCCAACACACATACATATACATACATACTTGAGTAAGGAATGGAAGCAATTCTTTGATAGCCAAGAAACGTCAGATCAACGATGAATCTATCATCCTTACGTCCATATCTGTCCAAGTGGTTGCCTCAGTTACTTGCAACCTGCAATTACAGACAAGCTTTTTTAGCAAGGGATTTTTTCAGCAATAGCCAATAAATAGTAACTATAACAATTCGTAAATATTGTTTCTTTTTAAACATTTTGGTCATATTAGAAGCAGGAAGATGGGGATAGTTCACTTTAAAGTCTTGACCAAGTTTCATATCAATCCAACCCGATACGGCTGACAATATTCATATTTAGCGTTACTGCTTGGGGCTGTAGTAGAGAGAGGAGGAAAAATGGTTTCAGAAAGTGAGGAAGAAGGAGAAACTGAGGATGCTTCACCCAAGCGTCTAGACAAAATTTCATATCAACCCAGAAAGATACTGGAAAAAATTTATATATTCAACAAATTAGGAGATGATGCGTAAGTGCATTTTGAAAATAGTTCAGGAAAAACTGCTTTAATTAAGTTCCGAATAATTGTGACATTTTTAGTGCCCTAACTCTGACTATGGCACCAGCTGTAACTCTCGAGGCTTCACATATCACGAAACCTATCTATATGTGGAATAGAAGCGACAAGAACCCAAAGTGGTGTTACTCACTTTACTGTTTGGTAAATGTGATATACAGATAACTACTTCACCTGCTGACACGTTTTTGATAGATCTGGTATATTTTAGGCTATCGTGTCGATGAACATTTTTTTTTGGGGGGGGGGGTCCTGTCTAAGAGTCGATGAGGGATCAACGATCTCATGAATGAATTGATGGTCTAGATAGTTTGGCAGGTCCCTGCGATCGTATCTGGTTTTTGGTAGTGACCCTGTGTAAATGACTGACAGAATTGATGTACGTACTTTTTTTAGCAGCCAGGAACTTGCAAGTATCTTTCACTTCATGACACCCTTTTTTTCCTAGAAACCACAGACAAGTTGGCACGCCCCGTTGATACGAAATTCAAAATGTTTGGCAACTGATACCAAATGCACACAAATTACGTAGCGCGATTGGCATGAAATCCAAGAGCCTTGTTTACCATGAGATTCGGACTTGGGCACACAGATGTGTCCACAATGAACGAAATTGGAAATGAGTCAGCCAGACATGCACCATTTAAACATTTTGTTTTTAATGAAAAAAAAAAGTCTTTGGAATTTTTTCGTTTTTATATCAAGATTATTTAATAAATTGTGATAGCAGAAAGAGGTAGTTAATTAGAGCGAGGGGATTAAGTGATATTCAACGGGACATTTAAGGAAATCCTTTGCTTGATTATCACAGTATTATGAAGGGATTAATTTTGGCTTTTAAGCCGTTGATAGGAAAACACATTCCATTTACTATTTTACGTTGAAGCCCGTTTTAGAGCAATGGCCTCTACTAAGAATGAGAAGGAAAAGATCAAGATGGTAGACCAGGTAAAACATGGCGTCGAAGGCGGAGGGTATAACGATGAAAAAAACGAAATGTTGGAAGGAGAGAGAGAGAGAGAGAGAGAGAGAGAGAGAGAGAGAGAGAGAGAGAGAGAGAGAAAGAGAGAGAGAGAGAGAGAGAGAGAGAGAAAGAGAGTTTCCTGGGGTGGATGAAAGGGTGAAACCGGAAAGGAAGAAGGGAGAAAAAGGCAAATAATGAAAGAAGAGGATCAGAAGTAGGGATTGAAGCGAGAGAAAAGGGGGAACGGTGGAGCTGGAGATATTATGTGAATGAAAGCGGAGGAAGAAAGAAAAAAGTAAGCGAAAGTAAGGAAAGAGGGGAAGAAAAAAATGAAGAAAAAGGTTAAAAGAAAAAGAAAGATGGGAAGAAGGAAGGGAAGAAGAAATAAGGAAGTGAAAAAACTCAACGGGATGTAATGAAGGAGGTAGGAAAGAAAGAAGAAAGAAAGAAAGAAAGTAAGGAGAAAGGAAAGAAAGATAGAAGAAACAAAAAAAGAAGTCTTTAAAAAATAATTAAAGAGAGGATAAAGGAAAGGAAAGAAAAAAAAGAAAGAGAGAAAAAAGCAGGAAGGATGAAAAAAAGATCATTATCGTTAGCTGCAGATTTTTAGCATTCGTCGTTGGACATAGACCTTATCCAGACCTCTCTATCATGGGCGTCACGGAGCCAGTACTTTATTAACTTATCTAGTTCATCACACCTTATTTTCTATCGGCTTCAGTTGCGCATATGATCTCTGGGGATCCATGTCATTGTTGTTATAGCAATGGCAAATGGTAATGGTCATGTAGCAAGAAAAAATAATGAACGATGTATATCAGATATAATTGAACTGGTGCTAGATAAGAAGAAAATTTTGGTTTATGGCCGAGAGAATGTAAGATAGTATGATAAGCTAGATGAATTCAGAAAGTACTGGTTCCACGATGCCCATGATAGATAGGTCTGGCAAATCTTGGGGAATGTCTATATCTAACCACAGATGCTAAAAGGCTGTTGCTGCTGCTGGTGACGTAACACTAATTTTTCAAACGTTGCTTGTCTGGAAAAGTAGCATCCGATATGGTGACCTCTTACTTTGGTTCGAACACTGATTTGGCCTTGGTAGATAAATGTGAATGATTGAGATCGAAGAGAGACAGCTTTCATCAGTTTCTCAACCAAGATATTTCCATTCAAAGAGTTTTCCAGATACTTGAACCCATTCTTCTTGTTATTTCTATTGTTCAGTCGATGTTTCAGTTGATTCATTCTACGGCCTTCCTCGAGTATTCTAACTCTATGTATAAAGAGCGACCTTTTTCCGCAGTAGTTATAAAGTGACAATAACAAACATACTTAAAAGAAAATGTCATCGATTGTGATGAAGGATTTGAATGTTTTTAACCCATCTTTTTGTTAAGCAAGAACTCCTGCAATGTGTCTCAGTTGGGCTGCAAAAGCCAAACCATGTTGAATTCCACACTTGTCTGGCGTGTACAGTTAGCTGACAGGCTGACGCATGTGTTTCCTATAAAACGGATAGTATTCTTGCAGAAAGTTGGAGAATTGATCGGTCGAAACGTTGCGTGAACAACAGACATACCAATGAAAATGGGTTTTATTGTCCGGAAAGAAAACTCTTCGGATGTTAATGACCCTTCACAAATTCATAGACAATATTATTATCACTTTCGAATATCCCAGCATTCTCCTTCTTTCGATTTGGTGTCATATTTGTCTCTTAGCCACGTTTTTATCACCGGGTGGTGTCCGGACTTTCGCCTGCTTGGGGGGCACGCTCAATCCGGAATCGTTGCGTGCATAGTCGATCAACGCTTGCATCTGCGTGACTGCGTCAAATGTGATGAATGGCGGCTTCAGTCTTGGTCAGGGCAGTCGCAGACGCCCCCTAAAAATGTCAGCTTCG
>OY735237.1:12531257-12631257 GCA_963457665.1 Thysanoteuthis rhombus | reverse complement strand
ACTTTCTCGATGGAACGGCATGGCATCAAGTCTTGGACCAAACATGAACCATAAATTCGGTCGTTGCTGACCTCAATCTGTACAGACGGTTATCTTACGAACTATGAGAGTGCTTGTCATATGTCACGAAGTGTTGGGGAAGAGGCATCAGAAACACAGCAAAGGCCCATAAAAACGATTGTAATGAATAATGCAGGCTAATTGCATTGCTGCCCTAGAAGGTTCCATCAGGAATAATCAGATGGCTCAATAATACATACCTGGAAATGGGTTTCATAATCTCTCTCTCTCTCTCTCTCTCTGTTCTTCTCCCCCTTTCTCTCTCTATATATAATTTGTAATATTATATAATAAAATATTCATTTTGAATATTTGAAAAGCTATGATTCATCCAAGAATTTTAGCCGCTTGTATCATGCTGGAAACCACCATATCTGAAATGTACTGATTTCAGGAACTATATATATATATATATATATATATATATATATATATATATATATATATATATATATATATATAATGCTTGTCATAAGTATTTGTACATACAGACATTTTGACTCTAATCATTCGATCTTGAGATTCAAAAACAGAAACATTACGCAAGAAAAACTACATTTTATTGTATTCAACGTAACAAGGCATACACTTAGTCATGTTTTGTGGTTCTGGACGCTAAATTCCTCGAAATAAATATTTCAATAGAATTACATTGTTGAATGGAAAAAAGTGATTTTTTCAATCCGTTTCAAATCTTGACCAGAATCGATTAAGGAGACTGGAAAAAGCAAACTCGCATTGCTATTTCAAAACATTTAGTTTTTTATCTACAGTTCAAAATCAATAATGGCCAAAATAATTTTGGGCAATAAAATTGATATTTTGTACCAGTTCATTTAATTCTTGAGCAGTACTCTATAAAAAGTAATGTTCGTAAGTATTTGAACAAATGAAATGTTTTTATTTACTTTCATAGATACTTTTACACAAATACCTCAGAAAAATACGACTCCAGGTCAAACTTGGCGTGTAAGGAAGGTGCTGGCAGCGTTACATGTTTTTTTATCTATCATTTTTTTCAAAATTGTTTGCCCAAAGTTGCCAATGATTTTTTTTATGTCTTAGAACCCAATGTTGCCAATTGAGATGTTTCTTTAGGCTTTCCAATTTGAGAGAGACTTACAGAATCGAAAAATCGAAAAATCACATCCAAATAGGCAAATTTTGGTGCAAGTCTTGTCTGTGCTAAATCCATCTTAGATGGTCGCATTCACTGACCAAACCAATCTTAATTGCTCCTTTCATCGCAACACCACATTTATTCCCAACAACTCTTTCACATTGCAATCACAAAAACAGCACTTGGAAAATTCTGACTCAACTCTTGTTTTGTGGGGATAAACCTTATTCTTTTCAATTAGTGAATCCTTTATTATTTCATGACCAACAGAAAAGCCAATGAATAAAAAAAAAAGGTAATTAAAAGGGAAGGAAAATTAATGATCAAAACAATAGATCCCTGTTATTTCAGCAACCACAGGGATTTAAGTGTCGTTGAAGCAAATTTGCCGGTGGATTTTATACGAAGTGAATCAATATTCAGATGTACCGTACCAACAAAAATGACATTTTACCATATTTAACGGCGTAGAGCCCCGAGTTACTTGGGTTGGCATTAAGTTGGGGGTTTACTATTTTATTTTTTCAATCTAATACACTGAAATCACCATGTGCTATTGTTTTACAAAACGAATGCGTATATCATAGAATAGTTCCGTTAGAACGAGTGCAATTACAACAAATGTGTACTGTAATGCGTTTTTCAAACAAAAAGTTGTTACAATCCCCCGTTCCTCTATTCAAAGGTTAGATTACTAATTAAATCTTAACCTTATATTCTTTTGCTGGGACGGTGTTCATTTTAAAACAGGAAAGGTAAGAAATACCCAAATGTCAGCTTTTACGCCTCATTCCAAATCGGTGTGTCTGACATCGAAGAAACGAGCTGAAAAGTCAAAGTATAGATGCGTTGATTCTTTTCTTGTGTGAAGATCTAGCAAGGGCATTGTAGCCTGCTTTATTTTCAAATTTACACCTAAAGTTTAATCAAAGAGATTTTAAAATCCCTAGAAATATCAAGATTCTCAAGATAAGTATCTAAAATGTAAGAAATGTATTCATCATCATCAGTCTTTCAACGTCCGTCGTTGGACGTGGACCTTCCCCACGATTTGCCACACTTCTCTATCATAGGTGCCGCAGAGCCTGTATCCTTTTAAATTCGTCTAGTTCATCTCTCCATCTTCTATTCTGTCAGTCTCAGTTTCGCATGTGATCTCTGGGGATCCATGTTGTGAGTTGTGATGTCCATCGGTTATCTGTCATTCTTGCAATATGGCCTGTCCATTGCCATATAAGTTTTCTAATGAATTCTATGATGTCACGGATCCCTGTTTTTTTTTTCGTGATACATTGTGCTGTTCTCTGATTTCTCCATGTAAGGTTGAGCGTGATGCTCTCATGCGCATGCTTCTCAGTTTGCGAGTCTGTCTCTCGATTAGATTCCATAGTCCAGCCCCATAAGTGACTATCGGGAGGTTGCATTGGTTTTATACTCTTCTTTTTAGGATTATTGGGAATGTCTTGTTTTGAAGGTTGGGCTTGCTTTGCCAAAGGCTTACCACCCTAAGGTGACTGTTCGTTCGATCTCCTCCTCCTTTGTGGGTTTCATAGAGATTCGTTATCCTGGGTGGATTTGTTGGTCTAATTTCCCCAGTTTTGCATCTTCGATGCATATTATCAATAGATTAAATATGACTTCAATCTTCAACATCTATCGCATTGAAATATTTAAGTAATTTCAATGAATGAATTGAAAACATTCCTTATCTTTAGTTAAAATCATTTAGAGATTTCTGACCTCTAGACGCAACTAAAATAGATTTATACGAAAAGCATCTAAATTGAAAACACTGAAAAGCAACACTGGTCGAGGGATGTGACTATCATTTTGATATGTCAATCAGTGACAGCAATGGATGCTAGGGATGCAAGAGCTTCTAAAAACATTTTCTCCAAGGACATCGACCAAAAGTATGCAACCTTCTTTGCCAAAGAGAAAACATTAATTGCTTCAAAACATCATCACCAATCTCGTTATGAATATTATTTTTGTCGGCGGAACATTGATCGAATCTTTTTTACCGAAGCTACGTAAACACGAGGATAACAGTCTCTCTTTTCGGAGTATTGATAAATATTTTCTAATGAATAAGGAATCTGTTTTTCTTGATTTCGGCGAGGAGAAAAGAGGGTGGCTTGGGGAGGTATATGTCGATCAGAGTCAGGGGTAGAGTGACAAGACTAGAAAGAAATCAGAAAAGATAGATAAATAGATAGATAGATAGATAGAAAGATAGATATGCATATATATATATATATATATATATATATATATATATATATATATATATATATATATATATATATATATATAATTGCACACATACGCACAGAAATACACACATGCACTCGCGCACACATACACAATTACACGTATAATAATTGTGTACTCATATGAATATTGAAATCGTTCTTACTTCATATATATATATATATATGAAGAGAGAGAGAGAGAGACTGAGAAAGAAACAGAGAGAGAGAGATAGAGAGAGACAGAAAGAAAAAGGTGGATAAAGCATGCGATTTACATGAATATCTATTTATTCATCTATCATTCCATCGATCTATCTATCTTGGCTAATATCTTGCTATCTATCTATGACTACAGATTGGTATATCTATATCTATCAATCTATCTATCTATCTATCTATCTATATATATATATATATATATATATATATATATATATATATATATATATATATATATAGATATAGATATAGATATAGATATATGCTAGACAAGGCAAGAGGAGAAACTTGAAATTGTTGTTTACCGTACGAAAAGCCGGCGAAGAAGGGCGGAAATTAGAAGTCTTTCCCTGCCGGATATTCAAATTCTTTGATAACCATTTGATTGCTCATATCTTTTTCAATTAGTGTAAAGTGCGCCCGATTCGAAGATGCATCACTCGCTCAACGAAATCAAGTGTATCATCTTCACCGATCGTTAATGTTTTTTTTATAGTAATACTAAAACTTATTACTAAAATGTATTACTATAACTAGTTGTTCCCCGTGAAAGAAATTCACTGATGTAAAGGAATATCTTGACTAGTGTAGTTTTGATTATTTCAGGCCTTGATATAGGACGGTTAATGTATTGCTGTAAAAGTTAATGTAACTTGCCAAGCTCTCCGTAAAGCATGCCCAACATTAAAGAATAAGAATATCCCACAACAAAAAAAAGAGTGTCAGACTAATGCACCCTTCCAATAGTCACCTATGGAGCTGAAACGTGGGATGTAATCAAAAGATTGACCCTCAAACTGAGAATCTTGGGGATCGTCTATATCTAACGACGGACACCGTATGGCTGATGATGATAAGTTGGGAAAAATGCATGAAATTATTAAAAGACCTTGTACAGTGTGGTTCTGAACAATATGGAACATTTTCGAACAAACTGACAGCAAAATATACCTGTTTTTGGATTTCTATGAGTACACATTTTTAAAAAAAGATGTTTTTCGTATTCGTGGAAGAGTCCATTGTTTCCTGGTACCATTTGTCCAATCAAAGTCATTTTGCATAGATCCCAGCGTATGACAGTTGGTTGCTACTCTGTCCTGCCTGTTCTTGGACTCGATTTGAGTTAGTTTAATACATTTACTGGTTATGTAGTTTACAGTCTCATCTCTTTCGCTGCATAATCAGCATTTGCTGTTTGTCTGGGTTCTGTCGATCGTCGTCTTCACATAGTTTGTCCTCGTGCATTTTTCAGGCGATCATGACAAGGGATTATGTTTCTCTCAAGTTTCTCATGCATAACCATGTCACAAATATTTTTTATTATTCTTCAAAGGTATTATTCTTTCCAATTTTCTCTATAATTTCCTTCTGTTTTATCGAATCATATTCTGGAACTTACAGGTATTTATATCGGCTATGTATGGTTAATGCACTAGTTTTTTCGTTGACCGGTAAGTTGATTCGTTCTGCCGTTGAAAAACCTCCCCCCTGCCTAAACATTACGTTTTGCGTGATTTTTCTTACTCCGAATTCTATTTCAATGTATTTTTCAACTTTTTTTTAAATAGCATCTCGAGTTCTCCCCCGGTCTTTGCAAATAGTTTTACATCATCTTCTGTTGCAGTCAAGTTTAATTTTCAATTCCTTTCTCTCTTGGTATTCTAGGTCTATTCAACCTGTTGTTTCCGCGAACCATTGACGTTCATTCAAATATTATGTAGATTTACGAAGTAGATATGTTTTAACGTGCAAAGAAACAGTTGCTGATATTGCCACAAATACTTTAAATAAGTTTTACTTGAAATCGAGTAATTCCCTGACTATTTGTGTCGACAGAGTATGCTTTCCCTGAGTTTCTAGGATGACATTATTATTATTGTTATTTGGAATCTCACACCAGTTGCCTGATGGTAACCGCTGGAGTTTGAGTGACAGCAAGTCTCCTCAAGTCTCCAGCCCTCCTCTCCTAGTACTCATAGGTCGCAGTAATTCTGCGATTTACAGTTTCACACCGGTTGCCCAGTGGTTATCGCTGAAGGCTGAGTGACAATAAGTCTCCTCAGGTCTTCAGCTAACGTCTCCTCCTTTTTTCACTTTTTCACCTATAATGTCAGGGCTAAAATTCGTTGCAGTATTTATTATTATTATAATTATTATTATTATTATTATTATTATTATTATTATTATTATTATTATTATTGGTGTTGTTGCTGTTGTTGTTATTATTATTTAGTTTGTAAATTAAATAAACTACTTCAGTAACATAAATAAACCGTAGAAAATACCCTGAAATCAATATTTAATATTTCTATTATATTTGATACGGCCGTTATTATTGTTGTTGCACTTGTTGCTTTAGTCCCAGAAGTTGATACTCCTGTGAATGTTTTCTCTGATCGTCATCTTTACTATTACTACTACCACTACTACTACTACAACAACAACAACAATAATAATAATAATGATAATAATAATGATAATAATAATAATTTTGACGATGATTGTAATGCTTCTTCTAATATCAATATTCATAATAATAGTAGTGATATTTTTATTATTATCATTATAATCATTAGTAGTAGTATTATTAGTATTATTATTATCATAATTTGTTACTCTGTTTATTTTTGTATTTCATTGTACTGTTGTCTTTTTGTTGTTTGTTTTCTCTTCTTATTTTTGTCATAACGCAGAAATATCAGCTCAACTGGACGGCCGGATATTACATTCAATATTGTGTTTATTGGTCCGCAAATGTTACCAAAACATTAGGCCTTCAATTCTGCTAAACAACAAACAACAGTTTATTTTCTGAAGTTATCATTACGGAACCATCCTATCTTACGAACAAACGGACGACTCCCAACCTTCTCTCCGTCCCTGTTTTTCTCTGTGATTTAATCATTTTCATTTTTTACGTTTTCTGATACTGCTTGTATCATCATCATCATCATCATCATCATCATCATCATCATCATCATCATCATCATCATCATCATCATCATCATGTCTGTTAATGTCTGTCATGTTATTATGGGCGTCGCAAGCCAATTCTTTTCCTGAGCTTATATTTTGCCGGTCACAATTTTGTATATGGGGTCTAGGGATGGACGTGGTGAGTCCGACACGTTTGAAACATGGCCAGCCCATTGCCTTTTGTATTTTCTAATGGATTTCATGATGATCCCGACTCCTGTTCTTTCTTCAAATATACTTTGGTTGTCTTTTGATCTCCCAATGTGTTATCGAGCATGATTACCTCATGTGCACGTTGCATGGTTCTGAGTTGATCTCTTGGTTCAGTTCAATGTTTCAGCTCCATAGGTGACTATCGGGAGGTTGCATTGATTGTAGATTCTCTAACTTTTTTTTATCTTTTCCTTAACCAATCATTTTTCTTTCTTTCACTTCCTTTCTCCCTTTCTCACGAAATCTTTCTTTTTTTCTTTCTTTGGATTTCTTTTTTTCCTCCTTTCTTTCTCCGCATTTTAAATTACTGCCCTTCTTTGAATTTCTGTCTTCTTTTTCTTTTTCGTTAATATTCATATAAGTACCTAACAAGCTAACTCCTGAGATAAATATACTTGAAAATTGTCTATAGAGTTGAACATTGGTTTCCTCAATCTCATAGTGATTATGGCTGGCTTGCTGGCCGGTTATATATATATATATATATATATATATATATATATATATATATATATATATATATATATATATATATATATATATATATATTTGTGTGTGTGTGTGTGTGTGTTACGTGTACAAGCCACACCAATAAAACAATGTGCAACAATCACGTTGGAAATGAACAAACAAAGATCAAAAACGCAAAGCTGTACAAAGTAGACCTCTATATCTATATAAGACAACAGATCTCCATGAAACCCTCAAAAGAAGAAGAAATCAAGCAGAAAATCACATTAAGTTGGCAAGCTTCCGGTAGACCAACCTCAATCTCCAAAAACAAGAAAGTACCATTATTCTTAAAAATAGTATTCGACCAATGCAACCTCCCGATAGTCCCTTATGGAGCTGAAACATGGAACCTAACCAAAAAACTAACCCTCAGACTGAGAACCCCTCAACGTACACAAGAGAAAATCATACTCAACTTCAAATGGAGGGATCACAATACAGCGATATATATCAGGTGAAAAACAGGAGTCCAAGACATCAAATAATCCATTAGAAAATCTAAATGGCAATGGGCTGGTCATTTTGCTTGAAGTGCAGACAACCACTGGATATCAAAACTCTCAACATGGATCCCAAGAGATCACAAGCGAAACTGAAGTCGGCAGAATACAAGATGGAGAGACGAACTAGACAAGTTCAGAAAATATTGGGTCCGCGACAATCATGATAGAGAGAGGTCTGGCGAATCCTGGGGTTGGTTTATGTCCAACGATGGACGATAAAAGCCTGGTGATGATGACTTGAAAAAGACGTTTCTTCTTGTTTTCTGAACTCACTCCACCAAAAAAAAAAAAAAAATTCTAGTGGGTGTTCAATTTGCCGTATAAGTTGATGCCAAATTGAACCGTCTGTTTGTGTCCGGCAGCTTCCAAGTTTGTTTTCTGAAAATTCAGGATATTTTAGTGTTCTAACAAAATGTGAGAGAGAAGTGACTGATCCATTGATCACCCCTTTTCCCATTTTTTAAAAATTGATCATTCAGCATTCTGCCAAAAGACGTGTCATGCCTACACACGACACCAATGTTGCTAGATGGCTGATAGTTTAAATTATGCGTAGAAAAACTTTAAAAAAAATATAACCTCTAAAAAGGTTTTTTTCTTCATTTTATTAAGGTTCGTATTTGCAATGTGAGTTCATGCTGACTTCATCCCTTTGTTTGTGCCTTGGTAGCATTCACATTCGTTTTTTTTTAATTGTATCTTTCCTTAGTGATCACCGATAAATGGCTAGAGTTGTCACTTACTAATCGATTACAATTTTTCCATTTTTTTACACTGCATGCTGCAAAATGTAAGATGACTGTCTCTATCGATGGTCTAACCAGACCTGTTTAGAATCCTTACATACTTCCAAACATAAGATAAAAAAAAAGCTATGGGAAATGAATCAGTCAATCCAGAACCACTCAAATAGGAACCTATCTGCGCAATATACAACTTCATCCAGATCACGCATTGCATTCGAATTCTAGTTTTCTCATTTGTTGGTACTCTTTATATTGATTTTGGCCACATTCTGATAAATGGGTATTTTTTCTTACGATCTATAATCAGTATTGTAATAATGATATCCGACAAGATGATAACAATCGTTGACATTGCAAAAAGAAACAGAAATTGTTTGTAAACCCAACAAATTTATCAACATGTTTCGCTGGTTATGATTGTTCCTTGACAATGACGTCAAAAACCATTAACTTTCAGAACTCTTGTTTCGTTTTAGATTTTCGTCTTATTCCAATGGTGCTATAACCATAAGAAATTGTTATTAAATTGTTAATTCTAAAAACGATCAATGTTTATTCAGATCTATTTGTCTGCGTAGGTTTTAATACATGATTCGTTTTTTTTTACAAAGCTGCGTTCTGATGTATCAGATATTTTTTCTTACGGTTTATAATCAGAATTTGAATAATGATATCCAACAAGATGATGATAATCGTTGACAATGTAAAAAGAAACATTTTTTCCCGTAAAATCAACAATTTGATAACAGGTTTAGATGGATACGTTTGTTCCGTGACGATGACGCCAAAAACCAGTGACTCAAAAACTCTGTTCAATTCTGTATTTTCGTCTCGTTCTGGTGAATCTGTTGCCAGCGAAACACGTTAATAAGTTGTCGATTCTGAAAACAATTTGTGTTTCTTAAGATCTATTCATTCGCGTTGGTTTCAATACATGAACCATTCTTTCTTCTCGTCTCTGCCAAGGGCTCTGCTCTGGCTTTCTTTTGGGTTCTTTTTTTCTTTGTATTCTCAATCAACCAATAACAAGAACTTCAAAATATTTTCGAAGATCTGGTATATTCAATCCTTTAATGAGACACGGCTTCTCTTTGAGTTGATTCAAATGGACTCTTAATATCAATGAGGTGTTGTAAATAGGAGACCATCATTAGAAGTGATAATGAAAAGATATGGAACATCTTTCTTTTTTTTAATTTTTTTTTTTTTACTGTATTTGCATTCAGGTTAGCTTCTTGCTTATTCTTGTTTTTGTTGACATTATTGATATTCCTCGCCTCTCTGAATTACCAATAATATTCTTCTTCTTCTTCCTCTTTGTCTCCCTCTAATTAAAATTGTCATTATATGTCACTTCTTCTTCTTCTTCTTCTTCTTCTTCTTCTTCTTCTTCTTCTTCTTCTTCTTCTATAAAAATCCATCAACCAATACTATCAACATAGGTTTCTTCAGTTTTCAAGCTGATCTGGCTGGCTATGTCTGTACGTATGTATGTTGTCATTATGTGTCACTTCTTCTTCTTCTTCTTCTTCTTCTTCTTCTTCTTTCATAAAAACCGATCAACCTATACTATCAACATAGGTTTCTTCAGTTTTCAAGCTGATCTGGCTGGCTCTGTTGTACGTATGTAGGTTGTCATTATATGTCACTTCTACTTTTTTATAAATAATTTGCTATTACGTATGGAGGTGAAACCTTGAAACTTACAATACCACTCGTAAAACAAACTCAAGACTGCCCCAGGCTATAGGATGAGCAATGTTAGGAATGACTCTTTGTAATAGAAAAAAAGCAACATAGATCCGAGGGAGGTCGAAGGGGAAGGAATTCGTGCAACAAAAATGGAGATGAACGGGGTAGATAGCAAAAAGAAGCATGGAGCAAAAGTGATAAGGGATTGTAATGGGAATAGTAAATGCAGTGGGTAAAGACCTGACACACGAGAGACGAGATAGAACAGTATGCTGGCAATACATAGATTAGCGCAATCACGCTCGTACTGGAGGGATATGAGGTAGGCTTTTTTCCAGCAGCGGATACAGGTTGGCTTCTGCTACTGCTGCTGCAGCTTCTGCTGCTGATGATGATGATAAATACGTATATTATTCTTTCTTCTTCACTTGAGAAGAAAGTACTTCTCTTAATTTGCCTTAACTTCCTTAATTGTCCAACTCGTACTACTGAGTTTTTATCTAATTTTCGTATGTAACAACAATGACGGATAACAATGACCAGACCAAAAACCAGTGACGGTATGCGTGAATAAGAGTGATATAGTGACGTATGCAAAAACTGATAATGAATTCACTCCGACTCCTACAGTCCAACTCAGGTCGACTTGTTTTGTTAAAATCTACGAATCCCCTCAATAAGGATTACTAATGAAGGAGTTGAAATGGCATTCGTAGTTTTGGAATAATATATTATGGAGAAATGAATTCTGTTTCGTTTACGTTTCAGATTTTAATGAAGCCAAGAAGTTCGACCCTAGGGCAGCTAAGCTTGTTTATAATTGCTTTTCTGGTTAATGCTGGATAGATAAATGATGACGTACACAAAAACTGATGTTGTGTTCGTTGAATTACTCGATGTATATCCGAAGTTTGCAAATCATATTTACCGGAAGTACTAACAAGGGAGATGACATGAGGAACAGTTTTAGAATGATATTGTGTGGAGAAACGAATTCTGTTTGTTTACCTTTTAGGTTCTATTGAAGCAGGGAGGTCCGACTCTGGTGCAAGAAACCTTGTTCCTGTACATATTCATTCACTATATTTTATTTTCATATCTTTTTAAAATCTTTTATTCTTCAGGTCATTCTTTCATTTTTACACCTTTCCAATCAATTCTTTTTCGTCACTTTTTTGTATGCATCCCCTTTCTCTCTTTGTTCTACATCGTTTTTTTCTTCGTTTCAATTTTCTCCTCTTCTTCCTTCTAATGATTTCTTTCCTTTCATTCGTTTCTCTATCACTGTCCTCGCCTCAGTCTTTCAACTTCTTTTCTTAGTTTTTCATTCAGTTTGTTTTGCTGTTGTTATTGTAGATGTTTTTGTTTCTTCTTCACCAGCTTTTTCGTCTTTTATATCTTCTTCCACTGCATCTTCTCCTTTTACTTCGTTTTTCTTCTTCTATTACACCTTCTTCTTTAACGGTTTATTTTTTTCTTCTTTTTTCTCCTCCTTCTCTTTTATACATTTTCCTGCACAAACCGCTTCGACGTCATTTTCTCCTTTTACATATTTTTCTTCTACATCCTTCCCTTTTGCATCTTCAACTCATCTTTTTTTACATCTTCTTTTACAAGTCTTCTTCTCTGTCTCATTCTTCATCTACACCCTCTTCTTATTCTTATTCTTCTTTTTCTCTTTATTTGCCATCCTCAACCCTCTTTTCTTCTTCTTTATCTCCTCTATCTTTTTCTTTTTCTTCTACTTCTCACCGATTCTTTTTCTTCCTCCATTCTCGTTCTTCTTCTTCTTCTTCTTCTTCTTCTTCTTCTTCTTCTTCTTCTTCTACATTATCATCTATATATCCTTCCTCTCCTCTCCCTCCTCCTCACTTTCCATTCAATCGCCCTGTTCCATTCCGATAAACCAATTTCTCACTCCTCCTTCTCTCCTTCTCCCTACATCTCTCTTTTTATTAACATATGTCCTTGTTATCTGTTTCTGAACAATCCTTTTACGATTTCCGCAAATTTGCCGATGCGGATCTCGGGACAGACTGATAGTCGTCTTCGGCAATTTTCGGCTTCATTCGGCGCTCACAAATATTCATTAGTAATTTCACTCATGTTTCGCTCGTTAGATTGCAACGACAGAATACGAAATCGAATTAGATCCCTCCCACTTCAGGGCATAAATAAATATGTATTTATGAGCTGCGCTCATAATTCTGTTGTCACTGAGGAGCAAGCCGGAATAACAATGACTTATGTGACTCGTAGCTGTTGCTAACATTGGTGGCGGTGGCGGCAGGGGCGGTGGCGTTGACGGTGCCCGGAGTTGGAGTGTGTGAACGGTCGCGGGTCGAGACGTGGTGATGGTGATTGTTTAGCTGCTTTGGTGGTTTCGTACGCAGAACGACAAGAAATAGCGATTTCAGATCGAGCTTATATGCAAGGTGTGTCCGTAAAGTATGCAACTATTTTGAATATTTCAAGAACCATTGGTGTGATCTTGATTCAACTTGACAATCTGTCGGAGAGGACCTTATTGCACCTGCGTGGACCTACTGTCTCATATGGGGGTCATAGATCGTTGGCAAGACGACATTGAGTGAGACTGTCTGGCCGTAACTTTCACAAATATCGATACAACGAAGCACCGGCAGGGAGTGTCAGTCCAACCCCGACACATATGCCAGATATGACTCACTGCGACCTCTGGATTTTACCTGAGAGATCTTACACCGTGAATAATATTGAGGAGAACGCGAAGTATCAGCTGATGGAGATCCATGAGATGCTTGGGGAAGGTGTGTATCGAAGGGCATTATTTGAAGAAGGCCCAGGCACTACCACCCCATTTAGGATAGTATCAAATGGCTGATTATGGCTTCTTTGTGGTTCTAAGATTTATTCGATCTAAAGTGTATTTAATCAAAAAAAGAGTTATAGAACAATCATTATTTTACAATCAAAATATGATGTAATGAAAGTGAAATCAAACTTTTTAAAAAAAATTAAATGAATACGTAAATAGGTACTTTTAATCTGATCAGAGGTTTATTTAATCCAAACAAGGATATAAAACAACAACTGTTTTACGTTCAGAGTGGTCCAAGTGAAATCAGACTTTTACAATAAAAATAATAATCGCCAAATGGGCAATTTCACATCCAGTATATAATATGTATATATATATATATATATATATATATATATATATATATATAGAGAGAGAGAGAGAGAGAGAGAGAGAGAGAGAGAGAAAGATTGAGATAAAAAAACAGAGAGAATCACTGATAGAAAGGGATTTACTAGGCTTAAATTATCCAGGCACGGGGAGAAAATTGGGGAAAATAATGACGTACGGAGATCGACCAGCCTTTCTGAGAAAAATACCGTTTGAAATCTTAGCATACATTCTACACTGGAACATGAATCATTGGCTGTAGTGTGAAATACGCAAAATCTGCAACATATATATATATATATATATATATATATATATATATATATATATATATATATATATATATATATATATATATATATATATAACCGTGATGACGGGGTTATTTATGCATGGATCGGCATTAAAGAGCCTTAAGCTATCTGAATGTGAAATTCATCGTTGATAATTCAATGAATAATTCAATATTTGATTAATAAAAGTCTCAACTCAAGTTGGTTGCTTTTTTAATGTGGATTAAGTATTATCCATATGACGTAAAATATGACATAATTGTTATGTCATAATTGGAGGGTGAATCAACCAATGGAATGCGTCCGATACAAACAAGCAGAGAGGAAAGGTGCATATGTGCTCCTTAATTATATATATATATATATATATATATATATATATATATATATATATATACATATATATATATATGTGTGTGTGTGTGTGTAAAATATGACGGGGTAATTTATGTATGCGTTGGTATTGAGGAGCTTCAAGTTATTCTTTTGGGTGATTTATTCTTTAATAATTCAAGTATCCTAATTTTGAGTTCTTTCTAAAGTCTGAAGCTTTTTTGATGTACGATAAAGTATTAAGAGTTTCTATGACGTAAACGATGACGTAACTGTGATTTCATAATAGGAAGATAAATTATCAATTGAAATGATTCAGCAACAAACAAACAGTGAAGAAATTCGCTTATATGCTGATTATGTATATATATATATATATATATATATATATATATATATATATATATATATATATATATATATACTAAAGATACCCCTCCAAAATGACGGGGTTGTTTTTGTATTGTTCGGCACTAAGGAACCTAAAGCTATTTGGTAATTCATTATCAATAAACCAAACATCCTGATTTTAATTTTTCAAGGTTTCGACGTAACTCAGACTGTTTTAATGGGTGATGATCGGACATGAAGTCTCGAGAGTTCCATAATTGTTATCATAATGTCATAATTCGAAGATGAATTAACCAATCAGATCACCCAATCAAAGCACACACAAACAGATGTAAACAGATCAAGAGAAAGATATAGCCTGATTATATATATATATATATATATATATATATATATATATATATAGAACACACACAAATTAAACACACATTCACATACATATACACAATGTCTGGATTTTTTTTCCTTTTTGAAGTATACAAGGCTATAAATTCTAAAACATTTAAGATATAACTATGGGAATTGTCAGTAATAATCTTACATAAAAAATTTTTTTTGATTCTATACATTTCGATCCTCAGAGTTAAACAGAAATTCATTGTCAAAAGGCGATTTTTGCATATTCTTTCTCAATACAAGCCAAATACCCAATATATCTCCAAGTTTTCTAAGTTACATTTTATTGTATTGGGGAGACTTGCGGTCACTCAATCTTCTGTGAAAGCCACCAGGCACTGCTGGCGTGGAAACACAAAAATATACGTTCCCCGAATCGAAACCAATAAAAGCACTAAATCATGGTCGACGCAGGGTAGCGCGTATGTTTTAGGGGGTGCGAGATGCAAGGTGCCTGGCGATAGGAAAGAGATGATCTACAGCGCCAATAGACTTCGCATCACAAAGAAATGGCGTGATGAAATAGATACCACCAGCCATTAAGTATTTTTACCAGTGCCCTTCGACTTGAGAGCTAGCACGACAGACGGGCTGAAACCTTTGTTAGATGATCTAAGGCCGTACACAAATGACACTATGTATCAAATGGATGGCCTCAATTCTTAATGTGTTTGGATGGTCGTGCCAACAAACAATCCGTTATATGCATTCACAAGCATTCTCGTTCTCTCTCTCTCTCTCTCTCTCTCTCTCTCTCTCTCTCTCAATATATATATATATATATATATATATATATATATATATATATTGCTCAGGCTAGAGGGAAAATATGCACATTGGACTCGCTGTATATGGCTCTACTACTGTGGCAACCTCACCCAACAATCTTCGTCCGAAAAGTCAAACCATTCATTCATTCATTCTTCCATTCATTCATTCATTCATATATATATATATATATATATATGTATATATATATGTGTATATATATATATATATATATATATATGTGTGTGTGTGTGTGTGTGTGTTTGTGTGTTTGTTCGTGCTGGTCAGTAAACGACACAAAAGGATATACACACATGTAAATGAATTCTTCACTTTCTCATTCTATCATTCTTTTCTTTTATTTCATAATATATATATATATATCTCGAACTAAGATGAGCGAGAATGAATGGGTTCGTATTAATGGAAAGCTATAATATGTGTGTCTGTGTGTCTATGTGTGTGAAAAGGCCCCCAATAACTGCTTCAACTCAGCATTCTCAATTTTTTGTTCATTCATTGTCAATACAAGCTCTATTTGTCTCTTTCAACGCAGACAATTATATGATCAAGAAATGCATATGTAATCCGACAGAAAAAATTATATATGTATATATATATATATATATATATAGAGAGAGAGAGAGAGATTGATAGATAGATGGATAGATAGATATAGGTAGGTACAGCAATAATTCCTATGCCTAGTCATGGGAATTCATTTATTATACACTACAAATACCTATTTTTCAACATCATCTCGTTCCTTGTCAATCCAATTAACCTAACGCTTCTCTAAAGAACACATAGATCGATTATTATTCAGTGAATGTTTCTGATCAAAATTCAGCTGATAACTGGGTCAGGATGTGGACTCGTTAATACACATACAGACTCATACGCACACACACACACACACACACACACACACACACACATATATATATATATATATATATATATATATATATATATATATCCATTTATTAGTTTATCTGGAAGTAATATTCAGGTTAACGAATTTATCTCTCAATAATGTTTGTCCAAACTTTTATAATTTTGTGGAGACATTCTCTTAGGGAACATATTTTATCCGACGTCTGTGAGCGTCGAACCTGTATCCAGGAAGCAGTCTCAACCAGATCCTGCTCTAACAACGGCACTATTGATGGGCAGGTGTCTGAGGTAGCGAACTTATATCGTAATTTTCTCCATGCATAAATATCTACATATACATATACGTGTTTTCCAATTTTGCCGACTGTGTATATATATATATATATATATATATATATATATATATGAGATTGATTTGCTACACAAACAAGTTTATGTTTCAGCTCTCTCTGGGCCTCATCAGGCGAATGATTGTACGTGTAAAACACATACGTATAAAACATGAATAATGGTTCGCCTGATGAGACCCAGAGAGAAGAGAAACATAAACTTGTTTGTGTACCGAAATCACATCCTATTATATATTTCTAGCTCTACTTTTAAACAACTTGACTCTTGAAATATAAAGTTGAATGCATCGAGCATATTGCTAACTTGATCTGTGCCATATGTACTAGGTACACCCCCACGTGTGTGTGTGTGTGTATATATACATATATATATATATATATATATATATATATATATATATATATATATATATAAATATATATATTATTGTGTGATCCACAGACAACTCTTCAGCGTAGCTATAGACTATCCATTATCCCATTCAGTACCACGAGGCAGGATCAAAACCTTAGTTTCAGACCCGGAGGCTGGTATCCTCTCTCTACTCCACAGAACTGGATGGTCATTGAGGTTGAATTTAAGTGATATATTTATTCATCCTATATATTCCTCATCCACCAGAGTGCTCCATTTCATGTTGGAAGAGCATCATATTAATGATACACTCAGTTGTGACGATGTCTGAAAAAGGAATGTATGAACACAATTTTTCTCCCCAACAAATTCAAAACATCATAGTACCTCTGTTAAGAGATGTCCATCCATTACCTAACAATAGATAGCACCAAGTTTCCCCAAACAATCTGGTCCATTCAATCCGTTTCTCTTTAGAGCCTCGTATTTTCAACCACGTGCTCGATCCATTGACAGGTGATGTCATTCGTGTCTGAGGGTCGGGGTTCGCCTGATCGACCATGCGAAGCAATGACCGAATAGACGTCATAAATCAGATTTTTTTTCTTCTTGCTTTCGACAATCAGATTCGATCTTCGTGAATGTAAATCTTTTGCTCCCTACCCGCCCAAACCAAAGATGGTTCCAATTCCTGCCTGTATATATTTCTATCTTTGTATTCCTTGTCTTTTGTTCAATGCGACACCCGAACAAACACAGTGGTGGGCCGAAAAACCAGAACCTTTTGAAGAATTGTACATAAATCAGTACTTACATTTTTTTTTTCTACTAAGCGTTCTTTTTTCGATATTTGGAGGTACGACGGCGGTTAACGACCCAAAGATGATGGACTCAACACGTCGAGTTCAAATTCCGGTTTGGACAGTTTGTGTTCACTTCGTAGTAATATCCTTGGGAAAAGCATAAATCCATCTAGGTATTGTTCATTAGCTTTTGTTGAAGTACCACAGGAGGAAATGAGTGAAGCCAATTTATGTATTCATCGTCTTTAAGTCTATCTGACATATTGCACGCTAGTCCCGTGTACGTAGTGATTGGATTCATGGAGACCATGAATAGATGGCTGGAGCTATAGCCAGTGTAAAGGCATTGCACAATTCATTGATATCTAAAAAAAAAAAAAACGTCTATCAGAACAGTTTAAGATAGGCTTGCTGTAAATAACAGAGTTTGGCGCTACACAATGATTCTTCTCAAAAGAGTACCAACTTCAATAGCTTTAAAGATTGTATCCATTTCGCAGTTTTATAATTGACTAAAAAAAATCACGAATATACTCGAATTTACGTGAGATGATTTTTCAGAAAGGAAAGAATCTACCAGTTACTGTTCAGTGGAAAACTCTGAGTTTCCGATTGGTGGTTACGAGATATTTTAATCAGCAGAATTATCAATTTTAAGAGGAAGAGTCCATAGAAAAAACAGAAGAGGTTACACAGTTAACTATAACGTAGATTTTTCGTTGTCACACTATGGTTATCACTGCCTTGTGCTATAACTAATTCTGCCTTGTGCCTCAATTAACTACCATTGGAAAATCTTTACTAAGGGAGTTTTGACTTGCATGTATATTCATTTTCTACTAAGGCTTTTTCATCAAGGGTAAACAGAAAACTTCTAATTACAATTCAACAAACCTGTGTATGTGCACTGCGATTACTTGACAATTGGCCATTGTGCAATATTGACATTAGCAGATATACAGTAAACAAACAAGGCAGTGATTGATTTTGTTTTCTGGGGTTCTCGAGAAATCTAATCAAAAAAAAAAAAAGATACTTTGATCGTTCTATCCTTGACCTCAATATGGTTGTTGTATTTAAGACAATCAAGCCGAGGACATAAGTAACACTCCGATGACAAAATTATTCAATGCATTAAAACTTTGGTACACCTTGCTAAAAATATTTGCCATCAGTGGATGGTAAAAAAGAAAGAAAGATTGTTGAAGATCTTTCTTTGTGGTTTCTCAAATTATCTCATTTGAGTTCTACTATTTATAATTATCTAAATTCAGATGAAGAATATCTAAATTCGCAACACTGGAGAGATGTGACCGAAATACTTTCGTAAAACGGTCTGAAAATCATTTCACGTGACAATTATGGCAGGCTGCTCAACCCCTGCCCGACCCATCCAAACACGCTCTTTTGGAAGGGGTACTGCCCTAGTTATAATGATTTGAAAAATTAAATAAGATACCAGTAATATATTTTAAACTGTTATTCTATTTCCCGGTGTTGAGTAACTGTAGCCACCAGATGTTTTTATATGTGGGTGTGTGCCTTTGTTAGTGTTTGTTTGTTAATGGGTTTGAGGGTTTACTTGTTCCTTGCGCTCCTGGCCATACCGCTTCGCCTACAGACTATCAGTACTCCACTAGATCCCTTCTAAAAATGAATTTTTTAAAGAAGCACTTTTTACCTCTCAGGGCCTTATTTTGACGCAATTACTATCAACATCTAGGTTCTGGGGAATCTATTCGTCATTTTACACTATTTTAGAAGTTTTCCGCTGGAAAATATCTGTGATGTCAAAAGTAGAAATTATTCTGACCATATTTATTCCTCGAGCAATTCTTTTACATGACTTTAAATGTTGACGCTACGGTTGTTCAATTATTGACTTTAATGGCGAGTTCTCGCTCATAAAATTATAAACATTTTCTGCATTATACTTTTTTCTTACTAGGATTTTGTTTCATCATAATTTACCTCTGTCAACTAAGGGACGAATCCAGGATTATTTTTTGATCATTTTCATTTTTGTTTTATTTCATTTTTTCTATTTTTTATTTATTTTTTGGGATCATTTTTCTCCCACGAGGGCTTCTCCACAAAAAAATCTCCCAAAAGTTCTTACCGAATCCCAAAGACATTTTTGCAGAAGGTTGGGTCGTGGGCTTAGAAAGAATTGGTCAAACTTCGGAGTGGATCCAGGACTTACTTTTCAAATTACAGCTATTTCTCATTCATCATAACCGATAAGCGATGGTCCCAAATATGTTAAATCAAAACACAGCTATTTCCTCTCCATTGTAGCTATATATGAAATGATTTTCACTGAGTATTCGTTAGTGTGAAGCCTTGGCTAAAGTATTCGCTCTCTTAGTATTTTTCTAGTTTTTATTGCTTTCAATCGCAACTACTCGGGGATGTAGGTGGACATTTGGGTTCCCCTGGGGCATGCCTCATTGAGAAGGCTCCTCCATCCAACATGCACTGAGATTTATTATTCTATAATATTAGTAGGAATGTAATATGTCAACTTTTATGCATAAAGATTTGGTGTCCCCCGATTAGGGTCCCTGGGGCCCCCAGGCGATTTTTAATCACACCCACCCTTCCCTCAGTTACCTCCCTACGACTACTCTGCATTGTTTTATGGTAAACATTACTGTCGATCTCATGATCGTCGTTGTCGTCGTCGTCATTGTCATAAGAGTCAGAGTTTTAAGAAGAACAAGAAGAAGTAATTAGTGGAGGAGAAGTGACGAGTCTTAGAGCTTTAATACAATCATTTTTTTATCCTTGGAGCAGCTGATGCTCTGTTAATTGTCGGACTTTTCTTGGGAGTCTGATTACCGATGGGGTCGGTCGAAGGAGGAGATGGAACACAGGAAACATGAAACGATGAAGAAGAAGAAGAAGAAGAAGAAGAAGAAGAAGGGTAATGATAATAATGATGATAATAATAATAGGAAAAAGAAGGAGAGAATGGAAAAGAAGACGAAGAACATCTAATGATAACAATGATAATATCAATAATGAAAATAATAAGAAGAATAATAGGAAGAAAAAGGAGAGAATGGAAAGAAGAACGAAAAGAAGGAGAAGAAGGGAAAGAAGAAATACGATGATGATAATGATAATAAGAAGAAAATTAAGAATAATAATGAGAAGAAGAAAAAGAAGAAGAAGAAGAGGAAGAAGAAGAAGAAGAAGAAGGGTAATTATGATAATAAGAAGAAAGGTAATAATAATAAGAGGAAGAAGAAAGAGAAGAATATAGAGAAGAAGAAAAACAAATAATGATAATGATAATAAGAAGAACAACGACAACATCAACAACAACAAAATCAAAGAAAAAGAGAATTATAAAAAGAAGCTAACAAGTGATCATTGATAGAGAAAGATAAAGAGAGAAAAGGGAGAAGAAAGAGAATATTTGCTGGAATGAAGAAGTGATGGAAGACAAGAAAACGCAGAACAAAAAAGTTAGCAAAAGAGGAAAAATGATAAGTTGAAGGAAAACAAGGTTGTAAGGGAAAAAAATAAAGGACGAAAGACGAAAAAGAGAAGAAGAAGAATGGTCGACAGTAAAAGAGAATAAAGAAGAAAGGGAAGTAGAAGGAAAAAAATTGTGTAAAAAAAAGAAGAAAATAGTGAAAGAGATAAAATTGAAAAAAGAAATTGAAAAAAGGAGGATAAAAGAATGAGATTGAATGAAAAGCTCAAAAAAAAAAAAAAGCTGATGTAACAGTGTCAGGAGGGACAGAGGGAAATTAATAGTCCGAATTTTCTCAAAGACAGAAACCGGATGAAGAAAGACAATGAAATTACACAAACCCCAACTGGGCCCTTATTGGTGTACATACAATTTAATTACAGATCTCTTAGAACGGAACCCGAGGATGGGATTTCGTTTTAAGCAGTGCCTTGCGCTTGAAGTCGTTAAACATCTGCAGATTGGGAAAGAACAAGGAGAGCAAGGAGAAAGGCGGGAAAATAGATTATAAAACGGGTGGAAAAAAAAGGATAAGTAAATTAGCAGTTGGGTGGTAAGTTGGGTATTGTAGATGAAAGTAGGTTGTAAGTATGTAGGTAAGTAAGCGGAAAATTAGACTGGGGGTGAGTAGGAGAGGGAGAGGGGATGATTGTCTAGTGGTGAAGAGGATGGTGAGAAAAGGAGTGACTGAAAGATAATCAACATGGTGCAGAGTAAAGTTTGGCCAAGTCTGGCACGAGGGTAAAGATGTGGAGTACACTGTGAATCGAGGTTATAGCAAATAAGTCTGTGAGACCATCTCGCTAACCTTTGGTCCATGGCATAACCATTTTATATTTCAAAACCTTATCTGGTACCATTTACAAGTGTGGAGCACTCAGTGAGAATCGAACTTACTACAATTGTATTGGTCAATTGGACTATTAGATACTGTCAACCTAAACAGTCAACGAGACCATCAACATAGTGTTCTTCAGTTTTCAAAGAGGTCTGGCTGATAGGCTCTGTGTGTATATATGTTATGTGGATGTGAAATGATCCGACAGAATTTGGTAATCTGACAATTTGGAAAAAATTCACGAAAATAGCACGTGGGCAAGTTTCGGAAATGTTGATTATAATTTGGGCAAGTTTTGATGCATTTTGATGGTTGCCAATCACATTTTCAAAAAATTTACGAATGGATTGAGGATGTTAGTATCTATATCGGTGAGAATCAGATCGTACCAATGAAGTTATCAGACTGAATATGTTAATATCTACTCCTTATTATGCCCACAAAAAAAGTTTTTTTCCAAATACCCCCTTACTTAGATTCAATTTACAATATTTTTCCATGCTAAATTGGTCTGTAGGTTGTGTCCAGTTACGTTCATGCTTTTATATATATATATATATATATATATATATATATATATATATATATATATATCTTTTTCTCGATCTGATGCAAGGCGAGAGAGGTAACTTATTCATTGAATACACATCATCCCAATTTTTTGATTGATCCTCCCCAACATGCTACCAAAAGATGTAGGTCCCATGACATTTTTCATTGAGTGACCAATCAGACCTGTTTCTTTAATTACTTCTCATTTCTCCTTCATTTTTCCTTCATTTATTTTTCTTTTTCCATGCTTGTTTCTGTTTTATCCCTTTCTGTGTTTCTTTTTACTCCTTTCATTCGATTCCCAAGCAGAATTGGAATTAATGGGACTAATACAATGCCCATTCCTAAGGTGCATGTTTCAAAGGGACCGGACTTTATGGTGTATGGAGCAGCCCTCCATAATTTCCATGTGAAATCACTTTCCGTCCGTCATACGAAACCACAGCTTCGTATTTATTTCAGTTACTTCTCCAAATGTTGCCAATCAAAATATCTCATATCTATACTTAGGTCTATTTCCAATTTAGATCTATAAGTAGATCTATAAATCAAGATAAAAGATCTAGTATCAATATTTTTTTCTTATTTTTATTAAATTTCTAAGGAATCCGACCAGATCCAAACATCTTCAAACTAAGCATTGCAATACCTGGTGTGTTGACTAATATATAGGACGAATATCATCTCCGTACAATGCCTAGTTATTGTGCTATCTCGGTGTATAAATACACGTACTTACACACATAAAACAAATTCTCAAATTATAGATAGAGGTCATAACAATGTAATCACGAAAGCTAAAAGAATGGAGCAGAACTTTTTCGTTCTATCGTGAAGATTTGTTCACAAACGTCATTACACATATCGATGCATAACAAGGCGTCAATGCGTTCATGCCTTTCCGTTTTATGGATTCAATCATTCAGCTATGATACAGTCAATCAAAATTGCCAACATACTTTTTTTTCGGTTTTTAGGTGATTCTATCTCTGTTTCACCCGTATGGAGTTTGAGACCTGAAAACTTTTAAAAATCATTCACTCTTTATTACGAAAAGGAGAAATAGCATTTTTATTTTTTCAGGGCCCAACCCCGTTGGGTGACATCAACCATCATCATCATCATCATCATCATCATCATCACCACCACCACCACGATCATCATCATCATCATCATCATCATCATCATCATCATCATCATCATCATCAGTCTTTTAACGTCCGTCGTTGGACGTAGACCTTCCCCAGGATTCGCCATAATTCTCTATCATGGGCGTCACAGAGCCATTATTTCCTGAATCTGTCCACTTCATCCCTCCATCTTGTGTTCTGTCGGCTTCTGTTTCTTACATGATCTCTGGGGATCCATGTAGTGAGTCGTGATGTCCATCGATTGTTTGTCATTCTTGCAACGTGGCCTGCCCATTGCCATTTGAGTTTTTTAATAGTTCCCATGATGTCACGGACACCTGTTTTCTTCCTTATATACTGTGATTTCTCACGGATCAAATAATGACCTATTTACTCGAATCTAATTTGGAGAGCCTTTTCGTCATATGGTCCCAAGTGGGCAACGTTGAGCAAGGGACATAATATACATTTTAGTTTGTTGGCCAATGATCACCAATATAGTTTGAAAACTTTTAGCTCTCAGATATTATGTTATGAATAGTATGAATGGGTGATAGAAAGGTACCACTACGCAAAGTACTTTTGCAGACCTTTCCGACTGTGGTGAGTCGGATTCTCACTGAGTAAAATACACTTGTCGAACTTGGCAAATATCGACATAACAGCCTGACCTGACATTTTCGTTTGATGACCGGGCTGAGAGAAGAGAACAAAATATAAGGGGGAGGGAAAGTTGTGATGAGACAGAGAAAAGGTGATAAATGCGCAAAAAGAAAATATCAGTATGACAAGACTGACTATTTCAGGGTAAATTACAGCATAGATTACCCAGCTTGTAAGTTTTGAAAAATATTTCTACGTTTGTGAAAAGTTTTCTTTTAAATAAAAAAAATCGTTGAATTCAGCCACGGAAGGGAATTTAATAGAATATTATCTAGATATTTTTCTTGATAAATAGGATAAAGTTGTAGATACTTCTAGATGTAATTTCAGGCAATTCCAGATGTGAACTGAAAAAAAATGAAGTGACCCCGATTTTTCTTTACAAATCTTCTAGTAAGATAAGTATGAGGTTGCATGCCAAGTATTAGTTTCCCAAGTGGCCTTGAAGAGTTTTAATTTAGGGTACGGTCACTGTCATTGTCATAAGTTAGAAATGAAGTCAACTCTACAGGTTTTTTTTGGGGGGGGGGGAAATGGCAAAAATACTAGAAAAACTATTAAGCGATGATTAAACCGGGGATGAGAAATACTCTTAAATATTCTTTTAACCGAATACTCTGTTTTTCCTACTGTCACTATAGAGCGTGTATCGACATACTGGATGAGCCAGGCGGTCTTGCATGGTTTGTCGTGCTGTTCAGTGGCTTTGAAACCTATTCAACGGATGAGCTTCAATGCTTTTTGGTCAATAAAGCCAGACATCTCGTCTGCAAACGATACAAACTCATTCATATCGGTCAGTGAAAAGAAATTTGGCTATCACCAGCTACATAGCCTATTTGGCGGCAATATATGACTCAATGGACGACGAAATACTAAATAATCACTCTCTCCCGTGTGCAAGACGAAATGTTCATCATCATCAGTAGCAGCGACTGCGGCAGCAGCTGCAACTTTTCAGTGTCCGTCGTTGAAATGTCCAACGAACCCTTCCCAAAATTCACCAGGTCTCCCGATCGTGGGATTTGCAAGGGAGAACTTTCTGAACTTGTCCAGTTCGTCATGCCATCTCATTCTCTATCCCCCACAGTTTCTCATACGATCTCTGGAGATCCAGATTATGAGTCGTGATGTCTAGTGGTTGCACGATACTCCCTGCAACAAAACCAGCCAATTGCCATTTGCATTTTATGATATGATTTCTCTGACCCATAATGATCTTACTCTAATATACCGTGCCGTCTCACAATTATCCCACGCGATGTTGAATATAATTCTCTCCTGTGCCGGTTGCATAGTTTTCAGCTTGAGTGCCAGTCTTTTGGTTACCTTCCATGTTTAAGCTCCATAGGTGATTATTGGGAAAATGCTGCATCCTCTCTTGAAAACTAATGGAATTTTCTTATTTTTGAAGGCTGAGCTTTCCAACTTGCCTAAAAGTTATACTTTGTTTGGTTTCATCTTTGTTTGAAGATTTGATGGAAAATCGTTGTCCTAAATGTAACAAAAGGCCACAATTGTGGAACACACTGCAAGAGATTAACTCACTACACAACTTATTTCATGTAAGGTTAGCTCGCTGTTTTTCTCGTTAAGCAAACGTTATTTCTTTGAATATTGGCGCAACACAATCTTCTTATCAAATATTCAGTTTTGTGCCAAAGTATCATCATCATCGTCATCGTCATCATCATCATCGTCATCAGTCTTTCAAAGTCCGTCGTTGGACATAGACCTTCCCCAGGATTCGCCACACTTCTCTATCATGAGCGTCACGGAGCCAGTACTTTCTGAATTCGTCCAGCTCGTTTCTCCATTTAGTACTCTGCCGGCCTCGGTTGCGGTGGTGATCTTTAGGTATCCCTATCGTGAGTTGCAATGTCCATCGGTTGTCCACCATTCGTGCAACATGGCCAGCCCACTGCCATTTGAGCTTTTTAATATAAAGCTGAATGATTTTTTAAATGTATCAGGAAGATAATGGGGGAGAGAAAGAGAGGGGTGAGACCGAAAGAGAAAGAGAGGGGATTGAGAAGGAATTAAGGAAATATTGAGAGAGAGAGAGAGAAAGAGAAGGGAGAGATATTGAGAGACAGAAAGAGGGCAGGAAAGAAATGGAGGAACAGAAATAGGAAGAGAGAATTAGAAGAGAGAGAGGGGGTAGAGAGAGAGTTGAAGAGATAGAAGAAATTAAGAGACAGAAATGAGGGGACAGAAAATGGGTGAAAATGAAGGGAATGGGAGACAGAGGGATACAGGGAAAGGCAAAGACAGACAGACAGACAAACAGACAGACAGACAAATAACTGAAAAGATAGAAAGATCAAAGAAACAAAATTGGTAAGTGGCTAAGTGCTTCTTTGCAGGAATGGTAATGAACAACCCTAACGTATTAACTGTTGCAGATGGAATGAAATAAATTTCGTTCACAGTCAATTCTTCTTTTTTTCTATCAACCTTTCATCTTGGAGATACGCACAATATACTTCTTCTTCTTCTTCTTCTTCTTCTTCTTCTTCTTCTTCTTCTTCTTCTTCTTCTTCTTCTTCTTCTTCTTCTTCTTCTCCTCCTTCTTCTTCTTCTTCTTCTTCTTCTTCTTCTTCTTCTTCTTCTCCTCCTCCTTCTTCTTCTTCTTCTTCTTCTTCTTCTTCTTCTTCTTCTTCTTCTTCTTCTTCTTCTTCTTCTTAATCATACATCTTCAACTGATTGGTTACCCCCGTTAGAAAAAAAGGGTCTTTTCGTAAATTTACCCAAAGCCCTTCAAAGGAATTTGTGGAATGCAGTAAACTAAACTTATTGATCCCTTTTAACAAGTGCGATTGTATTTGAGTTGATGTTTCCGCGAATACCTGGCGTACCTGAGGTTTTCCATTGATCACGTAAGGGACAGTCTTCACATTTACGCACCTAGGAAAATAGCCGTTTTAAATCGCTAAAAGTGGCTACAATATTCAATGACAGGATTTAGAAATAGCTAAGAATACGATTTTACACCATATCGATCAGATATTAATAATGTGCATAAAATGAACAGGTCTGGTTAGTCACTCGATAGAAACTGTCACTCGAAGAAGGACTTTTGGCAGCATGTCGTGTTGGGAGATGTTAACATAGATGAATGAGTGGTGATCAATGAATGAATTAATTCTCTAGATTTTGTTGGATCATTAAGAGGTCTGAATTTTCAAAAAAAGCAGACGAAAGCTAGAGACCAATTTAACATAGGCCCACATTGTGGATTGAAACCCCCTACTGCCAAGAACCTACTTGGGTGATTAAAAAACATTTTTCATATTTAAAATTTCAGCCCTCTAACTCGGTTGGTGCAGCCTGTATGCGTCATACATACATACACATGCAACCGGATAGATCAGCGTAGAAACTGAAGAGAACTCTTTCGACAGTTCAGGGTTTCCAATCATATTCATGAAACACGGCATTATGTTGGTATATGTTGCAGCGAATAAGGTAGCCACTTTTAGCCGGTCAAAATCATCGATTTTAAATAGTCATTCATATAAGCAAATATTCCCCCCGTTAATGCAAAAGAAAGAGAACAATTATCCGCTTAAAAAGCATTGATGTGTATTTAGAAAAAGGAAGAAAATGAAATTTTCTTGATACTGGGCCATTGTATACTAGCATAATACCCGACAGAATTATCTAAGTATTTAACAGCACACGTCAGGGTCAGTGTACCTGAGCGCTCTGCCTAATGTCACTCCCGTCATTTAGAATGCACATGTGCGTTCATTGGAAAGTATAATGCACAAAAACTGGGAAAAAAAATCGTGCATAAGCGTGTGTGTGTGTAATAATACATATTCTCAATCTGTAAAAAAACGAAAAAGATAGCATACAAAACAAATTTTATTCGTTATAGATGATTGATTACGATGCTCAATATTTAGCTCAGTGAATATAGCTGTTATTATACAAGGATGAGGATTACAAGGATACATATATATATATATATATATGTGTGTGTGTGTATATGTAATAATTATTGATAATTGTGTCATCCACAGTGAGCTGTTCCGTTTTATTACAATTCTTCTATGTGACTATAGACTATCCAAAATCCCTTCCAGTGCCATGATATATACGTGTGTGTGCGTGTGTGTGTATATATATATATGTGTACGTGTGTATAATAATAATTGATAATTGTGTCATCCACAAAGAGCTCTATGTTGTATTACAACTCTTCAGGGTGGCTATAGACTATTCAACATCTCCTCCAGTACCATGATATATATATATATATATATATATATATATATATATATATATATATCCTTTGTGTTCATATATGTGGATTAAGAAACGAAATACAATTGCTTTTAGATTACAAATCCTTGCTCAAATCAGCAAGAGATGAAAAACGACAATTTTAGGGGAAACTGCTTTATCATCTACGCCTGGGTACGACGGTTTATGATTTTTTTTTTACCAAAAGTTGCACTAATGGAAGCAGAAAGCAAAAACCCTTGTAATGGAAAAAATGCACTTTTTGGAAAAGAATGAAGGTTTCCGATTGGTTTATATATTGGGCACTAGCACCTGGAAATTTTGTTACATAATCGTTTTACAAAAGTGGTTCTCAAGGTTCAAGGGCACATTCTTTTCTCCAGCAATTCCAAGTTTTTTCACCACCCGCCTCCATTTTGAATTGACGTGTAATAATTTTTTCACCATTATACTTTCCATTAAACGTTTTTCCCTCGATAGAATATATAGAATTAGCCCCAATCTATCTATCTATCTATCTATCTATCTATCTATACATATATATATATATATATATATATATATATATATATATATATATATATATATATATATATATTAATGGAATCGACTATTGAGGTGTCTCCCGTTGGAAAATGGTTTCGTTTAAACCATGTATATAAGGATACTTTATTTGATAATCAAAAGTATTAGAAAAACTATTAATTGAAGCTTGATGGTATATAACGTGGAAGAATAACTTAGATATTAGAGGAAAATGATTGCCAAATTCTCCAGTTGATTATTGTGGTAGGAATTTTTTTTATTTAATTAGTATTACTGAATATGATATCATAAGTTGGTTTGCATGCAGTCTGAGATTAAAACCGACATAATGGATTTAATATTCACGAGGGTTAACATTCAATAGGAATTACACGAACAGCTAGTCACGTCTGTTGTTATGCTTACTGATCCTATATCGTTGAATACGTTTTTTTGGTAATCCAAGTAAATAAGCCCTATTTGAAAAATAAATGATATGTAATATCAACATACAATACACGTAATACCCTGCCATAAGCTCTATAGTAAGAAAGGGACGGCAGTGTTTGATCAACAGTGGTGGATGCCTTGTTAATATAACCGTTTTGTTTTGAAATCTCCGACACAGTCACACGGTGTACAATTGATGATCCCGACAAGAGAAAATTTACACATTGTATCATGATAACAAATTCTATGTAAGACTGGGAAAACTATGGAGAAAATTACATGAATAGCATTGACGGATATTGAGAGATACGTGACTGAAGTGACAAAAAAAAATTGTGAAAGTCTTTTAATGTTTTGTGTTTAAAATTGTAAAATCTCTAGACTATACATGATACACACTCAAATGATGTAACTAAGACAAGATTACATGATGACAATTAAAAATAGCGAAAACTACAGACACAGCAACAACAGAAAAAACATCACTTGAAATAGACAAGTGATGATTGGAAGTACTTCAGATAGATGAAGATAACGCACAATTTAATATCTTGTATTCATTCGAACTATGAAAGCTAGATATTCTTTCTAGGCAAAGTATATATATATATATATTAGATTGTGGATTCGCCACACAGACTAGCTCATGTTTCTGCACTCTTAAGTCCTTATCAGGCGAATAATATATTATTTTATTATGTTATACAGCTAGCCTGATTTGTACCACATATACTATATATGTATATATATATATATATATATATATATATATATATATATATGTGTGTGTGTGTGTGTGTGTGTGTGTGTGTGTGTGTGTGTGTGTGTGTGTGTGTGAAGATCCTGCTTCGGACAAATTCTATTTCGGAGTAAGAGCGAGGGCATCATCATCATCATCATCATCATCATCATCATCATCATCATCATCATCATCAGTCTCTTGACGTCCATCGTTGAACATTGACCTTTCGCAGAATTCGCCACACTTCTCTATCGTAATTGTCCTGGAGCCAATATTTCCTGAATTTGTCTTGTTCATCTCTCCATCTCGTATTCTGTCGGACTCAGTTGTGTATGTGATCTCTAGGGATCCATGTCGGGAGTGGCGATGACCATCGGCTGTCCGCCATTCTTACAACATGGTCAGCCCATTGCCATTTGAGTTATTTTCAATGGATTCTATGATGTCCCTGACAGTTGTCTTCTCCCAGATGTATTGCATGGTCCCTCCATTTCAGGTTGAGCATAGTACCTTCCTGCGCATTTTTACATGATTTTGTGGGATGTCTCTTGGTTAGGTTCCATGTTTCAGCGCCAGCACACAGAACTGGAGTAAGTAAACCACTACATCTACCAAGGACAACATGAGACCCTCAAAAGAAGAAGAAATCGAGCTTCAACAGTAATTGATCCCAAATTGTCTATTTAGGACAAATAGGAGTTTTACCTGTATATATACTGAAGACATTAATGTTTTTGGTAAAAATTTCTTCCTGTATTTCTGTTTTGGAGTTTCTTCACATTCTCAAACTTACTTCAAGACTTATTAGTTAACTACTTCATGTGTAGCAAAAGACCTTACTACATCAGTAGTCCGTGTATAACAAAACAGATCCCTACCTCATGAGTCACAAAATAGTTTATCACCTCAAGTGCAACAAAATAGTTCACTGTCTCCTATGTGACAAAATGGTTTACAATCTAACGTATAACAAAATAGGTCACTTTTGCGTTTGAAACAAAATAGGTTACTATATCTTGTGTAACACATCCTATCTCATATGCAACAAAATAGTCCATTAATTCAGGTGTAACAAAATAATTACATTACTTTATGTGTTACAATTTAACAAAAATAGTTCACTCCAGCATGTGTAACAAAATAGTTCACTCATTCATGTTTAACAAAATATTTCACGACGTCACATTTAACAAAATAGTACACTACTTCATATGTAACAAAATTGTTAATCATTCCCTTTGTTACAACATAATAATTATTATTCATTTGGTTCTGTACTTTTGTCCTTACGTAGGGGAAAAAACTGTAGCTGAGTCCCGATCATTTTCAATCAATGTGTATGGTTATGGACGTCACTGGAGATTTGGAGCCCGGGGGTGTAACTCCTTATGGCCCCCTCCTCCAACAATTAGTAAGACTTGTTATTGCTAAACGGTCAGTAGAAGTCGCCCTTACGAATTAGAGAATTCTGCGAAATTCTCAATCACTCTTAATGGATATGTACGGGTATGGATATAGCTGGAGGTTTAAGGTCCTGGTGCCCATTTTCTTTAGGTGGCCCCTTGAACATTTAATGGAATTTGTTATAGTCTAATGATAGTAGAAAAGCTTTAGGTGAACTAATATTTATAATGCTTTTTGTGGGGCCCCATCCATTGATGGCCAAAGGAGCGTTTTTAAAATGGTCTGTGTAAGTTGAGATTCTTTTGAATAACCAGGTTTCGAGTCTTGGTATATTTGAGGATTTCAAAAGCAGATTTTCTCGCGAGGCAGAGGCTGTTCAAAGCAGAAAATGATTCATGAATGTGCGACTTAACATTTGATTTAAGTATGCGATCAAAGGATAATGGACTTATTGGATGTTAAAGATTAACCACCTTGAACGCAGTTTTTTTAAAAAAAGATTGTATAAAATCTAAACTTAGGTATAAAAAAAATGCTGCAATTTATTTCAGTCATATCTGTCTTTTCATCGGCACTGATCATGATCGTTCAATCTGAAGTCGACAGCCCTTGCGTTCATCTCGCCGTAAAGGCAAGCTCAAATCAACTGATAATGTCCGTATGGTTTCTTGATCCTTAATTAATTGAACAAATCTCTAATGCCCAATGACGTAAGTCCCTATTTTCTCTTTTGATTTCCCTTATTATCGTCGTCCTGACCAATCATTATTTCGATCCCCGTGCCCTCCCCTATTTGAATTGAACTCAAATTAGAATCCCCTCTCCCATTTGATCCTGGACTCCAATTACGCAGAACAGAGAGATTATGAAAAGTAATCGAGAACGCTGGGGACAGGAAAAGGGCGGTCGCTGGCACAGAGAGACAAAACGAAGCTTTGTGATACTGTCGGGGATTTTTAAAGCGGGCATAAGTTTCTGGACTGTCAAAAGAATAATCAGACAATGCAAAATAATTGGTGGTCAGTTAGAGGAACGATGGCGGGGGTAAAGAGGTTGGAGTGGGTGACACTGGGTTTTAGCGAAATGTAATGATCAGAAGAAGAGAGGAGATTTGGAACCAGGAATAATAATAATAACAATAATATACTAATAATGATGATAATAACAATAATAATGATGATAGAAGAAAAAGAAGAAAAGGGAGAAAAAGGTGAAGAGGATGAATTAGGAGAAGCATAAGGAGGCTGACAAAGGGAAAAAGAGAAGAAGAAGAAGAAGAAGAAGAAGAAGAAGAAGAAGAAGAAGAAGAAGAAGAAGAAGAAGAGCAGGAACAAGAACAAGAACGAAAAGAACACAAACGAGAAAATGAACAAGAAGAGCAGAAAAAATGATGAAGAAGAACAAGAAGAAGAACAAGAAGAAAAAGAAAAAAGAGAATGAGTTTTAGGGAGAGGAGGCAGAGGACAGAGGAAAAGGAAAAAAGAGAAAGAATAGAGAAATAGAAGAAGAAGAAGAAGAAGAAGAAGAAGAAGAAGAAAGAAAGAAAGAAAGTACGATGGAAAACAAAAAAGGAGAAGTAGAAGCAAAAGATACAAAAGAAAGAAGAAGAACAACAACAAGAACGAGAACAAGAACACGGGGAAGAAGAAGAAGAAGAAGAAGAAGAAGAAGAAGAAGAAGAAGAAGAAGAAGAAGAAGAAGAAGAAGAAGAAGAAGAAGAAGAAGAAGAAGAAGAAGAAGAAGACCAACAACAACAACAACAACAACAACAACGAGAGCAAGAGCAAGAAGAACAAGAATAACTAGAAGAAGAAGAAAAGATTGAAGAATAGAGAATAGAGGGAGGAAGAAAAAGGAAAGATGCAGTGAGAGAAACAAAGACTGAGGAACAAATCTGAATCAAAAGATGAGAGGATATTTGAACCTTCCAATCCTTAGAGAGAGCAAATGATCCTGGATGTAAAAAGGGATATCTGCCAATAACAAAGGTTCGCAGTAACGAGCTAGAGACGATCAAACCTAAACAGCGAATCGTAATGGTTCCGGCTTTACTTCAAAGCAATTTGAGCCGACCTTTTCGCTCATACAATCGTTTCATGTTACAAATAAATCTTCGAAAATCGACTCTAGATCCTGAAAGACTTCCGTGCGTTCACGAAAAGAATCGGGTCGCGAAGCAAAGGATCGCAACAGATAATTTGTTGGGCGAAAGAAATCGTTGGACAGTTATCTTCAACTTTCCGGTTTGAAACCCTAAGCCTTTAATAATATGTAGCTTAGAAATCTAAAATCGATGGATAATATATCCAGGACAAAATGCCCAATTCTTGGGTAGATAGCCCGAAAGATATAACGATAAGTTTAAGTATTTGTTCATATCTTAACGTGGGTGAAGTGTGACATAAAGTCGAGTTTAATGTGGGGATCCGAACGTGTTTGCGTGGGCAAGAACTTTAATTGCTCCCTTCTGTCATGTAGTTTCGCAGTGGTTTCTGGACGAGCCACACCTTTCCCTTTTCAGTGTAATGGGGGTATACTGTTTTAGCCAGTAGCTGGACAGCTCTTGGGTCGGGAGGGAATAGACAAGTTTTTGAAGTTTTTTTACATTTAATTGAAATGATTTGTTGCAATCTTGTTTTCAATCTAAAACAAGTCTGGAGATCAGACCATTAATCTGCTATTCCTTTACTTGCGTGAAGATCTAGCGAAGTCAGTATTACCAAATTTATTTTCGATTTTATATCTAAAATTGTGTCAACAATATTTTAAAATACCAAGAAATATAGATTCGTGTCAAAAAATTAAAATCTAGGAAATATAATTGACATTATCATAAAATTAAAATTACTTTAATTCTCAATAAATATTTCAATAAGAAATTTATCAATTTATTAAAAATATTAATCATTTTATTACAGGGAAATCAAATAAAAAATCTTATTTATTATTTATCTATCTTATTTATACAAAACTTATTTATCTCATTAAAAATCATCGAAATAGTAATTTTTTACATCTAAATGCAACTAAAATCATCTCGATTTAGATGAAAAAATATCTAAATTGGCATCCCTAAACAAGGGACTAGCATTTCAGTGTGTTTGTCAGTAATGACAGTAGATGCTGAAGACGCAAGCACTTCTAAAAACATGTAATAATTTCCTATACTTGAGATACGTTCTTTACCAGGATTTAACCAATTTCCTTGCCTTTGTCTTCTTGGAAAAAGCTCAGATGTAGTCATCAGTTCGGTATTTACCAGATAAGTGTTATATGCTGTGTAGTTTTTTTTTTTTTGTTTTTTTTTTTTTTCCGAACAAAAAAATATAATACCGGGTTTGGTTAGTCATTTGATAGAAACCATGATGCGATCAATGTCTTTTGTTAGCAAAACGTTGTTGACCCCTGATTTGAAACTCATTTAAAATGGTTTCTGTAGCCGAATCAGTCAAGGTGTCACACGAGCAAGACAAGCCCCTGGAACGTAATACAGATAAAATATTGAAATTTTCAGACCTCTGGCTCCATTGGAGAAGGCAGCACTCACCACTCTCTCTCTCTCTATCTCTCTCTCTCTATCTCTCTCTCTATCTCTCTCTCTCTCTCTCTCTCTCTCTCTCTCTCTCTCTCACACACACACACTAACTATATATATACTAGAAAGCTTTACAGCTTTAAATACTCAATATATTGAAAAACTCTTTTAAAAAATTTTACCTCATTTCAATCAATTATTTACCTATGCCAGTTCATATAATTTATGCAATTGTGTTCTGCAGTTTTTATGCTTTTCGCAAAAATCAATTCTATGGTAGTATATGTGAATTTTTCTTGTTGGGATTTTCAGGTGTTTACCACATAACCATTTGGGGTATTTAAAAACAAAATATTTGTATTGATATCGCTCCCCAGCAATATTGGTTCAAACAAAAACTCCCCTGGAGCTATGATTATAATATGCAGCTTTGTTTTATTATTCTTTGGGCCGTGTTATACTACATATGGTTTGTTATTTCATATTGTGTATCATAATAATGTAATGTATACGGATGTTATTCTATAATCTATTAGACACACAGGGCTCACTTACTTAGATTACCCAAAAATGTATTTAGCGATAAGGGATCAATGAGTATAATAACATACGTGACTCGTTTTCCATGTCACTTCTATTGAGTATTCACCCATGTGAAGATTAAATCCTTGGTGTCGGTTTTAATCTCGTACTGCATGCAAACCGACTCATGATATCATCTCAAGGATACTAGGTAAACAATAACACTTCTTCGATGAGATTTTCTCTCAACATATTCAACTGATAAATCATTAACCTTAGACTTGATTTGTTATGTCTTACGCCATCTTACTTCCATCAATGTCATATTTTCCTAAATGATAAAATGATATAGCCTTGTATAGTTGAGTCGGTTATAACAAATATATCGGATATCCCATTAAAATTCTCATTCGTTACATTCTGAGTTCAATTCCCCATTGAGTCCAACTACTTATCTGACAGACAAATGGACGAGACCAGAGCCAAATGTTTTCCCCTTTCCCTGGTTCTAGTCAATGCAATGATCTTCTGCGCTGGAATAGGTTAAATCCACCTCTTTTGGTTTCTTAAATCCCTAACATCATCATAAAACTATCTGATTCAATATACATAACTTATTCATTTTGTTTTTATACTTTCGTTAACATATTCGATAATGTTTGTTATTATTCATTTATGGCCTAGCTGATATATTTTGAAGGGATCAGGTTGACTAGTCATTGTTTTATTAAATTGCCTGAAAATCTTACTAATTTGTCCACCTTGATTGACCATTCTTACGACGAAAAAGACAATTTTCGGTATAAAATCAATAAATTCAAGTGTACCTCGTGCTATCCTTAAATGATCTTATAACATAGCCCCATAAAATATATAAGATGGGACATTACTTGTTATAAATGGCATACGTAGGATATGGGACGGAAATGAGACTCGTTTATCAAACAATTTATTGACACTCTATTCACAGATTTTAATATCCAAACCCAGGGAAATTGCTTGCATTTTGTTATGTTCTTCACGCATGAGTTCAAGATTTTTCGAATAGTCCTTTATCATTGAGGCAACACATATCATCAATAAAACGGGTACAGCCTAAAAGATGAACGAGCTCACTTCATATTAATTCTAATTAAAGACGTAGATACAAATGTAAATACAGATTCTCTAAATACGACTCAAGATCAAGCCCTTACATGAATACTTATAATCTGATGAAATGATTTATTACCCATATTAAAGTAAGTTTTCCCAATAAGATTAAGTAGCAATTGCCTTATGGCTAGAATATGTAAAGTAAGTATTGCTTTTTTGTCTTACACCAGAAAGCTTGTAAAACCAATATATTTACTATTTCCTCCTGCAAATGCAGTCTACCATTTTATTCAATTCTTCAATAAAATTTTCAATGGAAATCTTTGTATAGGGACTACTACAATCGAAGGTTAAGGTAGCCCCTTCGCAGGTATTTATGACATCCGATTTTTCCCTAACAGACATAGAATTATTTACTACCCCAAGGAGATTAAGATTACTATAGAATTCCCTCATGATATAGAATTTCAGTATTTGGTTGTATATTACATAAACAAACTGAAAGGACTTTTTTGCGAAGAGGTTTAGTTCTTAAAACTTCAGAAGCTACAATAAAACGAACACTTATTGGATTTTATGCATTTTAGGTATCCAGTATGTAATTAGTATTTTTTGTATCATTTCATCTTAAGTCCTGAGTCCTAATTATTCACATGATACGATGTATAATATTATCAAGTTCACAAGTAAATGCGTTATAATGGGTAATGTTGTTCCTATTAGACAATGAATTTAATATTGAATATAATATTGTTACGTACAGATATTATTCGCCATTTTATCTATTTGGACTATAACAAATCTATTTTGAAGTTCCAAGTAATATGAGAATATAGCTGTTTTATTTTCAAAATTCCCGAAACGATTACATGGTAAATAACTGATGATCCCAACAAGAGGATTTATCAACATTGTACCATAGTAACAAAGTCTACGTGAGGAAAAACATTAGCGAAAATTACATGAATTGCATATTTGGAAATGAGTGACTGAAGTGACACGATGATTTTCGAAGAAGTTTTACGCTTTCTAGAATACATACATACACACACACACACACACACACACACACACACATATATATATATATATATATATTCATATTTTATATATATATATATATATATATGTGTGTGTGTATATATATATATATATATATGTGTGTGTGTATATATATATATATATATATATATATATATATATATAATATATATATACTGGAATGGAGTTCAAAAATTATGTCATAATTATTGCTATACAGCCCTTGTATTCATTCCTTTTATCAGTTTCCAGCTATTTAGTTTAGTCTCTAATATTTTCTTCATCCTCCTGAGATATTCCCTTCTAATTTTTTCTTTCATTTCTTCCTATTTTATCGTGTCTCATTCAAGAACACACAGGTACTTATATCTGTACTGAGTGGATAATGATCCGACTGTTTCGTTGTCCAGTGATTCTATTCCTTCCTTTGTGCATTACCATCAGTGCACATTTTTCTATTCCAGACTCCATTCCAGTGTTGTCGTTGAATTCTTTATCGTCTCAAACTTTTCCCTGTTTTTTGGCAAATAGTTTGATGTCGTCCATGTTTGCAAGGTGGTTAATTTTTCATTTTGTAATGGAGAATTAGTATCCTTTGCTGTTTTCAGGCTTCTATTGAGCGGTATCATAGTTAAAACTAATGGAAATGGGGACAGAGAATCTACCCCGAAGTTTTCTCTTTTTATACTGAGCTATGCTAAGATATCTCTTGTAGCAGTCATTTTCACTCTCCAGATTTACAAAGAGTTAGCTATGAGTTTCATTGCTGGTTCATTGATCTTGAATATGCTGGGTCATAGTCTCCATTTACGAAGAATCATGTCGCATTTTCATTCTTTATTATCAATCCATCCTATTGCATCGTTTTCTATCCTTTGCCTGGTTTCTTCTATGATCACCTGGTTGATGTGTTCTTCTGGTATTCGTCCTCTTCATAGAGAAATATATAATCTCTCAGTTATCTGCCCAGTAACGGTTTTCCACATTAGTGGTGAGCATGTGATTGGTCTATAATTGCTTGCTTGGTTCCCTTTCTCGATGTCCTTTTGGATGATGGTTGTTCTACCTTTGATCGTCCATTCTTTGGCCTCGCTTTCATCTAGACAACTCTGGAGTTGGTAGATGAGTGTGTCGTATAATGTGAAGTGCTTCTCAAACCTAATCCCATCAGGTTCTGATTATTTCCAGTCGGATATCTTTTTGAAGGGGTATTTCAATGTGGGTTCTGTTCAATACTATTTGTTCAGCGTCGTTTATGTCTTGGAATTCTCTCTTCATGTTATCTAACCATTCTGGAACTTTATCTTTTTGGTTGTCCTCATCGGTCGTTCCTGAAATGACAGAAAGCCTCGTCCATCCGGTTTCATGTTTTTTCTCTGTTCATGTCTTAGTAAAAACATCATCATTATCATCATTGTTATTATTATGATTATTATAAATGTTTATTATTATTATTATTATTATTATTATTATTATTATTATTATTATTATTATTATTATTATTATCTGCATTTTCACGCCAGTTGCTCGGTGTTTGTCGCTGAAAACTGAGTGACAGCAAATCCCCCTCAAGTCTCAAGCCCTTTGCTCATCATTGGTCTTCAGTGTCACACCAGTGGCATGGTGGTTGTCAGTCACTGAGTGAAAGCAAGTTTCCTCAAATCTCCAACCCTCCTCTCAACACTGGTTTGCAGTTTCTCATCGGTCGCTTAGCGGCTGACATAACAGTGCTGTGGTTTGTACCGTCTCACCCTTCCTCAGCTTTACTTACACGTGCCTTTTTCATCCCCATTGTTGGATCAATTACTAACAACGGGTGGTATTATCACACTGCGTGCAGGGGTTATCATTATTATTATTATTATTATTATTATTATTATTATTATTATTATTATTATTATTTGATGAAGTATTGTAACCCAGTATATTACTATTTGGATTACTTATTACTTTCATCATCTTTCAGAGATTTTTATCACAAAAATAATGATCAAATATGCCTGTCGTCTCATGCTCCATTTCATTGTGTGAACGAGATTAAGACGAGAAATATTCGGCACCAGGAAAAGAAAAGACTTCAAATGGAATAATGATTGAAGTCTTTAAAGAAAACATGAAAGACTCGTGTAAAATCGGATTAGTTTTTTTTTCAAAATTGTGTCTGTACTTAACAAGCAAAGCAAAGAATTGACTCTCGTCATTTTTTTAGCCTGTCTAGTGACATTTCCATTCCGCTCTCTTATCTATACCTTCTTTCATCACCATCATCTGGAGGAGGAGCAGCAGCTGCAGCAGCAGCAGCAGCCTCTTAGCGTCCGTTGTTGGACATTGACCTCCAAGATTCGCCAAACTTCTCTATCATGGACGTCATGGACAAGTACTTTTTGAACTTATCTATTTCGTCATGCCATCTTATATGTTGTCGGCCCTGCATGTGATCTAGGTTGCTAGTCACGATTTCCAGCGATTGTCTGCCATTCGTGAAATATGACCATCCATTGTCATTTACGTTTTCTTATGTATTTTATGGTATCTTGGACTTCTGTTTTTTTCCCTCGGATATAATGCGCAGTCTTGAGATCTCTCCATGTGAGGTCGAGCATGATTATCTCTTGTGCACATTACATGTTTTTCAGTTTGCGGGTCAATTTTCTGTTTAAGTTCCATGTTTTAGCTCCATGGGTGACTATCGTGAGGATGCATTGGTTGTATACTTTTCTTTTTAGCACGACCTGAATTTTCTTGTTCTTGAAGTTTGAGCTTAAACTGCCAAAAGCTCGCCAACCTAGAGTGATTCTTCACTTGATTTTTCTTCTTTTGGAGATTTAATGGAGACTCGCTGTTGTTGGCAGATGAAATGGTCTAACCTGTCTCTAATTTGTCCTGAAAAAAAAGTATTTCTATAAAATACAATCATTTAACAAGCATTATATAAATGTAAATTGTATGGCTAAGTACAACTGCCACAAAAAATCAATACAACAAAAGCAAAAAATAAAACAAAACAATCAAAAGTATACCAATTTTTTCGGACATTTTAAACTCATCTTATTTTCGATGTCGTGACAGTGCTTTACTTTTCATTCATTTTTATGGCCGTCGTCTGGTGTAAACTGTTGTATCCATGAGGAAAAAAAAGTCTCTCCTGCTGGCCTAATCTTCTGCTGAAACGTCATGACTACATCGAAGATGAAGAGAAGAAATTAAACCGTCCAAAAAGTAAAATTGGTATGTTGGCATCTTTATTATCTGCCTCAAACTTAGAGACTTTTGGATTATCCAGATTTTTCACCAACCAAAAGACAGAAGGCAATCAGCATGCATAAGGAATACATTCAACCTCTAGACTTTGTAGCGGGACAGAGTAAGAGTCAGTGCACCTGAGAAGTCCATATGAGTCCATCTAAGAAGACATACTGTTAACCACTCAATCTACTATCTTTTTTGATATTTTCAGCTCCGTCTGGGGTGCTAAGTCTGCCCCAGAAAGCCACCATCCAATGGCGTATAATTACCGCTGGAGAGAAATCCCATGTCTCAGTCCAAATGGTGAAGGAATTTTTGTGATTTTTGAGGAGCAAGATATTGGCCTTCAAGTTACTCAGTTCGCTAAGAGCAGCTGGGAGTTAATCTGACATTCCCCTGGCATAAATTTATGTGAGCTCAAATCTTAGCAAGGACTTATTTTTACTTTCCGATCTGCAATGCTTACTCACTGCTGTAGATTGATGACCTGAGTAAAGTTGCGATAAAAGAGCAACTAAAAAATTACGATGATTGCGATTAGTAGTGAGAAAATAGCGATAATGATCAGTGACACTTCATCTATGAAAGATATATAATGAAAAATAATTACTTCATTGTCGTGTTTGTATTTCATATAAAACATACTTCAAAAGGGAAATAACTCTGAGAAACTTGCGCTGTTCATTCAATGTGGCTCATATGCCGAATGCATTGCTGGTAGAATCTTAATATTTAATATATTTTTGTAAGTTTTAGTCATATCTCTCCCCACGGGCATATATATCATACTTCTGTGCTTTATATTTTATTAATTCTACTAAAGCCTCATTCGACCAAATATAAAGTTTGAAAGTACAACAGTACTTTAGCGATATAAGACTTCTGCTTGGATAGAATGTGGATTTAGTTATATTTGACGGACGTAATTCAGTTATTCCAACTCTTTCGAATTTATACTTGCATTCATCCTTGCATTTTAGTTCAATAACTCACTCTTTTCATTGAGATATTCTATTTCCTAGTCAAGATATTGTACGTGAGAATTTATCGCCCCTACCCAGCTATTTCACCCCCTTAAGGGCGAAATTGCCCCTGTTAAGAATGAATGTTCTGGTTGATCATTATATTATTGAATTATTCTTCTAATCAATTATTCAAAAGCAAGCTGCCCGTCTACTAAAGAGAAAACTGACTAAAATTTGAAAAAAAATAAAAATGAATAAATAAGATGCTGATAATAATGGCGACTATGTTAGATGTAGAGATACCAACGAAGTAGGAGAAGGCGTAAAATATCCGGGGCTAAAATATAGGCAGAAAAATATAATTTTTGCCTGAGAACCAAAACCCAGACTTCGTGCCAAGAGACTTCGAGGTTTGTCTTGATAATATCTGTTGGATATGAAAATCGAAGTCTGGTCGTCGATTGCTTCGAAAAAGTCTTCAACGGAGGCGCCAGTTTAGACGACTTTAGGTGCCAGAACCGGAAAAAATAACAGCGGGCAGGTCCTGGTTGGGAATTACTTCTTGAGATTCGGAGAGGGGAGCAGAGGTTATTGGTACAAGACTGAAATGAGTAATAGGAAGTGGCTTCGAAGGAAAAGTGTAAAAAATACATGAAGATACATCGGTATCACCAACATCTCGGATCTCGCATTGGGTATACGTGATCTGAGCGAGAGACGGCGAGAAGTCTGGCGTTTTCACTATCTTCCCCAAAGTTTTTTCTTTTTTTCTTTTTTTTTTCGAGTCTCTATCCTATACTCATCGGGTTACTAGTTTGGTCACATTTAAATAAAATACATGATCATCATAAACAGTCATCTCCAAATCTCTTTCAGCGATACATAGAAATGAACTTTAAAACTATGCTTCATGCTTCGGAGTCAAACTCGGCTCCGACTGAAAATGACGAATGCAACGTCTGTGTTGTATATATAATGAATAACAAAAAAAAAAGATGATTTTTCAATATTGCTGTATTTAATCATAAGGATAAGATTAACTTGAAAAAACTTGCAAGTTTGAAACAAATTTTTGTGGATATCTAAGACAGTTTGGCTTCGTGGGTTAGCTGGCCAGCTACTGGTCACTTGGTTTTGATTTCAAATCACGACAGAGAAAATATATATATATATATATATATATATATATATATATATATATATATATATATATATATATATATATATATATATATATATATATATATATATATATATATATATATATATATATATATACAAACAGCAAAGGGTTGCCTGCCTAAATTAGGTGAAATTGGTCTCAATGTTCTTGTTGTTTCGATGGAAAAACAAAGCCAGTTCCGACTTGGGCTGATGTTTGACAATATAACTAAAAACCAACATTTCTTTGAGAAATTAGATGGTTGTTCTAATGAATGAAGCAATTTCTTACAATATATTCAATTCAAATGAGACTTAACTAGTAAGAACTACTAATTAAAAATGGTCAAAATCGGTACAGACTATAAAGAGAGATTTAGAAAAGGATTTTTCCAAGTACCTTATGTCTATATTTTTGAGTCTGTGATCTGTTTGGACGCAATATTTCTAAACAAATGAGTAATCCATTGAAAAGTACATATAATAATAACTTTTATGATTGTAGGATCACAATAACAAAATATTTTTTTTATTTTTATTTTAATTTAATGAGGTATCATAGATATTTATCATATGTTGAATTTTTGACCACATCTTACCTTCATCTTGTTCTTATTGGTCGCTTTTTGTTGCAACTTTTCTTCAGGCCAATTGCCCACTGGCCTGGAGGTTTATGGGTAAATATAGTTGATTTTAAAATGAAGAATAAACCTTAAGTGGGATTCGAAACTACATTTCCATAGACAGGGCAGGTACCCCATTCAGACGTCCCTTCATTGTATCTGTTTTTATCACAACGTTCCGATGAAAGCGCTCATCGGTCATTTTTCAGGTAAATATTACACCTGGTAATGTCAATTCCTTACACTGACCTGGCCGGGAAGATGACCAGTAAGCATTCATTCGACGGAGATCTGGTCGAACAGACATTTTCCTACCGGAAAATTTGGCCGGATAAATATTTCAACTATTGCATTAGATCGAACGGACATTTCACCAACGGATATTGAACCTAAGGACAAAAATTCCGACTGAATGGACATATAAACTAGCGATCACATCGCTTCTTGGATTTTCTTTTTAAAACCTGGTATTTTTGTTCACCCAGTACCACTCCTGACGCTACATGCTCGATAGTTAATCTCTAGCCCAATGATTCTTTTCTTGGTTTTATACAATATTTGTGCCACCTGTTGGGATTGAAGTTAGGAATAGAATTTTCATTTCTGTGGTGGGGACTAGCGAAAAAAGATCTAGCTTTTCGGGTTATTTTCGTGGATGAAAAAATGCAAGAAAAATATCACTTTTTTTTTATCTTTTAAATTTTCGTAATTTAAGATTATAGACGTTAGCTTAGGGTTGGGTTAACGAGAAAGAACCCGAACCCGGAGATATAGCAGCAATTTGCAAACAATGTGTTAAATGCGCTAGGAGTCGCAATAAACGGGAAAAATGAATCGCCCAGGAGACGCAGACATTAGCGTTCTCGCTTAAGATCCAATTCCCCCAAGAAATCCCAATGAGCCTTTTAGCGAAAGCAATACTAATGAATGAATTGTAAATAAGACTCTCAGGAATTCTGTATTAAGGGGAGATAAATTGGAGCTTAAAGTAGGAGCTTAAAGATTTTCGCTGGCCAGAAGCCATTACCGTACTCCCTTCTTTTATTGTATTTTCGGATTCTACGAAGAAAATTGAGTTCTTTAAGTATTTTCTTTTTTGGCCAGCGTTATTATCAGATGCTATAAAGCTTCCTTTTTTTTTTTCTTTTTTTCTTCTCCGGAGAATAAGAACCAATGCTGTGAACTCAATAAAACTCAATGGGACAACGGGTAATTCGCCTTTTCTCCATAATTCGTGTTCTTCGGGTATTTGTGGCTCCCTCATTCATTTCATCTTAAATAAGCTGACACTTTTCTTACTTCTAAGTTTTCGAATTGCCACGAACTTTTTTTTCAGAAAGAAGAAATTTTCGATGTTGGTTTTGCATCACCGTTTATACTTTCTTCTTATTACCTTCTCTCTTTGTTTCTTTTTTCTTCTTTTTTCTTTCTTTCCCTTTTCTTTTACTTCTCCATTTTTCTTCGTTCTTCCTTCCTTATGTTCTTTCTTTTTTTCAGTTCCCTTTTCTTTTTTCTCTATCTTTTTTTAAAAATCCCTTCCCACTTATTTGAAACCGTCAACCAAATCAGTAAAACTGTGAGCATAGGTTTTCTTCAGTTTTCAAGTTAGTCTGGCTAGTTTGCTATCTATGTATGTACTAAGTGTAATGTCAGTGCCAATTGAGAAAGAAGGCTGAAATTTTCAACATTCACTCTTTGTTATGTCTAGAAAGAACGTTTCAGGTTTTTTTAAACCCCTTTCCAAGAAGGCTTCTTGTGGCGGATTCAAATTGCAACGAGGGTTTTTGTTGAATTTGGCCATTATCTTGTGTTTGCGTTTTTTTTCTGAAAATTCAGGCATTTTCTGTGATTATGGGACAACAAAAAGTGATAAAAGTAATTTATTTATTGATCACTCATTTTTTTTCATTGGTCAACCAAAAACAGCATGGAGCCAGAAGAATTAATATTTTTTCTGATGTCATGGAATGAATGCAAGTATGCAAGTATGCAAGTATATATATATATATATATATATATATATATATATATATATAATGCAATCAATATATGTATACATAATGAAAGCAATGTTTTTGTGTGTGTATATATATATATATGTATAATGCAATCAATATATGTATACATAATGAAAGCAATGTTTTTGTGTGTATATATATATATACATATATATATATATGTATATATATATATATATATATATGTGTGTGTGTGTGTGTGTGTGTGTATAAATAGATAGATAGATAGATAGATAGATAGATAGATAGATAGATGTATTTATGCAAAGACCCAAATAACTTCTTTCACTCTTAATTCTCATTTCGTTTATTATCGGTTTACGTCTGTCCTATTCGTTTCTTTCAATACGACAGTTATGTATTAGGAAATGGATGTGTATGATCCTACAGAATTATCATAAATTGTGTGGTATCATAGAGAAAATCTTTTCAAAATGATCTCCCGTCATCAAACGGTTAATGTAACACTTAGCCTAGGCCATTGCATTACTAGCGACTGTTCGCCTCAATGGTAAGAGTAATGCTACGTTGAAGTGCCTACCCAATCGGTTGCAGGTTCGATTTCCCGCTGTAGCCCCATTTTATTTGATTATTCTCTCTCTCTCTCTCTAAGCCGTCTTGTCCAAACGATACATCAACCATGTAATGAGGAAAGATCAATCCAAATAAGAGTTTCTATATAATATAGCGCAATTTATGACTTAAATGCATTTCAGTCACATGATATTTATATCCATAAACCGAACCTGGGATGGAAATGGAAGGGCCACACAGGATGCGGCGGATACCTCCTCAATTTTAAGGTATTTTGAATTTTCAATGTCTACTAACGGAAAAATTACCTTATACCGAGTTCTCGATACCATGCCTTACTGTATTCCTTGTTCCCAAATCTCATTCCCATCCCAGCAACGTACATATTGTTAGAATATCTTTTCACGTTTGTTAATAAGCGTACGTGAATATAGACGAGTACAGCCAGTCGTCGTCTTTTTTCTCCACAATTTTCAATTGTCATATCGTCCAATTTATTTATATTCAGTTATGAAGTCTGAACAAAGCCCGCAGTGTCTTTTGCGGTTGTCATACTGCCACAAACGATGGTCGAGGGCCATTGGTCAGCGGTCAGTTTTTCGTCTCCTAATTACCAGAGATCCGGTCATTGTGACTAATTGCACCTTGGTGTAATCACCCCTAACCAATGCAACTGACCGATCGGCCGCTAGTTTCATAATGGAGATCCTGTGTCACAAAACCAGGCAGAAATAAATGGTGGCCATTGTTTCCGTTGTAGTAAGAGTTATGTGGTCATAGTAGAAGACCGGTGTGTGATTAAAGAATGGCAAGAAAAAAAACAAAAAGAAGAACAGAAGCTAGGGAGAAGGAGTTTGAGGAGGTTCAACGACTGGGAGAAAAATAAAGAAAAAAATATTGCTTTTATTTGTATAGGGCTTCACCCATGCCAGTTTTGGCTCCACATATATTGATACTAACTCAGCCTCGTTTGTTATATATGAAATAGACTTAAAGGCGACAAGCAACCATGATGGTGTCACTCAATAAATCCTGCACTATTTTACACTTTGCTGGTGAAAGAAATTGTATTTGGTTGTGAACTCAAATTGTCCCAGCTGGAGTTTGATCTTAGCTTACCGGATCCGTTCTCGCAGCCGTTATCCGCTCTGACAACCCGCACCTCTGGATAAGGAAAGGGGAAATTTGAGCATTAAGATGACAACTGACACATCATGATTACGGTGTTGATTATGACGAAAATAAAAAAAAGATGAATAATAAAGAAAGAGGAAGGGGTACATTAATGGGATGACAGCAAATGAAGGATTATAAAAAGGAGAAATGGCTGCTGTAGAATCAAACCCCACAAACACTTCTATTCTGACTGAAGACGATTACAGCAACTTTTGTATTGCATATATATATATATATATATATATATATATATATATATATATATATATATATATATATATATATATAGTGCAAATCAGGTTTGCAATATAGCATAATATAACATAGTATAAGGCAAAGTCTGGTATGTGATAGATTTATTTCGTAGAATGCTCGATACATTCAACTTTGAGCTCCAAGTGTTAAGCTGGTTCAGAGTAGCGCCGGAAATATAGTAGAAAGTTCATTCGCTACACAAACACGTTTATGTTTCTGCCATCTGTGGGCCTCTTCGAAGAGGTCCGAAAAAGACGGGAACATAAGCGTGTTTGTGTGGCGAATCTACTGTTTACTATATATATATATATATATATATATATATATATTAGAATGAAATGAGCTTGTGCGTACCTGTATGATGAAGTTTCGTTTACTACCAAGAATTATCAATTCAGCTTAGTCAATCGAACAGCTGGCAGGAAATCGGTCAGTCCTGAACCCAAATAACTGTAGGTGGATGTGAATTTCGTATATCGTTTACACGACTAATTTTTGTGAAGGTTGTTATTGTTGTTCATATTTTTGTTACAGTGGAAAAAATAATTTCATCTCCATCTTTTTGAGTTTGAAAATGTGTACTTAAGTTACAAAATAACAAAATTAGTTTTAATAGAAAATATTTAAAAAAAAAGAAAGCTTTCTGTAATTTGCTCAATCCATTCCGTGGCCTTCCTCTGGCACCAATTTGTATGAAAGACTTCCTATTCCAGTAAATTTGAATTGACTCAATAACAGTTTGTTTTTGTTATTACAAACGCATTCAGCCCTATCCATTCTCCACCCTTCTTCAGATGCGTATTTGTGAGAAAGATGCATTCTGTTATAAAGAGACGACACTTTATCACCCCCAAATCGCACAGATGTTCAATATCTTAGTTTTTTTGCCAGAAGATTTCACCATATCAATTCTTTTGTTCTATACATGTGAAAATAAATATATCCTGTAATTTTGAAATGAGTCTCTGATCTTTCTAAAAATGTTCAGACTATTTATCTTATTGTTAGACACCAACTAAAACTGTCACCGAACTGTACATAGGTTTTTCAGTTTTTGAGTAGGTCCAGATGATTGGCTATGTATGTATCGCACGTATAGGCCGCACCAATGGGGCTATAGAGCTGATAATTTAAACATCAACTCCTTATTGTATCTATAGGAAAACATCTTCAAATCTCCTCTCCTAGATAGGTTCTCTTTGGAAGTTAAATTTGCAGTGTAAGTTTATGCTTAATCGACCCTTAGTTGGTGTCATGCTTGTCTGTGAAAATTCAGACTTTCTTTTAGTGATCTCCGCCGAACAAAAATAGGAAAAGTAACTTATTTATTGATAAACCATTTTTCAAATTTTTGATTCAACATGCAACCGAAAAACGTTGATATGTGACGGTTTCTATTAAGTGACTAACCAGATCTGTTTTCCTTTTTGTTACCTTCACATTGCTCGATCCATTGTCTCTCATTCTCCAAGTGTGAATTTGTATTGAACTTACATTCTGTAATTTTGAGACGATTCATTATTATAGCATTTCCCCCCTAGACTATTGATCTAATCATTATCGTTGTTTTTGTTGATACAGTTACATTCCAACCAATCCAATATCTTGCCTTTTTATGCGTTTGCTTAACAGGTTGATCCAATCAGTTAGTTGGCAACCATTTTTCTAACAAGCTTTATTTTTTTAACTCTAAACCTTGTAATAAATAAAAAAAATAAAGAGCGAAGAAAGAACTTAAAAGCAAGAAGGGGAGGAAGAGAGAACAAGAAAAAAAATAAATGGGAAAAAGGAAGTTTAGAAAGAAAACAGATGAGAAGCCAAAAAAAAAGAGAAGAAATTAAAAGGGAAGAAGCGGCAAAAACATTGAATTATGGCAAAAAAAACAAAAAGAGGAAAAAGAGGTATGTCTTCTGTATGAGTGAGAGAGAGAGAGAGAGAGAGAGAGAGAGAGAGTAGGGGGGGAGATGCAAGCAATCAAACCGAATCAGCAGGAGGTGGTGATTATAAAAAATCGAAAATGAATGCAGAAAATGAAGAAGTGAGAGACAAAAAAGTAGAGAACATCAAAGAAATTTGAATGAATGAATGAATGATGAACGAAAAGAAGAAGTATCATAACGGGAGAAGGAAAATCGTCAGAGAAGGCTGAAAGCACAAGGGAAGAATGAAAGATGACAAGAAATAATGAAGGAGGAAAGGAACGATTTGAGAGAAGAAATAATTGAAAGGGAAAAAAGAATAGATGAAGAAAAAGGAAGAATGAGGTATGAAAGGAAGCAAGGAAGGAAGGAAGGAAAAGAAGGAAAGGAACAAATTGAAAAATGAAGGATTGAATGAATGAAAAAGAATGAATAAAGAAGGAATTGCTGAATGAATGAAGGGAAAAGAAAGAGACGAAAGGAAAGGGAAGGATTGAAGAATGAATAAAATAAGGATTCAAGGCAAATATAAAAATTGCCAACCAAAAAAGAAACAAAAAACGACAGAAAGAGAAAAGAAGTAAGAGGAAATGAATAAAGAAAAAATGGACAATAGTAAGACATAAAGAGTAAGGAGAGGATTTGAAAGCAAGAGAGGGAAGAAGAAAAAGAAATGAAAAAAAGGATGAGAACAAAACAAAGTGAGAAAAGTAAAACAGAGAAGATAAATAGCAAAGAAAGAAATTATTGCAATGAAGAAAAAAGCAGGAAAAAAAACTAAATAATAAAAAAAAAAAACGAGAGAAAAAATGATGAAAAGTGAAAGAAAACTAAGAAAGGAAAGAAGAGAAAATTACGTCTGGTTATTCACTCAATAGAAACTGTCAGAAAACATCTCTTTCAGGATACTGTGTCAGGGGTGATCAATCAGAAATTGAAATAAGGGATGATTAATCAATGATTTACTTTTGTTGGGCAGTGATCACAAAGAAAGCTTAATTTGAAAGAAGAAACAAAAGTGAAAACAGCCTGACACAAACTAAAAAAACAAAAAATCAATTAGTATGAAATTACATTTCAAATTGGACACCTGATGCATACCCCCCCTCCAAAAAACCCCAAAAAACAACGTTTTTCCTTTGCATGAGGGGAGTAATTGTGATTTTTTTTTATCTCTCTTTAGCCCCACTGGTGCTGCTTCTACCCGTAACGACAGTCTTGGTTATCAGTTTCTTAAAGAAATATGAAAAACAAAAAGAGAGAAAGATTCAAGAAAATGAAATTCCAATGAGGCCGAGCAAAAAAAAATCTAAAAGGAGAGATTAAAAAAGAGAAGAAATATGAGACAAAAGGAAAGAGAAGTTGTCCAGACGATAAAGGACGCCATTTTACTTTTCGTTTCACCCATCCACAGTCCTACAAAAGTAAACAAGAAGCAAAATTAACAAATGTCTGACACGCGGATTTCAAATGAGCTTTCGTCTAATTAAATGTCCGACTAACAATAGACTCGTGCTTGGCAAATTAACCAACCGGCCACGTTTGTCAGACATTTTTGTTAAAAACCGTCAACCAAGACTGTCGCCGAAACTGTCCACATACGTTTCTTCCGTTATCAAAAGAATCTGGCTTGGTATGCATCTGCTGCACGTACAGACTGCACCTTACAGAAAACAGTCAACCTGTCGTCTTGCATGGAGCTAAAGGGCTGAAAATTTAAGCATCCAATCCTTATTATGTCAACCAAAAATATATTTTTTTGTTTTTGGTAATTCTCACCATAAAATTTTTAGCGTACGTCCAGTTTGCAATCAAGATTTATGCTAAATTGGCCCTTTAGTTTGTTTTTGCAGCATTCACACATTTTTTCATTTTTTTTTTTGATAATCACAGCCCAACAAAAGCCTAGTTGTCATTCATCTGTTGGTCAGTCGTTTTCCCAATTTTTGAGTAGATCACCCCCAACACAGAGCACTGCCAAAAGGCGTTGGTAATACAACAGCTTCTATTGAATGACTCATCAGACCAGCTTTTTCTTTGTTTTCTTTTTTTAATTCCAGCTCCGAATTTTACCCGGAATGAGACAGAAAATTAAATACTAAAACGTCACCAGTACATTGAAGAAAATCATGATTAAATTCAAAACTAAACAACAAAAGGCCCATATCCGGTCAAGAATGACTTGTCTGGCAAGTGGGTTTCCTATTTCAAGATCTGCACGATCCTTCTTCGCACACGTATAGATCAAGGTACGACGTTCCAGGGAGTCCAGGCATCCCTTCTGCTTGCACAAGGCACAATTTAAAAAAAACAACAAAACAAACAAAAAAAACATCCTATTACTAATTGTCGTAAGATGTGCATATGTAACCAAAACTAAATTCATGAGTCCATTGTTTAAATGTTGGGTTGGAGATAATTTCCTCAGCGATATTTCCACCTTTGAGTGGAAGAGTACATTGTTATGGAAGGAGAAAATAACTGAAAAAGTCACTATGTTCATCATGTATACCAAGTGAATGTCCATATTCGACTAGTTTATATGAAGAAATATTTTCGATGATACGCTGAAATGATTGAACTTCTGAAACAAAAATTTATCATTTTATTTTTTTTATGTATCAACAGTGGAATCTCTGACATCTCATTTGTTTATAATATTTCTACTCATTGGTTCTCAGATAAAATTCTTTTTAATTTCATTTTTCTTTGTAATCATCATCATCATCATCATCATCATCATCATCATCATCATCATTCCAACGTCTGTCGTTGCACATGGACCTTCCCCGAGATTCGCTAGACCCCTTCATGGTGGGCGTCACGGAGCCCGTACTTTCTAAACATGTTTAGTTCGTCATGATATCTGATCTCCTGTCGGCGATAGTTTTGCATGTATCTTGGCGTCTACGTTGTGAGTTGTGATGTCCATCAGTTTTCTGACATTTTTACTAAATGACAAGTTTGTTGCCATTTGAATTTCCAAATAGTTTCTATGATGTCTCAGGCTTCTGTGTAATCTCTCCCCGTGATTTTGAGCACGATTCTCTCATGTGCACGTTGCGTGATTCTCATATTATGGGTTAATCTTTAGGTTAGATTCCCAGTTTCAACTCCATAGGCGACTATTGGCTGTATACCCTTCTTTTTAAGACTAAAATGATTTTTGTGATTGACGATCTAGATTAAAACTTGCCAACCTAGAGAGAATCTTCACCTAATTTCTTTTTTCTTTATTTAATGGAGATTTGTTGTCCTAAGTAGATGTAGTGATTTACTTTCAACTAAACATTCTGAATTATAATCGTAATATCTTTGTTAAACAGCACATTCAAACATAAGTGAAAATGTTGAATCAGGTACTATATTTGACTTTTTTCTATTTTGTTATAATCCCAAACTTGAGTTTTCTCACAGACCAAACTAAAGTTGTTTTCATTTTCTCACCCTAACAAAAACGAGAAGAACAACCCACACTAAAATTGAGAGGTGTAACCTGATACATTCATACAAAAACTATGATTTTTTAAAATAATTTTTTTTAGCTTCCTTAATTATACAATCGCCGTAATCTTCATTTGGAATAGAAATTGGGGTGGAGTTCGAACCTGCAGCAGCCAATCTTTTTTCCTTGAAACCACCCACCGATTGTTCGAAAACCTAGATCTGTTCCTTACACAACGGCCATCACATTTACTACAATATTTTTATGTAATTTTTTGAATCCTCTTTTATTACCTTCGTCTTCATCAGCACCAAACACCGTTGACATTATCATGGGTGCGCCTGCCACTTTTCCGGGGAGGACAAAAGGATATTCTCCAGGGGTGGCAGTTAGGGGTTGGGCGAAAAGATATATCCGGATGTTTGCTGTTAAGTTTAGAGACTAAGGATTGAATCCAAAGCTATGACTCGTTCTTTAGCTGTCACCGTTAATTGTGACCCCTTGTTCCTGAGTCTCTATAAGACTCCAGATTCCAAACCCTCCTCGCCCTCAGTGAGAAGGGCTGATCCAGAGATAATGGCAAATGAGCTGTCTTTCTTTCTCCCCTCCCGTAGCAGACGCCAATGGTCGACATCTTTAGAGTGACACACCCCTTGCCCATCCAACCAAACCACCCACTCTAATTAAAATCTCCGATAGCACCTGGTGTCATCTTAGTCGCAATTAACGAAGAGAAAATCCAAAATGACTGAACTAGATGTACAGATGTCTAAGATCAAATTTCGTTCATATTTTATTCAATCAGCCATTATTTGTTTTTCTGATATCAACCATTCCCCTCATTATCTTCTTTTCTTTTTTTTTTTTTTTTCGGTAACGTGTGTCGGTGGATCAGTCATTATTTCCGGTACTAGAGCACATGACATGTCCCTTGACAACTGTCTCCTGGTCAACTGCATCCCGGTCAATTGCGTCCCTGGACATTTGCATCCGTTTTTAAAAATCATCAAACTATACTGTCACCAAATCTGTCACCCGAACCATCGATATAAGTTTCTTCAGTTTTCTAGTTCTACTCATTACTCTGTCTAAAAAGTGGTTTAAATCGTTTTTTTTAAAATTCCCCTCCTCCCAATAATCACTCATGGAGCTGGAACATGGAACCTAACCAAGAGACGGATCTGCAAATTGAGAACTATGCAACGTGCAAATGAGAAAATGATGTTAGTCCTCACATGGAGAGACCACAAGACAGCTCAGTACACCCGGGATTCAGGGACAGCAGAGAATCCATTAGAAATCTCAAATGGCAGGGGGCTGGCCATGTTGCAAGTATGGTGGACATCCGATGGACATCGTGACTCACGACACGGATCCCCCGAGATCACATGTGCAACTGACGCCGGTAGTATATTTGATGGAGAGTCGAGCTAGACAAGTTCAAAAAGTACTGGCTTGGCGACACCCATGATAGTGAAGTGTGGCGATTCCCGGGGAAGGTCTATGTCCAACGTCGGATGTTGGATGACTGATGATCATGATGAATAAGTTTTTAGTGGGGGTTCAATTTTCAATCTACGTTTATACTAAATTGATCACCTCCTTCGTTTTTTTTGAAAATTTGGACATTTTTTCAGTGTTTACTGCCCTTCAAAGTGTGAGTGGGGCACTTTTTTTTCACTGATCAAGTTTTTAATTGATAACCTTCATAACAGCATGTTGCCTAGATACATTGGTCACTTGATGGTTTATATTGAGTGACTAACCAGACCTGCTTTCAGTTTTTTTTTTGCCTCCGATGCACTTATGTCTCAGTATATATGTATTTGATATCTTATGTATTTTCCCTTCAATTTTGTGTTTTCGTGTCTTGAATAATTCTATATAAATTAATGTATATTTCATATCGTACATAATTTTTACATATTGACGTAATTTCCGTATGAAAAAAGATTCTCTAATTGAAAATGGGCCATAGCATGCATTTTATTGATTTAAAAATTTTATTCACCAGTCCTAATTTAATAAAAAATGTTTTCGATAAAAAAGATACATGGATATGAAAAAATCTTATCTAATAGTGATCATACATATATAGCATTAGTATGGGAAGGTCAAAGATACAAATATTCAAGTATACAAGACTGACTTCAACGGGGGCAAACTGAACTTTTATTGCGATCGAAGATGATTTCTGCAACTTAATATATATATATATATATATATATATATATATATATATATATATATATATATATATATATATATATATATTATAAATGAAAAAACATAGAATGTTTTCTTTGGTATAAACGTATTTACAAAAATAATTACACTGGACTGTATAACTTTTGGAAGAGCAAGCTCAACTTTCAAGAATAGGAAAGCCCCACTAGTGCTTAAAAAAAAGGTCTAAAACCAATGCATCCTTCCAATAGTCACCTAAAGAGCTGAAACATGAAATCTAACCAAAAGATTGACTCGCAAACCGAGAACCATGCAGTGTGCACAGGAGGAAATCATGCTCAAAATAACATAGAGAGACCCCTAAAACAGTACAATATATTAGAGAAAAGGCTGAAATGCATTTGAGATCTAAAACGGCAATGGGTTGGTACTGTTACAAGAATGTCATGCAACTGCTGGACGTCATTACTTATAGCGTGGATCCCAAGATATCATATGCAATATATATCATATCGTGGCTGAAAGAAAGTAAGATAACATAACCAACTAGACAGATTCAGATAGTACTGGCTCCGCTATGCCCATGATAGAAATGTTTGGTGAAACTTGGTGAAGGTTTATATCCAACGACAGAAACTAAAAGTCTCCTAATGATGCAGCTGCTATATTTATTTATGTATCATTAATTGAAACGAAACAAACCTCTATGTATCTGTAAGGAGATTTAGCTATCAATCACTTTGTCAAGGTTTCAGATCACAGTAGCGTGATGATAATTTTACATTTGGTTTGGTTAAACGGTTTATACCAACAGTGAAGAGTTTACTCCCCTGAATTAGCTTAGGGTTGTTCTTGTTTTTGTTACAGTGGGAAAAAGTAAGCTCCAGACTTGGTTTGGAGTTTGGCAAAAAAAAAATACCTCTGATGTGAATATACACACATGTCTATTGGGATATAAATATCAGAGAAGAGAGGAAAAAAAACTAAAATATCTAGGGACAACAATGACCGAGAGACAGTTGCCAAAGATGCGATTATCAAAATCACAGAGTTGGCTTTACTATCGTACATTTGTCAGGCATTGAACTTCAAGGCTTCTGAACTGAAGACATAAATCAGAGAGAGAGAGAGAGAGAGAGAAGGGGGGGAAAGACTGATGTCATGTCATATTAACTCACGTATTTTTTATATAAATATTATTGTCACACTCCGACTATTTGACTTTTGAATTTACATTCGTTTGTCACGACGATGACAATGACCTCACCAAAAAAAAAAAAAAAACGTGTGACGTCATGACACCACGAATGAGAGTTACGTACGCAAAAACTGATGAATTCCCTCTTCCAGCTCAGGTTGACTTGTTGTTTACTACAGGAACTACTAATAAAGGATTCGGAGTTTTGGAATAATATTGTACAGAGGGATTCATTCGGTTTTGTTCACCTTTCGGATTTTAATGGAGCAAAGGAGTTTGACCCTATCGCAGCCAAGCTTGTTATCATTATTTTTAGAAAGAAAACCTCATTGGTCCTTAAAAGAAGAGAATACAACCAATGCATCTTCTTGAAAGTCACCTATGGAGCTGATACATAGAATATAACCAAGTGATTGACCCTCAAACCGAGAACCATGCAACGTGCACATGAAAGACTCATCCTCAAACTCACATGGAGAAATCACAAAACAGCCCAATATATCAGGCGAAAAACTAGTCCAAGCCATTATGAAATCCATTAGGAAACTCAAATGGTAGTGGACTGGTCATGTTTCAAGAATGGCAGACAACCGATGGATATCATGACTCAAAACTTTGATCCCCAGAGATCACATATGTAGCCGAGACCGCCTGAATACATAATGGAGAGACGAATTACACTTATTTAGAAACTATCACCACTGCAATGCCCATCAGAGAGAGATCTGGCGAATCCTGGGGTAAGTACATGTTCAATGACGGACGATAAAAGGCTGCTGCTGATGATGATACATTGCTGTATTTCTTAAACAGTACACTATAATAGGCTCTCCAAGAGAAAAAGAAGCGCTTACACACACATACACACACACACACACACACACACACACATATATATATATATATATATATATATATATATATATATATATATATATGTATGCATGTATATATATGTGTGTGTGTGTGTGTATGCTCCACTCGACAAAAAAATCCATTCTCAGTTTATGTAAGTTACATTGAATGAAAACATATACATAATTGATAAAACAAACAATTTTCATTAGCTCACAGGACACGAAAACAACAAAATTGAATCTTTTATTTCATATCGTTTAGTGAACAAGCCTGCATTTGATATTTGTCTCAAAGATACCTATACAATTTTTCTCCTCTTTTATTTCTAAGCAAATTGTCAAAACTTGGTACACATAAAAGAAAATATTTGAGAATTGTCTTATTCAATTTTTGTCCAAGTTCGTCAAAGGATTCGTTAACTGGTAGACTTTTATTTCAAGAAGACAACAACATCTACAAAGGAAAACAGATCTTCGTGAAATCATCGACAGAAGAATAAATCAAGCTAAGAATCAATCTAGGTTGGCAAGCTTTTGGCTGGGCAAACTCAACCTTTACGAACAAGGAAATCCAGCAAGTGCAAAAAAAAAGCATACAACCGATGTATCATCCCGATTGTCACATACGAAGCTGAAACATGGAACCAAACCAAAAGATTTACTCGAAAACTGAGACACGCAATGTGGACTGGAGAGAATCGTGCTCAACATAACAAAGAGAGATTCAAAAGACATCACGGTATATGAGAGGAAAAAACAAGAGTTCGAGATATCATAGAATCCATAAAAAATATTAAATTGAAATCGGTTGATCATGTTGTAAGAATGGCAGAAAAACGTCATGATTCATAACAAAACCAGTAGACAAAATATAAAATGGCTAAAAACTAAACAAGTTCAGGAAGTACTGACTTTGTGATGCCTGGGATAGAAAGGTCTTGCAAATCTTGGGAAAGGTCTATGCCCAACGAAGAACGCTAAAAGGCTGCTGATGATATTATGGTGGTGATGATGAGACTCGTGAAGGTTCTTCATATGACTCCAGCTGAGTCAGCAATTAACTCAAGCATTTCCAATATAAGCAATCATTGCAATTGGCATCTTTGTACAGAATTCTCTGACTTTTGCCTCGAGTTCACAAAGGCCATTTGATCTTGTTGCACGAACGTCGCTCTTAATGCTCAAAAAGAAATCGGTAACTTAACCCTTGCCAAGCTGTAATTTTGCACCTGAGTTCTAACGATGGATTTGTCGACAAATGGCACTCCACAAAATTCCTAGGAGCTTGAGATCTACTTCAAGAGCACTTCATTATTCGATGTGTTACCCAAAAGTTCTCTTCCTCTCCCCTATCTCTCTATTCTCCCTCTTTCTGTCCTTCTCTTTCTATGGCTTGCTCAAAGAAATGATAAAAAGTAAGGTTATCATTTCTTCATAGTATAATTTCGAGGAATATGAAAACTCCTCGGTGAAACACGAGAAAGTCTGAGTAATTTGCAAAAAAAATTTGCTAAACATCACATCTCTTCCTATAGTCTTAATGATGATGATGATCATCATCATCATCATCAGTGTTTTAACGTCCATCGTTGGACATAGACCTTCCCCTGGATTCGCCAAAATTCTCTATCATGGGCGTCGCAGAGCCAATATTTCCTCAATTTGTCAAGCTCGTCTCTCGACCTCGTCCTTTGTCGTCCTCAGTTTCTCACGTGATCTCTGGGGATCTATGTTGGGAGTCGTGATATCCATCGGTTATCTGCCATTCTTGGAACATGGCCTGCCCATTACCATTTGAGTTTTTTAATAGTTTCTATGATGTCTCGGACTCTCGTTTTCTTCCTTATATACTGTGCTGTCGTGATATCTCCATGTAAGGCTGAGCATGATTCTCTCATGCGCACGTTGTATACTTCTCAGTTGGTAGATCTGTCTCTTGGTTAGGTTCCATGTTTCTGCTCCATGAGTGACTATCAGGAGAATGCATTGGTTGTATACTCTTCTTTTCAGGATTTTTGGGATTGTGTGGTTTTTCAAAGTTGAGCTTGCTCTGCCACAGGCTTGCCATCCTGAGTGATTTTTCGCTTGATTTCCTCCTCTTTTGAAGGTCTCATGGAGATTCGTTGTCCCAAGTGGATGTAGTGGTCTACTTTACCGAGTTTTGCATCTTCTTCACAGTCATGTTTTTATTCTCAACATTATTGTTGCACATGATTTTTGTTTTACTGAAATCCATGTGAAAGCCGACTTTTATTATGAAATGGATATATGATCTGACAGAATGCTCATAAGTGGCGTTATATTATATTGAAACTCATATTTGAAATGATATCCTGTCAAGGTGAATATATCATTTGCCCTAGACAACATGAATAGAATAAACAAAGAAAATGGGGTTATTGCAGGCATCGAACCAGCGACTGATAGGGTAGTTGCCTCAACGTAGCTCTGCTCTTACCATTGAGGTAAAGAGCTGCAGGTAATGCAAAGGCCCAAAACGAAACCAAACCTTCAAAACAGCGCACCCATGTTACGTTTTAAAGTGCTTTCGACTCTTATTCTGTATGGCAGCGACTTTGAACTTATATATATATATATATATATATATATATATATATATATATATATATATATATATATATATAATGCTGTCACTGCTGCACAGTATAATACGAGCCATGTGGAACGTTTCATTAATGCTCTGGTTTGTAACTTCGGTTTTTTTTTATGGAAAGCCCTCACACAGGTATATATATATGAATGTATGTATATATAGATATACCAGTCTTAGATCATTTCATTCATAAGATTTATACTGAGCTAATCAATTAAACAAAAAAGGGCCCCTCTGCCTGAAAATGAGCATCCGAAATGTTGACGTGTCCCTGGGTCGAACACTCTCAGGTGAAAAATAGGCACATACCTTTAGATAGGACGATGTCTCAATGAGATAATGCTCGAAATAATGGCGTTTTAATGTGCTCTAGCGAGTGATGCTTGGATTTTAACTGCAGACATCATGAAATTCTAAACCATTTTTTTCATTGAGATTGAAATGAGTCTAATTGTCGCTTTTGAGTTGAGTGAATTTACGGGCAAAGAGTCAAAGAGAGACTTGTAATGGAATATAGTGTTGTAAACTAGAGGCAAATTTCTGTCCGATCTCTGGGGCGGGGAATCGTCACTTTTCAGGACTGTTGATTGCTCTTTCTTACCCAAAGTTTTGGCTGCTATAGCCTTTGGCCTTCGTTTGGTCCTCGTAGTGAATGGAAGCGGATTGAATTTTTGGACAGTAGCCTCTTTCTGTCCCCATGTGTTCAAAGGGGTTACCGTCCGAACATTTCCTGCCCTTTCCCCAGTTTACGATGCACACCCGAGGAAGGCCGTTGGGTAAGATGGCCGAAATATGGTGTGAAAAGATGTTTTCCAAGATCGGGACAGGAATGGCTTATCCGGGGTCAAACTTTACTCAGACTGAAGCTTGAATGACTTCCGGGTTTTGAGAACATCTGAACTTTTATTTTTAAAAAAAGGTCTCTTTTAACTCAAAAAGATCTTTCAATTTGGCCATGAAAGGGGAGTCAATTGAATAGTATCTGGATATTTTTCCAGATAGATGACGTGAAAATCTAGATAATTCTAGATATAATTCGAGGAAAATCTTGGTGTAAACTGAAAAGAATGAAGTGGTTTGTGGTGGAAGTGGGAGTGGGATCAAGTAACCTTACATTTTTTTTTATAAATATCATAGTTGGATTGGAATAAGGTTGAATGCCAAATTTCAGCCCCCTCAGTAGCCATTGGCAAGTTTTAATTTTTATGGGGACCACAGTTTTTGTCATTGTCGTGATCAGTCATTGTGGTGACTAAGGGAAAACGATGTCAATTCCAGAGAAGAATGAAGACAAAGATAAAAAAAAACATAGAGAGGATATAAGAACTAAAGCAAATTCTTTTCTAAAGCCGTAATTGTCTTCATTGTTGTTTCGAGACAATCGGTTGTCGTAGCAATATCGGAAATTCCGATGTGAAATTAGAACAATATTCATGCGCATTTCCCATCAGAAATGCTTTTGTTTCAGCGATGCATATTCTATGATGTCGGTATCCTTTCAACTTTCAAGTTGGCTCTTTGTTAAAGTGCGTTCCTTAGCATACTCTTTCTTTATCTGCATCAAAGATTTCTTTGCTTTCAACTTCCGGGCTTTACTTTGATCATCATCATCAAAGAGTCGTCCTCATCTCCGACCATCATCATCTTCCCGTTCAGATTCCCTAGGGGAAACGATCTACATTTACTACGGCGAAAAAAATGACACGATCGCTGACCAGGGCTACAGGGGATAAGGCAGATTCAAAAATTAAGATAGGAAGATGACAAAGCAATTTATCTATGACTGACTTGATTGGTATTTATGACGCAAACTAGAACACACAAATACAAACGAGCACAAATGAATACATACATACATACATACACACACACACACACATATATATATATATATATATATATATATATATATATATATATATGTATAGAAATAATGTATTGCATTTATTATACAAAAACTTATTTGAAACAATTTCCCGTCGTCACACTGTTTATACATCACTCAATTTAAACGACGCAAATAGAACAAACAATTGAAAAATGGGGCTGCTACAGGAATCGAACCAGCCACCAATAAGTTGGCATTATTAGCAGCTGTTTAGCTCAATTATATGAGCATCGTTTCGTTGGAGTGCTAACCCTATCATTGACAGGTTCGATTCCCGCAGCAGCCCTATTTTTGTTAATTGTTTATTCTATTTACGTTGATTAAATTGAGTGGTATTATAACTGTGTAACGATGGGGGATTCAAATAAGTTTCTGTATAATATAACACGACCTATGACTCATTCTGTCAGACTAAATATGTCTATCTCTCAAATGCACGTACACACAAACATATATATACATATATATATATATATATATATATATATATATATATATATATATGTGTGTGTGTGTGTGTGTGTGTGTGTGTGTGTACGAACTTCCTTTATTTTTGGCAGTACATTTTCTATTCCCTTGTTTTCTTTTACTATGAGTACCACCTTGATGCTTGATATAGACATGTGCACAAATATCACTCGATATACATGGATCCTACAGTATACATTTTCCAAATATGCGATCATTTATGTGATATATATATATATATATATATATATATATATATATATATATATATATATATATACATATGCGTGTGTTTACGTGTGTGTTTGTATGTCTCTGTGTGTTCGTATGTCGCTATGTGTGCTTAAATTCCTGATCGTATAGATCACACACACAATGATATTCTGTTCCCTCGCTCACACAATGAGTCTAGTGAAAAAATATCCAGAAACTCTTCACCTGTTTCCTAGATACACCGAAAGTAAAGTGCACATTGCTCATACGAATGTAAAAATGATATTGTTTGAATTGTATGCCATGTTTTATCACAAACAAACAAAAAAACACCATGATTTCCCAACTACTGTAAAGCAACCATACATGCCGTAATAAATCGTGAAATACGCATTAAATCTATCCATACAAAAGTTATAAATTAAAATTTGAACGTTCGATTATATAAGTGGTTGTTGATCGTGCTCAATTCCTGTTATAACATAAAAATTTCACTGCATAGGTCCATATGAAATTAATGAACACCTAAGAAAAATGATAAAAGCATTGTAAAATGTAATGATAGAACAATGGAGAATACGCCACAGAAACGCTGGGTGTTTGAAACTAAAAGAAAAAAGAAAAAGTGAAAATGCTTTTTGAAAATGACACAATAGTCAAATTTGGCCATAATTATCTCCTTTCAAGTAGTATTCAATTTTCTTTTTGATTAAATCGGTTATATTTTAAATAAAATAAGTTTCTTCGTATGACCTTTTTATTGAACGGTATCAGTGGTGTCTTTTCTTAGATGATATTTTTCTTGAGAATTGATGTTAGATCACCCTTTGAAGTAGCTTGAATGGAATATACTCCTAAAGAACTTAAAATTAGACTTGAATCATTAGGGAGAAATGACCTAATAAAATACCTTAAGTTTTTTTTTAATGTCGATCCATACATAAATAACACCGCCATTTATATATTTGTATATTCTTGTTTGAATTATGAACCACCAATCGGTGAAGACTCCATGTCTATTTTCATTGGTTTCCAAGTTATCAAGCTTCAAAAGGTGTGGTAGATAGATTAATAGATAGATGCTTTTTTTTTTTAATTCTATTTTGGTGGCCTTTCTCTTCGCAAAAACTCCTTTGATATTTTCGTTCTTTCTTGATTTTCTTATACATTCTCACGATTCCCTCAAACTCTCTGTATCGCCGTGAAAATGATTAAGGAAAAAACTAATACTCCTAATTTTTAGTTTTTTTTTTCTTCTTTTTACAACTTATTTCAATTAACCAAGGCGTTGTCTCGTTATCAAATGTCTTCAAATTTTTACCTGTCAACACTTCTCACTCGTATTTTCCAACCCCAATTGGGTTTGGTTCCCAATAAGATATTTACAACATTCTTTCGTTCGCTCTGAATCTCATTCTCTCTCTCTATTTACATGTGGATAAGTTTTCGGCGTTGTCCGGACCCGCCCTTGAGTTCATGGTGCCCCGGGAAAGATGAACTTTGGTTCCTTTTAAAGAATAGTTCAGTAACAGAAACCATCAACCAAAAATTGATGTTGGTTTCTTCAGTATTTAAAAAGGTCCGTATACACATGTGAATATCGTACATATAGGCTGCAACAATGGAGCTAGAGGACTGAAAATTTAGATATTTACTCCTTATTCTGTCTAGAAAAAAAAGTTTTTATTTTTTGATAACCCTCATCGAATTAGTTTTTAGTTGGGTGTTCAATTTACGATGTAAATTTATATTGAATTGGTCGATTAGCTCGTGACCGGCAGTATCCACAGTTTTTCTTGGAACTTCAGACATTTTTTCAGCCATCGTCGAACAACTGAATGTGAGAGAAGTAACTAATGCATTGATCACCACTTTTCCAATTTTCTAGTTGCTTAACCCCAACATTGCATGTTGCCAAAAGACGTTGGTCAAGTGACAGTTTCTATGAGGTGAATAACCAAACCTTATACGTTTTCTCAATTTTACGCCCGGAATTATCATAAAGTAAGACCCCTTTTAGAAAACTAATCTCATTAGCTATTGTTAGAGAGCCTGTTTTCAACAAGTGTGAGTCAAACCTTAACTTAATAAAGAAGCCTGACTGTTGCAGGGTCAAACTCAACTCCTACTTCTATAAGATGATTACTGTAACCTTTGTTTCATATATATCATTTTTTTGTAATTATAACTTTTTTAGATTATGTGTTTATGTATTCCTTTAGTATAATTGATTATGCCCTTGCATATCTGTGAGATTAAGGTTTTAGATATGTAAGACTTGTCAGTTTTGCTCGGACGGTGAGACACCATCCTAACAATCAGTTGGTCATGATCTCAAATCACGGTAGGATAATGCTCATTTTGTAGATGTATTTATTTATTAGAAAGAAATAGCCCTTCAGCATTTGTCTAATATAAATGTTGGTTGATATGTTAAACTTATCAGTTCAGCTCAGTCGGTGAGAGACACAACTAATAATCAGTCAGTTGTGAATGTTAATTTTACTACCCTAAATTTGAGGAGGATTGTTCATCTTGTTCTTGTTTTTGTAGTGGTGAAAAAATTAAGTCAACTCCAGATTTGGACTGAAGTTTGACAACACATTTTTTTACACAATTCGAATTCCTACAGAAACTTTCCCCTAAACTGAAATGTTTATTTATATATATATATATATATATATATATATATATATATATATATGCAATGGTCTTCCATCGGAATAGAGCACTCTGGTGGACGGGGGATTTGAGCAAAAATAGAATATATCGCTTAAATCCTGCCTCTTGGACCGCCCATTTCCGTGGCTCAGCGGTAGGGTACCGGCGTCCGGGTCTGAAGAGAAGGTTTCCATCCTGCCTCGTGGTACTGGATGGGATAATGGATTGTCCATGACCACAATGAAGAGTTGTAATATCAGTCAGTGGATGACACAGTAAAAAAATATATATATTCGCTGAAATTCCGTAGGAGTGGGGCACTAAAGGATACATTCAGTGAAGACCAACTCGTTATATTTGATTGCACTATTATCAGATTGGACAGGTCAAAATTTTCCCTGAATTCCCAGACTCAGGTCAAAGCGTTTACAGGAAGAGAACAGACAAGATGAAAAAACTTTTCTTTATCATTTCCTAATTGCCCGAAAGAATAAAAAGTTATACAAAAACAAAGTTTTGAAATTGGGAAGTAATTTTAGAATTTGCTCTCTGTTATTTGGTTTAAGGGTTTTTAAATTATACAAGAAGTAGCTGTTTATACAGCAGTATAGGTCTCCACAGTGCGTACAGAATATGCGTTGCTATAATATCAAGAAAACTATCACCAAACCAAAATGTGAAAAATTACATGGAAAGAAAAGGTTTGAGTTGCTTTAGGTTTAGTAGAGGTCAATGAATGAAAAAAAATTTACCACTCCTTCCATGTTTAAGTTGCCCAACTGCAGCACAAAAAATACGAAAATTAGATAAAAACATTTAATATTCATTAGAGGCTATTTCGGAGACAAAACTAATTACATCGCTAGAGTAAGAGTTATTTAAACACAAAAAAAGTTGTGCAAATGAGTTATAGTACTTTTCGAAGGAGGTGCAAATGCAACCCTTAGAGACTCCCATGGGGACCACCATCTCAAAATTGTGCCAAAAAAGGCTTCAATCGCCTATTGCTTTTCACAGACACTAAATTGTGTTTACGTTTCTGTGCATTCGTTGCACGAAGGAATTAAAAGTTGTTTTAAAACGAAAAAGTTGTGCAAATGAGTTGTACTTTTTGAAGGTGGTGCAAATGCAACTCTTGCAGACTCCCATGGGGACCATCTTCTCAACATTGTGCCAAAAAGGCTTCAATCCCCTATTGCTTTTCGCAGACACTAAATTTTTTTTAATGTTTTTGTGCATCCGTAGCACAAAGCACACTTAGAATACAAAGCCCCATACACCATTGATATACACCCACAGTCACAAAGGCATATATATATATATATATATATATATATATATATATATATATATATATATAGAAAGAGAGAGAGCGAGAGAGCAGGTGGAAGAAAAAGAGAGAGGGGAAATAAAGAAAGGAAAAGAGAGAGAAAGAGAGAAGACAGAAGAAGAAACGGGGGAAGATTGAGACAAAGCAAACGATATAAAAAAAGAGATAGAAAATGAAAAAAACATAAGGCACAGGAAAGAAAGAAAGAAAAAAAAGGAAGAGAATAATGAGAAAGAGGAGAGAGAAAATAGTTGATATGAAAGAGATACAGAAAGAGGGAGAGAGAGAGAGAGAGAGAAAGAACAAATGGACTGATATATAGATAGATGCGTACATTCAGCCATTTAGCCCGGCAGACATTTTGGAGAGAATGAAAATCACATTTAGAGACTAGGCTGGGATTTGATATCGGATGAATAAATCGATTTCTCAGTCGATAAATGGCATTAAAATACCCCAATCGATGGCCACTTTGGAAATGAATTTCTTTTCTCCATCTGATCCTCAACAGAATAAAGTCAGGTCTTGTTAGTCACTCAACAGAAACCGTCACGTGGTCAATGTTCTCGGCAGCATTCGCTGTTTGTGGTGATAAATTAAAGAATAGAAAAACAATGGTGTTCAAGTTACTTCTCACGCATTTTGTTGGGAAGTCATCACAATAAAAGAAAAGTCTGGATTTAAGAAAAAAACAAAAAGAAAAAAGCGTCAATGTTGCTGGGTATAAACTTGGTGATGAGTTTAGCATGAATTTATATTGCAAATTGAACTCAACTAAAGGGAATGATTTAAACAAAACAAAAAAATTCTTTGTTTTTTTTGTCTCAGACATAGTAAGTAGTTTGTGAGTGCCCTCACACAGGCCATGGCAACAGCTGTCCCTACCCAGGCTCCACGTATAAGAAGTTTCTCCTCGCTTCGAAGTCATTTTGCAATATATGAAAAATACTTAGCGGCAACTCGTACCCGAGTTGGTGCCACACACTTCATCATACGCTTTTTAGACATAATAAGAAGTAAATGTTGAAACTTTCAGCCGTGTAGATTCATTGTTGCGACCTGTACGCATGATACATAGATAGCCAGTAAGCTAGCCAGACTGAATCAATAACTGCTGAAACTATATTGATAGATTTTGTGACAGTTTTGGTTGTCGGTTTCGAGAAGCTTCTAATCTCAAACTGCCAAATAGACATACGCTTTTCTTTTTATCTTACTTGGACTGCATTAGCTTCCGTCTTTCCCGACTCAAAATTTGATTTTAAGACCTTTGATGAGAAAAGCCTTAGGATTAAATTTCAAGAAAAAAACGATAAGATCAAACATAGAAGAAAGATTCGTGATTATTTACCTAAGTCGGCCTGGCTCAAGGCTGCATTTAATGAATCTTTAAGTGCAATCAAATTTACTTCGTTGGCCCATCGATTGCAGATGGCGGAAATATCAGTCATCCCATTACCATGGTTAATCCCACTAATATATATGTTCTATTTGATCGATTATAACTCTGTCAGAGATTTTTTTTTCCTACAACGGTTAATTTGTAACTTGAAATGGATCATCTTGGAATGGACAACATCTTGAAATGGATAACTATTACGCTTCCACTCCTGTTGAAGTTGATGGCTTAACGTATTCTTCTGAACCAACAGCTTGCAAAACACCCTACTATGCAAAACCCTTGATAGAGAGATCGCTTAGTCCCTTGAATTTTCAATGACTTGCATGTATTATCAGAATGACGATTCCCCAAAAGTGTGTATGGTAAATGAATTTAATGAATTATACCCTCAAAATTGATCTGAAAACAGTTGTCACTGGAAGACATTTTGAAAAGTCTACCATGGCTTAATATCCATATTTGGGGGATTGGCTTTGGATATAGGTGTAGCAAATGATCTATCATAAAATGCACAATTGGCTTGAAATTTCCCGCTAAGTAGCCCTACTGGTATTTACTATTCTAAGCTTGGTCTACTGTAGATAAAGGCTATATTAACGAGCCGCCCACTACGGATCGAACTCACAAAACAAGTAGATTGGTTCTCAAAGAGTTTGCAAACAATCGTACGGACTAAAATTCATTAAGATAAGCTTAGTCTGGTACAAGGTCACAAATGTAAGCACCCTGTGTGAGTCCAGCTCACAACACTATCGAGTGATGTAATGAAACTAACTTGCTTAACCATGGGTATATGCCAGGGGATGTAATATAATCAACTTATTTAACAAAGGATATGGTCTTCTTGGTTTCTTTCCGTAACACTGGACTTTCCTTTTCAAAAGTAACAATTTTGCAGATGAAATACCTCTTACCAACCATTTTAAACTATTGATTCTTTTACATAAGTGAAATCGGTATTCTTTTGAAAAAAATATCGGATGAAATCCAAATATATCCGTGAATCTATTTTACTTGATGAACAAGATCATCATCATCATCACCACCAACATCATTCTTTTAACGTCCGTCATTGGACATAGACTTCCCCAATTCGCCTCACTTCTCTTTCATGGGCGTCGTAGAGCCAGTACTTTCTGAATTAGTCTTGCTCGTCTCTCCATCTAATATTCTGTCCGCCCCGGTTGTGCATGTGATCTCGGGGGATGTATGTCGTGAGTCACGATGTCCATCAGTTGTCTGCCATTCTTGCAACATGGCCAGCCCACTGCCATTTAAGATTTTCAATGGATTCGATGATGGTTTTGAATTCACAAGCTGCAGATAGATGACTTAGCTTGCTCGTCACTGCTATACGATGTGCATCCTGGTCTTTTTTCTTCATATGATCTTCATTTGAGGAAAAAAAGATGCACGATTGTTGGCCTGATACTAAACTATGCTAAGTTAATGAATTGTATATATAAAAAAAAACGGATCAGGACACTCGTGGTATGGTAATGATGCCGTTATCGGAGGTTTCGATCACAATTATATCTCCCAGTATTGACATTTTGTTATCATCTTACGCTAATCTAATAGACTCATGTAATGCTCAAAATAAGACGGAAATATCACAAGACGATACAATATATTAGAAAAAAACAGACATCTGATATATCATAGAAGCCATTAGAAAACGTAAGTGGCAACGGGCTGGTCATATTGCGAGAATCCCCAGAGATTATATGCAAAACCGGACCCGACAAAATACAATATGACGTGACAAATTTGATAGATTCAGAAAGCACTGTTTCTGTGACGGAGAGGTCTTGCTAATCTTAGGGATGGTCTATGTCCAACGACAGATGCCAGAAGGCAGATGACGATGATAAATCATCTCCAGAACTAGGAGAGGAGTTTGACCCTGGAGCAAACAGGCTTATCTTATACGCTTTCACATTACCATGTTATGTGTTCTACTTCCGTTCAACCATCAACAGCAGTAATGTATTACATCGACTTTTACCAACTATGCTGTAGAATACAATGCATTAGTCTGACACATATCCACACAAGTGATACACCCAGTGATGGTGGAACTCTCAAAACTAGCGAATTGGTCTAAGAGACGAGCTTTGTGACAGTTCCACGGGAGGCATTCAACTTATATTCACTGAACTTTGTTTAGTCTGACACTGGGGCACCCAGTAAGGAGAGTTCACTAAATGAATGTTTACTGGCTTTTTAACCATTACTCAATGACAATACATAAAAAGAACGTATAAAGCTGTTTAATAAGAACGACCATACACAAGGCAATTGAAACCGTACACAAGGCAATTCAAAACGTTGATCAAAGTTCTGAACAGAACTTGACAACATTAGAGTATAAGGTTAGAATAACAAGATTGGCTGTTTTTGCGTTACATTAGTGCGATTTCTTTGCATCAGTCCCTGCTGTTTATGCGTACATCTATCAATCTGTCTCTCTGTCTAAAAGGGCTGCAGAAAAGATATTGGCTCGATCCACCTTCTGTGCTGTGAAGTACTGATTTACTGGATATTTCAGCTTATTTCTGAATTTTTTTCTGATCACTGACTGAACCATTCCCTTCTCAGTCAAGCTGTAAACTTATGAGCACTTCTTCGTAATCATATCTATCTATCTATCTAATTACCAGAGTGCTCTCAGAATTCGTCTTGATAAGCAACTTTTATCAATTACGTTACAAGATTAAATATTTTAACCAAGTTACCGACTCGAAAAGTTGCTGATTGAATGTATGGCTCTGTTCGCAAAATCTGCTTTCAAGATAATAGAAAATGGGTGCCATTTTGACTATGTTGGCGGGAAAATATCTGCATCAGCGAAAGGGAAAATAGAATAAATGGAAAGGTAAAAATACTGCCACACTTCGGAATTAGAAAACTGTCACCTAAAGCTGTTAAAATGAGTTTCTTTAGTTTTTGATAGATTCTGGCTGACTAGATATGTCTGTGTTTGTTGCATGTACAAGCTGCACCAATGGAGCTAGAGGGCAGAAAATCTAAACATCCTTAGGTTAAGGAAAGACATAATGTCGTTTTTTCGAGATATCAACTCCAAAATAATGTTTTTTAGCGGGAAGTCCAATCAACTATTTGAGTTTAAACTAAACTGGTCCCACAGTTTGTGTCCGGCAACATTTGCGTTAGTCTTATGAAAGCTTGAACTTTTTTTTTTAGTGGTTACGGACCACAAAGCGTCGGAGAAGCAATTTACTCTTTGATCGCCCGATTCTTCAATGTTTTTAAATTGATCACCCCCCCAACACGGCATGCTGCCAAAAGACATTGGTCACGTTACAGTTTCTTTCAGTATCTCTTCTTCGAGCCATTTCATAACTGGCATCCAATTTCCTTCAAATCCTTTTATCTTTCTTTCTTTGTTAGAAATGTTCCAATCGAAGAACGAAGATCAAAAGAAGTTAAAAGTCACCGAGAAGTTGGAGAGACTTGGAGAAAAAAAATTACTTTAAATAGATTAAAAAAAAAGGAGAACAAGTCTGGTTAGTCGCTCAATAGAAACAGTCGTGTGACCAACGTCTTCTGGAATTATATCGTGTTGCGCATGATCAATTAAAAACTTGGGAATTAAAAAGGTGTAATCAACGAATTAGTTGCCTCTCTGACCTTTTGCTGGATCACTAAAACATTTGAATCTGAAAAAAAAAACATGAGACCAATTTGACATAGAATACATTGTAAATTGAACTTAAGAATAAAAAATGTTTTCTATCAAGAGGATAGCTTATTTAAGTCGGATAAATGAATATATTTATACTAAAAAAATATGTTTTTAATAATGTTTGATGAATACATATTCAATGAAAATTTTTAAAAACTCAAAAGCTGATACATTTTTTTCTGATTGCAGTAATCATCTCCAGTTGGAATTGAAGTCGGAGCGGTTTTCGAAATGCAGCAGGAAGGCTTGTTCTTATTTTTTGTTCACAGTCGTATCTCCACACACTTCCTGGTGGTTTCTGAAATGGTAATCTCCAGTTGTTTTTTCTATCTGGGGCGTCATTCAAGTCTACCACTGAGACGACAAACTGCAAAGATTGGATTTCAGACTTCCAAAAAGAGAGAAGGATTCGCACATGTGAAAATAGTTCTATTCATCAAGTAGTCATAAATTGCGTACGTGATGAAAGCAAAGTGCACGTGTACGAGGTCTGTCCGGAAAGAATGTAGCCATTTTGAATACCCCAAGAACCGACTGAGTTGCTTTGATATAATTTTCCAACAGAGGGGACCTTGGTGCGCATGCATGCACCAACAGACACTCACCGGTTTCTCAGTGTGCCGTGACACACCATCGATAGAGCGTGTGTGCTTTCTGACCGTAACATTCAAAATGACCGAGTGATTCATTTTTAACTTCTCGTGCTGAGTGTTTTAGCTTACAATCAATCATATCTTCCTGACCCCATCCCAATCTGCAGCAGTTGTTTAATGTTTGATGTCACCCCCCCCCCCCACAAACACTTTTTTTTTCACTAATGTTGCACAGAATACTTTTTTCAGTTCGGAATAAGTGATGCTGAGAAGTGTTCTGATCCAGGAGCATTACCTATGGTCTCGCATTATTTTTTCATTTGATAAAAAAGTATCCGTCGGAATTTTCTTCAAAGTCAAATCATGAAAGAAGTGATTATGGAAGATTAGGGTGAAATATGTCAATCAAGAATATATCAGGAAAACATCATTAAAAATTAAATTGGGTTGTATAATTGAATTGAAATTTAAATATAGTATTACCAGAAAATTAATGTGATATTAAATTTAAGCTTAAATTTGATAGGCTAAGTAAATTAACCTTGATCTTTCTGAGAAATTCTTCCAATCAGAAATACATTTTTTGAGGACTGAATTCAATTCATATCTAGTTAGTATGCATGATGGATCATAAGGACATTTCATATTGGAGCTTTTCGTACTTAATGAAATTTTTTCGTTTGTCTAAAACATTCTTGAAACTGAGATTTGGCTTGATACAACTTCGGCCTATCAGTCGTTGGAAAGGTTGTGATTTCAGACTGTGGATGAGTTTAAGGATCTCGTACCAAGACAGCTGATAGAGATCCCAAAAGAGAACTCTGAACTCTGTTTTGAAAAGTAAAAGTGGGACAGGGATAAGAGTGCAAGGTTCCAACGTAATGTGAAGAGACATAAGGTACCATAGCTCAAGATAAGAAATATTGAATGCTTTGATACTTTACGAAGAGACCAGGTATGTTACTTTGAATGAATTATGCGTGGAATGGAATCAGTGGATCATTATGATTTTTTTTTTTACCAAAAGAGAGTACAAAGGACTTAGGGGTCATGCACATATATAGTCGGAGTGAATACGGATAGATTAAATATCAGAAAATCCTTTTTAGCATCAGATTAGTAAGATCATTGAATAGATTACCGGAATACATAGTGCTATCATCAAATATAAATGACACAAAGAATTAGGATGTTTATTATACCATTGCTAATGCTAACGTTCAACGTCGGAGACATCGTGTAAATATAATTATTTGATGTGTGCATTTATAAACAAATTTTATATTTTCCTTCCACCCTGAGATGAATAATTCAAACTTACATCCTGACACTTAGGAACCTGGAACAAAAAAGAAAATCTTGCCACAGATTTTGATGTCCTGGGTCTTCTTACCCTACCAGTGAATCTTATAAATACTCGAGACAATTTGTGGATAGTGATTAGGGAGATAAAAGCAATGATTTTCCTGAAGCGGCTGACGAGATATCTCTTGGTTTTTGTCTGTCTTTTCACCCTCAATGTGAATCAGATAGTGTCACAAAACCATTCATGGCTGAAAATAAAGGCTGTGAAAGCAATGGTTTTCTCGAATCATTTTGAGCCAAAACTTTATGCCGAATGTCGTCGTCAACGAATTGACACATGATACTCTTGAAGCTTCAACACTTATTTCCTTCATGTGCAGGGTCTTTTTAAATTCCATCCGTCTCATTTCGACTGGACTGGACACGTTGATCCATGCCATAAACCACACCCAACCGACTTCTTTCGTTTACACAACCGACCGATCACAAACATAATCTCCATTTTCATCAAAGTGGGTCCTTTATTAGAATCTCATAATGTCACTGAAGTAAAATCAGCAAATGTTTCTTCTTTTTTTTATTTTTAATGTTTGTGTTTTTCTGTCAAGCAACAGGTTGGAAAATATGAGATAAAAAGTATATAAATAGGTCAACAGGTCTGGTAAGTCACTCAAGAGAAACCGTACCGTGACCAATATCGTTTGGCAGCATGTTATGTCGGGGGTGATGGGAAAAAATGCGAAAAAAGGGTGATCAATGAATAATAAGTAACTCCCCTAACCTTCTGTTTGAATCCCTAATAAGTCTGAATTTTCAAAAACAAACGTTAACGGTTCCGGGTGCAAAAAAGGGACTAAAGTGGGATACATATACATTAAATTGAATGTGCCCCAGAAAAACCTTTTTAGGGGGAAAAATTTAAAAAAACAAAAAACGAAAGTTTCCCTATATGTAATAAGGAGTAATCATTTGGATTTATAGCCCTGTGGCTACTCTGGTGTGGTTTATATACGTGACACATATACAGCCAGCCAACAAGCTAGATGCAATTGAAAACTGAAGAAACCTTCGTCGACAGTTTTGTTGACAGTTTGGTTGATGGTTTCTCACTGTCAATCGAAGAAGAAAAGGTAATTGAAACCGGAACACTAGTAGGAAGTGTAATAATCCCGAGGGGGTTGGAAGAAAAAGTGTTTTTGCAAATTATGTTAGAGATTAAGGATTAACTTGTCAGTCAAAATGCTTAGGGTGCGTCAAATTTAAGTGATTCTTAGGAAGTTGGATTGGATTTGCAGTGAAAAAATACAGAGATACATTCCCCTTTTCATCTCTTTTTATATCTACATCTCTCCTCTCTCGCTAACCTATATTCTTATACTATTTTTCCTTCACTCTTCCTGCTCCTCCCTCCCTCAATCTCATATATATTTATATGCATTTATATATATATGGGTGTGTGTGTGTGTGTGTGTGTAGAAGAGAACACTAATAAAATATGCAACAAGCGTGTGTACGTGCATAAATGTATTAAGTAGATCTGCGTTCAAAAAAGTTTTTTTCTCAATGGTTCATTACAGATTGTACATTCAGTTTCACTTAAAAATATTCCCAAATGAACCAATATATATATATATATATATATATATATATATATATATATATATATATATATATATATATATATGAAAGTTCATTTGAAAATCTTTTTCAAATGAAAAAGAATGTAAAAACTGTAATGAACCATTAGAAAAAAACTTTTGTTAACTCTGATCCACTTAATACATTAATGCATATAAATAGGGTGATCGCTCAGCTCAATGGTGAGATAATTGCTACGTTAAAGCGGCTACTCTATTGGTGGCAGGTTCGATTCCTGCAGCAGCACCAATTACTTTACTTATTTATTCTATTCGCGATTAATGATGGGAGATCATCTCAAATGAGTTCCTATATAATAGAATTTATAATTTATTCTGTTCGATCATATGTATCCCTTTCTGAATACATAATGGTTGCGTAGAAAAAGACGAAGAGATCAAAGATAAATGAGATAAAAATATGGTGTGAAAGTAATTATTAGAGCCTTTGCATTACTGGCAGCTGTTTAGCTCAATGGTAAGAGACCTCCCTTAATATATATGGCTTGAGAGGAGGTGATATTCTATCGGTACCAGTTTTATGTTTTATCATTGCTGTCATATACATATATATATATATACACACACACACACACACACACACACACACACACACACACATATATATATATATATATATATATATATATATATATATATATATATATATATATATATATATATATGTGTGTGTGTGTATAACCTGACCCATAATCTCTTTACAACCATCACGTAAAAACAAAATACTTCTAAAATACGAAAACTACTAAATCAGTTCTGTACCGGATAAAAAACCATCTTTCAATCAACTCTGGCCGAGGGTTGGGATTGAATCCGATCTTCTGATGATGTGCTGTAAGCATTGAAATATAGAGAACTTATTCTAGCTATTTCAATTTTCATTATATTCACCCCAACAAAATCTTGAAACTTGAAGCTTTTACTATAAACAGTCATCGAGTAGAAGGGGTTTTGGTTGATTGTAATCCAGTTTTTTTGTTATGTCTTCACTGTTAGTAGTCATCGAGCATTCCTACTGATGATTCCCACAAAATTATTATTACCAAAAAACCGTATAACTGTTTACGCCCGGAAATAACTCCCAGATCTAACGCTTAATTTTGTCTGGATTGAGTGATATATTAAGCGTGTAACGACGGGATATCATTTCAAAATAAGTTCCTATATATAATATAACACAATTTATGATTCATTCTGTCGGACCAAATATGTGCATTTCTTGGGTACATACTGTTGCGTTGGAAGAGACGAAAAAGACCGTGAATAAACAATATGAGAATTTGGCTTGAAAGAAGTTATTTGATCATTGCTTTACCGTTTGGCTGCTTAGTACAAGAGTAAGTGCATCGCAACGATAAAACGGTTACCCTATTGTGAAAGGTTCGATTCCAACAGCAGACCAATTTTCTTTAATTGTTTATTCTATTTACGTTGGCAAAATTGAGTGATACATTAACTGTGTATAGACGGTAGATCATTTCAAAATGAGTTGCTAATTAATACAACGCAATTTATAGTTCATTCTGTCGGACCATATATGTCCATTTCTCGTTTATATGTGTATGTATATAAATCGTATTCTATTCCTTATCTTTCAATTTCATTTTTGTTTCTCTTTTGTTTCCACTCTTTTAGCTGATTCCACCCACCAAGTCTCTCTCTTGACCCTTTCCAACTTTTCCATGGGAGCTGTCTCGAGGATATCCCACTTACCCCCCGCCTTTTTCTTCTGATCCAGGAATGACTAGGTCAGCTCCCTGTCTGATTCAAATAACTTTCATCCACGCTTGGCCGGCTCTTTGCCTTGTCTTCATTGACGCACTCAGCCGGTCAGGTAACACAATAGGTCCAGACTTGTAACGAGGAAATGAACGACTCTCTTATTTCAATTAAATATACACTGACCGCTGCATCTACTGTAGCACTGTCTTCCGGTATTTTGTCATACTTACTAATAAATCTCTGGTCGAAGAGGGCAGGGTAAACGGCACTGCGTAGAGGCGGGAAAACGATCTTGCTAATTGTATCTTTCATTCATTCCCACGTAAGTCAGAGGATTCGGAGAGGGCTGAGAGAGATTGCAGTGGGGTTGTCTTGGATCATTGATTCGATTGTGGTGTAGAGATCAGTTTCCGGAGAGGAGGAATAATAGAATCGCCACCGAAGGTTATCTGTATGATCCTGAGCTACTCACAGCATCTGGTTTACAAAGTTTGCCACCCATCAAGGTCCTGACCAGGTACAACGTTGCTAGGATGATTATATGAGAACTTGTGTATCCAGCGTGCTTTGGCCTTAACGCTAGTCGTATATAAATGATAAAAAAGACAGAAGTGGAAAAAGAAAAGAGAAAAACCAATGTACGGATGAAATACGACCTATCGTGATTCTGTGATGGTTATGCATCTAACTGTCACCAGACTGGAACCTAACAAAATATTCATTCTCTTTCTGTCCCTCACCAGTATTTAGCTGTGTAAATTATTAATCCAAAACTCAATGATCATGGAAAAGAAACCACTGAAAAAAATGTACATCTGTGCACTGAACATTAGTATATGCTCTTTTGACTATCTGACCCAAGCAAGAACACATGACCTTCAGGTTACTAGATAAGCTTGACCGATGCTTTGAAATTAGTACATGATCATAAATATACATTTAACAATGATGATAACTAGTTACCATTGAAGGATACAAATCGACCAATATCGAAAATGTAGAGCTGAAGAGAGTAGACAGCTACATCTACCTAAGGGCAACGAATCTCCGTGAATTTCTCAAAGGAAGGAGAAAATCAAGCGAAAGAATCACTCCAGGCTAATTCCGGCGAATCTTGCGGAAAGCGTAAAGTGCAACGACGAGCTCTAAAAGATAGATGATGATGATGATGATGATGATGATGATGATGATAATGATGATGATGATGATGATGATGATGATTGTGGTGGTGGTGGTGGTGGTGGAGGTGGTGATGATGATGATTGTGGTGGTGGTGGTGGTGGAGGTGGTGGTGGTGATGATGATGATGATGATGATGATGAAATATAAGCGGATGAAATTCACAGTGTGAAGCTGGAGAAGGAACGGATCCATTTCCCCTAACAGGCAGAAATGTCAATCATTGCTGTCACTCCACCAATCAGTGTGAGGGTATCAACTTTCGTCTTCCCTCTCTCTTCTCATCCTTTTTCCGGTGATTGGTGTAAATTGTTGTTAGCTCAAGAAGAGGTAAAACAGCGGGTCCCCCTTTTTTCCCCTGATATTTTCTTTTCTCCTTTTTAAATGGGCTTCGCTTTCACCAAAATACAGTAGCTTCATATTTTGAGGGTTTTGTGTATCTCTCTTGGATTTGTGGGAAGCAATGGAAGATTAGATTTAGGGGATATATATATATATATATATATATATATATATATATATATATCTCGAAACATAGCTAGATTGATATGCAGATGGATATGAACAGATTGGTATAGATAAATAGGAAAAGACTGAGATAGATAGATAGATAGATAGATAGATAGATAGATACATACATACATACATACATACATACATAAGGACAGAATGAATAAATGAGAAAAGAATGGAATAACGTGAAAAGAATGAGATAGATTATAGATTGATAGATAGACATACAGATAGGAACAGAATGAATAGATGTGAAATGAATGAGATAGATTATAGATTTGTGGATAGAAAATAGATGTGAAAGATATGAAAATAAGAGACGGATAGGAATATATATATATATATATATATATATATATATATATATATATATATATATATATATATATATATATATATATAATGATATAGATAAATAGATATCAAAAGCATGAGATAGAAAGAAAGAATGATATATAGATAAAAAGGAATTAAATAGATTAAAAGATAGAAAAGAACACAGAAGATATATGTGAAAGTCTTTTATGTCGCGTGGCAAAGGGTCTCTATATAGTACTATTAAAATTATGGCCTACTCTCAAAATTTACTTATTTCATTTTTAGACCCTATTTAAACTACAATGATGTAAACAGTGACATGTCTTCTTATGACAACTGGAGCCCGCATCCATTTCAGTATTCTGGACGAGGAAATTCAAATCAGCGTTGACCTCGAGAAAACTTGACCAAATCCTACCCCGGGACGGCAGCTGATCACAGGTGAACCAGCATGCCTCATTGAGATGTCATGTTTCTACCACGTGTCCATTCAATATCATTTATTGCAACAGGTCTCAAATTAAACATGTTTCTCTTGCTAGTGTGACCGTCAATTATTGTCATAATAGGATCTGATATAGACTTGAGCTCAAGGGAAAAGGCTCCAGGTATAAGATTATCGGAAAGATATCTCCTTAAGTTGCGATTTAATTTCGACAAAGTGGGGATATCAAGAAGTGTATTCAACATAAAGAAATTTGTTGCATTAGCGTGTCTGAGAGTGTGGACGAAAACATGTCTCAACTCACAGAGAAAACAAAATGATCATTGCACAATGAAAGAAATAACAAATGAATGCAGAATCAAAAATACAGAAGAACTTGCGTTATTGTTTACATTTTTGTAGTTTTAATTGAGTTTCAAAACGAAAAAAATTCAAATTCGAAAAGGTTCATTATGATTTTGGCTGTTGAGCGAGAATAATCTCATTCTTTTCTATTTAGCTATATATTTTAACTTATCAACCTCGGGTGTCTGCTGGGGGTATTTCCCCAGGGTAAGGCTTTCCGTTTTAAGGAGAGGGGGTTTTTGAGTTATAGTCTATAAAGGATAATGGTGCAGTACAATAGATTTATGCAAGCCCAATCCAACTTAACTGCATTAAAAAGTAACTTTTATTTGCTGGTAACAGGGTTGTCGCTAAATTTTTTTTCCGAATTCATCCTTATGCCTTCCCCACGGAAATATATCCATCCCCCCACCTGGAAACGGACGCCGATACATGGGTGTGTCTTTTTAGTGCGCCTGGGTAAACAGTTGATTTTTTAAAACTACTCAGATCGCTTCACTTTCACATATTTCACAAACATTCAAAATAAACTAGGGGAACTTGGTAGACACTGCAGGATTAGATCCCAAGACAGCTGGTTAAACAAAAACAACAGCTTTACCAGATGAGCTCAAACCTTGCGTTATCGTGGATATTTTTTCATTTGGAAGTGTCAGAAGATTTACAAGAACAAAAAAAAGTTTACTTGACTTGATTAAAATTGATGCAATGCTTTCTCTATTTGATATTACACCGGGTAGACATCGATTGTTTTTCGTCTTTTTTTATTCTAATATTTTTGTTCGAGCGTTTCATTTTTTTTAATAGCTTGGTTATTTTGCTGTTTTTGGAGAATGCGGTACAGTTGTGAAATCTTATTTTGCAGTCGGGGTTTTGGCAATTTATTTTATCTTTTTCTGTTGTTGCTGACTCAGCAACGACTGGGATATCATTCGGAAAGATTAATGACGGCAAACAACAAGTGGAACATTAACAAAGAGAACGGCATAAAAGCCAGCGATATGTGTTGTACTCGCATGAAATGGAGATGCAATTTTGGTAGTCGGTAGCGGCGTGGACAATTGAAACTGTGGCCCGAGTTCAAACTAGGGTCAAAGTGGACTATGTACACTCTGCACTTGGGGAAGGCATGAATCCATTGCTCCTGACCCAATCTAAGGGTAAACTAGCTTGGCAGATTGGTGTCTCTAGCCTTGCGAAGAGCAACTAGTCTAGGAGACGGATAACTCACACTCAAAATCAGTTTGATATCCTTTCGGTAGCCCTTGATATCACTTTCTTCCCCGGACTGCAGCAGCATGGCCGATATGGATATTCTGACGACTGGGCTTCCAAAGATGTGCATCAACACATATCTGGAGGAAAAAAAGAGACGTACACGTATAAAATAAGAACCTTAAGTTAAACAATGCGTCCACCTCTCTCACGTCTACATGTTTGCTTCGATTACTGAAATTCAACAAATATTGACGAACTTTATAGCAACTGAACTTCTCAGCGACACCCAGTCATAAGCAATTGCAAAAATTAGTGAGTTTTGTTTCTGTATATGACAAATATACGCTTCATCAGGGATTGAGGGGGGCATTCCATTGTCTGTAGAGACAGAACTAAGGCCATTTGCAGAAAAAAATGATAAAAGGCACAAAAAGAGGAAGGGGGTAACTATCGCTAAGAATAATTCGGGTGAAACGGAGCCAGATCTGGTCAACAAAAATGTTATCGTGTTGGCCATGGAACTGTACTGATGGAAATTTTCCACTATCTGCAATTAATGGGTTAATGGTGAAATGGATTTTTTTTAAAAGGTGGAATGGGGAAATTTGCAGGCTGATAACAATAGACAAAGTGTACGTAAGAAAGGAAGAAAACTGACTCCAAGTTTCTTCAAAGAGTCGTGACAAACGAAATTCTCAAGATAAAGCGAAATTTTCTATAAAGAGAAAATACCAACTCGCTCCAAAAAAAAAAAAAAAAAAGAAAGGTTTATGTAAAAAGTGGGAAAAAGAAACACTTTTCTATTTTCTATTCGCTACTTCTTTTCAACTTATTGATACGGAAGGGATAACGACAAAAAATATCTAAACTAAGGTAGGGATACACATGCAAACATACATATACATATGCAAATACACACACACACATACGCTAACAGATCAAAACTACGAGGGGCACAAACAGAAGGGGTGAACAAATACGCTCTGACGAAAAAGACACAGACACACACAAGAGAATGTGACTTATATAAGACATCGTTAACCAAAACAGTCACTAAAACTGTCAATATAGGTTTCTCTCAGTTTTTAAGTCAGTCCAGCCGGCTATTTATGTATGCATGACGCGTATGGGTCGCACTAATTGAGCTAGAGGGCTTTGAATATCTAAACATCTACTCCTCTATACGTCTTCAAAAAACGTTCCAAAAAATCCCAGCCCTACATAGGATTTTGATGAGTGGGGGTCTTCAATTTACTACGTAACTTTATGCTAAATCGATACCTTAGTTTGTGTCAGCTCGTTTTTTTTTTCTTTAATTTAGTTTTTTTCAGTGACCACTGCCAAACAAAATGTGAAAAATGTAACTAATCAATTGAGCACACTTTTTTTCCAGCTGTTTACTTAGTCTCCCCAACACAAAGTTATTGGTCACGTGACAGTTTCTATTGGGTGACTAACTAGACTTTTCAATGTTGAAAAAAGCTTAATACACATTTCAAATATTCAATCCAATTTCACATACAAACAGATAAAAGCCATGGGTGCATCGACGTACACCCGAAGAAGAAAAGAGATACACATGTATAAAAAGAACCACAAGTCCATGGATACGTCAACCTATCTTACTTCCATAACTGCCATGCGATTGCTTCAATTACTAGCAATATACAAATATCGGCAAACTTTTCAACAAGTGACTTCTTAGTGATAACCAATAATCAACAACTATAAAAAAAATTGTGACTTTTATTTCTGCGAATGAAATTATCAACAAAAACAAACAAAAATCGCACTACTCGTAAACAAAGTTGAGCAGTTTTTGATTTTTTAAATTTAATCATGTTCATTAAATTAAGATATAAGTACTTAATATATTAATCATAAAACATAGAGCAATATTCTAGAAAAATAGCATATATATATATATATATATATATATATATATATATATATATATATATATATATATATATATATATATATATATATATTTATACGATCGCAACCACACGTATTTGTGTATTTTATGCGCGTATGCTCACGTGTTTGTGTGTCTGTCTCTGTGGGCATGATTAGTATGATGAATAATTGAGAAGAGATCTTGGAATATATATATATATATATATATATATATATATATATATATATATATATATATATATATATATATATATATATATATATCGTAAATTAAGAACCATGCAACGTGCACATGAAAGAATAATTATGTGCCTCACATGCAGAGACCACAAGACAGCACAGTACATCCGAGAAAAGACAAGAGTCAGGGACATCATAGAATCCATTAAAAATCTCAAATGACGGCGGGCTGGCCATGTTGCAAGAATGGCAGACAACCGATGGACATCATGACTCACGACATGGACCCCCCAAGATCACATGCGCAACCGAAGCTGGCAGAATATTAGATGGAGAGACGAGTTAGACAAATTCAGGAAGTACTGGCTCCGCGACGCCCATGATAGAGAAGTGTGGCAAATCCTAGGGAAGGTATATGTCCAACGACGGACGCTAAAAGACTGATGATGATGATGATGATGATGATGATGATGATATATATGTGCACATATATATATATATTTATATATATATATATATGTGTGTGTGTGTGTGTGTGTAAATATATATATATATATTTATATATATATGTGTGTGTGTGTGTGTGTATATATATATATATATGTATATATATATATATATATATATCAGCCAGAGTCAGTCCCCTGCCGGACAAAGACCTTTGCCAGCACCTTCCCTGATTACTTTAACCACTTTCCTGTCTTACCAGCTTACCTTTCTATCTCAACCTTCCTTCTTGGGTCTTGTCTTTTTTTATATGGCTGTGGAATTGATATCAATCGATGGCTCAATTTCTTATAATTTTATTGACGTTTAAACTCCAGAACCTATCCTCATCATCATTGCAATGGCGCAAACGTTAGAAAAAAGGTACAAAATCGTTGCCTGGCAATGGTTAAGGTTAGCATTTTTTTTAGGGGGGGGGGTACGCCAAAAGCGAGCTTTCTGCTACAAGATCAAATGGCCTTTATGAACCATTGCCAAGAATTAGGGATTGTTGTGCAAACGTCCCACCCAATATCAGAATGCTTGTGTCAGCCGCTGGCTCTGCTGACATGCTAGAGACTGGCTCAAATGCAGATGTCTATTAGTGATGTAATTCTTATTTGAGCTTGACAGTATTAGAATTAAAAAAAGACAGTAAATTATGTGTGTGATTCTCCAAGTTTTTTGTGCTTTTTGATACAATCATGTAAAGAAAAAGGTGTACAGTGACTTTTGAAACATCTTGTAACATCAAAATATCAATATATGCCCAACAAAGAAAATGAAATATCTAATCGACCTTATGCTGATTGATTAAATATTAATGAAAATAAAATCGTTCGGTGATTTAAAAACATCAAATATGAATTATTACCCTCTTGCTCTTTCGTTCATTTTAATAGCGGGAAATAATTCGTGACGCATGCAAGAAGACCAAACTCTCACAAACCCGGATGTAAATTACCGAGGTCCCTCAGTACACCATGAGTCAGTGTTCATGATCCACCAATCGATGGCTGCAAAGCGTGACTACGTGGCGATTGCCGATTGGCTTATTCTGCTGCATAATTATCAAAACTGGAAAAGCGCTTATCACCGTTTCGCTGTTGGTTAGTCATCAGACAATTTGTTATATGTCCATAGAGGTGGATTTCGTCGGTTTGAATATTTATTTCTGGGTGTGAATAGAGGTGAGGATATTGCCGGGGTGATGATTTTTCCAGGCGTATGTTTGAGAGAGCATGGGCAAAAAATATCGGGTGGCTTGGCTTCTGAATATGAATCCGGTATCTGATGCAGATCTATGTGCGTCAGGCATCTGTGTTATGTAATCGCAGATAAATTATTTAGGATGGTATATTTAATAAGAGCGATGAAAGGTAGATATATAACACAAGATGAGTCAAGAATTTGGAAAGCGAACAAAATCGGAAAAACAGACAGGTCTGGTTAGTCATCCGATAGAAACTGTCACCAGGTTTCTTCTAGCAGCATGTCGTGCTAGGGTTGATCAATTAATGAATTGGATGAATGAGTGATCAATACTCCTCTCACCTTTTGTTGGTCAGGGATCATAAGGAAAGATCAGAATTTAAAAAAAAAAAAAAGCTTGAACATAACCAGGCCCAAACTAGGGGACCAATTTACCATAAATCAACATTGTAAATTGAAGCCCTTCTCGAAACCTATTCAGGGCAGAAGATTTTAAAACAGTTTTTCTAAGCATAATAAAGAGTAAATGTTTGAACTTCCAGCTTCATTTATGTAGACTGTGCGTGCAACACACGCTTAGATAGATACCCAATCAGCCAGACAAACTCCCTTAAAAACTGAAGAAACCAATGGTGATGTTGATTACGTTTATGTTGACACTTTTAGTTGACAGTTTCTTTTGCTGTATGAAAATTATTTGCATATCTATCTATCTATCTATCTATCTATCTATCTATCTATCTATCTATCTATCTATCTATCTGTACGTTTGTCAGTCAGTCTACCAAGCTTTCAATCAATCAATCTATCTATCTATCTGATATAACTGCATAAAAATAACGCAACTGAAACTATGATAGACTAATGGAAAGACGGCATGAGGTCAAGAAGAGAAATAAAGATTTAAATGTATATACGATACTTTTAAATAAAAATAGGGTCGGATATATTAACAAGTTGGACGGATAGGCCATATGGGTGTTGTACATTTTACAAGCATTTTTTCTTCCAGGTTCAACCGATGGATTGACAATGCACAGTTTCTTTCTATTTGTTCTCTCACAAACCTATATATATATATATATATATATATATATATATATATATATATATATATATATATATATATATATATATAAGTTGGTATGTATGTGTAGATAGATTGATGGATAGTTATGCGTAAACTGAGATAGATAGATAGATAGATAGATAGATAGATAGATAGATAGATAGATAGATAGATAGATAGATAGATTATTAGATAGATGGATATACATGGATTTATCTGATCGTAGATGGATAGATGTGAACGAAGATTGATAGATAGATAGATAGATAGATAGATAGATAGATAGATAGATAGATAGATCAATATATTTGAATAGACTAAAATAGATTGATAGATAAAGAGATCGATGGATAGATAGATAAATCATAGATATGGAAAGATATGATCATAGATAGATGTGAACAAATATAGATAGATATGAGTAGATTTGAGTCGACTAAGATAGATAGATAGATAGATAGATAAATAAATAAATAAATAAATGGATATATAGATGGAAGAGAATGCAGGTCGATGTTTTGACGTAGATGGTTCGGCCTCATTATTGACTACAGGAAGGACTGAATCACTTCCGTTTCGCCCTATCGATTTCAAATAATCTGATAATAAGTAATAATTAGCCTCTTGTATTTAGCGTTCAGCTTTTCTTTTTCTTTTTTTTACAAATGGCTGACACTGCTTTAGTTTTCCTCCCCTTCAATTTAGTTTCCATTATCCTGCATGAAACAAAACATCGCAGTGTCTATTGGTCTCAAGTGTTTGTTTGTTGTATATTCCTTAGTTAGCTCGTTATTTTAACTCTAGTATCGATTTTTTTTTTGTTATCGATTATAATGCTGCACAAGCATTACCCACGTTTATATTTTTATATACAGTATAATTGTATAATTCAATTTCAGAAATATTTTGGCGATAAAAAATGAAAATAAATGAACAAAAATAGAAAAAAATGAAATTGATAATCTACGATTTTTTTTTTAGAATATTTCTCGTATTTACAATTAAATTACAATATTTTTTCAGGACAGAACTTATTTCGTGAGATTGTCGTTTTAGAAATTGATAATTCACTTATTACAGTGTGTTTTTATGAAGTATTCATTGAGGATTTCGTTTAAACCATTTCTGCTTAAATCTATTAAATCTATTTTTGGGGAAAAAACATTTGAAATTTATTTGGTAACTTGTTTGTTTCCTTTCAAGTTTCCTTTTCATTTTTGAGAAAAATCGGGCATATTAGAAACCGTCTAATAAAATATTTGCTCCGCAACGCCCAGGATGAAGAAATGTTGCAAATCCTGGGGAAGGTTTGTATCCAATGATGGACGATAAAAGACTGATGACGATGGTGATAATAATGATGATGATAACCTTTCGGCTCGTTTGCATTTGTTGACGTTTTTTCTTGTCAATTCATTTTCTTCTTTTCCTTCTCACCCTTCTTTTGTGTTCCCATGCATTCCAGGCTATAAGACGAATGGTTAAGAAAGGTGTTGGTTGGACTACTGCCTAGTGAAACATATCAAAGTACCATAACTCTTCATATTAAGTTTCAATAGATAGCTTCCAAGTCATAGACCCTGCCTATTGGATGCAGTATAATATTTACGTTTTTTTTTTCCAAATTAACTACCTTATATGAAGATTAATGATACCGACGTATACGACCAATCCTTATTTTCAATTTCTTGCTTTTGATCTTTGATTTTAATTTACTGAATATTCCCTTCCGTTTATTTCTCTTTCTCTTCGATTTTTGTTGACTTCTTATATATTTCCTCTTTTTCAAATCTTTTTTTATTCTCCTCGTTGTTTTTCTTTCCTTCTTCTCTCCGGATTCTCACATCTCTGTTTTTTTTCCCTTTCTTTTTATCTTATTTCTTCCTCTCTTTCTCTACCATCAAAAGCCTCTTCATTTATGTCTCGTATTATTACTGAAAAAATATGGAAGAAATTCAATTAAACATGGAATGATTTCATGATTTCATATAAAGTTTTTCCAGAAATAGATTTAATACATTTAAGTGGAAATTATTCCAAAAGAATCCTCAAATGTTACTTTATAAATGCTTACTATGATAAGTGAATCATCAAATTGTAAAATAACAAACTCATGAGTTAAAGTCTGTTCTAAAAAGTGTTATAATTTTATTGTAAATACAAAAAAAAAATTGATGTATTATTGATACTGTTTTTTTTTTTTTTCTATTTTCATCACTTTTTTTCACTCATTTATCAATTTTTTGATTTAATTTTCATTTTTCACATTTATAAAATATTCTTAAAATTGGATAATCAATTAAATTATTCTCTATATAAGAATGCATAAGTGTGTACTGCTTGTAACTCCTCTTCACCAAATGTATGAATAAAAAACATTTTATTATTAATTTTTCATTGTTTATCTCGTGGAATAAAATTCATTATAACATAAGTGCAATGGTGATGTTGAAAATGGTTCATTAATAAAAAGAAATGAGTGAATTCACGGAAGACAATATTTCAGTATTCGAAGAAGACAATGAAGCGTCAAAATTAACATCATCATCATCATCATCATCATCATCAGTATTTTATCGCATGACTTTCCCTAGAATTCGCCAGACCTCTCTATCATGGGTGTCGCGGAGCCAATACTTTCTGAACTCGTGTAGTTCGTCTCACCATCTTTTATTCTACCGGCCTCGGTTATGCAATTGATCTCTGGGGATCAATGTTGTGAGTTGTGATGTCCATCGGTTCCCTGACATTCTTGCTACATGGCAAGCTGATCGCCATTTGAGTTTTCGAATGGATTTTATGATGTCTGGGACTCCCGTTTCTCCCTAGTTCCATTCAAATCATCCAATGGTTAGAAATGGCTTTTCTTACTTTCTTTCTTTCTTTTTCTCTCCCGCCCTTGATTTCTTTTTTTCTTTTTTTTAGAAACAGTAAACAAAAACTGTCACCAAAACTGTAAACATAAGTTTGTCCAGTTTCCTAATCGGTTTGGCTGGCTCTCTGTGGCTGATTCTCGGGCTATTTGTCTGACTAGCTATGTAAGTATACAGATATATGTATGTACAGGTTGCACTAATTTTCATTGTTTTCAATCCCTTTCTTTTGTGTCTGGTTTGATTTGGAAAACACAGACCTTTCTTTTATTGATCATGACCTAACAAAAGGCGAGAGAAGTAACTTATCAATTGATCACCCCCAAAATACGTTGGTCACATAACGGTTTCTATTGAGTAACTAACCAAACCTGTCCATTTTTTTTTGTGTGTAATTCTCTTTCCATTCCCGCGCTTTATTTGAATATTCATCCCTTAACATCCTCCTCTCTCTCTCTCCCTCTCTCTCTCTCTCTCTCTCTCTCTCTCTCTCTCTCTCTCTCTCTCTCTCTCTCTCTCCCTACCTTTTTTTCCCTTCTTTTTTTTCTTCTTTTTTTCCATCCTGTTGTAACTCCCCCTATTGGGTAACCAAGAAACAACCATTTTGTGTTTATTTTAAGATTGCATTGGAGGCGTTAAATTTTGGAATAACTTTATTCAGTAAGATCACTTTCCATCATATTATGATAGCTGTCATATCAGCACGCCTTTGAAAAAAGTCAAATTTGGCATATTTTTGTTCTTTGATTCTAGCATCGAATATGTAAGAAGTATGATGACATTTTGGGGATATTACACTATGCAACGCAATTTTTTCTTGGGTCATTATTTTCAGAATTGTTTATGTATAGAGAAAACATAGAAAATGGCTATTATTTACTTCAAATTATCTAATGATACTTATATGGAATAGTTTTTCTTACTTGATTTGATCAAATGTGCAGATTTTCTCGTTGTCTAATTCAAATAAAGTAGCAAATAGTAAGTAGAACAGTGTTATACTTACTCATTTCAGGAAAAGTTAAAATTTAACTCTGATGCAATAATGAAGTTTATGCAAAAATTACTTATCAGGAATATTTTTTAGAAGTTGGTTAGTCACTCAATAGAAACTGTCACGTGACCCACGTCTTTGGGCAGTATGCCTGATTCGGGATGATCAATTCACGAGTTGCTTCTCTTGCCTTTTGTTGGCTGGTGATTTCTAAAAAGAGTCTAAATTAAAAAACGAACAAACAAACAAAACAACCGCGATCGCTGCTGGGCAAAGTTTAGAGTGAACTTACATTGTAAATTACCTCCTCCCCATTAAATACCTATTTTGTAGGGAATTTTATTGGAATAATCAGCCCTCTGGCTCAATCAGCGTGGTCCTCACGTACGGCACATACATACATAGCCAACCAGCCAGACTTACCTAATAACTGAAAAAAAAACTAGGTTGATAATTTCCGTAATAGTTTCGAATTATCGATAAATACCAAACGTTATAAGATGCGAAAATAGCCAGCATACCCGAAATATCAGAATTAAGCGCTGAAAATCATTTCTCCGGGCATGGTTATGTTAGTCGCTTTGATGAGTAGCTTCTGGAAGAGTTTAGCGAAAAAAAGAAAGCCGGTTGCACCGTATTCCCGTGTGTGATTTTTTTAAAACAATTGTGACTGGTGATGAAGAGTGAATGTATTACAACAATATGAAACGTGAGATATTGTGAGTTAAGCGAAATGCGCCTCTACTTATACTAACAAGGTCCCGCTTTCATCTGAGATAGGTCATGTTCTGTATATGGAGGGATTTGAAAGGAGTTATCTGGTAAGAGATTCTCCCATGACTCATTCTTTCGGATTAATTCGAAAAACCACACCAAACGGAAATCGTTCGGAATTAGTAATTACCATGGACGTAATAATCTATTAGGATAAGGGGTATTGGGACTACTTCCCCAAGAACAAGTACCACCATAAGCCAACTGCCCCTGGATACCGGAGGCAATTATCCGGCGGGCAGTAGTCCTAAAACCAAGATAAAGCCAGACTACGCGTTTCTTTGGTGACCTGGCAAATATTGTTTGAGCTTGGTTGGGAATTTTTAATCATCCGCCGTATTAAATATTGTATTTTCAACAACATATCTTATATTATATTTTCATCTGCCGTATCTTATATCATATTTCCATCTACTGTATTTGATATCATATTTTCATCTGCCGTATTTAAATACCATTTTTTCATTTGTAGTTTCTCGTATTATATTTTCATCAACGTATTTGACACTATATTATCATCTGCAATATTTTATATTATATTTTCATCTACCGTATTCGATATCATATTTCCATCGTCGTATTTAATATCATGTTTTCATCACCGTGTCTAATAGTATGTTTTCATTATCGAATTTGATATTATATCTTCATCTGTCGTATCAAATATTATATTTTTATCGCTAAATTTAATATTATATTTCCTTCCGGCGCATTTGATGTCATATATTTATCTGCCGTATTTGAATATGATATTTTCATCTGCTGTATTTATTATTGAACATTATATTTTCACCTGTAGTATCTGATATTATGTTTTCATCGCCGTATCGAGTATTATAGTTTCATCTGTCATACATATGTATGTATATATATATATATATATATATATATATTATATTTTCATCACTGTATTTAATATCATAGTTTAAGCTGCCGTATTTAGATATTATATTTTCCTTTGCAGCATTTGATATTATATTTCATCCACAGTTTTTATGGCTATATTTCACCGTCGTATTTAATATCAAAGTTTCATCCACCATAACTAAGTATTACATTTTCGTCACCGTATTAGATACATTTTCATTGCCATATTCATTGCCATATTCATTTTTTTTTTTTTTTTTTTTCAGATTTCCATTCAATCCTATTTTTGCGGAATTTCCTGATGAAAAAAATCAATTTCCTGGATGACCTGAGAAGGCATTTAGAGAATTCCTTTGCTGAGAAAGATGAAAAATTATGGAAGGACGTAATAATTAGGTTGGTTAAAAGAAAGAATACGTTTGTAAAAAAAAATGTAGATATGTTGTTCCATCGTGTTAGTGTCGAAAATTGAAAAAAGAAATATCTTTTACAGCAAACTTTTTTCTTTTTCAAATTTCATGGTTCTCATCAGGTACCTTGTATGCGTGACTAACCGAGCTTAGTGAAAAAAAGAAAAAAAAAAAGGTAAAGCATCCGTCTTTCAAGAGAAATTTGGTTATACAGTCAGTGACAAAGTCCTAAGAAGAAGAAATCAAGCGAAGAATTACACTAGGATGGCAAGCCTTTGGCAGAGCTAGCTCAACCTTCAAAAATAATAAGATCCCATTAATCCTAAAGAGAAGGGTGTATAACCAATGCATCCTCCCAATAGTCACTTATGGAGCTGAAACATGGAGCCTAACCAAGAGACAGACTCGTAAATTAAGAACCATGCAACGTGCACATGAAAGAATAATGCTGGGCCTCACATGGAGAGACCACAAGACAGCACAGTACATCCGAGAAAAGACAAGAGTTAGGGACATCATAGAATCCATTAAAAATCTCAAATGGTGGTGGACTGGCCATGTTGCAAGAATGGCAGACAATCGATGGACATTGCGACTCACAACATGGATCCCCTGAGACCACATGCACAACCGAGGCCGGCAAAATGTTCGATGGAGAGACGAGCTAGACAAGTTCAGGAAGTACTGGCTCCGTGACGCCCATGATAGGGAAGTGTGGCAAATCCTGGGGAAGGTCTATGTCCAACGACGGATGCTAAAAGACTGATGATGATGGTGACAAAGTCCCAGTTTCCTTTGCATAAATCAGCTCAGTGATCTTAGCAAGTTTAAAGTGAGACCGAGAACAGAACCTAGCTCTTTCTCACATGTTTTTATGACTAAGGAAGTTCATTAAAGGGATACATACCATTACACTAATCACACAGGTTAGACTATACCCACTTACCTGTTGAGTACCCAAAGAGAGTTGTTCTAATGATTGGTCTTCCACACTTTTTCGCTCATACCAGGAATCGAGCGTTGGACCTTCTGAGTGTAAGGCTGGTGTTTTAACCATCACGCCATCAAAGTTGGGTTTGGCCAAGTAAATATCCATAAACGTGACGTATTTCCTTATAGCGAAAGAGTTTAATTCTATGTTTTGGAATTCCAAATTAGACACATTAACATCGAGCCATTAATGAGACAATATACGCAGAGGCGTGGCTAAAGGAAGGGTGGGAGCTATTTGAAAAGTCTCCCTGGTCTCACAATGTCATACTGTCATTATAAGAAACAGGGATCTATCTATGTAGTATGTGCGTAAATAATGATCCACTCTTTGGGGTTGCTTTTCACTCTTCAAGCGATAAAATATGTTAATGGCACATTTTCACTATCCATGGAATCACACTTAATCTTGGAGAGGGTCCTCAGGGAACCAAGACACCCGGTCCCTCAAATCTTTAGCAACGCCTCTGGGTCCCTGGAGAGAGGATTGTTCTGAAACACTTACGGGTCTCTCAAGAAAAATGTTAGTTTTTATGATTTTTATTAGAAACCTCCATTCGAAACATCACGTATGTATTCAAAACTGTCAATATAGATTTCTTCAGCTTTCAAGTTAGTCTGGCTGGCTGGCGATGTATGTATATATGTATGTATGTATGTATGAATGATTGTATGTATCGCGTAGACAGGCTACTCCAGTGAGAACTGGAAATATTTACTTCTTATTATATATAGATTTTTTTCATTTTATCAAAAAGCCCCTAACCCCCCCAATAGTTTTTTTTTTAAATTTTTTTATGGATTCAATTTACAATGTAAGTTTATGCCTAATTACTCTTAGTGTGTATGTTTCTTGGTTCTTGGAAATTCAGATTTTTCCAGAGATCAAACAAAAGGCAAGAGATCATTGATCACCGCCTCTTCTTTGATTGATCACCCCCAAACATGGCACGGTGCCAAAAGGTGTTGGTCAAGTAACGGTTTTTATCAAGTGACATACCAGACCTGTTTTGTTTTTGAAGTCGAGGTCTTGATATTGTTTATTATTAGAGATGCCCCTGAGGCGAACTGAAATAATAGCTAAATTGATGGATCTCTTCTTTGAAACTTTCCCCTCTTCGGAAGACTGACCCCGTGTGAGAAATCACACGAGCTCAGGGAAGATCGAACACGCCAATTACATTCACCTCCACACTACGCCTGACTTCCTTTCCTTCCAGCTTCCTGCTCGCTATTTCTCTACTCGGCCCCGTCTTAAATAGCACTACCGCGTTACTCACAGTTGTCCACCAATCATTGAACAAGCGGAACTGACGCCACGTGACACTCAGAACCACAGGATCGAATCCTGGCGCCAACGAGTCCTGCACTTATTAATCACAGCCAAGTCAGCAAGAACATTATCAACCTGAAGTAGGGAAGAGGGTGCAACTAGCTTTGTTTCTATAAATATGATATCTCACCCTACCCTTATCCCGTGGACGAGGACTGGCTTCATGTTCTCTGGGTGAAAATTAAATTTGCACAGGAAGATTTTGTACTCCAGGCAAGAATTGAAATTTGCATCCCTGGTTGCTTGATCTAATCTAAAATCCACCCCTCCTACTGAAAGGCCGCCACGACGCCCTTCTGTGCTCTAGGCGACTTCCTAGTTCCGCCTAACAGGTAGCGCAGGACCTGCCTGTGGAGTGGGGCTCAGCAAGCTAGTATCGAGACTTTTACTACTGTGGTGTAGTCAATCCTCACTGGGTGCACTGTACTTGTGTTTTTTTGATAGATTAGGCTAAGTCGTCGGTACTTTGCAATGGTGTAATCGTTTGCAAGATCGTCGCCTAAACCAATACAATTGAAGACAAGACTGGTTTCTGTAGGGCCCAACTCTATTTCAACTTCAATTCCAACTGAAGATGATTGCAGCAATCTTTCTTTAACAATTCAGACATGATGAATTCGTAGATTTTGGCTCAGTAGGTGGGAGAGTCGCGTTCCAGTCCCATGACCGCTGTTTGAAATAATGATAGGGAAATGTAGATTTTATATGAAAGTTTTGTTAAACATGACAAGACAAACAAACAGCAAAGAGTTTTTTTTCTCTCAAATTGTTGTTCTTGTTTAGGGGGTGGGGATGAAATCACAGTGATAAGTTTTAATTTTAGGAGTCCCGTGGAGAGAATCCATCTGGAGCTTGACTAGACATATTTAAGTATTCTTTTGTAAGTCAACTTGTTGCACATTAACTTCGTCTTGCTGGAGTCCATGTATAAGCCGACTTTCTTGGTCTCTTCATTTAGTTCATCTATCAGATATAAAAAAAACCCACTAAGATCGAAACTGAGGACACAGAACTGGAGAAAGTAGATCACTACATCTACCTGGGACAACGAATATCCATGAGACCCTCAAAAGAAGAAGAAATCAAGCAAGGAATCACACTAGGATGGCAAGCCTTTGGCAGAGCAAGCTTAACCTTAAAAAATAAGAAGATCCCATTAATCCTAAAAAGAAGGGTGTATAACCAATGCATCCTCCCAATAGTCACTGAAACATGGAACCTAACCAAGAGATAGATCCGCAAATCGAGAACCATGCAACGTGCACATGAAAGAATTATGCTGGGCCTCACATGGAGAGACCTCAAAACAGCATAGCACATCTGGGAAAAGGCAAAAGTCAGGGACATCATAGAATCTATTAAAAATCTCAAATGGCAGTGGAGTGGCCATGTTGCAAGAATGGCGGACAACCAATGAACATCGTGACTCACGACAGATCACATGTGCAACCGAGGCCGGAAGAATATTAGATGGAGAGACGAGCTAGACAAATTCAGAAAGTACTGGCTCTGCGACACCCATGATAGACAAGTGTGGCGAATCCTGGGGAGGGTCTACGTCCAACGACGGGCGTTGAAATATCAATGATGATGATGATGATGATGATGATGATGATGATGATGATGATGATGATGTAAGTCAAATCAAACGAATAAAGCTGGTAAAAATGACCCATCAAATAGATACCAACACTTCTGAAGTGGGATGAATTTTGACCCACTATGCTTAGAAGAGCCATTCATTCAAAAATTGGCCCTTTAATAACTCAATCAGGTCAATCAAAGGGGTTGGGGCGTAGCACCCTCTGGCGTCTGTTATTTAGCACAGTTTAGTTGAACGATTTGGGGTTTTCCCCTCAAAGGGTTGATCAATATTAGGAACTCCCTACAGAGAGTGGAACAATTTTAACTTTTCCCTTCAAAAAGTTGCACAATTCGGGGTTTTCCTTTCGGAAACTTGAGCAATTTTCGGTTCTCCCTTAAAAGAGTTGAAGAATTTTTTGGTTCTTCCTCCAAAGAGTTAAACAATTTTTGTAAAAAATGTTGATTAATTTTACCAGTCTACGATCCATTGAATGTATCGAAGCACTGACCATTGAGTAATATAGGAGGCTCCCATGTCAGTGAGCAAAGGTTCTGACTCAAATCTGTCAGGCATCAAGACCGGGGAATTACTATTAGTGAGTCAGGTTAATGCGTGAAGTTACTCAGATCTTTGAGTGAAGTGAACTGGATCGTTTCTTTGAGAGTGACTCAGGTCAGTAGGGCTAGAATCAGGTCACCAGGACTAATAATTAACTTTTGTCGGAAAATTACTCTTATTTGAATTAATAATCATTCGTCATTTTTTTTCAATTTGTTGTTTTTATCGACTATTTATGAATGTTGTTGATGCTCGTTTTTATTCCTTGCTTGCAAACCAATCTTATCATTAGTGTTATTCTTCTTGCAATTTTCTTCCTTTTTTTTGTAATTTCCTTCTGGTATTTTTTTCTTTTTTTATAATCTTCTTCGCTTTCTGTCGTTCTTCTATAAACCGTTCTTCTTTCCAGTTTTTCATACTATTCTTACTGCTGTTGCTGTTGTTGTTGTGGTCATTGTTGTTGTTACTGTTGTTGTTGTTGTTGTTGTTGTTGTTATTACTGTTGTTGTTGCTGTTGTTGTTGTTGTTGTGGTCATTGTTGTTGTTGTTGTTGCTGCTGTTGTTGTTGTGGTCATTGTTGTTGTTGTTGTTGTTGTTGCTGCAGTTGTTGTTGTTGTTGTGGTCATTGTTGTTGTTACTGTTGTTGTTGTTGCTGTTGCAGTTGTTGTTGTGGTCATTGTTGTTGTTGCTGTTGCTGTTGTCATCATTGTTGTTGCTGTTGTTGTTGCTGTTGTTGTTGTCGTCATTTTTGTTGCTGTTGTTGTTGCTGTTGCTGTTGTCATTGTTGTTGTTGTTGTTGTTGCTGTTGTTGTTGTCGTCATTGTTGTTGCTGTTGCTGTTGTTGTTGTTGTTGTTGTTGTTGTTGTCGTCATTGTTGTTGCTGTTGCTGTTGCTGTTGTTGTTGTCGTCATTGTTGTTGCTGTTGTGGTTGTTGTTGTTGTTGCTGTTGTTGTTACTTGAGGGTGACTTCTGAAATCGAGAAATTGAAAAACCACATCTAAACTGACAACCCTATGGATCACTTGATGTTTATTACTTAAGGAAACAAAGGGTGCATATTTTTAATTTATTTTATTGAAAAAAAAAGAAAGGATTTTAAAGGTCAGTTCAGTAGTCCAGTATTTTTCAGTAATCTGGCAATGGTCCCAATTTTGCCAAATTAAAGAAGTTTGAACTGTACTAATATTTTTGCCTTTCATCTAGTTAGATGAGTGAAGAGTGGTGAAGAGCTAGAGAGCCTCTTCGGGTGCAAAATCGCGGCAATATTTTGGTTCCCGTTGGACCTTTTCCAGTTATAATTTGCTCCAGTAATGTGTAATGCCCCTCCCAGTTGACATATTGTTTTCACAGACACATTAAGTGTTTCTCAAGTTTTAACTTTTAAATTCTTGAAAATGTTAATTAAGTGGGGTTAGCACTTTTAACGAAAGCTGAATTCTTCAATTCGCAAACAAATGCCGGCTGGCTGATTCCGGCATGTACATACAGGGAAATAACGAGAGAGAGAGAGAGAAAGAGAGAAAGAGAGAGAGAGAGAGAGTGAGGTTAATGCATATATATATATATATATATATATATGCACACACACACACATATATATATATATATATATATAAGTTTTGGAATGTTAAGATCATAGTTTTATATTTCGGCTTGTCGAAATGTTCACATAAATCTTTACAACTTTACACATACATATATACGAAGGCTGTCCAAGAAAAAATTTAAACAGCACTGTAATGAGACGTTTTAGAATGCTTGCTACTGTTGCGTTGTGTTGCAATGACTATAAACCTCTCTATAAAAAAAAACTACATCACGCTATGTTTATTAGTATTCGAGCTACACCAGCTACAAGGAACGTGTGCGTAGTGTGTTTGCCGTTTTTTTCCCAAGCCACGTCAGATCCAACAAAATGCGAAAGAGGTAATTTATCCATTGATCACCTCCTTTTGAAACGTTTGAATTGATCAATCCCAACATAACATTCTGCAAAAAAAACATCGGTCACTTACCTGTTTCTATTGAGAGACTAATCAGACCTGTTTAAGTGTACTTTATCTAAGCATGTATGTACTCACCCGTTTTACTGAATGTTACACTATGTCAGTTTTTAAATGGGGTCCCCAGTGCATACGTAAGGGCTGCAAACCTGTCACCCGTATAAGTTCTGATCGGGCTAGATGCTCCCTAACTTTGGTGCTCGAACTAGGAATGGTGCTTCTATAAGATTTATGCATTCGTAAGTCTCTAACCAAAAGATGGACCCTCAAACCGAGGAGAATGCAACGTTCACAAGAAAGAATCATGCTCAATATAGCATAGAGGGATCACAAGACAGCACATTATATTAGAGAAAAAAAACTAGAATAAGAGATATCATAGGATCCATTAGAAAACTCAAATGGCAATGGGCTAGTCACGTCAGAAGAATATTGGACAACTGCTGGACATCGCAACCCACAAAGTGGATCCCTACGGATCATACGCGATACTGTGGCCGGCTAAATATGAGATGGCCTGAGGAACTAAACAAGTCCAGGTAATTTGGGCTCTGCGTCGCCCATGATAGAACAGTCGGGCGGATGCGGAGGGGGGACGTTTATGTCCAACAAAGGACGCTAAAAAGCTGATGTTGATGATGCTGATGTGTTTGACAGGATAACTATGTGTGTATTGAAGTGGGTGTATTTTTGCTTCTTTGCAAACACACATAAGTATATGCCAATGTATTTGCTAGGCTAACTGGGAAAGGATTAAGGTAAAGGGATAATTTTACACGTGGGCTTATTCAACATCTTGTAAAAATGAAATGTTCAATCTTCCAGTGCTAATTACCAATTCCGAAAAGTTAAGTACCATTTTTCACCCATTAACACACACAGATATATATATGTATATTCAATTCGGAAAAAATAAATTATGGACTTTTACTTTTCACAACAGTCTGTTTCTATATTTACATAGTATTTAGAGCATTGGACACACACACACACACACATACCTACACATACACATGGAATTAACGCTCCTTTATTCAGGCTGGATCACTCTTTAAGTGAGGTAACTTGTTCATTATAAGCTTATGCAATGCTCTTCCAACTTAGGAATAGAATACTGTGGTGGATGGGGGATTATGCATGAGTGAATATATCGCTTAAATTCAACCTTGACCGTCCAATTCTGCGTAGGGCAGAGATGTGATGCCAGTCTCAGGGTCTGAAGCGAAGGTTTCGATCCTACCTCGTGGTACTGGATGGGATAATGGATAGTCTAAAGCCACACACAAGAGTTGTAATACAACGAAACAGCTGTCCGTGGATGACACAATTGTTTAGTT
>OY735237.1:12488757-12526257 GCA_963457665.1 Thysanoteuthis rhombus | reverse complement strand
TTTGAAAATATTTTCTCTGTGAAACAGAATGTACAATCTGCGATCTGCCATCGAAATATCTTGCCTCGTTTTATAATTGTTTTTCTCTACACGTATTTGTTGGAAATACCAAGTGCTTCATATTCAAGAAAAGATTCAATAGATATAATAATAATAATAATGATGATAACAATGACGATGACTACAATTCAATAAAACAGAACATATGAAAACTCATTTTATTATATTGGTCACTACAGTCGGGTCAATAAGTTTCTGTGATATCGGCATCTTTTGACAAAATATCCATGGCATAAAAACATATCAGCCCGATTGTAGTGATCCATATATGTTTGTATATATATATATATATATATATATATATATATATATATATATGTGTGTGTGTGTGTGTGTGTGTGTGTGTAATTGATGATGGGAGAATAATTTTCAAATAATTCATTCTATTAAATAATTCATTCTACTGACTAGTTTCGAGTAAACTTGTTATTACAGTCTGGGGATTCAAATGAAGTGTTTTTTCCCAATCCATAACGTCTCATGATAACATCACACGGCTTGAGATTATACAATATCTTATTTATATTAACAAAAAAAATATCGTGAAAACGAGAAAAACAGGCCGATGTATTAGAAAGACAGAAAAGGCGGGAATCGTTCTCTAGTTACTGGTTATTCCTTAGATATATCCTTTCACAAAAACAGAATCCTTTTGTTCATGGCTTTCATCTGTTATTTCTTGCTTTATTCTGTTTTCCTCCTCATTTGTACGCCTTATATTTTTTGCTTTTTCGGAAGCTAAGATTTCGTCTTCTCAAAGTTTCTTGGGTTTATAGCCTCTAAGTATCTTCGACATATATAGGAAATATATGTTTTGAAGTTTTTGATATCCTGTTCGCGTTCTTTATTTGGTCGCTGCATGAAAACACAGATGTTAATGGTTTTTTGCTCTCTTGTTTGACTTGCGAATTTTCCATGTCAACAAAATATTATAAGTGTGTGGATTTGATACCAGCGCCTGAAAAATACATAGATTAAATGACAATGGGAAAATGTTTTTCAAATAATTAATTCCATTGAATTATTCCTCTGGCTACTTTCGGCTAACATCGTTATAAAAATTTTGAATTCAAAGAATAACCAGAAATTACAAACAAATGTATGTCCCTTTTGTTTTTCTTAATTATTGGCCCATTATTTTCGTTTTGGGGGTTCTTTTTGATATGATAATATATTTTGACGTCCAATCACACACCCTATGATGATATAAGACGACAATATAAACTTGAAGAAAACGTTTCATTCAAGTTCAAATCTTTGACAGCAACATTTGTTGAAGCTAGTAAGGAGAATAAATTATTAGATAGAACATATTTTCTCATTGACATCTAATGCGAATATTTGTCAGATATCATATCAACACGTTTATAGTTGGTGAATTATGCTTAGAAACATGTCGTTTAATTCGGTCCTACTAACCGTCCAGTTTTGTGTCAGTCATCATATATATATATATATATATATATATATATATATATATATATCGAGAGAGAGAGAGAGAGAGAGAGAGAGGGGGGGGGGAGAAAGAGACGGCCACACAGACAAATGGACGGAAACCAGACAAGGAAAGAGAAAAAAGTGAGAGGGAGCCTAAGTGCTCATTCACCCAGTCCCGCTTTTACTAACCATCGTGGCATGCAGAGCTACGTGACATTTTTTGTCAAGATATATGGTGTTAGGAGAAAGCAGAGGGATGTGCATTTAGATCTTACCCAAGGGTTTTAGTGCAAATGTCTCACATCTTTCTCTTCTCCACCTCGCTCTCTCTTTCTCTCTCTCTCTTTCTCTCTCTCTCTCTCTCTCTCTCTCTCTCTATATATATATATATATATATATATATATATATATGCACGTGTGTGTATGTGTGCCATAACGGACCCGTTTTAACTTTCAGCAACGTAATTCCTTTTTAGATCTCTCAAGAACAGCAAGATTTCCGTTTCTTTGGAGCCGATACCTGCTGTTATTTGACGCTGGGCGAAATATTTCTTCAATTCATAATAAATAAAAGTTATTTTTCTTTCTTTTGCACATGGGTTCTGTTTGTTTGCTCTGGAATAAGGGCCAAGTGCCGCCAACTGATATTCTCGCTGAACAAAAAAGCTCAGCCATAAAAACACGAGGACATTCAGACACTTCTGTTTATTACTCATTGGACATGGCAAAAAATTTGTGGCATGGAACTTACAGTCAGTGAAAAAAGTATCCGATACATTGCCAAAAAATATTTTAACAAACTTTCAAAAATGGGAGGATTAAAACGAAATATTTCTGACTTTTGTAAATAAATTTTTAAGATCCAATCTAGTTTGAAAACAACAAACCATCAACCAGAATTATCACCAAAACCGTCAACATAATTTTCATCAGTTTTTAACTTGGTCTGGCTGGATAAGTATGTATGTATCATACATACAAGCTGCATCAATGTTGCTAGAGGGCTGAAATTCAAAACATTTAATGATTATTAGGACCAGGAAAAAGGGGGTTTTTTTGCTGTTTTTTTTTTTTTTTGTCTCCCCCTAAATAAGTTTAAATTTGGGGGTCCAATTTACCATCTATATTTACTGTTTGTCATATCTACAAAACACGTTTCATGCCTTATATTTTTTAAGGATTTCCCAAATTTAGTGTAGTCTGGCACAAGGCAACAAATATAGGACATCCAGAGATAATCCTACTCTCTACGCAGCAGTAATGGCCTGAAAGATTTCTCATCCGCGCGATTATTCAAATCTGAATATCTGACACAAGGCCTAATAAGAGGGGCATCCAGTGCAGATCAGAGATGTAATAGTTTGCAAGACGAGCTTGATGACCATTATTTCACGGCAATGCGCCAAATCAACACACACACACACACACACGCACACACGCACACACACATATGTATATATATATATATATATATATATATATATATATATATATATATATATATATATATATATATATATATATATATATAATCGAAACATGTAATAATTAGTATTGAGAGTTTCTAATCTATCAAAATAAGCGTCATGGAGTAAAATAGAATTTATGATCTGATGACGTAATGAAAATGCTGACTCTGAAGAATTTTTAAAAAGTAATGAAAAAAAATTCATCTGTAGTCAACAGAACACGACTCCCCAAACCCACTGCAATGCAAATCTTTATTACCCACTTATATCAAATGCAATGCGCATATCTATATATTTCATATGCGTCGTTACTTCTGAAGGCACGTTCAAAATAAAGCATATACAAACCCAAATACAACAATGTCGAAAATGGATAATTCATCTCAACCGCTTCCATCTCTTTTTAAAAATTTGTCATCAGTAATTTTCTAGTGTTTTGTAAGTTATCTCTGGCACTATGAAGAATTATGCTGTAATCGCCGATGATATTTCATGGTAATCGTCTGCGATAGTTTGCAGCATTATCTCATCATGAATGTGTTCGAAATGATTACTTATCCCCGATTTTGAGCGCGTGTTGTTGTGGTTAGTCACTCAATAGAAACCGTTAGTGACCAACGTTTTTTTTCTTCCTTTTTTCTTTTTGTCAGAATGTCGTGTTGGGGGTGATCAAATGACAAAAAAATGGTGAAAGTGACGATCAATGAATCGATCACTTCCCTTGTCCGTTTTTATGAGGAAGAGGGCGTTAATCGCTAAAAAAATTCCGTTTTTTCAAAAATAAGCCTGAACACTTCTGGATATAAAACTGGGGTTCATTTTAGTTTGAACTAGTATTGAAAATTAAACCCCGTCCTAAAATCTATTATAAGATTTTTAAAAGAATCACTGTTGTTCTAGATGTAATAAGGAATAAAGTTGTAAATTTTCAGCCCTCTAGCTCCTTTGGATCAGCTTTTACGTGTCGTACATACATACAGAGCTGGAATCAAAACTGGATTTAACCATTTTCAATGTCTCAATTCGTAGGTTCATTGTATCATGTATTATCATTCTCACCGTGAACCCTAATTGAGGGTGTTGCAGGTTTACGCACACATGCGCAGTTGAAGCTTTGTTCGGCTTACAGCATCTGGTATTTCTCAATGGTTACCCATCAAAGTACTGACATCGCTCAACATCGATGATCTCACGAGATCTCGTGTATCCAATGGGATCCGACCGTTATTCTCTTAGCCTCACTGAGACGTTTCTCGATTCTGCTCCCTGTACTAGGTGTTTAAGGGAGAGGTGCTGAGTGCAATTCTCAATTCGGTATGACTCCGTGCTGAACTGAACTATCGCCTACCGAACCCGAGGTGAGCACTCTATCACTGAGCCACTGTGATATGCGCTATGCGTTTATTCTCCTGTCAATAAATCTATTCAGATTATTCGCTTCCCTCTCAAGAGACAAAGGGATTGTTTAGCTTATAAACAGAACATCTTGTTAGATTCACGCAAAACAACAAATTCTCCATATTGGAACAAGCTGGATAAATAGAAGAATAAGAAAATTGTGGTGTTGACACGCATGCGCACTCCAATCCCAATATACACAAAAACTGACCTTTCACCCAATCAAAGCTCAGGGAAAAAAAAAGGTTCTGAAGAGGAAGAAAGAACGAGAAAACAATAGAAGGAGCAAATGAAAAGTTGAAAGAGGGAATGAATGAGAGGAATGATTGATATAAAAAAAGTAAAGAAAGAAAAATGGTAATAAAAAATATAGAAATAAAGAAAAACTGAATAAGGAGAGAAAAAAAAAGACAGTTATTCAAGAAAGAAATGTCTCTTTGACAGCAGTTCGAAGGACCAAAAGATATGAAGGGTAGAAAGAAAGAGGAAAAGAAAGAGCAAAGAAAGAAAGAAAAAACACAAGGGGAAAAAAAGGAAGGAAAAAGGAAAGAAAGATAAAGAAAAATATAGCAGAAAACGGAATAAGATGAACTGCAAAGATAGGCCAACAATAAAAGACAAACCTGATTGCTGCAGGGGTAAAACTCCACTCCTATTTTCATTCTGACTAATGATCATCACTACAACTTCTGAAGGGTAATTGTACTGAACAATACATATACATGTGTGTGTGTGTGTGCATTTATCTTTTAGGATAAATGTATTCATTTATCAAAACGATATAAACCCCTGTGTATTTGTAACATAGATTGGCGTAGATATGTGACACTTGTCAGTTTAGCTGAGTTGGTTCGAGAAAGTCAAAAGAGAATCAAGACTGGTATTGCTAGTCACTCAATACAAACAATCAGGTGACCAACGTCTTTTGACAGCATGCCATATTGGGGATGAACTAGCAATATATATATATATATATATATATATATATATATATATATATATATATATATATATATATATATTCATGATTAATAATTGTGTCATCCACAGATAGCTGTATTGCAACTGTTCAGGGTGGCTATCTACACTCCAGTATCGCTACTATTGCTTCAGACCTTGATCCAGATGCTTTATCCTTGCCCTACGCAGAGCTGGGCGGTCTGTAGGGCCGGATTACCTACGCATAATTCCCCGTATATACATATATATATATATATATTCTAACTCTGGAACCAAGCACTCTGGGTAATTCTGGATAATGTATAAATAAATATAATACATAGTTCAGTCCTACTGACCGTCGAGTTATGCATAGGGCAAGGGTAGAGCATCAAAGTCCGGAGCGAAAGTTTCAAGCCCACCAAGTAGTGCTCGAAGAGATATCGAGTCTATAGTCACACTGAAGAGTTGTAATACAGTGAAACAGCTGTCTGTGGATGACACAATCACACACACACACACACACACACACACACATATATATATATATATATATATATATATATATATATATATATATATAATTACAAATCAGGTTTGCAATATAGCACAGTATAATGTAATATAAAGCAATGTCTGATACGTTATGGATCTATTTCATTTAGTGTTCGATACATTCAACTTTATACTCCGAGAGTTAAGTTGTTCTAGAGTATAGCTGGAATATGAATACATACATACATATATATATATATATATATATATATATATATATATATATATATATATATATATATATATATATATATATATTCTTGAAAAGATGCAATAAAAAATCAAAAGCAGAGAGAGATATGTTTTCATTACAATCCAATATTCCATACAACTGAATGAAAATCAGTCCATAGATAGGAACATTGCAAGTCACTGCAAAATGTCTTAGAAGAACCAACGAATTTCCGGTGGGCGGGGGGCCCACTGGAAATTTGTTGGTTCTTCCTCAGCCCATTGCCTACTCATTAAAAAAGTGTGACTGGTTCATTGAAATCCTTTGGATATATCGTGTGGTGTGGTCACGTAACTACTATGCGATGGGGTGATATTTGTATGGATCTGCCGTGAAACTCAATCACTTTTTTGTAGACTATTGACACCCATCGTTTGACAAAACTTCATTGAAATTCATTGCAAACGTTTTAAGACATGGCGTGGTTTGGATATATAGCTACGATGCTTGGGGTAGTAATTGTGCATGAGTCTGTCTTAAAATTCTATCGATTCTCCCGAACCTCATTGACCACACATTGAAATTCATGGAGGACACATATAGATATCCTGTGGATGGACAGAAAGACGAACGGACACGGGTGAACATATGTACCGTTTCCTACTTCATTGGCCGAGGCAAATAAACGACAAAGGAAGGAAAAAATCTAGAAACAGAAAAGGATTGTACGCAAAAGAGAAGCTTAGGAAAAAAGCTGGTGAATATAAACAAACGAAGACAACAGAAAGTGAGGGAAAATTTCAGAACGAAGAAAATGACAAGAGTTAAGGAAATATTATTTCAAAAGGAAAAGGGGATCGCACGCAGGGTGAAAGGAAAATAGACAAAAGTAAGAATAAAACGGGGCTTTGAAAAGAAAAAAAAGATGGAAAATGGAACCAGGGTGCAAAAACAAAAGGGGGATAAAACGAAAGAATAATTTGACAGGGACTGAAGATAAAAAGGGACGAAGGAAAGAAGGAAGAACAATAAAAAAAAATCACTCAACAAACAATGAATCATATTTGAAGTGGAAGCCTTTTTAGTTCTTGGATAATACACGCATATATATATATATATATATATATATATATATATATATATATATATGTGTGTGTGTATAGTCAAGCTTAAGGCTCCAAGAACTAACACTATATTTATTGAAAAACAAAATTCACATACTTGCCCTTGTCCGTGTATGCCACCTGTGTCATATATATATATATATATATATATATATATATATATATATATATATATATATATATATATATATAGAGAGAGAGAGAGAGAGAGAGAGAGAGAGGACACAGGTAGCATATATATATATATATATATGTGTGTGTGTGTGTGCGCGCGCACATTTATGTGTGTGCATTGCAAGTACATGCGTGAATGTGTGTATACATGTATACGTGCATGTATGAGTGTGAATATGTGAAAATGTGTATGTATAGGTATGTATGTGTATATTTATATATGTGTGTGCGCGTGTGTGTATATATATGTGTGTGTGTGTGTGTACGTGTATATCTCTAAGTGTGTGCGTATATGTATGTGTGTTCTATGGGACGCTTCCTCATCTGACAAAGGAAGTCTCTATTTACTTACCACCCAGACATAGTCCTTGATTCCATTGATGTAGAAGGGAAGGAATCTTCACGTATTTATTTGGACTTTCAATCGAGGCTCAAGATTGAAGCTATGCTTAACGAGCCAACCTAGTGGATTAGTATCAATTAAATGAGATCAATCCTCACTATGTACTCGGAAGATTTGCCTTGTGCCAGACTAAGCGGGCTTATAGAATAATTCGGGACCCTCATTAGGGGGTTGTCATTAGTAAACTAATCTTTCAACCCGCTATCCACGTAGTGAGCTCAGTCTACACTAATCGATACTCCATCATTGTATCGTAAAGGGCTAAGAAGCTAAGTTGTGAAGATAAATAGAGATTTGATTTTTTTGCATCATTACGGACGTATCTATGAAAAACCGTCCACCAAAACTGAAAAAATAAGTTTATTCAGTTTTCAAGTTGGTTTGGCTGACTAGCTGGTTGGCTATCTATGTATGTATCACGCATACAGGTCGCATCGATGGAGCTAGAAGGCTTAGATTTTCAGCATTCACTCATCATTATGTTTTATGTTATTACTTGTTTCTTTTCATTGATAAGTTTTTTTTAATGAGGGTCCAATATCTAATGTAAGTTCATGTTGAATTATTCCCTAGTTTGTGTCCATGATTTAATTTGGAAAATTCAGACAATCTCAGTAATCATACCCTTACGAAAGATGAGAGGAGTAACTTATACATTGACCACCACATTTCACATATTTAATTGATCACCCCTGATACGGCATGTTGCCAAGAGAAGTTGATCACGTGGAGGTTTCTACCGATTGACTAACCAGACCAGTCGATCAATCAATCGATTGTCAAACTCCTATCCAAATAGCGGGTTGTAGTAGACTTCGCTTTTTCTATCGTTACAGCAAAAACAACAAGAACTATCCTCACCTAATCTAGGGCTAGAACTCTGCATTGACTGTCCAGTCATATTGAAACAAACGGATGTATAACATTAACTTTTCCCTAACGTGATTTGGAACCACCAAGTTTTACATATCTACTTATTCATTTATTATATATACAATACTAAATTTGCAATAATCATCTTAGGTCAAAATAGAAGTATGAGTAGAGTTTGACCCTGCAGCATCTAGGTGTGTCATCCAATGTGTAAAGATTTTTCAATAGATGATAACATATTGCATGCTCTGTTTCACTTGAAAGAGATTATCAAATGAACCTTTGAAGATATCTTTTTAAATGTGGAACAGAATGTACAATCTGTAATGAATCATTGAAAAATACTCATTTTATTACCTGCTCTAATAATGGTATGAATAACTTCTTTCAACTAAGATGTATTCAACACATAAATGCGTGTACACGCGTTTGTTGCATGTTTCATTATTGCTTTTGTTGTGAATTTATATATATATATATATATATATATATATATATATATATATGTGTGTGTGTGTGTGTGTGTGTGTATATATATATATATATATATATATGTATATATAATTAATCATGCTGACAGCTGTTTCGTTGTATTACAGCCTTTCAGTGTGGCTATAGGCTATCCAACACTATATCCAGTACCACGAGTTTGGACCGAACCCTTCGGTTCAGACTCAGAGACTGGCATTTTACCCCTGCCCCACACAGAACGGGACTGTCAGTACCCCATCCATCAGAGTGCTCCGTTCCAAAGTTTGAATAATGCTCTTCCATAGGAATAGAGCACTCTGGTGGATGAGGAGTTTCTGCGTAAATGATTACCACATAAATTCAGCCTTACTGACCACCCAGTTCCGTAGGCCAGAGGTAGGATATCGGCCTCCGGGTCCGATGTGAGGGTTTTAATTCTGCCTGGATGGGACAAAAAGTCTATAGCCACACTGAACATCGAAACAGCTGTCTGTGGATGACACAATAATATATATATATATATATATATATATATATATATATATATATATATATATATATATATATATATATATATATATATATATATATATATATGTATATATATATATATATATATATGTGTATGTATGCATGTGCTAAATCTTTATATAGGTAAATCAGTAATATTAATTCTATAACCAGTTTTTCACCATTACCAACAAAAGAGCCCGCATTTTAGAACGAAAAAAATAATCGTTGTAAATAATAAAAAAAAGAAACAGAAAATTCTCCACGAAGCATGATCAACAAGGGAAGAATAGAGCATTTTTTTTTCGAAACTTTCACTTTCAAAACTTTTTTCAAAGACCCTTTTTTGAAAAATCGACCACTCAATATATTTTTTTTTATATCATCTTCCTTTGACTTTCACAATGGGCGCCAACTTTCCTACTTCTGGCTCGTTTTCTTTGTTTTCATTCATAGCGTCTAGTTTTGCAAATGGCGACTTTGTGGTATGTTTTATTGCTTCACGCTAGTTCTCTCCCCTTTTGATCAGCAAACACTACGCACACCAACGCCATTCGTTCACTTGCTTTCACCATTTTGGGTTTTGGGCGATTTTATTTTTTCAATTCTTTTTTCTTTCTTTTTTCTTTTTGCCCTAACCGATTTCTTGTATGTCATCTTACACTCAGTCTTGTTTTTTCGATCGGACGGATGACCACAAGTTGGATTATCAAGCCATACAAAAACAGATACGGGGTCATTAGGAAGAGGAATATGCAAAGCTTAGGATGAAAATAGTTTTGATAGGTCTCTTTGCTATATGAAACCGTCAACCAAAACTGTCACCAAAACTGTGAACATAGGTTCCTTCAGTTTTCAAGTTGGTCTTGTTCAGGGTTGCCAATTTAGCGGTTGTTTTGTTCTTTTTACTCGAATTTGTGAGTCCAATGTTGATAATCTTTAGATTATTTAATTTTTTTTTTTCATATTCCCAAATCCGTTTTTGCTTTTTTTTTTTTTTTCAATTTTTCAAATTTGAGTGACTTCCAGGATCGAGGAATTGAAAATTCTAAAAATCTCAAATGGCAGTGAGCTGGCTATGTTGCAAGAATGGCGGACAACTGATGGACATCACGACTCACGACATGGATCCCCCGAGATCACATGCGGAACCGAGACTGGCAGAATATTTGATGATGGAGAGACGAGGTAGACAAATTCAGAAAGTAATGGCTCTGCAATTCCCATGATAGAGAAGTGTGGCGAATCCTGGGGAAGGTTTACGTCCAATGACGGACGTTGAAAGACCGATGAAGATGATAATGATGATCTAAATTGCCAACCCTGCCTCTGTATGAATGTTTGTACTATGCGTTCGCGCCACACCAATTTTGAACATTCACTCCTTATAATGTCCAGAGAAACATTTTAAGTTTTTTTTTAATTCCCCATAAGCAGTTTTTTTATAGGGTTTCATTTGCAATATAAGCTTATTGCTCTTCTGTGTCCCTTTTTTAAATACACACTTTTTTAGTGATTATTGTAACATTCATTGATCATCCACTTTTCCTTTTTTTTAACTGATCACCCCTACTACGACATGCTTTCAAAAGGCTGATCATAAGACAGTTTCTATTGTACGACTAACCAGACGTTATTTATTTTCTTTCTCAGTTGCTTATGTTTCAATTTTAATTAACTCTCTTTTTCTGTTCATGACTTTCCTTCCGAAGATTGATTTACTCTCTTTTTCATTTTCATTATTTGCTTTTTACCTTTTCTTTCATTCACTCTTTCTTTATTTCCTCTTTACTAGTTTCATTTTCCTTTATTTTTTCATTTGCTTTATTTTTTCTTTCTCTCATTCCTTCGTTCTTTTTTTTCTTTTCAATCACTTTTTCTCTTTGCTACTTTTATCCTTTCTTTATTTCTTCATTTCTTCCTTCTTCCTCTCATTTTTTTTCTTTATTTCTTTATACCCCACAGTCTCCCTTCCTTTCATTCTTTCTCTCAGTTTCTTTCTCTTTACTAATTTTTTCATTCCTTAGTTTCTCTTCATTTTTATTTCTCTCTTTATTTACTTCGTTCTTCCTTCCTCTCATTCTTTCGCCTTCTCTTTTTTTTATTCTTTCCTACTTTCATTCTTCCTCATTTCTTTATCTCCTCTTTCTTATTTTCATTCTTTCTTTTTTCTCTCCTTTCTTCCTTCATCCCCTTTTCATTTTTTCTTTCTTTCCTTCTTTTTTCCCTTTCATCCTTCTCTACATCTTTTGTTCTTCCTTCCACTAATTTTTCTTTCTTTCCTTTGTTCTTCCCCTTCATTCTCCGTTATTTCTTATTGTTCAATGTTACTACTAATACAGTAGGTGAACTATCAACAATAAAGCTTCCGGTCCCCCCCCCCCAATCTACATCGGGAACCTAGAGGACGATTCAAAATTAGCCCAAGCCTCCTCTGAGTCACACCTCTATGCACAACGGACAAACTGAATGACAAAACTTTATAAAACAAATTTTAGGCAAACAATCAAAGAAATCAAATTTTTTATTAATTTCCCTCACTTTTGGACATACATAACTTGAATAATACAAATACTAAAGCTATGCAAAATAATGGTGGAGTAACAGTAAAGTCAGGGGGCAACAATTAGAAAAACTAAAACACTGCCTAAGTATACACTGTTCAGATGGATTCGACGCAAAATGTTTTCCCTTCCTCCATCTTTTTTTTCAGCATTAACTGTGTCACTATATACGTTAACCGTAGAAAGGAAGGTAATTTTGGATATTTGTTCAAAAAATCCTACTTAGCTTATATGAAATAACAAGAACTGTCAGTTCAATGTTGCGTCCACCCTCTGTGGAAGTAGTTGCAGGAGGGATAAGAAGAGCAAGTTGATTTCCTTCGTGTCAATTGATTCTCATGCTTATAAATTATTGCAATATGGAAAATTATCCGAAAACATTATTTTCAATAAAGATCTTATATTGCCTTATTGGTGTGGGGTTTTTTGTTGCTTTTTTAAATTTTTCATTTCTATTTTTTTTTTTTTGTACATTCTATCACGATGTCATAGCTGTTGATCCCTTAATGATGTTTCTCCTTTAATGTGATCACTCTTTTTCGAATTTGAACGTGCCTGGAACCGACAGACAAACCGGCTGGAAAGCGTCTTATTGAGATACGTGGACACATGAAAAAAAACTTGTGTTAGAATAATTTGCAATACATTTATTCTACAGCAATATACTTTCTTGATAACTGAGATCCTAGAACTTCCTGGGTCATTATATATGCTAGGGAATGAAAGTTTTGGAGTATTTGATTATTAGATCAATCCATGATATCTATCTATATATAAAAGCCATGTATGCAAGTTGGTATGTTTGTTTGTATATTCATCCGGCCGTATGTCCTGTGCAAACCCTGTTATAACCTCAAAGTCATAATGGATTGGTCCATATGAAGTAGATTGACATAACTAAAAAAACGACTAAAGGGTTGTAAAAAAAAAAATGAGATAGCCTAATGTGACATAAAAATGGACTCGCTATTCGAATCAACTATTGAAGAACTGGTGAAGTGATTTTAAAGAACTACACCGAAGAATATATGATCAGAATTAATTCTATTTGTGACATCGCTGGCGTTTTCCACGGGAAAACATCTGAGATATGGTCGGAAACGTCCAGAAATATCTTCATTTTCCAGAATATAGATGTTATATCCACTAACAAACATCTAAAGTAGAGTAAAAAAACACCTAAAAACATATATATTCTTGAGAATTTAGAAGATATCAATAAACCTGTTAAGATTAGACCCCAAAGTTCAAAAAAGCTTCTTTTCCAAAAGAAAAATGAATATATACACAGTTCAGTGCGGATCTATGGAAGCACTGATGCCGATTTTCAAGTCTGTAGAAAAGACCATTTGACCAAGAGGAGTGGGAAAACAATTGTATACCATGTAACTGTTTCGGGGATTTAAAAACAGAGTAATATTAACATGGTTCCTCAGCGGTGTTGATAAAAAACTATCTCCTTCAGCTAGCTAATGTCAAACTGCATGCAGCTTGTTATTTAATATCGGGTATTATCACACACATTCACACACAAATACACACACACACACACACACACACATATATATATATATATATATATATATATATATATATATATATATACGGATAGAGAGAGAGAAACGATGGTTAGGGAGAGAGAAGAGAGAGAGAGAGATAAAATGATAGATTGAAAAAAACATGAACAAATTGGTAGATATGAATACACCAATATATATATATATATATATATATATATATATATATATATATATATATATATATATATTTATATATATGTATGTATATATATAGAGAGAGACAGAGAGAGAAAGAGAGATAGAGAGGAAGAGAAAGGAAGAGAGAGGGAGAGACAGAGAGGTAACAGGGACTGATTGAGAGTGATAGGTATGAACAGAGCCATGGATTGAAAAACAGACTGATACATTTAGAGAGATAGAAAAGGTGAGAGATAGAGAGATATTCCCGAGATAGAAAGATAGACTAATACATAAGAACAGCCTGAGATGTACTAAGATATAGTAAGACGTACAAAATATATGCAAAAGCCAGGAAGGGACACAGGTTGGTACTTATGAACAGCCTGAGATAAATAGCGAGATAGGACGACGGATAGACAAATAAATATGAGCAGATTGAGATATAGATATACAAACTATACGATTGAGTCAGGAACGGGCACAGACTGATTGATTATGAACAGCCGGACATTGGGATACAGAAGGCAGATAGACTAATAAATATGAACAGGTTGAGATATAGATATATGAAATATATGATGAAGTCAGGGATGGAATTACTGCAGCTTGTGCTATGTGGTCTGCCAGGATATATGTATAGAGCGATGCATTATCAGATTGATTCATTCATCTTTTAAATGATATAAGCGGAGAAAAGGGAAGGGTTGGAAGTAGATGCAAAGGGAGACCACTCTAGCTTCAGGTGGCCGGTCGAAACGGCCAGCGACATTGTGGCCCCGTTCTCCGAAGCGACATAAGCAAATTATTTCACAAGGTTCACCAAATCTCTGGCGACGATGATCCGGGAGGAGAATTAGATTTGGGAGAAATAAAATCTGCGGTTCCAGAATTGGGAACGAGATAATCTAATAGCGAAACCGGAAACCTAGAATTGACCAAAGGCGGTTGGCGTGTCTTCGTTTCCATCCATCTTCACACTGTTGATTATACATTTCTCTACTTTCACTCACGTTTCTTCTTTTTCATGTTGCCAGTATTTCTCCCTTCTTTCCTCCCTTTCTTTCTTTCATTCTTTCTTTCTTTTCCTGTGGATTATACGATTCTCTACTCTCACTTTCATTTGTTATTTTTCATGTTACTATTATTTCTCCCTTCCTTCCTGTCTTTCTTTCTTTCATCATTTCTTTCTTTTTTAATGATTACAAGTTTCTCTACTTTCACTTTCATTTTTTCTATTTCATGTTAATATTATTTTCCTTCCTTTCTTTCTTTCTTTCGTCATTTCTTCCTTTTCCCTGTTGATTATACGTCTCTCTACTTTCACTTTCATCTCTTCTATTTCATATTGCCATTATTTCTCCCTTCCTCCTTTCTTCCTTTATTTCTTTCTTTCGTTCTTTCTCTCTTTTCTGTTGATTATTTGTCTTTTTTTTCACTTTCTCTTTCATCACTCTATTTTTGATCAAGCCATTCTTCCTCCCTCCCTTTTCCCTCTCTTTCTTTCTTTTATTTCTTCTTCCATTTTCTGTTGATTATTCGTTCCATTTCTTTCACTTTTTCTTTCATCTTCCTATTTTTCATGTAGCTATTCTTTCTTTATTTATTTTTGTTCATTATCAGTTCCTCTTCTTTTGCTTCCTCTTTTATCTCCCTATTTTTGATGAAGTTATCCTTTCTCTCTTTCTTTTTTTCTTTCTTTGCTTTTTCCTTTCTTCGTTAATAATGTCGATTATCTTTTTCTTTTCCACTTTCTTCTTCTATCGTTTCTGATTCCGCATAGTCATTCTTTTTTTATTCATTCCTTTGATCACCTGGGCTTCCTTTTTCCCTCTCTTTGCACCGTTAGTTATCGCTTCCCTCCTTTTCACTTTCTTTTTTATCTCTTTTATTTCATGGCATTATTTCCTTCTTTCTTTCTCTCTTTCTTTTGTCTTCTTTTTTATACTCTCTCTTTCTTATTTTATTGATTATCAATTTCTCTATTTTCAATTTTTCTTTTATGATGCCCTTCTTTCTTTTTCTATTTCTTTCCTTCTTTCTCCCTTTTTCTTTTTTTCATTCATTATCTCTTTTTGCACTATTAATTATCTGTTTCCCTCTCCCTTCTATGTCTTTTATTTTGTGCCGCCATTATTCTATTATTTTATTCATTCATTTCATCTTTCTTTCTTTCTTTATTCTATTTCTGTTGATTAGCTGTTTCTCTTCTCTCACTTTCTCTTTTATCTGTCTTGTCGGCATTATTCCTGTTGGGCTTATCATCAGGTGGTCCCTTCTTTCTTCCTTCCTTTCTTTCTTTCTTTCATTTCCTTCCTTCTTTCTTTCTTTTTACCAACTTTCTCTCTCCACAGTGACTTTCTTCCTCTCTTCTGCCCTTTCATTCTTCCTTTCTTCCCTTAAATACACAGCTTTTTTTCGCTTTCTTTCTATTGATTTCTTTACCTTTCTTACATTCTTTTAGATGTCCTTAGCTTTCTTTTATCTGCCTTTGTCTTTTATTTTGCTTACATACACTGATAGATATGAAGAATATAAATGTATATATATATATATATATACATATATATATATATATATATGTGTGTGTGTGTGTGTGTGTGTGTGTATGTGTGTGTGTGTGTGTGTGTGTGTGTGTGTGTGTGTGTGTGTGTTATGCATAATCCTAGAAATTGCCCGACTTGCGAAGCCTTAATATTTCTATGGGAAAAAATTATATAAATATGAAGCTTTGATTTGATCAAACGATAATGCAATCAAAACTGGTCTGAAAAAAGCAACTATTTTTTTCATAATCAAAAGCTTTTTTAATCAAGGTGAAATGAAACTTTTTCACAAAAAAGATTAGAAAATCTGTAGTTTTAATTCAAAGGTTTATCGAAACAATGATTTAAAAAAAAACTATTTTCTCGCGACCGAAAGTCTTTGTAATCCAAGTGAAATCTAACTTTCTTGACAAAAATAAGTAAATTTCGCCCATTTGTCGAATTCGACGATTCGGCGTAACGTATATGAAGTTAGAAACAGATGAATATGGAGATAAGTCCTCATGTTTATTTCCGTCTTTATTTCCTATTATACTCCAATCTGTCATCGATTACTTCCCCTTTTCTCTCATTTATTCAGACTTTATTTTAATCAAAGCACTTCTGTATTTGTTTGCGAGTGTCTGTCCTCTACCTATCTTTCATTCATTCATCAATTCATTCATTCTCTTTTCATCCACATGAATTTTATTTTTCTCCTTTTCTTTTTTTTTCTTTCTATTTTTCTTTATTTCATTGGTTCTTTCAATCCTTTCGATTCTATTGCATATTTATCCATTTTTGATCTATGAATCAATACTTACATCTTATTTCAATCTATCTATCCGATTATTTTTCTGCATATTTATCGATCAATCAATCAATCTATCTATCCATTCATCCATCCATCCCATCTTTTTTATACCTATCTCTATACCTCTCTTTCTCTCTGTATATATCTATCTGATTATTTCAATACCCTTTTATCTATCTCAATGTTTCCATCTCTCTCTCTCTCTCTCTCTCTCTATCTATCTATCTATCTATCTATCTATCTATCTACGCCTGTTCATTTCTATCTATCTATCTATCTATCTATCTATCTATCTATCTATCTATCTATCTATCTACGTCTGTTCATTTCTATCTATCTATCTATGTCTGTTCATTTCTCTCTCTTTCTCTCTCTCTCTCTCTATATATATATATATAAATATATATATATGTATGTATGTATATATATATATATATATATATATATATATATATATATATATATATATATATATATATATATATATCATTATTTCCATGTTTATTCAGCTATCTACTCATCTACAACGAGCATCTTTATTTATGAGTGTTTTGTTCACATTGTTAAATTAACATATTCTTTTTATTCTGGAGAGGATTGGAAGTAGGAATATGACAGATTTTGATGGAATGAAGAAAAGAAAAAAGACAAAAGAAAAAAGATAAAATGAATGAAACAAAGAAGGAAAGAGATTAAGAAACGAATTAAGAAAGAAAGAAGGAAGGAAAGATACAAACAAACGAAAGAAAGAAAGAGAAGGAATGAAGCAAAGAAAAAAGATGAGATATGAAGAAAAGGGGAAAGATGGATAAAGTTAGAAAGAAAGAGACAAAGAAATCGAGCATAAAAATGAGAAAATCGTGAAGAGAGAAAAAGGAGAGAGAAAGACGATTATGAAAAAGTTATAGAAAGAAAGGAAGGAAGGAAGGAAGGGAGGGAGAAAAATAGATAGATAAGGATGAAAGCAGAGAAGGGGAAAGAAAGAAAGGTAAATGAACAGACGAAAATGAATTAAGAAAGAAAGAATAAAAGAAAGAAAGTACGAGAGAAAGAGAAAAAGGGGAAAAAAGACAATTGGAAGAAAGAAACAATATTCAGCATAAATGAAAGGAAAAAAGTTATTAACAAATCAGAAAAAGGAGAGCGCAAATAGAAAAACTTGAAAACAGACAGAAAAAGATAAAGAAAGAAATAAAAGAAGAAAAGAAGAAAGAGAATGAAACGAAGAAAGAAAGAAAAAAGCAACAAGATTTGATAAAATGAAAAAAAGACTAGAACTCATCACAGAGAGAATAATATTGGAATAAAGAAAGAAAGAAAGAAAGGAAGGAAGAAAGAAAGAAAGAAAGAGAGAAAGAAAGAAAGAAAGAGAGAAAGAAAGATAAAAAAACGAAAGAAGTAAAACTAAAAAACAAAAAATGAAAATGAAGAGAAAAAGAAAGGAAAGAAAGACACAAGACTTTATAGATTGAAAAAAAAAAGGATTCTACCGAAAGAAATAAAGAATTTAACGAAGCATAAAAAGAAGAAAACAGGAATTAGCACATCACCATGAGTGAATCAGGGAACTTGTTTTCGGAAAGGATGAAGAAAAAAAAAGTAGTAAAAGGAAGGAAGAAACCACAGGGAAAGAAGGCGTGCCTGGGACAAGGAAAAAGAAAGAGAATCAAGATACGCTATTATGTTTAAAACGAATTCGTTGGTCAGAGGCGAAAGGTGGATACTCTGAATGGGGTGCTGCAGACATTACGTCCCCAAATTACAATAAAGTGACCCTGTCTGGCGCTTTGTTCACTGTTACATCGATCTGAGCCGACATTTTCTGCATCTGCTATACGAAAGTATTGATGGAGTGCACCCGAACGCCCGCTGATATTTCTTATATATATATATATATATATATATATATATATATATATATATATTGGTGGGTATTCATGTTGCATATACGTTCGTGCATCCATGTATAAATGTGTGGGCAAATACAAGGAACACCATTGAAAAACCCATACACTCACACACATGCACAAACACACAACACACACGCGCACACACACACACACACACACACACACATGAATATGAAATCTTTGGTTGTTTGGCTTTGAAGAAATGGTGAACTAGACTACCAGACCATTACTACTTTGCAGTGAGATCGATCTTGATAGCGTCACACACTTTTGGAGTAAAGTAACAAATAGTAAATACATATACATATATATGTGTGTGTGTGTGTGTGTAAACATTTTTTAATTTATACAGAGATAAACTCACACACGCACACACACACATACTTACATATATATATATATATATATATATATATATATATATATATATATATATATTGTGCGTAACACTTTTCAATGCCTGCAGGTGTACAACACTTTCATTCTAGAGAGAAGGGTTGGAGCAACACTTTCATCCTAGATAGATAGCACAGATAATGCCTATTCATATGCAAATAATTCCATCATTTTTACGGGTACTATGCAAATGATAATAGCAATCTTGCATAAGCACTAATTTTCTATGGGACTCTGAAATTCAAACTGACCATCCTGTTCTGGAAAAAGAAAAAGAATCGAAGCCATCCAAACAACAATATTGCTCAAATCAGCTAGAATACTGAGGGGAGTGCTGGATTATTGAGAACACCCACTGTCACTTGTTCAACAGCAATAATCACCAGAAAGCTCCGATTTAGATCTGAAATCAAAGAAAGAACTGAAACCACCCAGACAACAGCATCACTAAAATCAACTGGAATACCGAGGAGAGTGCTGGATTATTGGGAAAACTTGCTGTTGCTTGATCTACTGTGAAAGGTACTTGATACTACTGATGCTTCATTCAAAAGGGTGCAAAATAATTTTGCTAATAATGATTATGATATTTGTGAGATTAGTAAACGGTATGAATAGTATCAATGACCTTTTAACTGCCACAGGAGTGACTCGTTTATTGTGATCTAAATGCAGCGATTACTTTGATTATAAACAGTAGTGAAATATGAGTAACTCAGATTGTTTTCTCTGTAAATGATTAACCCCTCTACTCGAACTTACAGACACAGAAACATAGAAACAAACAGAATACGTCTGTGTTGCCAACTTCAAAACTATTTTTGCACAAGTTTCACAACCAAGAAGCGTCAGATTTTACACAAAATAGTAAAAAAAAATGGTTGAAACACACCAGAAAATTTCTTAAAGTGGTGAAAAACACGCTAAAAAAGGGCAAAAATATTTGAGAAAGTCCGCTCTAATTTAGCACTTTTTCATACTGGCAAAACAAAAAACGCACTGAATTTTCTGCAAAGATCGCTTAATTGGAGACACTCGAAAACATCGTCTGTAATCTTGACTGTAAGGGTCAATAGTATGACTGATAGAAATTTCCGTCATTCGCAGATGAGCCATAAACTGCAAAGGTTGAAATTTCCGACATTCGCAATTATTATTTTTTACGTGTTATCTACCATTCTGATGTATCCGATTTGGGCCACGTTACTTTCTTTCTATTTTCTCCCCAGAGAGAGGAAGTTATTCGTAGACCATTTCCATATAATTAAATTACTTAATGGTGCAGAATACCACCTTGACAACGTTACCAGTTGGGGCTTTTCGTCTGCTCACATAAGTCAAACATTATCCATCTCTCCACACCAGCAGCCGTCGACTATACACAAACCCATATCAACGCGTCAGGAAAATTGTCGCCCTTCCAATTAGGTATTTCCTTTTTCACTTCCTCTTTTGTTGAACAAAACATACCAACCAATAAACACTCATCCCAGCCCTCTTCACAACAATGATAAAACACTAACCCTAGGTACAAGCATTCATTTTCCTTTTCACTAACTCTTTCTATCTCTGACGTGTTTCATATATATATATATATATATATATATATATATATATATATATATATGTGTGTATAAACCAAATCATCGTTTGCAGAGCAAAGCAATAATGATAATGATAATAATACATAATCTTATAGACATGACATTCCTGTCAGATGAAAAACATATCAGCAAAGGAATTTGAAAAATATTTCTCAATATAAACATCTGGAAATAGAAAATGTAAGGATATTGCATTTAATCACAACCGCTAGAAGTGCTGGGGAATGATTTGAAAAAAATAAAATAAAATAAAAAAAAAAACACTGATGTACACCTTAAAGAAATCCAGGAAATCCATCTTCAACTGAGATACAAAAGACCGTGCTGATAAGCAATGCCTGCACACTTAGAATAGACTCTTCCAATCCAATTGCCCCCTACCTAAACCTTGTACCAAACATGTTCTTGAGCGAGACTTCTTCTCTATTTTTCCATCCTTGAATTTTGTATTTGTCTAAATTCTTTCTTTTTTTTTTTTTTTTTGTTAATAACGTTTTAATTCGATGTGCATGTCTATCTCCAATTGGTAGAAGACAGACAAATGATGAAGGAAAAAAAAAGGAAGAAGAGGGAGAAAAGGGAAAGTGGAAGAAAGGAAAAGTAGGGAAGAACGAAGGAAGATAAATGAAAGAGAGATAGGAAGGAGAAAAAAGAAACAGGAGATGAAAAAGAAAGAAGCAAGAGAAAAATAAGAAAAATGACCAATAACTTCCTCCAAAAAACCTTGATAGCAAATCAAAGAAATAATAATAATAATAATAATAATAATAATAATAATAATAATAATAATAATAATAATAATAATAATAACTGCTAGGAACTGCACGAATACTGAGGGGAATTCTAATGATATGAGATCTACGACCCCCAGCTGTTAGCAATGGCCTAACAGGGAGAAGAAAGAGGGAAAGAAAGGGGGAAAATGGTGGTGAAGGTAAGAAGTACAATGCTGCTATGACAGGTGATGGAGGCATGAGATGAGGGCCGAACACCTGAGGAGACTTCCTGTCACTCAACCTTCACCGATAACCACCGGGCAACTGGTGTGAAACAGTAAATCACAGCAATGCTGTGGATTGTGAGAGTGTAGAGAGGAGGGCTGGAGACCTGAGGAGACATGCAGTCACTCAGTCTCCATTTCTAACCATCCGTTAACTTATGTGAAAATGTGAGATAATTATTATAAACAAGACTGACTGCTGCAGGGTCAAACTCAATTCCAACTCCGATTCCTACTGAAGATGATTTCTGCAACTTTTGTGTTGTATTTATAATTCTTTTTCTAGATCATGGTAAAAAAAATGGTTTAAAGGTATTTATTTATTAGGATGGAATAAGCATGTACGTAACTTTATGATGCAGGTTTGTTAATATCTTAGACTCGTCAAATTATCTCAGTCAGAAAGACAAACACCTGGCAATCAGTTGGTCGTGAGTTCAAATAACAGTATACAGCCCTAATTTTGGTGAGGATTGTTCTCGTTGTTCTTGTTGTTTACAGCAAACAAACAAAATAAACTACAGACTTTCTGCTAAAGTTTGACTACATATATATTCTGTCAGTAGCGTAGACATGAATTCCTGAAAACTTAAAATCATCTTTTTCATTTCAAAACGAAATCATTGCTAATACATTATCAGTTATACATAAAATTGCACTATCGAAGCAATTACTACTTCTTTATTTCCTGACCGCTGACGATCCCTTTCTTTCCGGTTTTTCAATTCACCACAAAGTTCCATAATCTGATTTTAGCTTTATATACACCAATGTATATGTATATTTCAATGATGTAAAGAATTCATTCGCTGTATAAGTCATATATATTTCATTGGTTTATGTCATACAATGAAGTCTGAAAACAACTTGTATGTTCAGACAATCCATTTTGAAGGAAACATTGATCGGACTCATGTGTTCGAGCTTGAAACGTGAGAGAAAGATGTATACAATAGGATAACATTTACTTTTCTGCTTTTCTAAAGATCTTCCTTCTGAAAATCAAAACTTTCCTGTTATACAGACCGACGACAAATTTTACAAGGACAATATTAATAGACAAAAACTTGTTCTTCATACTATATAAGAGTTGAGTCCACCCGAACCTTGAGTTCTGTACACAGGCCTTCTCACCTTATTTGGAGAAAGATTCTAAAATCTTTTCCAGAAAAGGTTCAGAAACGAGCCACCGGGTCAGTACCAGAATCAAATAGTATGAGGTTACATAGATCAAAAATCGGAAGAGAAGAGACTTAGTAGAAATGCTTAAGATTATTTGTGGTTCTAAATTAATAGACCCTGGTAGATCTTTTTTCGACGGTAGTACAAGGGACTAAGAGGCCACATATATACGGTAGAAGTAAATAGAAGCTGACTGAATATGAGAAAATGCTTTTTAAGCAGTAGTCCCACCACTCTATGATGGTACGATGGAATGATCACCAGAATATGTACTGCCATCAACAAATATAAATGATTTTAAGTGAATTACAATGTTCATTACATAAGTGCAACTATTTAAGGTCTCAGATTTTATGTCAATATGGGTGTTATTGTGTGTGCTTGTATCTAAAATTTGTATAGTTTCTTTTTTCACATTGAAATAAATGTTCTGATGATCTTTGCTTACTGTTCTAAATTTGATAATTTTTATTAATTACTTACTTTGTATAATTACTGAACGTGCGAGAGAACGTTTACCAATACGTGATGGAGCAGTGGGCTGAAAATAATTTTTGATAGTGGGAAGTTCAAATTCATCACAGGACATTATTATCATACGATGAAATATCTCATATAAATTTGGTCAAGTCAATATCTATCATATTATTCTGCTTGTCCTGACAAGCGTTCCAAACTGAGGCGTGTCGGGGGTTGGGGGTGCTCCGAGTTACACCATCAAAGGGTGATACCATGATGGCTGCCTAATTTTGTTTTCAATTAATATATTTGCTAATTTGATAGATTAAAATTAATTTGGCCTTATTAACTCTGAAGTAATGTCCATTGGCCACGAATTCAAGGTTTTGTGGATCCTTCAAAATTTTCACTCTGGGGATGACACCTTGAATTACTCACCTGGGTACACCATCTGCGTTCGAATGTTAAGCTCCCAGTAATAATATGAGGGAAAAGTTACGTAGTTTGATAAAAGAGTAAGTAGAGAGAGGGCGGAAAGTCGGGTAGTTTAAAAAGGAGGAAGGAAGGATGAGGGAAGAAAGTGAAGGTAGTGTAATGTAATGAGAGAGTTTGGAAGGGAGAAGATAGAGAAGAACGCTGGGTAGCTTAAGAAGAGCAGAGGAGAGAAGAAGAGAGAAAGGTATTCTGGGAAGAGGGTACGATTAGAGAGGAGAGAAAAGAAAGTTAGGTAGTTAATTGAGAAGTAAGAAGATCCTCCTGCGTGTAACTAATCCATGTTTATATAGCATTTAGGTAAAACGTTATCAAGCAACGGAGATTGGAAGTGATTGAGGAGAGAATCAGAAGAAAGAGGCAAAAGGTAGAAGAAGAGTAGAGTCATGAGACAATGGATAATCTTAGCAATCAGCACATGTAGAACTTCTACAAATTCAGCTAGTCTCGTAATAAGTTTCGTCATGTCAATATTTTGATTAAATTTATGAAATTATGCAGATGCCTCTCTCATCAAATTTGGAGTAACAAGTGTCACTACTTCGGTCATTTGAAAGCTAACATACATTGTGATCCATAAATGAGTACACGGCTACCACTTTGCTTCTTTTTCTTTTTTTTACAGAAAGCTGATTCAAGTTAGTCTTAACAATCATCATCATCATCATCATCATCACCACCACCACCACCATCATCATCATCATCATCATCATCATCATCATCATCATCCTTTTAACGTCCGTCGTTGGACATAGACTATTCCCCAGGATACGCCACACTCCTCTATCATGGGCATCGCGGTGTCTGTATTTTCTGATTTTCTGAATAGTCGGTTTTTATTATTTCGAGTGGGACATTAAACAATGAAAACAGATATCATCAAGTATGATTTATAATCAAACTGTACAGCATTAAAATTTACGGCCCAAAATATGGATATGCTACCGTCTAAAAATGAGTACACCCCACGAATAAATTAGCTTGAAATCAATAGTTTGTTCATAAATGATACATGATGATATACATTTTGATTGTGTAATGTTCCGTTAGAAATGATAGAATCATTCAATGGTTGGTTTAGAAAGAGATTGGCTTTTTATCAAAAAATATAGTTGTGATGTATCCATTTATGGGCGACGCTGTAGCAGTAAAATTTCTTTGTAAAAGTCTGAGCCATATCCGTCAAAGATATTTGCAAGCTTAACCCGTTTCTTGTAAATGGAGATGTTACGTGCCACAGGACGTAAATAAATACGGGTACAAAACCGGGTGTCAGATAAATGATTAAAGTGACAGAGTAAGCTGAGAATCTAGGTAAGAGGATTGTAGAATCAGATCTGGATTTCGATGAATAAGGTGGAAAGACAGGATTAGTAAAAGGGAGGGAAGGATGGGTGGGGCTTTCAGAAGGAAAAAAAACAACCTGTCACCCGGATTTCACGCTTGTTTTATGAAGGTCGATTGACTAAAACGCCGCTTTTAAATTTGCCCTGTTCTTTCTTTCTACTTTTTGGTAATTGAGGTAGTATTTCATTAATCAAATATTATTTGTTTTAATGGAAATTAATTTAATAAAAATTTGATACCATATTTTTCAGTAAAAACTTGTAGTAACACGCCTCAATGATGAATAGAATTTGCAACAATTTCAACTTCCTCTAGGGACAGAGTGTAAAACCAAGGCAGCCAGTAATGTGTTATGGGTAGAAAAAAGGTTTCGGAAGGTAAGAAGCGTCTGAGAGAGAGAGAGAGAGAGACAGACAGACAGACAGACAGACAGACAGAGACAGAGAGACAGAGAGAGACAGAGACAGAGACGGAGAGAGAGAGAAGGAAGCGGGAAAGAGGGAGAGAGAAAAAGAGAGAATGGAAAAAAAGTCTGAAGATAAATGAAAGGATAGGGAGAGTTAGCTTAAAGAGAGAAAGAGATGGAGAGACAGAGAGGACGTGAGGGCAACGGAGAGAAAGAGAAAGAGAATGAGAAAGAGAATGAGAAAGGAGTGGAAGAGAGGGAGACAGAAGTAATGGGAAGAGAGAGAAAAGAGAGAACTGAGAAGAGAGCATGAAGATAAAGAAAAGGCTTTGAGCTAGAGTTTGAAAAGAAAGAAAAAGGCTACACAGAGAGAATGAGAGGGCAAAGGGAGAGAAAGAGAGATAACAAAGAGATAGAGAAAAAGAGGGGAGAAACAGATAAAAAGAAACTACGTGTCAAAAACGATATAAATGAGAGTGTTTGATCAGCACTGCCGGGAAGCCAAGATAAAAATAACTTTGTTTTTAAATACTCCGAAACAGTTCGATGGAAAAGAGCTGATGCTTCCGACAAGAAATCCTCCTTATAGCACTACAAGATCAAATTCTGCTTGGAAAATAAAAATAAGAATTGTGGATCCTTCAAAATTTTTACACTGTGGGTGTCAACTTTGAATATCTCTTGAGTGACAGTTATTAGTGAATTATTGATTTGCATAAAATAAATGGAAACGAACTGATAAACAGGAACAAAAAAAGTGCTGTGTGTGAACTCTCAAGTTGAAAATGACGTTATATATATATATCTATATATATATATATATATATATATATATATATATATATATATATATATATATATATATATATATATGTCAGTGTGTCTGTGTGATCTGACAGATTGAATTATAAATTGCGTTATATCGTATAGAAACTTCTTTAAAAGGATCTCTCGTCTCTACGCAGTTAATGTATCATTCAACCTACACAAAGTAAATAAAATAAACAATTAAAGGAATTGGGATAGCTTTAGAAATCGAACTTGCTACGGATGAGGCAAGTGCTCTAATGTATCGTCGCTCTTACCATTGAGCAAAACAAATTATTGTTTTATCTCCATAATCTCAACTTGTTCATTCACTGCCCATATTTGCAGTATAGTTTCTCAACACAACATTATTAAGGAATGGATACATGATCCGACAGAAGTAATTATAAATGTGTTCTATTATTTGAAACTCTATCTAGAATGACTTCCTATTATTACATGGGGAATGTGTCATGCCTGGATAGCTTAACTGGAATAAACAATTAAAAATGGCGCTGCCGCAGGAATCAAACCTGCGAGTGATAGGTTGTTGTTCTAACATAGCGTCGCTCTTACCATTGAGCTAATCAGTTTGGTGGAAAGCTGACGGCTGAAATAACTGTGTTAGCACCACGTTTTATTCTTTCTTTATTCTCTGTCCATGTCTGCAAATTGTTTAGGCCTTCACCTTTCCGCCGGGCTGTTAAGCTCAATGGAGAGTTCAGTTTTTACCCAAAGCTACTATTCTAATTCTGTAATAACTTTTGTAAAACTCACCAAGTTATAATAAAATCTACGTCATCTTGCAAAGAATTTTATTCTGAGTAACGTATTTATTTCACCAAGTCACGAAAATTTCTCTGTAAAAAAACTAGGTAGAGAGTTTTAGCAAGTTGCTAGATTCTTCTTTTTGTTGTTCTAACAATGTAATGCACGCTTCAACAGCAGAATTGAATTAGATAAAACCTTGCAGACATTTGAAACATGAGAATAAAGGATACACCCTGAGACTGTTTTAGGCTAGGGAAAAAAACAAACAAGGATTTCCCAATTTAGTAAACATATAACAAGGGCCAAGTTTTTTTTTGCTTATTATATACCATGCAAAGGAACAAAACCAAGTTGCATCAGGTTTTAAAGTCTGTTTCCACAAGACTGACGTTAGTCAAGCGTATCTAACAATATGCTTGGTGGTTGTAGTTTCAATCCCTGGGCCCAGAAGTGCCGAAAATCACGTATATTGGCTCAATGTGAGAGACAGACAAGCGACATCGTGAGGTCAAATTGACTTGAAAGAATGGATACGAAATATTCTTCCCCCTTGAAAGGGACAACGGAACAAGAACAATCTATCAAGTGGATTAAGTGAAGGGGCCCTGTTCAAAATTACGAGTAGGTTACCGAGAGCAACAGGCACTCGGAGAGGGCTGTTGTGTTGTGGCAATAAAACTAATCTGAATAAACAAGTAGATCCTAATGATGATTAAAATATATTAATGCAGTGGCAACATCAAACAAACTAATTTCATAACATGCAGTGATTAGGTTTCCCTGATGACATACTGTTTATGCATTCGTCTTAATGATCATGATTTCGACGAATTCAGAAGCAGCAAATATAGTTGTACACATATTCGACAATTTGAACCACATTAGCTTTCTTCTATATTATCCCTCCTCATATCAGTTTTGATAAGATAATCCCTCACTCTTACAGACGCTATCCTAAAAGGAGATGAGACTTTTGCTTTTCTATGAGTTGAAAGTCTGTAAAAAGCCGATTCAAGCTCCCAAGAACATCAGCTTCACGTTTGGAATGGTACAGTGCTACGTTGGCTCCATGAATTTTATTCCTGGAATACGTGCCTGGATAGTGACCTTTACAGACTCTCCCAATCAGTTGTTGATGATAAAAATTTAAGGAATGTTGTAGACACTGATACAAAGACAACTATTCGAGCTCTTGCTCAGATTTTACAGATTTTCAAAACAACTGTAGGGTGTCACCAAGCATGTTTCCCCTTTCATAAACGGCCATCTCATGTAGGACAACCCAACAGATGTGGGCACATGCCACAAAAAGCCTTTTGTGCCACTACATTGATATTCATCCGTCTATTTTATATAAAGATATTCGTGTCTCGTGTTTTTCAAGATTCGAAAATATATTGACACTTTGTGCAGATACGAATTTCCACTCACACGTATACTTCATATGTACGTAAATGGGAGGTGCTACCCAAAAGTTTGGGTAACAAGGCCCGAAATGGCTTATTCAAAGGGAAAAGAGTAGAGAAAACGAGGCTTGTATTTCTTGCATGAAATTTTGGGTGAAGCTCAGGAAGCACACGCTTAATTGCATAATAAACGGAGTGAGTGTTAAAATTCCCTGAATATTTGGGTTGAACATGATATATATATATATACAGTCTTGAAAGTTCCACAACTCTAAACATTAACCGGATTGAAAATTCTTCCAAAAGTTTTTTTATGTGTCACTTCAGTCATTTATTTCCCAATATCTGTCAATGCAATTTATGTTATTTCCTTCAGTGTTTTTTCCCTGTTTTGCATATACTTTGTTATTATGGAACAATGCATGAATTGCCTCTTATTGGGATCATTAGTTGTTTACCATGTAACCGTTTCGGGGATTTAAAAAAAATGTTGATCAAGTATATATATATATATATATATATATATATATATATATATATATGCTTAATCAATTGCCACACTGAAGAGTTGTAATACAACGAAACAACAGCTGTCTGCGGATGACTAAATTATCATACCGATAGAGTTGCAGCTTCAATGTAGCATTACCATTGAGCAAAACAGCCGTCGACAATGCAAGGGCCAAATAGCTGCTTTCAATCCAAATTCTGATCTCGTTTGTTTCTTTAAAATATAACACAATGTATAATTCATTCTGTCGAACGAGATATGGCCATTTCTTAAAATACGTACTTCTGCGTTAAAAGATATAAAAACGATGAGTATTTGGATTGAAAGCCGTTATTTGGCTCTTGCATGGTCGGCGGCTGTTCATTTCAATGGTAAGAGCATCGCTCCGTTGAAGCAGCTATTCTCACCGCTATGGTCTCCCGTGAATCCTCATTTTTAATTTCATTTTTGGCTTTCCAAGCGAAACATTTGATGCTGAATTGGTTTCATAACAAACCTAACCTTTTAACCACTAGAAAATACACACATGCAAGTGAAGATGGAAACCTTTCTCGAAACATGTATAGCTTACTTATTAATTACTTTGTCAATTAATTGGTTAACAAATTGAAATGAAAGCCTTCATATACGTTTACTCCTGAGTATGTCTCATTCCCAAAATACATATATATATATATATATATATATATATATATATATATATATATATATATATATATACATACACACACACACACACATAAATATATATATATATATATATATATATACATACACTTCCAACATGGAATGGAGCACTCTGGTAGATGGGGAATCGATGTGTTGATAAATATATTGCTTAAATTCAACCCTACTGACCGTCCAGTTCCGTGGCGCAGAGTAGGGATACTAGCCTCTAGATCTGAAGCTAAGGTTTCGGTCCGACCTCGCAGTACTGGACGGGATAATGGATAGTCTATAGCCACACTAAAGAGTTGAAATACAACGAAACCGCCGTCTGTGGACGACACAGTAATATATATATATATATATATATATATATATATATATATATATAATTATCGAGTACATGTACGACGATTATAGGCTATAATAATAAAATTGTGGCTCATTTTTCAGACTTTGTTTTGCTTACAAAACACATGTATCGTCCGTTCCGATCTATCTGTCTCTCCCTCTCTATATATATTTATACATACATATATGTATATTTTCTCATCGATTCGCGAGAGATAACCTCCTCGAGGTTAAGGCGTAAAAGATACACCAGTTCTCGTAAGATTACAGTAGTTAAGCAACGTTGGGCCAGGAATGAGACAAACTCAGAATATAGATACTTTATTAGTTAATTAATTTTAAAACAAATTGAATGATTTTTCATTACCATGTATGTACCTTTCATTTAAAACAAATTTAGGATCAAAGTTTTTGCTTTGATAGCGAAAAGGAAGGCCGTAGCGGCGAGTCTGCAAAAACTCCATTCCATAACACCAGTGTACCTCCTTCCAGACAGCTGTTTCGATGTATTACATCTCTTCGGTGTGCCTATAGACATTATCCCATCCAGTACCACGACGGAGAATTGAAACCCTCACATCGGACCCGGTGGCCGATATCCTACCTCTGGACTACAAAACTGGGTGGTCAGTAAAGCTGAATTTAAGCGATATATTCATTTACGCAGAAACTCCTCATCCACCAGAGTGCTCTATTCCTATTCCCACCATATATGCACTGACTGGCCTCGACGTTGCTTTACTTCTGTGATCTTAAAGAACCTGTGTATCCAGTGTGATTCGACTGCATTCCCTTAGCCCCGCAGAGGGGATATCACGAGAACCGATGTATAACCAAAGCAAAAAGAAAGGAAAGAGAAAATATAGAGGAAAAAGAAAGAACGGAAAACCCCGAAAAGACGGGGGAGAGAGGGGGAGAGAGAAAGAGAGGGGAGAAAGGAAAGAAAGAAAGAAAGATTGAAATTTAAAGATGGGACCAAAATTCCAAAAGGAATTATGAATCATAGCCTCTCATATATGCAGAGTTGGTGGTCATCAATCAAAAAGTTAGAAAAAGGGGTGATCAATGAATAAATTACTTCTCACATCTTGGAGTCAGTTGAAAAAAAAGTATCTGAATTTAAGAAATAACAAGTGGGTATAAACTAATGACCTATCTGCGTAGACATACAATACATATCGAACCCCAAACTACAGACCTATTTTGGAGGGGAATTTTCAAAAACAAAAGAAGATATTCCCCCTACACATTGAGAGAAGTGTATGTGTGAATGTGTGTGTGTGCAACATTTCAAATTTTCATAATGAACAGTAAGGGGGAGGCGAAGTCCAGATAGATAGATATCAGAATTCATGAATAACGTAAAGCAAGCAAACAGTGTTTAAAGAAGCGGAGATGAACTTGATGTGAATAAAAACGATAAGTGAAGGAGTAACGGAAAAGAAAGCAAACGGCAAGAATAAAAAGAGGGAGAAAAAGAGGAAGGAAGAAATGAAAAAAAAAAAAAAAAGAGAGAAAGCAAAAAGTGACCTTCCGTTCGTTCCATCTCTGCCCAGGCTCCACGGATCACAAGTTTCTCTCCCTCAACTCTGGTTTGCCAAGTATGAAATAAATAGAATTAGAATCAAGAAGTGAATCCATTCACTCAAACTAGCATTGTTTTGCCAATAACTGGTGAGAATTATGGAGTCATACTTTTTTTTTTTTTTTTCCTATTGTATTATTGCTAAGATAATTCAAACTGCCTCAACTGGAGTATTGAACTCGGCTCGCCGAGTTCATTGTCCGTACAGTTAATCACTCGACCATCCGGGACCCTAGGAAGAAATAAAATGACAGGGTAGAAAAGCCGACAACTATGTTATGGTCGAGGTTGTCGGTTGGTTGGTTAGTTGGTTAAAGTTTCTAAAGGCCCGCCCAAATCAACCGAGGAACACCGGAGAAGTGTTCGGTTGCATCGCCAAGGGCCAGACGTACTCGGGAATTGCCAAGGAAGATGGACGTTGCGTGAGGACTGTCAAGACAGTGGCAGTGAATAGGGAATGGTGGGAACGAGGATAAGGTACGACCAGCGGATTCTGTTTCTGGTAATGCGAGTCGCTCTTTAATCCGAGGAGATAATTAGTGTGTACCGTTACCAGGCGTTTTCCATCACGGATAGCGGAGTCAATGTCTATTATGAGTGATTGAAGAGAGGAACAGAAAAGGAAGAGAGGAAGAGAGGGGTTAGAAAAATAAGAGAAAAAATGAAAGAGAATGAAAGAGTAGAGAAAGAGGATTAAAGTATCAACAGATAAGGAGGGCGAGAAAAATAAGAAGAAAGAAACACGGACAAAAGAAAGAGGATGAGAGAAAAAGAGAAATGAATAAAAGAAAACAGAGAACAAAAAATGAAAGGGGGAGCGAAAAAGAAATAAACAAACAAAGGAAGAAAGAAAGAAAGAGAAAGAAAGGAAGAAAGAAAGAAAGAGAGAGAAAGAAAGAAAGAAAGAAAGAAAGAAAGAAAGAAAGAAAGAAAGGAAGAAAGAGAGAGAGAGATAATGGAAGACGGGCACACAGGAAGGAAGAAAGAGAGAGAAAGAAGGAAGAATGAAAGAAAAAAAGAAAAGATGGGCGAACAGGGAAAATGCAAGAGAATTAAATCGTTAAGAAAATGGATTAAGTTTTACACAGATAAGGTGAAGAAAGAAAGAAAGAAAGAAAGAAAGAGAGAGAGAAAGAAAGAAAGGAAGAAAGAGAGAGAGAAAGAAAGAATGAAAAAAGAAAGAAAGAATGAATGAATGAAAGCAATGAAAGAAAGAAAAGAAAGAAATATCTAGGAACATATTAGTAGAAGACAGAAGAGAAGGAAAAAAGAGATGAAACGAAAGAAAGAAAGTATCAAACAAACAAGCAAACAAACTATAAGAAATGAAAGAGAAATAAAAAAGAGAAAGGTATAGGAAGGGAGAAAGGATGAACGAAACGAAGGAAGAAAAGAGGAAAAAGATGGTAACTGAGAAAGAAAGAAAGAAAGAAAGAAAGAGAGAAAGAAAAAAAGAAAGAAAGAAGGAAATACAGAAGATATGAAAAAGAGAAAAACTGAAGAAGATAAATAGAAATTGCAGAACACCCGAAGGGAAACAAATCTGACTGCCCCAGGATCGAACCCCACTCCAACTTCTATTCCGACTGAAAATGATATCTGCAACATTTTATACATATATTATAGATTAACAAATTGTTTAAAAAATATTTCAAGTATGATTCAGCAGTCGGGGCTGGGCAGACTTGCGTGGAGAAGTTGGGTCACTGATAAAGATATTTCTGTCTTTAACGATGATCACGCCATCAAAATAAACTAAAAATCAAAAAATCTAGAAAACGCTTAGAAATCACATCTCTCAGCCAACGTCATGCACTAAGTAAAAACTGAATGGAAATCAGTTTATAGATAGCTACAATGTAAGGGAAGTAATTGTGTAGGTTTTGATCTCCTATAATTAAGATTATTGTCTTTAATGTATGAAAGATATCTCTCGATCGAAAAAAACTATTCTTGGATCGGCTCTAGAGTTTAACCAGTTCTTCCCTCCCCTGTGGTCAACTGTTCCAGAAATTTTCATTGAGATTATAGTACTATGAACTAACAGACAGACATAAATACGATACCTCTTTTAAAAATCTTTAAATCAAAAAAAGATCTTTGTATCTGTCTCATAGTTCAAGCAACGTTTCCTTGCTTCATTGATCACCGTTTCAAAAGAACTATTGAAATTCATTGATAACTTTTGGAGATATCGTATGGACAAACAGACATCAGTGTATTGAAAGCTACGATGTATATACTCCCTCAAACTTTGTTGGCATCGGTGATAAATAAATAAAAGAACACATTGACTCGTCTTTCTGATGACCGAACCTAGTAGCCCTAATCTTTGTAGTTAACCGGTTCGGCTTTCAAACTAATTTTCACTTAAGCCATCTTTGATGGCCTCTGTTTCGCGCTAAATTTGATGGCCCACTGAATCGTTCTGATCCTTTACGACTTTTGCTCGTAAAAATCTTCTTCAGAATCTGATCCTTGCGTGATTCGAAACTCAAAACCGCCGTCTCACTTTACACTTCGTAGAAATCTCCAACTCACGCTATGCGTACTTTTGCCAGTGCCTTTTCGTTAACACTGAAGTCAGAGCAGCATTTCTGTCCTCGCACGATTGTCTCGATCTTAACAACGACGGTGACGATTGACAAGGACAGATTAAAGATCTTCTCACAGAATGAAACACAAGGACCACATAAAATTAAACTAATATCTTCCGACGGTTTGCATATGAACTCATTTGAATTTAAGTTGTAGAAAGTGGCCGAAAAATTTAGCGGCGTAGAGAATGATTCCGGCGAGCCGAGTTCGAATACTGGCTGAACACAATTAAGGGGTAAACCTTGAAATAATGCATTTTCTTACATTTCCTGAATGATCATTTTGAATAGCTAAAAATGTCTAGATTTGTTAAGAATGACCTTTGTGAGCCTGTAAAAGTAGCTAGATACTTGGCATGCTTGCTTCACACACAGAAGGTATTGAGTTCGGTTCCCGGTATGAGCGAAGTGTGGGGAAAACTCTTCATTAATACTAATTTTCCCGTGCACTCAGCAGCTAATTGAGTTTACACTAAGCTGTGTGATTATGCTGGAGGTATCCTTTCGGTGGAATTATATCTTGCCAGGGGTGGTCATAAAAACTTATGAAGTCCTGGTTTCAACTAGACTGTAAGGATCACTAAGCTGATGCGTGCAACAGAAATCAGTCGTTGTGCGCCATTGGGCGTTGTGTCTTAAGAACTGCTAGATTATAGTTGCGGACAACTGTGTACCTAAAAATGTTTTGTGAGCTCTGGAGGCTCAAAACGTATCATCATTCATCGAGCAGAAATATTTATTGAAATATATAACATATATTGATTCTCTGTAAAAGCATAAAACCTTGAAAATTGCATAAATAGTTATTTGAAATAATTGACTGAATCATATGATTTTTTCTACACTATTCCTTGGACAAAAGTGAGACATAAATCTTCCCCTAAATTTGACAGACCTCTCTATCACGGGCGTCGCTGAGCCAGTATTTTTTGTCTTAGTCTACTTAATCACGCCGTCCTAATTTCTGCCAGCCACGTATGCTCTCGCACATGATTATGAGTTGTGATGTCCAGTGGTTATCTGATATTCTTGCAAAGTTCAGTCCATTAGTATTTGAGTTTTCTAATGGATTCTATGATATCTCAGACTTCTCATATAATATATTGTGCTTGCTTGTGATATCTCCATGATTCACTCCTGTGTACGTTCGTTAAATGGTTTTCAGTTCGGTGGTCAATCGTCTGGTTAGTTTTCATATTTCAGCTCCGCAGGTGACTGTCGAAACGATGCATTAGTTTTATACCCTTCTTCTTGGGACTAGTGGGATTCTCTTATCCTCGAAGGCTCTATCAAAAGCTTTTCAACCTAGAGCAATTATTCGCTTTATTTCTTCTTTTACTTTTGAGGATTTCATGGAGATTCGTTGTCCTGTCTAGATCTATTTTTTATCAGACTTTTAAGGTTCGTTGTTGGATATAAGTCTTCACCCCAAAAGTGTGAAACGTAGGGGTTGATTGGCTCAACATGCAACTCTAGCCCATAACAGGGTTGGGGTCAGGGAGAGTTGGACACATGCTTTTTCTAAGGGTGTTAGTGCGAAGGGAGTGCAAAGTACCAGGTTTGAACTCAGCTCACCTTTCCCATTATCTCTTCACCGCTCGGCCACTTGCATTTCATATCAACAGTTACAGTCAGTGCTATAAACTTGAATGCATTTCATTACCCCTGGGGCACACTTGAACTTGCTAATATTTTTCTATTTTTATTTTCTAATTCTAGAGTTGAATACGTCCAGGCAAATAGTTGTTGGTTGTTTGAAACCGTCAACCAAAACTGTCACCATAACTGTCAAAATAGGTTTCTTCGGTTGGCTGGCTGTGTATGCATGTCTGTGTGTATCACGCGCACAGGCCTCGCCAATGGAGCCAAAGGGCTCAAAATCCCAATTTTTTGTTATCATGTCTAAAAAAAATCTAAAAGAAAATTCCCTCCTAAAGGTTTTTTTTCTAGCAAGGGTTCATTTAGTAATGTAAGTTTATGCTGAATTGATCCCTTAGTTTGTGCCCGGAAGCATTCATGCTTGCTTTTTAAAAATACATTTTTTATAGAGATCACCGCCCAACAAGAGAACTAACTTATTCGTTGATCACCTAATTTTCCATTTTTTTAATTGATTACCTCCAACACGACATGCAACCACAAGATGATGGTTGCATGACAGTTTCTATTGAGTGACTAACCAAACCTGTTCTGTTTTTTAGTTTCACTCTTTAATTAATTTATTTAATCGGCCTGGTCGAGCTTTATGAAGACACATTTCCGGGTCGCTGCTTTTATCGTCACTCACAGAAGACAGCAAGAAACATGAAAGCACTCAGAGAGCGCTCACCTTTGCAAAAATCATTGACACTGAGAATTGAATGAAAATCAGTTCATATACAACCACGATTCGAGGTTGTTAACTCTAAAGAATATCCTGGTTCTGCTCCAGAATTTGATCAATCTTTTGTGAGCACAAGACAAGGCTAATCCTTCCATAAAATGTTATTGAACTTTTGGGAACAAAGGTGAGTGAATATATAAATGTATGAAAAATGTATAATATCCCCCAATCAAAAATGTTCCCTGGAACCACCCCAAAATAAGGCCACTCCAGATGCAAACGAGAGGAACTAAATAAAGCATTTGGAGAGCGTTTACCGCTGAGAACGTCAGACACCTACTAAAATCTCAATGAAAATTAGTTCATATACAACCATGCCAGGGAGATAAGTGTGTGGATTTTGACTTTCGGGCTATCGTCTAAATATATGAAAAAACAGCTCTCAATCGGAAAAAGTCCTGGGATCTGTCCCAGAATCACTGCAATTCTTCTTTAGTCCATG
>OY735237.1:12481257-12483757 GCA_963457665.1 Thysanoteuthis rhombus | reverse complement strand
GAAGGAAAACAGATACCCTTCCGCAAGAAAAAATGACCCCTGTGAATTCAAAAACTGCTTGCAATATATATATACATGCATACATATATATATATATATATATATATATATATATATATATATATATATATATATATATATACACACACACACACACATATATATATATATATATATATATATATATATATATATATATATATATATATATATATATATATATATATATAATATCAAAGTGAATACAACACTGAATAAAAAGATGACATAAATTGCTTTAACAGATATTTGGAAATAAGTGACACATAAAAAATCTGGAAAATTTTTTTCCACTATATTTTGTGTTTAAAGCAGTAAAGTTTTGTTTTTTTTAAATATTATTCATATATATATACGTATATATGTGTGTGTGTGTGTGAGTGCGTGCGTGTGTACACGTAAACACTGTGTACTCGTTTGACGGTTCTGAGGATTTTACTGGTATGAAACTTGAACTCACTGCAGAGCTCAAAATTCTTCATGTACATCTATGTTCTATCCCCCAAATCGAGCAATTTTCCCTCGTAGATAATGCAACGCTAAAAAATTACAATATATGTATTTTTTTTTTTTCTTTTTGGAATTTCATGAATTTGATACCGTCTCAAATCATCTTACGGCGTTATGTTATACAAGTCGATTATTTGCTGATCGCTTTTATTGCATTGTGTTCAGAGTTTTATGTCTTTTGTACAAAATTGGATTTTATTATCATGATTTAAGTTCCGATCCTAATGTTATACGCTTGATTTTATTCAACGGAATATAAGCTATTCTACCGGGAACCTGTTCCAGAACGCTGGTGATGAGATGCTTGGTTGCATGCCTTCTATTGCCGGGAAAACGACTGGACTCTTCGGGCAGGAAAATTAGTTTATTAAGGTGACTCTAGGATGAACATGTGATACGTGACTCACTCGACTGTGGTCACTACAGATGAATTTAGGGTCATAACTACCATTCCTGACAAATTTACGGAGAGTGACATCCTTTTACCAGATGCAAAATTACAAAAAAAAAGCGACATCTTCTTATACGGAGCAAAGTTACAAAAATGTGACAACCCTTTATCAAGAGCAAAATCATAAAAGAGTGACATTCTTTCACCGGAAACAAAATTACAAAAAAGCAACATATTTTCCACCAGATGCTAAATCACAAAAAGTGACATCTTTCATCAGAAACAAAATTACAAAAGAGCAACATCTTTTCCACCAGATGCTAAATCACAAAAAGTGACATCTTTCATCAGAAACAAAATCACAAAAGAGCAACATCTTTTCCACCAGATGCTAAATCACAAAAAGTGACATCTTTCATCAGAAACAAAATCACAAAAGAGCAACATCTTTTCCACCAGATGCTAAATCACAAAAAGTGACATCTTTCATCAGAAACAAAATTACAAAAGAGCAACATCTTTTCCACCAGATGCTAAATCACAAAAAGTGACATCTTTCACCGGAAACAAAATTACAAAAGAGCAACATCTTTTCCACCAGATGCTAAATCACAAAAAGTGACATCTTTCATCAGAAACAAAATTACGAAAAAGCGACATCTTTTCCACCAGATGCTAAATCACAAAAAGTGACATCTTTCACCGGAAACAAAATTACAAATAAGCGACATCTTTTCCACCGGATGCTAAATCACAAAAAGTGACATCTTTCACCGGAAACAAAATTACAAATAAGCGACATCTTTTCCACCGGATGCTAAATCACAAAAAGTGACATCTTTCATCAGAAACAAAATCACAAAAGAGCAACATCTTTTCCACCAGATGCTAAATCACAAAAAGTGACATCTTTCACCGGAAACAAAATTACAAAAAAGCGACATCTTTTCCACCAGATGCTAAATCACAAAAAGTGACATCTTTCACCGGAAACAAAATCACAAAAGAGCAACATCTTTTCCACCAGATGCTAAATCACAAAAAGTAACATCTTTCATCAGAAACAAAATCACAAAAGAGCAACATCTTTTCCACCAGATGCTAAATCACAAAAAGTGACATCTTTCATCAGAAACAAAATCACAAAAGAGCAACATCTTTTCCACCAAATGCTAAATCACAAAAAGTGACATCTTTCATCAGAAACAAAATCACAAAAGAGCAACATCTTTTCCACCAGATGCTAAATCACAAAAAGTGACATCTTTCACCGGAAACAAAATTACAAAAAAGCGACATCTTTTCCACCAGATGCTAAATCACAAAAAGTGACATCTTTCACCGGAAACAAAATCACAAAAGAGCAACATCTTTTCCACCAGATGCTAAATCACAAAAAGTAACATCTTTCATCAGAAACAAAATCACAAAAGAGCAACATCTTTTCCACCAGATGCTAAATCACAAAAAGTGACATCTTTTACCGGAAACAAAATTACAAAAGAGCGACATCTTTTCCACCAGATGCTAAATCACAAAAAGTGACATCTTTCACCGGAA
>OY735237.1:12468757-12476257 GCA_963457665.1 Thysanoteuthis rhombus | reverse complement strand
CTCCCAGACCACTACTAAGCATCCTTGCAGAGATGACCCCTACATGGAGTTCAAACCCCTTGATAAAATGAATGTCCCCATACCACTCACTACCACACTCAAAACATTCTCACCGAATTCCCAATAAATAGACAAAAAAAAAACATAGACCATCATTCGCCTGATGAGGCCCGAAGAGGGCAGAAACATGAGCTAGTCTGAGTAGCTGATCCATAATCTACTGTTTATTTCCAGCTCTACTTAAAAACAACTTAACTTCATGAGTAAAAAGTTGTATGTATCGAGCACTCTATGAAATAAATCCATTACATTTCAGAAGTGGCTTTATACTATTGATATATTATTATATCATGTTGTACTAGCCTGATTTGTACCCCTCCACACACACACACACACACACACACACACACACACACACACACACACACACACACACACACACATATATATATATATATATATATATATATATATATATATATATATATATATATATTTATATATATAAAATCAAAAATTGCGTTATATTACGTTGAAAATGTTATTCAAGATAGTCTCCTGTCTTAACATAGTTGATGTATCACTCGGCCTAGACAAAGTAAATTAAGGGAACAATTCAAAAAATTTCTCTGATGAAAAATTTCTTTATTCTATTTACGTTGTCTCGGTCAAGTGATACATTATATATAACGCAATTTATAATCATTCTGATGGATCATATACTCATTTCCTATTATATACATATACAATGCTCTTCTATAAGAATACGTGATACGTGAGATAATTTGAGGAGCTACAAGAAGAAAGTGTCAAACTGACTTTGTACGGACATCCTGGCCCAACAAGAGAAAGAGAGAAAACATCTCAATCCAACGTTATAAGCATTGCTGTTATTTAGAAAAGAAATTTCTTTACTACCATTACTTCTGGTTAGTGCACCTTGAGAAGGCCGTATAATTTATCGGTCGAAACGTCATGCTAACTCCATAAGTATTAAGAAAGAGTTGAACAGTCCGAGAAAATTTTTTGAACGTAAACTTTTTATTCGTTTTATTGCTGATGTATGTCAAATGCCGAACGAGTGAAATTACCTTTTTGGCGAAATTGACTCAAATTCTTTTTCCTAGAAATAAGTTTGATATCATCTTGATTACATAAACTTTTGATAATGAAAAAATTTTTTATCCATGTTTTGATTGAATAAACTTTCGGCATACATAGAGATATGAAAGCACAATGATCATGTGCATATATATATATATATATATATATATATATATATATATATATATATATATATATATATTATTGTGTCATCCACAGAGAGCTGTTTCATTGTATTACAACTCTTCAGTGTGGCTATAGACAATCCATTATCCCATCCAGTGCCACGAGGTAGGATATTTCTGGCATTTCAGAGAAAAGGGGAGGTAATTCTGATGGATCGTACTTTTTGCATTTTTTGAGCAGCTTGTACTAATTGTGAAGTAAAATAATTTTCCACCCGTCGTACGAAACTACAACTTCGAAGTATTTCATTTACTTTCCGTCAGTGTTGTCAATTCAGATATTTTATATCTAAATTTATGTCTATAATTTTAGATTAAAAAAATCTGATCCGTAATTCTTCATTCTTTTTCATTGGATTTCTCGAGAACTGCTAATTAGAAAACTCCGAATTTGACGCTGCGCTGCCTCATATTTTGACTAATATATCTGGTTAATGTTAACTTCGTACGATGGCCAGTTGTTAAGTAATCGCACTGGATACACGCACAGGACCACACAGATGTCAACGTTCACAATCTTTTACATATTAGGCACAGACACGTGTCAGCATATATGATCAACCTTTTACATATTGCACCCGGACACTTGTAAGAATACACAGAGACGTATGTAAGCATAATCCAACACTGGCATTCTTAATACAGATGCGGCAAAAGAAATTTTTGATATTTTCTTCTCTGTAATCCGCGAAATTAGACAAAAAAGAATGAGTAAGCCGTAAAGTACTTGAAAGTTACAGAACAAAAACGTCTTAGGTCTGCTCTTCAAGCGTTTTAATAACAGGACCTTACCGCTCAAAGAAGGAAGAGCAGTGAGAAAGCGTATGTGTGTGAGTGTATGTGAGAAAGAGAGAGAAAGAGAGAGAGAGAGAAAAGAGGGGAGGGTGAAAAAACAAAAGCAGAATGAATTCGAAAGCATTTAGAAAAACAAAATGAAAGAAAAATTTTGGCCCACCCGAAAAGAAATTTCTGAAATTACTAATAAACAGACCGGGATTTAGCGCCGTTTCAAATCTTGTCGAAAAAGCTGACACACCCCAAACAAAAGCAAATCTTCAAATCCGGGTATTTAGATCGAGTTCTCGTCGGGATTCTTTTGAATGTCTCCCGAAACAAGAATAATAACATTTAATTAAAGATGGCTTTTAAGTCACGGTATCATGTTCACATTTGACTAGGTTGGGTATTTGTTGTGTGTTTTTACGTCAATGTCTCGGGACCTATTCTGATCATAAAGTCGAATCAAGGCTTGTTGGTAGAGAAGCCCACTAAATAAATACACACACACACACACACACATCATCATCATCAGCAGCAGCAGCAGCAGCAGGAGCAGCAGCTGCAGCAGCATTATCATTATCATCATCATCATCCACCATGACTGGTCGAGTTAGATCTGTTAATGATTACAGTTTCACCCTGAGTACTTCTGCATAGGATCAAAGTGAGGTATCTGTGCACAGAATGAAAACAAGTTACACAAAGAATACCAGTACTTGTATACGCATTGCTTGCTTGCTTGCTTTCTCTCTCTCTCTCTCTATATATATATATATATATACCACGAGGAATGTGATGGACGCGGAAATGAAAGTATATGGAAACATGATTTTTTAATTGAATCATAAATGATTAAATAACTTGCAATACATGTTTTGTGTGGGGTTCCTATCTTCAGTATCTTCAAGTGGTTAAAATGTTTCCGTAGAAAACAAATCAAGCATCAAGTGTTTCCTTTTAGAAGCAAAAATGGAAACCAACGAAGAGGATTTCTTTTGGATCATAATGGTGAGTCCGGGCAGAATCCCGTGTGTACAAAAGAATATATATATATATATATATATATATATATATATATATATATATATATATATATATGAGAGTTACAAGAACATACTCGGTGAATGTTAACATTTCGTACCTATTGCACTCATGAGTAACCGGCAATATGTTGTTTAACGTGGAGTATGAAATAGGTTTGAATGATTTTGAAGGCCCAACAGTTCTAACCAGGAATAAAACGAATATATATATATATATATATATATATATATGTAGGTCTGCTACAGGAAGCATTCTCATCTTCTCCAGTTGTTTATTGTATTTACTTTGTCTAGGTAAAGTGATCCAATAACCCAGTAAATTCCGGGAATTCGTTTCGAATCGGAATTTCCATATAATGTAACCCAATTTATAACCATATATATATATATATATATATATATATATATATATATATATATACATGAAGTGGATTTGCTGCGCCAGCAAGTTTATGCTTTCTTTGGACTTTTTCAGATATATACATATAATCATGATTATTAAATGATTGTTTCATCCAAAGACAGCTGATTCGTTGTAATACAATTCCTCAGTACCACGAGATTGGATCGAAACCTTTGCTTCAGACCCAGAGGCTGGCATCTTACCTCTGCCCTTAGCAGTAAGGTTGAATTTGAGCGAAATATTTACTCATGCATATATTTCCCATCCACCAGAATGCTCCACTCCTAAGTTGGAAGAGCATTGCATAAGCTTATAATGAACAAGCTACCTCAATCGAACAATGCTCAACCCTGAGGATATTCAACTGTCAGTGTCTTTGCACGTGTTAGTTTCCATGTAATCATATATTTACCCACATATCTGGAATGCAATGGGCAACTGCTTTTTTATGTATATAACTTGAGTTTCTTTTAAGAAATGACACAGTTCAAAATGAATTTAGCCTCCTGTATCTATTCATAAACCTTATTGAACAATTTATAAAATAAACTTCTATTTAAATCAAATAAAAACAATACATGTTTACATAGACATAACTGTTACGGGAGAAAAAGGTTAGCCTCACAGAATTCTATTTATACATTGCAGAAACATGAATTACAAATCTATTTACATTACGAACATAGACATAAATAGGAACTTTACTTGAAATCTAAGTTTATGTTCAAAATTTAGCTCTAACATTGTTAAACAACACATGTTCACTTGAACAGAACAGTTACAGAAGGAAAAGTTTGCTTCTTTGCAAATCAAAATGATAGGGTAGTTATATTCGAATTACCATATATTTATACGACAGTGACTGTCATAGCAAGAAAACTGTTCTGTTTTTTAGTACTCCCGAAACAGAGCTATGGTAATAAAGCTGATAAAACTCATGATAAAGAATAAGATTAAAAATATGAATGAAAAATATAGCTTAATTACATGCACGAAGATCCTGGAATTAATTAGAAATATAGAGTTATGGAAATACACGTTGAAATAAAACTGGTCAGATTAAAGGTGACTTGCATAGCACGTACTCGTGGGTACTTACGGGGTATATGGAATGTGACTAATAAGATCTTCCCATTCAACAGTAAAACAAATAGGGAGTTTACGTGACTATATATATAATGATATATTCCCCTTGAAATAACGGAAGATCATTGAATGTAAGACGATTCATGATTTTATATATATATATATATATATATATATATATATATATATATATATATATATATATATATATATATATATATATATATATATATATATAGTGTCATCCACAGACAGCTGTTTCGATGTATTACATCTCATCAGTGTGACTATAGACATTATCCTATCCAGGCAGAATTGAAACTCTCACATCGGACCCGGAAGTCGATATCCTACCTCTGGACTACGGAACTGGATGGTCAGTAAGGCTGAATTTGAACGATATATTCATTTTAACGCAGAAACTCCTCATCCACCAGAGTGCTCTATTCCTATGGAAGAGCATTGCATAAGCTTACAATGGATGAGTTACCTTTAAGAGTGCTCAACCCTGAATAGAGGAGCATTAATATACATATATATATATATATATATATATATATATATATATATATATATATATATATATATATATATATATATATATATATATATATATATATATATATATATGCACGTGTGTGTGTGTATTTGCTTATAAATTGTTTTATATCATATAGAAACTATTCCAAATGATCTTACACGGTTAATGTATTATTTAGTCTGGACAACGTACATAGAATAAACAGTCCAACAGAGAAGGACTGCTACAGGAAGCATTCTCATCTTCTCCAGTTGTTTATTCTATTTACTTTGTCTAGGTAAAGTGATCCATTAACCCAGTAATGACGGGAATTCGTTTCGAATCGGAATTTCCATATAATATAACCCAATTTATAACCATTTTGTCCAATCATATATATCAATTTCTTTTATGTATATATCTATCTATTTATCTATCTATCTATATATATATATACGAAAGTAAAAAAAATTAGTATGCAGTTTAATTACGTCGTTCGAATAGATAACTGCATTATGATGATCTCCTAATGTCGGAAATTCAGACAGAAATTAGAGATTACAATAGCAAAAATGATAACAATAAAGACGATGACACTCATCCGAATATCAATGTGCATCTATAATTGTTCCTCAGAAATTCAAACAGAAGAAATGATTGAAGAAAATTGCCCGTGTGTGTATCAGTGAGCGTGTGTTTATATTCATCACGTATAAAAGGTCAGCAAACAACATGTCGAATTTGAAGCTGTTCCGTTGAGCAGTTCTTAAGAATCTAAATGAAAATAAATATTTCCTTAAAACTCTGACTTCATATCGGCTATCAAACGAAAACATGAAGACAGTCTTTTCTTCATTGCATCACTGCAATAAGACGTCTCTAAAATGCTAGTTTCTTGTCGGCAATGAAAGAAGAACAGTTGATAGTTTCTATAAATCATTTCTCTATGCTTCTGTTACTCACTGTTAATAGATAAAAGTTACACCCAAGCATTTCATTGAAAATGATTTTGCATGAAAATTATGGCCAGGTACCCAATGCACCATAAAGACTGTTGCCGTCCAAACATTAACACCAGGAACGGGCTTCGCTTGTTTCATTTAATAAAGAATAGTTCCCTTCATCTTAGATTGATAATGTAAAAAAAAGAAGGCCATAGCTCGCTTAAACTGCTGACACAAGTTAAAAAAAGAAAGAACTTCAAATCTTGTCGAAAAAAGATCCTTATTTATTTATGATAATTACTTCATAAACTCAAAGGAGTTTATTCGTCCTTCAACAGATTTATAACCATCCCAAGAGATCCATACAAATCACTTTGAGAGTCTCTGTTCAACCATCAAACAGTTTCCTACGCCAGAATTAGCGAAGGCTTTCAACTTTGAACATAATTAAATGACGTATAGTCGGTATTAATATATGCTTCAAAGACAACGCAATTTAGTAATTATGTTGTAAAGAAGGCAGAAAAGTCAAACCCCGAGGAGTTGTTGAAAAGAAAATCCGGCCGAAAAGCAACCCAAGGACTTCAAGTAATTAGTGAGCGTTTGAGAACACAGTTGTATCACTGTTTTCCTTCTGTTCCTGCTATGGTGCAACTTCTTTCGTGTTAAGTGGCAGAGTGCCGCCAAGCTTATTCCATCCATAGACTAATTAAAAACCTATTAACAGAGTTAGACATCAAAAGGGACGGTCTTTGAGATAACTTACCAGGCATGTTTCTGCATTTATTTTCTGCCATGGGAACATTGGCTGTATGGGAACTCTTTGGTTAAGAGGGACAGAGAGCTTAATTTTACACAGATTGAAAACATAAGTACTCATTTCCAATAAAAAGGATTTTTTTTATCAATCCACGTAATTAGCAAAAATGACACATGTACCTTAAGGAAAAAATGTTGTTTTCTGACTTTCTCTGCTGCAAAAAAAAAAAAAAAAAAAAAATGATTGCCCGAATTTTCTTCGCTCTTTAACCACAATTGGGGGAACAGTTACGCTCCCTACACCCCCTGGCTTGTACACCTGTTATGAGAACTTAACAAACTTTCGTTGTTGGTAGGGTCCAAATGCTTGTAGCATATAGTACAGTATTCTCACCATCAGCCATGTCTTTAAGAAATCCATGTGGTATTTTACTGCGTGTCTCTCTAAGAATGTTTGTCTTTGAATAAAAGAAGACGCCCGGTTAAGTCTTTTGTTAACAAGCAGTGTTGAGATTGACCAATGAAAAAATATGAAAACCGGGGTGATCAACGAATTAGTTCGGCTTTTTGTTGGACTATGATCAATAAAAGTCTGATTGAGAAAAAAAAAAGAACAAGCGTGAATGCTGTTGGGTAAAAATGAAGGGATCAAATTAGCAAAAGCTTACATTGCAAA
>OY735237.1:12458757-12463757 GCA_963457665.1 Thysanoteuthis rhombus | reverse complement strand
GCTTCCATTCTCCGAGCTGTTAGTAGCTCGGTCGCACTTCACCACTGATGGAGTAAAGAAAAAAATAATAAAAAGAAGTAAAAAAAACAAAAATAATTGAATGATCAAAAGGAAGAAAGATGATGGCCCAATGGAAACCGTCGAATAACCAAACGTTTTTTGGCAGCATCCTGTGTTAGGGATGATCAGATAAAATTTAGGGAAAAAATGGTCAAGTTACTTCTTTCATATCTTGTTAGGTATGACGACTGAAAAAATATGAGTTTTCAAAAAACAAACGCGAATGCCGCTGGGTGCAAACAGGTGGATCAATTTGGCATAAACAAACAAAACTTATCATAGGTGTTGGGTTGAAAAAAATTGCTCAACATGTAATAGTACAGGAGACGTGTGATACATACATATATTGCCAGTCAGCTGGCCAACTTAAAAACTGAAGAAAGCTTTTTTGACAGTTTTTTTTAAATTTCTGGTTGATAGTATCTAAAAGGAGAGGCAGCCAAACATTAATGAGAAAACGTTTTTCGGTAAACAATGGTTCTGCTCTGTGGTTGGCACAAAAGGAATGTCACATCATCACCTTCTCAAACAGCAGTTAAAGAATCCCTTCGGGGATGCAGTGGCCATATATAGGTCATCCGAAATTCCCATTACGGGATTTTACAAAATGGCGCGAATCCACGGAGACCAGGATGTGTCTTTATAGATCGGTGACGTGTGAACGAGAGAAATTGTTTGGCCTTGCTTCAATGCAACAGCCAAGTAGAGAACACTCAGGGAGTACAACCTCTGCCGGCGCCGTTGTCCCTGAATACTGAATGGAAAGAAGTTTACATGTAGCTACCATTTATATCGCCTATTTATCTAATATGATCGTATGCATAAGTTTCTCTCTGTCTCTGAATATATATAGTCTTAAATTGCGTTATATTTTATCGAAACTCTATCTGGAATTATATCCTGTTATTACACGGTGAGTGTATCATACGGTTTAGACTACGTAAATAGGATAAAATATTGGTTGCAGGTTCGATCTTTTGATTGTTCATTCTGTTTGCATTGGCAAGGCCGAATGATACATTCACCGTGTAATAACAACAGATCATTTTAAATAGTCTCAATATAATATACCGCAATTTATGATCATTTGGTCGGATGATATATCCATTTCATAAAAAATAATAAAAATTATATATATATATATATATATATATATATATATATATATATATATATATATATATATATATATATATATATATATATATATATATATATATATATATATATATAGATAGATAGATAGATAGATAGATAGATAGATAGATAGATAGATAGATAGATATAGATGGATCGATAGATAGATAGATAGAGCTCAAAAAATAAATAAACTAACTTGTTCATTAAAATCATAGGAGAAGGGCTTCGGGACGTTTTTGTACATATATATTCATGTGTGTCTGTGAGTGTGTATATATATATATATATATATATATATATATATATATATATATATATATAGAGAGAGAGAGAGAGAGAGAGAGAGAGATATACATAGATATATATGTATGGTTTTGACAGTTTTGAAATGACAAAAAATAAAGCAATGTATTAAGATCATAGCTGGAGGGTCTTGGGGACTTTGCAAAGTAGACCCCTCTCCCATACATTCCCTCCGTCAGTTACGCGTCCGCCTCGACCAGTGACCTTTCTTTGGGGGAAAAGATTTCCCTTTATTTCTGATTCCCCCATCATTTCACTCCTCCAATTGGGTAAAAAAGCCCCCCCCCCCCCCAATGAAGTCTCTGCACTTTTCATCCTGGAAAGGGGGGACTATTTCCTCCACTTATGACCCTTTGACAATATAGATAAAAAATTAAACGGAAAGCAAGGATAATAATTGGAACTATAGTAACATTGTGAATAGAATTACTCCTCTCATATTTCATGTTCAGGTAGCTGGAGTACCAGTTTATTCTTGGAAAAATATTCCAAGTGCAAAAATTACCAAAACTTCAGACTTGAAAAAAAACATGTCCGCTTACTATAGTTCTCTCAATGAGGGAAGAAGCATCCCTTCACTTCTCACCCTTCAAAGGGAAAATAAATTTTACCCTCACTTTTGACCACTTGGAGACCAGATGTAAAAGTTTCCGGTCAGTTTGGTTGGGCAACACCTATGTTTGTTTCTTATAGCATGACAGGTAATTAGACTACCAGACACCTCTCTCTCATTTATATTTATATATATTTATATATATATATATATATATATATATATATATATATATATATATATATATATATATATATATATGTATATAGCTCTACTCTAAAACAACCTAACTCCATGAGTAAAATGTTGTATGTATCGAGCACTCTATGAAATAAATCCAATACATTTCAGAAGCGGCTTTATATTATTGATATATTATGTTATACTGCTAGCCTGATTTGTACCACATATACTGTGTGTGTATATATATATATATATATATATATATATATATATATATATATATATATATAAGAGGAGATTGAAGAGCAAAAAATTTCAAGTGATTATCCAGTATTAAATGATTTGGTCCAACATCAATACCTCTTATACCACGATTTTGACCAAAAGAAAACACAGATAATCAAACACAGACATGTTTCCAAAAGACACAGGTGCATTGACTCTACCCTCATTTTGGTTAGAGATACGATCATCCAATATAAAGGTAATTTCCAATTAGCACCACCACAAGCAAAATTTACCGTAAAACAATATGTATGAACGCCTCATTAAAGTTACAACAAATATGATGATGAACGTATGATTTTTTTCTGAATCCTTTTTACACGCATTTCTTACATAACCCCTTTGATAAACACCCCTCAAGAAAAACCAAACCCATTTTTCCTACGCCTACCATATTACCCAGACATTGATTTTCCCACCCCCAATACAACCTTAGCTAATGAAAAAGATGTCGACTTGCATACGGATCCGAATTACACGCATTTGAAAAAAACTTTCCTCCCAATACAGAATAATGAAAGAAAAAAAAACAAAAAAAAAAAACACTTGTTCTATAACCATATCCAACAATTTCTCAACCTCAACTGTCATTTGAGAATTTTTGTATTTTCAATATTTTTCTCAAAACAACTTTCACTCTCCGAGCTTCGGTGAAACCAGGGGTCAATGGATGAAACGTCCGTAAGCCATTAGAAATTTTGATAAGAATTTGAGATGTACTAAGTAGTCTCCAGCCCTTTCCCTAACAACATTCTGTCGGATTTACATATTTCTCCCTCATACACACAGTATGAACATACAGATGAATGACACTATGTATGAACATACATCAGAGAAAATGGGCTGCTCCAGGAATCGAACCTGCGGGGGCCGCTTCAACGCAGCGTAGCTCTTTCCACTGAGCCAAGCAGGACAGCTGTGAGAAGTAGGCTAAGATAACTGTTTTATCGCCAAATTCTCATCTTTTTCATTCACTGTCCATATCTGCTCTGTATCGCATTTGTAATTATTTCTGTTTGATCATGTATCCATATATCCATGGATCCCCAGAGATCACATGCGAAACCGAGGCCGACAGAACACAAGATGGAGAGATGAACTAGACAAATTCAGAAAATACTGGCTCCGTGACACCCAAGATGGAGAATCGTGGTGAATCCTGGGGAAGGTCTATGTCCAACGACGGACGTTAAAAAACTGATGATGATATATAAGTTGATGTAGCTGTTCTGTTTTTAAAATCCCCGGAACGGTTACACAGTTAACAACTGATGTTTCCAATGTGTTTAATGTTTAAAGCTGTAAATTTTCTAAACTATTTATATATATATATATATATATATATATATATGTGTGTGTGTGTGTGTGTGTGTGTGTGTGCACATCAAAGTAATAATCAGAAATTTGATTTCCAATGTGAGATGGGTTTATTTCGAGAAGTACTCTATACATTCATCATTTAGTTAACGTAGAGCTTTAATAGGGTTAAATAATGGATTCGCTACTCAGACACGTTTACGTTTCTGACCTTTTAAGCTTTTTCAGGCGTATCACCTGATTTGCCTGAAGAAGCCCAAAATATATATATCATTCCTATTTAACACAGATGAAGTAGTTATCGTCCCCTCTTTCTTCTTTTACGGTACTTTTTTTTTCATCTTGCCTTCTCTTCAATCTTCTTTCCTCTTCAGACTACTTTACCATCTTCAAAAGCCACTTACCACGTACCATTCTGAACATCACATCATCTTTTCATTTTTCTTCATTGTACTCAGCCTCTCTTTTCCTTTCCGACTGTCTGTTTCTCGTTATACATCACCCTTGAACTTCTATCTTAGTCTTCCTGTGGCTGAATTTTCTTCATTCCTCGTTCTTCTATCTTTACCAATGTTATTTTTAATTAATACGACAACTGGTGGCGACAAATTACATCGTGTTATTTAGTAAAAGAGGGGCAGCTTTGTACCCAGTGACCCTATTCGGTCAGATCCCGTACTTGTTAATGGCCTCTTTGTATCTCAAATGAGTCGGAAATCCCGATTTAATGGCTTCTTCTTCTTCTTCTCCCTCCTGGTCGGTGGGTCATGGAGTAAAGAAAAAAACAAGTGAATACATTCTAGGGCGGATCCAGAATGTGTTTTTGATTGCAAGGTATTTTCTTTTTTCTCACATTAAGCATTTGCTAACGTCTATCCATGCAATATCTCCAAAAGTTTTCAATTAATTTAAATCAATTTTTGATGGAGAAGTGATAATTGGCTAAAGAAAAAGTGGTTAAACTCAAGGATGGATCCAGGATTTTATTTTAATTTCAGGGTGTTGGCCAAAGTATACACTCTCCGAGTGCTTTCTCGTTTTTTTTTGTTTTTTTTTCTTTTTAGCTTTTTTCGACCTTTTCCACCTTTTAATCTTACTTCTGCCTCTACGTCACCTTCTTTGACTTTTTGTTTTCTATGTGTTGTTCTATATCCGGAAA
>OY735237.1:12336257-12456257 GCA_963457665.1 Thysanoteuthis rhombus | reverse complement strand
GTGTGTGTGTGTGTATATATATATATATATGTGTGTGTGTGTGTGTGTGTATGTTTACACATGTTTCTATATAAGTATCTATGTAGATGCATATTTATATGTGTGTATGTTTGTCTGCATATCCAAATCCATGTTCATATCTATCTCTCCAACTCTTGTTCCTCCTCCCTTTCTCTCTCTCTCTCTCTCTCTCTCTCTATATATATATATATATATATATATATATATATATATATATATATATATATATATATATTATATATATATACATATTTCTGTGGTTCGTTCATCCTCACACACACACATGTATATATGTATGAAGCTTCCTCGACTCAGCATGTATGTGGGTAGGTCTGTATGTGTGCTTAGGTCGCTGTGTGTGTGTGTGTTTGTGTGTGTGTACATGTATGTATTGGTATCAATGTGTACGCTATTGTGCATTTAATATTAGACGAAAAATAGTGTTCAGAAATTTGTCACAGGCAAACCTAATTTAGCGAGAAAGCGAGAAAGCACCAGGTAATGGATTACTTAAGCTACATAATTTTTTTATAGATCGTGCTTAAACCTTTGGCTAGCATTTCGTACACAGACACAGACACACACACACCTTCATTCATACACACATACACATGCTCAGAGGATGTATATATATATAATTAATAATTGTCTTATCCACAGACAGACATATATTTTTTCGTAATTCATTAGTCGATTGTGAGTATGAGACGTGTTCGGCATAAAATTTCAGAAAATTGACTGACTCGAAATAACAGCCAAGTACGTTATTTTTCCATAACGTCATCATGAGAGATATCCCTCACATGAATACAACATCCATGGAATTTGATCTGCCGTTGCCGAAACATGAATCCCTTCCATGCTTAATGCATCAACTGTTATTTCCAAATCGTAAAATTTCCCTCAGTGACGACGAATTGAATGTCAACTCAGTTCAGTCAAATATAGTTGATACTCTTGCCTATTAGCGATCGAAAATACCCTTTGTTTTCCAATCAACCAATTACCACGAATTAGTATTTAATGCAATGTAGATACTATTTCATACGTATTGCGTAATATCCGTTCAAAATAATTTTTCATGTAGATTTTTCAATTTTACAGCAAATGACAAGATGAGTAACTTATTCATTGATCCCTCAATTTTTCCATATTTTAATTGCTCACCCCCAATAAAACCTGTCACCAAAAGATATATGTAATGCAACAGTTTCTATTGGGTGACTCACCAAACTTTTCTTACCATTCACATTTGTCCTCTTTTCTGGTTTTACATACACGAGTGAGACCAGCTTACGGCCAGCTTTTTCACTTTTACGACCTTTAAACGACGACAGATATGTTGATAAAGTTCATGTTTCGGTGACAGCTGACTTAGTGCCATAAAGTGCGGGAGAGTGATATCTGTCCTGACGGCGTTTTGGAAAAATAACTGACTCTGCTTGTATTCGAGTCTGTTGACTGTTTTAAATTTCATGCCTTTTTGCAAACTCTTCATAAACTGATGGTCGACTTATATTAGATAATATTCAGTAAATGGAGAGCATTATCATAAATCTATCTTCATGGTATCTAATATTTTTTTATCCCTGTGTGCTTCGTAAGACTCTTATTTACAGTTGCTATATGCATATTTAGTTTTAGCTCGTAAATATAATAACCATAGTACAAGTGAAGTGATATGATCAGAATACATTCATGATATCACGGGAGTATCTGGATGTTATTTATAGACCCGTCAACATAAGGCACGTAAAAGGTCTAAAAAGGGAAAAATATATTTAGAACAGTTCTCGTGGAGTAATGGTACCAATTTTCAAGCCTGTAAGCAAAAAGGTATGGCCAAGAGCGCTGGAATACACAAACACTCAAAGAAACACGTAAACACTCACAAATATAAAAAAAAAAAAAAAAGAATAGAGCCGTTCACCATCTTTGATGGCTACGGTTGTTCAACTTCTGTTCAATGACTAGCCTTTTGTATTATCAGTAATATTCACCAGCCATGGTAACAAATCATTTATAACTTCTTTCGTTCTCTCTCTCTTTCAAATAATTCAGTTCCACCTAGTTTGTTCTCACGTTTCTTGCTTCTTTCTTTCTTTTTTTCTTTTTGCATATAAAAGTTAATTCATACTTTGTCTTTTAATATTTTAAAGCACGTCTCTTCATGCACGTCTAAGTAACCGCGGGCTACTTTTCCATAAATGAACTGATCGTGTTTAAGTCATGATATCACCCACGTCAGCAATTTTTCCCCTTACAATTATTCGATTTCAAAATGGCGAAGCTTATTTGATGTTTGTGTGCGACAGACCTGCTGGCAAAATTTCTCGCGAATTCTCGCGTGAGCAAGACTACAGCTCTTCAACTCTCACGAGTGTATGAATTGCAATTCACACAATAAGAATAAATGAAACATTTTTTTTAGATTTTTTTCATGCTCATGTGATAAATACCTTCGTCACTCAATAGATGATATCTTGTACATAACACAAGCGCATATATATATATATATATATATATATATATATATATACGTATGTATGTATGTATATATATATATATGTGTGTGTGTGGTCTTGGAAACTTGATATGTGTCTGCTGGAAAAATGTTTTTCTCGATATATTTCAAAAATGTTACGCAGACCCGAATTATCTTATGATGTTTTGTTATGCAAGCCAGTTATTTTCCAATGTTGATGTACTGCTTTCAGAGTATTCCGTGTTTTATACAGAATTTGATTTTATCACCATCATTTAAATTCGAATCCAAATGTTATACGCTTAATTTTATTGAAGGGATCATCAGCTGTTTTCCCACGCTCCTGTTTCGGGGATATTAAAAAAAACCCAGGCATATATGAATATATATGACGATGGAATGATAATTTGGGAAGTATTTGTACGGATCGATTTGTTTTCGGTGATAAACAAACAGTATTGTTCGAGAAATAAAGAATAAGCGCAGTTAAGCCGGGCTGCCCATTCACTTTCACCAACTTCTGGGCTAAACAACGCCCCTTTTATTTTTTTACATATAATAAATAAGTCAATACAACTTCTTGTTATCTATCATCATCATCAGTCTTTCAACATCAGTCATTTGGCGTAGACCTTCCTCAGGATCCGCCACATCTCTCTATTATGGGCGTCGCAGAGCCAGTACTTTCTGAATTAGGTTAGTTCATCTCTCCCTCTTGTATTTTGTTTAGGTTCCATGTCTCAGCTCAATGAGTGACTATCGGGAGGATGCATTTGTTTTATACTCTTCTTTTTAGGATTATTGGAATCGTCTTAATTTTGAAGGTTGAGCTTGCTCAGCCGAAGGCTAGCCATCCTTGGGTTTTTCTCTGATACCCAATGTATTTTTATGGTAAAATAATTTACAACGGATTTCTTTAGTAGAACAATTAAGAAAGCATCCAATTATACATATTATGGCGCTATTCTCGCATCAATTCATAAATAATACCAGGGATAATCAATTTTTATCTGTTTTACAATGCACTGAATCATCCACGCAAATAATTATTAACAATGAGCAGATGTCTTCTGTCATGTTAATATCGTAGTAAAATATAATTTTATTCATGCAATTGACGTACGTTTGTATCCTGGCGTAGTAAAATAGAATCCCGTTCGGATTGCGAAATACAAATGCTGAATTTGAAGAATAATAGTATTAAAAAATGTATTGAAAACAAAAAATGATAAAAATTCGTCTGTGGTTACAGGACGACATTCTCGAAGCACACTGCAATTCAAAACTTCATTATTCATGTATATAGAATGCAATGTGCATATCCATGTTTCATAGATAGTTACGGGTGAACGAGTCATACACACAATATTACTGATCTGTCACTAACACTTGTCTTAATTTCTGACCACTGAAATTCACTATCCCTGATTTTTAATCAATTATTATAGTGAAATCATAAAGTGTATATTCGCATCATACATATAATATTCATGTTCTATCAGTAACGCATGAAATAATTTCGGGAGAATTGAAAATCACTTTCTTTTCATTCACAGTATGTTTCTATGGTATAATCATTTACGATATATACTACAGTAGATTCAGGATTAAATGAGTGACTTTGTTTAGGTCGCCTTCAAGACTAATTCACACGAGAAGGCTAAATAATTAGTAATGTGATTTGTGGAGTCCAAGCCCTGAATCCTTAGCCAGCGTAAGGGTACTACTCACCCTACTTTCTATTGTAACATTACGTGCAATGCATTTCCATAGTAAAGACATTATGGATGCATTTACGTTATACCCATAACATCCTGATTATTGTATAAATTATCGATTTGCCCTCATGAGGTGAGGGCCAGATCTCCTGTCAGGTTTGCCCTCATGGGGAGAGGGCAGATAAACAACCTTATATTCAAATTATTGCTATCGTAAAATATTATTTTATTTAGATTCAGCATCATCATTACCATCATCAACATCACATCCGTCGTTGCACAGAGGACTTCTCCAAGAATCGTCAGATCTCTCTATCATGGGCGGCGCGGGGCCAGTATTCCCCGATCCTATCTAGGTCGTCATACCATCTTATTTTGATTGCCGGCTACGGTTCCGAACATGATCACTGGGAATCCACGTTGTGTTGTCCAGCGGTTGGCATTCTTGATTCAGGACTAGCCAATTGCCATTCAGGTTTTCTTTTGTATTTTATGATATCCCGACTCCTGTTTACTCAATGACTATAGGAAGTATATATTCGCCAGATATATAAGCCAGTGTGCAAGGCAATACAATGCCGAGTTCGAAGTTGTTTGGATCCGTTGTTTCCAAGAAATCTAAATTATCAAAGATTATAGTTCTTTCTTCATACTTTCTATAAATAATTATCTCCCATGACTTCTGCACTTTGGAATTATTTAAATTTATACATAAGATGTCTGAATCAGCGTCACTGAAACGAATTTACCGAATACTTCGAAGCTGTAGTTCCGCACGACAGACAGAAATATCTTTTTTTACATGACAATTATGGCAGACTGCTCCACACAACATAAAGTCCTATCCAAGCACGCAACCTTTGGAGCAGGTGCTGCTCTTGAACACAAAATAATCATATCCTACTGGAATGGTGTCCATTGTTTCTTGGACATTGATGACCCATTTTCCTTTGTTTCTAATGCACAACATTCAGATTAAGTGATTCCCGCTAAATGAGGAACAAGACTGAACCATTTGCTTCATTATTGTTCTATGGGAGTAGGGAAGAGATGAAAAAAATCCCTGCTCAACGGAGATTAGTTCGGGAATAAAATACGAAGACGCTAGCCACGAGTGTCTTTCTATTTATATGTCGACAGAATAGGATCTTTAATCTTCCAAATAATCCTAAGTTATCCGATTATTTTTTTCATGCCACATGTTAGAAACTGTCAATCAAAACTTTTAAAATAGGTTTCTTCAGTTTTTAAGCTAGTCTGGCGGACTAGCTGGCCGCCAATGTATGTGTGTAACCCGCTTACAAGTCGTACCAATGGAGATAGAAAGATGGCAATTTCAACATCTACTCTTATCGAGTCAAAGAAATTTTTTTTTTATTTTTTAGTGGGGGTCGATTTACGACCTAGTTTTATGCTGATTTGGTCTGAGCTGATCTTTTTTTTAATTTGAACTTTTCAGTGATTCAACATAAGGCGGTAGTAGTAACTTATTCATTGATCAACCCTTAAATTTTTCGATCGTTCACCACACCTTCACGCACGCACACAGCATGCTGCCAACTGACTTTGGTCACGTGACGGTGTCTATTGAGAGACTGTGTTTGCTTAGAAAAATTATTTGCTTTTTTTTCTTAACCTTCTTCATCTCCCCCAACCCCGTCATTTCTTCTTTTTCTTCTCGTCTATTTTTGTGTCAACTTTACGAGGTATTTTTTTTTTTTTTCCTGTCTATTTTGTCTTCCGCTCATTCTCTATTGGGAACAGTAAACCAAAAACAGTTACCAAATTTGTCAACATAGGTCGCTCAAGTTTTTAAGTGGATCTGGCTGGTTGGTTGGCTATCTATTTCTGTATGCATGAATGTATTACACGAACATGTCGCGTCAATAGAGCTAGAGGACCGAAAATGTAATTATTCACACTCTTTTATGAAATCTAAAAATCTTATTAATCGATTTTCTGTGGAGGTTCAATTTTCAAGGTGCATTTTTGCTAGACTGGTCTTTTGAATTTGTGGTCAGCAGCATTCACACTTATTTTTTCAAAGTTTTTTTTTGTTTGTTTGTTTTTTTAATTCGTACTTCTTTGGTGGTTAATGCACAGCAAATGACAAGATGTGTAACTTATTCATTGATCCCTCAATTTTTCCATATTTTAATTGCTCACCCCCAATAAAACGTGTCACCAAAAGATATGTGTAATGCAACAGTTTCTATTGGGTGACTCTCCAAACTTTTCTTACCATTCACACTTGTCCTCTAATCTTCCGATCCAATAGCTTGGCAACATATTTTCTGGTTTTACATACATGAGTGAGACCAGCTTACAGCCAAATTGGGAGAACTTTGAACGGTAAGCGAGAATAGTTTAGTGAATGACGCCACTTCGGGTGCTTGTCGCTTCTAAGTCTATTCCAATTGTTGCACGCTGAGACAATAGAAACTTGTAATATAGGAGAGCCGAGCACGGACAATTGATACCGTAGCAAGCTACCCAGTACAAGGTGCGGCAAAAGTTGCAAAGGGATTCAAACAATCATAATTTTTTTCTATTCAAATATTTTTTCTTTTCCTTTCCTCAGATAAATAAAAGAATTCTTCGTACTTCATCATGTATAATTGCACAACTCAGAAACGAACTTAAATAATAGGATTTTACTTCGTATACCTTTCACGTTGTTCCAAGAGGTATATTTTTGTTATTTGAACTTGCGCGTATCGCCATCACGTTCCGTTGTTTGTTCGAGTGTTATCGAAAATTGGGCTCCGTTAGAGATCACCAGCGAATAGGGAGACCAGGCTCGGTCCAAAAATGCCAAAAATCATTATACATGTCCTGAGAAATAGATATCATTCAAAATGTTAAACAGAACGTTAATGAAAGAACAAAAATGTGCGAAGTTTGAAATGGCGGGCATTTGAAAGAAGCAATTTTCCGTATATAGGTCAATCAATTTTCCCTTGTTTATGTATCTTGTTTATTAAAAACAATTAAAAAGCACCATTAAAACTTGAAAATGGGAATGTTCAGAACCCTTTCACAACTTTTGCATCGCCTTGTAGTATTACCAGTAAAAATGATGGCTTTAAAATTCATAACTTTTGACAATGATCCAATGCAAAATTCTAGTCAATTCTTTTAATATTTGTAATTCTACAGCATCTTAAGTTACATCTCGTATCATCATCATCATCATCATCATCATCATCAAAATCTACAGCGACATTTTTGCGTCTGTCGTCCGATATTTCTCTATCATGGACCAAGCGGAGCCAATACATTCTGAACTTCTCTATTTCATCATGCTATCCTATTTTCTGTCGGCCATCGTTCTGCACATGATACTTGGATATCCACGCCTGGAATCGCGAAGTCCATCGTTTGTCTAACATTATTGCAACATAACCAGCCCATTGCAATCTGAGTTTTCTAATGGATTCTATGATATCTGTTTTCCCCCCCACTAACATACTGTGCTGTCTAGTAATTTCTCCACGTGAAGTTGAACATGATTCTCTCATGTGCACATTGCATGGTTCTCAGATTGAAGGCCAATCTTTTGGTTTAGGTTTCATGTTTCAGCTCCATATCGCGTCATGTAAATTCTCTAATTCTCCATATCGCATCACGTAAATTTGTTCCGACAGTTTTGAACCGAATCTTTCAGAGACACTGCACTTGCGTTCAGAGATAGCAGCGTTCAAAGACTCTTTCTTTGGATTTAGTACAGCTATAAAAGCACAAAAAGAACAAGGTTCGTTTGTTTCGTTTTGTTTGTTTTTTTGTTTTTGTTTTTTTGTTTCAATTCAACTTCACCACTTTGAGAGCCCCTACCCCGTTCGAGTCCCCCACTGTTGTCCTCTCTCCTGCTGTCCTTATACGGATATTCAGTGTGTTGCTTCAATATGTTTGGTTTTTCTCTCTACCCAGGGAGAGCAATATATGTGGCAGAGGAATTCACTTGAGAATTTCAGCTTTTCGTAAATCATTAACTGAACGAATGTCTGTTTTCTACTGTCTCGTATGTCTGTCGCGAGAATAAAAAGAGGTCCCTAAATCACTCGCTCAACTAAAGTCTTTTACTTGTGTCACTAGAGTATAAAAGGTATTTTGGCAGTCATTAACTGATGCCTTTTTTTTCCTCCCATTTCTACCTTGTATACATTCTTTTATATACTATTCTGGGGTTGCGTAAAGGGTTGGCTCTGAATCATTCATCAGACTGCAAATTTAAACTGCCGGGATCCTGAACGCATTGCAGTCGCTGTCTATGATCAACTGAAAAATTGCAGTTCCTTAAAATTTCTATTGTCAAACTCCAGTCCAAGTTGAATGCTGGAGCTACTTCTGCCTTCCTCTTCTAACAACAATAAGAACTACAATCTTCACCTAATTTACGGGACTGAATACTTCATTGTTTGTCAGTCTCATCATGTTAAAGCAAACTGATATGTGAACTGCTATAAATAAATGAAATGATCGACAGGCAGCTCTCTCACCGACTAAGAAAAACGGACAAATCTGACACATCTGCGTGAATATGTTATAAATGAGCAGAGGATAATTTACTCTAATAGGTAGATACGAATATATATATATATATATATATATATATATATATATATATATATATATATATATATATATATATAATGACATTTCATTTATTACATAAGTATATTATACAATAAGAAAGTTGCCGTAAACATTTGCGGTCAGAATAGAAGTAGGAGAGGAGTTTGACCCTGTGTCAAACAAGCTTGTCTACCAGCATTTCTATTGATCTACTTGAGAAATACCTTTTAAAGTGGATCATTCATTTTTTGTTTTTGTTTACCAGATTTCTGAGATGATGTCATTTGATACATTTCACATCATTTTTTCGAATTTTTTGTTCTTTAAACATCTGGAAAGACCAAAAAGCCTATAGGCTGAAAAATTATCTTGGATATAACAAAAACAGTTGCCTGAAAAATGAATTAAATAATATTGTTCATTCAGTTGTCCGAAATTCTTTGATGTAACTCTGTTGTAGTTATTATTATTATTATTATTATTATTATTATTATTATTATTATTATTATTATTATTATTATTATTATTATAGATCGCCATCACAGTCAATAATTGAACAACTGAAAAAGATTCCACTGAAAGATGAATATGGCCAGAATGAATTTTATCCATGACATCACAGGCGTTTTCCACTGGGATACATCTAAAATGGAGTTTTTTTTAAATCTAGAAATCATCTTTTCAATTCATTATTATACCTGTGAGAATAAAGATTAACACGGTCAAAAAAACCTCCCTGCACCAAGAAAGTAAAATTAATGGTGGTCTAGTAGAGTACTTATGCCAAGTTCCAAGTCAGTAGACAAACCGTATGACCAGGAGCATTGGAATACAAGAACACGTAAACAAACAAACGCAAATATTAAAAAAAGATAGAACCGTTCGTCATATTTGTTTGGTACCGTTGTTGAAATAATTAATAATGATAATCTCACAACTCCAGAGAAAAACAAATCTCATAACTCCAAAGAGACCAAGTACTACTGAGAAATGCATCACACATGAACAGACTATGTGTGAGACTATAGGACAAATACAAGATAAAACAAAAAGATATTTAGGTGGCAGTGGAAGAGATACACCAGAGGAGACAAGCAAAGGAGGCGAGACTGAAGAGATACAGACAAAGAACTACCCAATATACACAAAACTTCATATTTTAAAACAACGAGAGAAAGTTTTACCAAGATGTAAATGGAGAAGGAAGACAGAACATAAAGCCGGATGCTATGGAAACAAAGAACTACAGGAAGAGCATATAGGAACACCCAAAAAGACACAATGAAGCCCCGGAATGGTTTCAGAGCATGAAAAGAGAACTCAAGGATATAGACAATAGAGAACAGCAGTATTGAATGAAACCACATTCGAACACGTTCTCAGAAAAAAGCCAACTGGAGAACACCAGGACCTGACAAGATCCACGGATATTGGTTTAAGAAATTCACCAAACCACACAACAGGCCGACCCATCAACTCCATAGTTGCCTAATTGAAGAAGAGGTACCAGAATGGATGATTAGAGGCAGAATCACACTCATCCAAAAGGAATCTGAAAAGGGGGCCCTGGCAAGTAACTATAGCCCAATCACGTGTTTACCATTCTTGTGGAAAATCCTGACTGGCCAAATAGCAGAGAGAATGTATATATCCATGGAAAGGAGAGGATTATTACCAGACAAACAGAAAGAATGCAGGAGATAAATCAGAGGGGCGAATGACTTGCTTTACTTCGGCCAGATGATCTTAAAAGAAGTAAGAAAAAAGAACATTGCAATGGGGTGGATAGACCACAAAAAAGCATATGACATGATTCCACACAGCGGGAAGAATGTTCAAGATCAGTGAACCAGTGGTGAGACTCATCGCCAACTCTATGAAAAACTGGAAAGTAGACTTGACAGCTACAGGAGAAAATTTAGCAGAGGTAAGTAAAAAAGGGGGATCTTTCAGAGAGACTCGCTGTCTCCGCTATAATTTGTTCTAACTATGATTCTGCTAAATAGAACCCTGAAAAACAGCGAAGGATACCAATTCTCCAAAACAAAAGGAAAGGTCAATCACTTGATGTACATGGACGGAATGAAAATATCTGAAAAAAAAAATCAGGGGAGAACTCGAGACGCTGCTCAATAAAGTGAAGGAATGCAGAGATGGTAATGCTGACGATGATCATGATGATGGCGATAAATGAAATACAAAAAAAAACATTTCTTTTTGATTAGTTGTGACTTTTTAAAGGCAATGGCTGTAGCCTCCTAAGCAGAGCATAGCGAGCGCTCGATTAAGATTTGCGCATTCTTAGAGTCAACCACTTTCAGCATTTTTCTCGCTGATCACTAACTGACAAGAAACAAAGCAGCTCTTTCATTTATATCAGAATTTTAGAGATTTGCTGCGTCAGCGTCTCGAAGGAGAGAGAGAGACCCACTAACGTTTGCAATAGCGTAAACAAGATTAATTCCAAAAATCTTTGCAAATCCCCAGGAGGGAAGCTCAGAATATAGATCGATTAAATATGCCAGTAAGGATGAGTTGGATGAACACAATTTGAAATCATGATTGTGAAATCAATATTTTAATTGATAAGCATTCATCCTTTTGAAAAGAACAACAGAATAATTAATGTAAACTGATGCGTATGGAAAATATACATATATATATATATATATATATTGACTCAATACAATTTGACAAATCGTTTCAGTGTCTTATCATCTTTTCAAGCGAATAAACGTCAACGAATCATTTTTTTCAATTATCATTCCTCACGCATCGCTGTCACATCTCGTTCTATTCTGAACCAGCATTTTTCAGATTATTTATATATATATATATATATATATATATATATATATATATGTGTGTGTGTGTGTGTGTGTGTGTGTGTGTGTGTGTATTGAGAAATGGATGTTTATGATCCAACAGAATGGTTATAAATCGCATTATATTACATTAAAAAAAGGAAAACTCATTTGAAATGATGTTCCGTCATTGCATCACTAGTGTATCATATGCCCTAGACAACGCAAATAGAATAAACAATTGAAAATAATGGGACTGTTGCAAGAATCAAACCTGTGACTGATAGGGTACGCGCTCCAATGTAAGGATACTCGAGTTTTTTTCATTGAAAACAGTTATTTGAGCCTTTGCATTTCCGGCAGCTGTTTAGCTCGGTGGTAAGAGCGTCAGTTGCTGCTCCGATTACTGCAGCAGCCCCATTTATTTTAATTCTTTATTCTATATAGGTTGCCTAAAGAGAGGAATACATTAACCTTGTAATGATGGGAAATCATTTTAAATAATTTTTTTGAAAATAAAACAAGGCTATTTTATATATATATTGTATATGAGTGTGAGTCAGGCGTTTAGTGGCAAGCAAGCTAGTTTAATAGGCCATTATTGCAACGATGAGTTGTATTCTTATGATTTTTGTTTTGTGCAAAAAAGATTTTTAAAAGTTCAGTATACATATAGAAAAACTAGCAATCATGAAAGCAAAACCCCAATGGTAAAGAAAGAGAAAACTTGGGGAAAACAGTTACCTGTTGATAGCAATGACTGCAAAAACTGAATTGTAAATCTATTTCCATCCATCTATCTATCAATCTATCTATCTATCAATCTCTCTATTTATCTCTCTCTCTCTCTCTGTCTCTGTCTCTCTCTATCTATCTATCTATCTATATATATATATATATATATATATATATATATATATGCGCGTTTAAGTATGTCAGAATGTTTACGTATCAAAGAAAAATTGAGAGAGAACAACACATAGGTTAATATACAATATATATGTATATATGTATATTAGGAAATGGATATATTTGATCCGAAAAATGATTACAGAATGCCTTATATTTTACAGAATCTTTTATTTTAAATAATGTTTAATCATTTCAAGGTTAATGTATCACTTGAACTAGAAAACGCAAATAGAATAAACAATTTAAGAAAATTGGGCTGCAGCAGGAATCGAATCTGCAACTGATATATATATATATATATATATATATATATATATATATATATATATATATATATATATATATATATATATATATATTACAACACACAAAAGCCACAACGCTACAAATCGGAAAACGAATAATTTCTATAGTCTTTGTTTTCAGATCAAGGTAATGGCCGTAAGTATCGTCGGAAACAACCGTTATCAAATTTATAGACACCGCTTACACCCTGTCAATCAGAACACCTGCTTTTTTATATGGAGAGAAGAAAGGTAATAAATAGAACGAACCAATCCTGATATCCTTTCCCTTTGATTAATCCATTGCATACTTTAATTTTCCCCAACTTTCGTTGTCCACGTATCAGTATATAACACTTTTTGGTGGGACGGTTCCTGATATAATAAATATCAATTCTCTCAGTCGTATCATTTTGAATTGATATGTAGCTTAACCCAAACCTTTGGGTAAACCTTAGGTTGCCAAATATGATTTTTATTTTTTTGATTCTGGAAGTCAATCTCTGGTTTGAATTTCTTTTTTTTTAGAAGCAACATCCAAAATAGCTATTGGACTTTCAAGCATGCTTTTTCTTAAATCTAAGTATTGTCAACACTGCTACTCAGAAATTCGGAAAGTAAGATAAAACAAAAGCCATCTAAATTGGCTACCCTTGATGAGCAATCTTTCTCACCTCTCTCTTTTTTTCCTCTTCCTGCTACTAATCTTACGTATGATGTACGTGTCATTGAACTTATGGTTCTTGCAATCAGTTTTTAAAAAATCTCAAACAAGGAATGCGCAAAGGGTCCTGGACAATTCTGCCTGAAATGTTTTTTGAAAACGCAAATAAAATAAAATGATTTTTTGATGTTAAGCTTTCATTTTTATATTTTTCTTTTTTTTTCTCTCTCTCTCTGTTCGTCTAAATTCCCTCCCCCACTCTTTTTCTCTGTGTTTCCCTCACCTCCCCTCTCATTCAACCCCATCAACCAATGCTTTCTTTTCGTGATGTCTTTTCAAGCATAAAAAAACTGCATTTTTAGCTGCAATCTTGATTCGATCAACTTCATCCGATATTTCACTGTCTCGCACGTTAAATAATGAAGATAGCGGAACCTAAGCGGGGTTATTTCCCCTTTCTATGCAGTCCACTGAAAAGATTTATTGAGTTGGGTGTAAAAAAAAAAAACAATCCAGGAAAGACTAGAAGAACATCGTGATTATCGCTCTTTTCAAAAGCAAACGAAAAAAAAGAAAAGAAGAAAGAATCCAATATCAATCTAGGTGGTCCAGTTTTCCATCAGCGAAAATGAAAAATCAGCCATTGTGTTTTCCGATTTTCTCTCTTCTTTTTATATCGTTGACATTCGTACTGGATCATGATTTAACATGATCCGGCTAATTCTTCCAGCCAAAAGTGCGTAACGCTTGGAGGCTTTTTTAAAACGATTCATTCAATATAATATAGCTTATTTATTCAAATATAGCATTCATGATTAACTATTAAAGTTAGAATTCAATCCACTTTCAATCAGAAAAATTAAATCATCATCATCATCGTCATCATCATCATTATCATCATCAGTGTTTTAACGCGCGTTGTTGGACATAGACGTTCCTCAGGATGTGCTGCACTTCTCTATCATGGGCGTCGCGTAGCCAGTAATTTCTGAATTTATCTAGTTCGTCCCTCCATATAATATTCTGCCGGCCTCGGTTGCGCATATGAAAACGGGGGATCCGTGTCGTGAGTCCATCAGTTGTCTGCCATTCTTGCAACATGGCCAGTCCACTGCCATTTGAGGTTTTTAATGGATTCTATGATGTCTCTGACTCTTGTCTTTTCTCAGATGTACTTTGCTGTCTTGTGGTCTCTCCATGAGAGGCCCAGCATAATTCTTTCATGCGCACGTTACATGGTTCTCAGTTTGCGGATCTGTCTCTTGGTTAGGTTCCATGTTTCAGCTCTTTAAGTGACTATAGGGAGGATACATTGGTTATACATATATTGGGGGATCCATGTCATGAGTTGTGATGTCCATCGGTTGTTTGCCATTCTTGCAACATGGCCAGCCCACTGGCTACATTTTAAATAAGAAAAACGTCCTTTTAATCAATTCAATTCTAATTATGTACCTAAGTGATTACATCTGTTGCCTAAAGATGAAAAACAGAATCCATTTTACTCTACAAATATTAATTTCCAACATGTAATGTCAAATACACTTAATCTAATGCTTTTTTACTCGCATGATGACATTATACAATGGAAGTTTCAGAACAAAATTTAGCTTATAACTGCCCGGGGTTTTTGATCCTCTTCGTTTAAATAGATCAGACATTATGAACATTACAAAGGATCTATTTATTCACGATAACACATTTTAGAATTGGTTTGTTATTGCACCCAGTAAACAATGGGAATCACACCTCAAAATGACATAAGTTCTGGTTTTCTGTCAATTTCTCAACGTTTACTTTCCGTCAAATGACAAGAATCGGTCACAGCAAAAACTTCAAGAAATCTCGATAACATCGGAAAAAAAAAGACTTTTTGCAAGATGCACTAGCATCTCTAGCATTGAAATGTTAGTTTTGTCCCTTGGTAAATATTGCCAAATTAGATTCCGTCGAGTTACGCCCCTTGATCAGTGTGGCCAATTTTTATATTTTTCATCAAAATCTTGATATTATTTAGTTGCATCCAGGTATTAGATGATTTTTAATAGAATGGGTGATTTTTTATCTCATATTTCAATTGTAATAAAATGATATTTTTTAAACTGGATCTTCAATCCGACAGAATAATTATAGATACGTTATTTTCAATAGGAACTCTTTTTTTAACTGGCATCCTGCTTTAACATGTTGAATAAGCCAGTAAGCTAAGACAGCGTAAATGGAATAAGCAATTAAAGAAATGAGCTGCACCAAGAATCAAATCTGCGTCCCCAGGGGCCATCTTAACGTGATGACACTCTTACCGTTTGAGCTAAAGAGCCAGCTGGTAAATCGGGAGTTCAAATAACTGCTTGATACCCAAAATTCGTATTGTCAATCTACTGTCCATATCTGCTCTTCTGATGCCATGAAAATAGCTGACGCTGACAGTGGATAAAGAAGACGATATTTAGTTATGAAGCAGTTATTTTTGCTTCCGATTGGCCAACAGGCTACTTAGCTTAGCCGAGGAGAGCGACCTCGCATAAGTAATAAAATAATTGATATTTTCAATAAATTGAATGTTGAAGATTAAAGTCACAATTTAATTCATCAATAATTTGTAAAATATTCCCTTTATTTTAGATATATAACTGGGGGATCCAAGTATTTGTAAGTGCTTTAAGGTGTTTTTTGACTCATTTTTAGCTGTTAACTTGAATAAATTTGGCAACTGCTCATGCGAGATTTTCACACAAGAAAAGAACTGGCACATTTACGATCTAACTTTCAGGCTTGCTAAATGAATAAAAATCCCTCAGCGACAAGTTTTCTTTCTCTTCTTAACACGCTAAAATCTTTGTATAATCATATTCAGAAGACCAGGAGCACATCGTGATCACTAAAACTACAATCTCTATAGAAATGTTTTGCTTGCCGGACAAAACCAAAATTAAAGATGCTCAGTGCGGTGTTTTCAATGTCTTTAGTGTATTGGAAAAAAGTCTGACCATAGATGCGTTAATTCGATCTTTAGTGTCTTTAAACGCACCTCCCTTTAGAAGCCAATCCCTTTCGTAGCTCCTATCTTTAAAAGCCCTTCCCTCTTCTATGAAAGCACCGTCATTTAACATTAGTATCGAAGTAAAATGGAATTTCGTTCATGCAATTGATACGTGATTGTTTTCTGACGTAGCAAAATAGAATCCCATGCCCTGATGACGTAAGATGAAATGCCACATAAGCGATAACCGATACATAGAAAGGATGAGAGGGAATGTTCCGTGAAGATGGTGTGAGGCGTTTGCTATGTCGATTTATTAGATTGTTAGTCAATAAAGGCGACAGCCACTGCAGATGCATACCAATCTAAAAACAAGAACCATATGTTCAGCAATGAGTCTATCATCCTTATGTCCATATTCATCCATGCGGTCACCTCAATAAGAAGTAACCAACAATTAGTGACCATCCTTTTAGCAAGGGACTTCTTACCGATTCCTGATAAGTAGCAACAATAGCAATTAGTGCTTTTTTTCTATTCATTGTAATATGAACGAACAAAAGGAAAAGTAACGAAGATCAAACAAAGGCAAAAGTAGATATTTTGTCAGATATCTGTCAACGAATGTAAAATAGTTTGCATGTATTTGCTTACGAAAATCCGTATTGGTATCCGGAAATCATAATGTAAAAAATTGGTATCAAAGTAGTTGAGTTAGTAGAATAAGCAAGAGAAAGAGGGTGGGGAAGATGGGGATGAAGGTCTGAGCCAAATTTCATATCAATCAAATGATAAGGCTGAAAAAATTTATATTCAACAGATTACAGACTGACAGACCAACAAAAATTGTCTTACAGAAATGCCCAGACACATTTAGAAATCGGGCTTCTAGATATAGAAAGACAACGATCGTAAAGTTACGGAAAGATTCCACTATTTTGTTTTGATGGATATTTAAAACCTCAATTAAATCAAATCGCTTGTACGACTGACTACTGGTTTCTCCTGCAATCGAAAAGTAAAAAGCCCATATATATATATATATATATATATATATGGTATAGATCAGGTTAGCAATATAGCATAATATGAGGCAACGTTTAATATGTGATGGATTTATTTCATGTGCTCAATACATTCAACTTTATACTTCGAAAGTCAAGTTGCTTTAGAGTAGAGCTGGAAATATATAATAGGATGTGGATTTGCTACTCAAGCAAGATTATATCTCTGCCTTCACTGGGCCTCATATGACTATCATCTGAGGGCAGAAGCATAAAATTCTTTGTGTAGCAAATCCACATCATATATATATATATATATATATATATATATATATATATATATATATATATATATATATATATATATATATATATATATATATATCATTAGCCGTAATGGCCTAAAGCAAAAGAAAAATTGGCTTTAAATTTCTGGCCTCACAAGACCACTAAATATTTATCATGGTATGTTGAGTTGGATCATTGGATGTAGGGGTGAGAAGACGTACAGGATATTGGGATGTCGGAAAGAAAGAAAAGGATGGCTCGCTGCAGAGCAGATGCTGAACGCAATTTTTGGTTTTCGTTTTTTTTTTTTTTTTGTAGATGCATAAAAGTGGCCGGTATTGAACTTTCGGAAATCGAGAAATAGCAGTGATAACGTTCCTTTCACAGATTCCCAGGCGGTAGAAACTGTAGAGAAGTTATTTCACTGGGGTCATCATACGTAAAATGGAGGCAAGGGATGGTTCAGCAGTTAACTATTACTTACCGTGGAATCGACGGACCGGGTTCGAAATCCAGCGCGGCCTGTTTGTAGTTCCTCCTCCTCATTGTTAGCAACAGCAGCAGCAGCTTTTTTACATCTGTCGTTGGATGGAGTTCTTCCCAAAGATTTGCCAGATCTCTTTCATGGGCGTCGCAGAGCCAATACTTTCTGAAGTTGTGTACTTCATTACACCATCTTATTCTTTGCCGGTCGCTTATGATCTCAGAAGTGGGGGTGCACGTTGTGTCGTGATGTCAAACCATTGTCTGACAATCTTGCAACATAACCAGCCCATTGCCTTCCGAGTTCTTTTGTACTGGTATCCATGATATCTCTGAATCCTGTCTTTTATCTAATATACTTGTGATCTTCTGATCTCTTCATACGATGTTGGGCATGATTCTCTCATGTACTCGTTGCATAGTTCTCAGTTTGGTTCAGATCAATGTTTCAGCTCCATAGATGACTATCGGGTAGGGGGATTCATTAGTTGTATTAGCTTCAAAGAGAAAATCTGAAGATTACCACGAGTAGTGTTCGCCATGTGATATCTGCACAAAAATGGATATTTACCAAGTTCTGTGTTTTTTCATGGCTGACACATTGGTGAAGAAATGGGCTGCGTGTGCCACATTCGGAGACTCACACTTTTCAGAAAAGCTTGATTATTTTCTGAAAAGATAGATTAGGTAGACGGTAGAGAAATTCGATTGGTCTCGAACTAGCAGCCTATTGGATATGTCCCTTTGGACTAGCTCAAACGACAGTAGCATTCTCAGCATCATTTAAAATCCTTTATGTACTGAAGATAATCTAAAATACTGCGTCTTTCGTTGATTGATTTGACAGCTGCATGTCCCTGGTGGTACTTGTTAACATTTTTTTCAATAAAATTTATTGTTAAACCTAAATGATTCTATATCATTCAATGTTGATTTTATTTGGTTTTCAAATATCTAACCATTTAATGGGTTTATGTGGCAATATTTTTTGTTATTTAGTTTATATTTATTTGTTTGTTTGCGCTCAAATGAGATGCACTGATTGGTGGATTTACCTTCCTATTAAGACATCACAATGTAAATTACGCCCTAGAAAATCTTAAGAATTCATGTCTGATCGTCACACATTAAAACAGCTTTAGATGAGTTGAGACTGGAAAGAAAAATTCTTAAAATTGCGATACTTGAATTATTGAAAGTAACTTGCCTAATAGAATAGTTTTAGGCTTCTTAGTACCGATCCAAACATAAATAACCCTGTAATTTGGGACGGGTACATTCTAGTAAATAATGATTTAGAAAATCGGGACTGAAAGGGTTAACGCAGGTGATTGACGAAGTAGGGTAGGAATTAATAGAATAACGGGTGTTATGAAACCTCTTTTGTTTGTTTGAAACAAGGGTGAATCTTGTGAAGGATTCTGATGAGTAAATATAATATTGATTTAGTGTTTTCTTGCGAAAATATGTTTTATCATGAGACAATGTATGTTTACGTGCTGTTTCCTTGATGAAGACAACAAAGGTGCTATGGGAATGGGAGAGAGGAAATGAAAGAGGAGATGCTTCATTGTTGGTTAATATACAAGACGAAAATATTTTACAACTTCGTGTAAGAAGTATTATGTATTAGCAAATAAAATTCAATATCATGAAGATATAAGATCGAAACAATGAGAAGCTCAAAATGTACAGGTCTGGTTAGGCCCTCACTGGAAACTGTCATGTGACCAATGTCTTATTGCAGCATGCCATGTTGAGGGTGATCATTTAAAAAATTGGAAAAATGTTGATGATTGAATACGTTATTCCTGTAACCTTGTGTTCACTAAAAAAGTCAAAAAAACAAAAAAAAAAAAACAAGCTTGAATGCTAACAGATACTAAGACAGGGAACAATTTAGCATAAACTTACATTACAAATTGAAATCACTAAGAGAAACCTAGAAATTAGAATTGCCAAAAAAATAATATTTTTTCTTCACATAATGAGAGTTAATAAGAGAAAAAATAATTCAAATTTTCACCTTGGTCCTATACATGTGATACGTGCATGCGTAGCCAGCCAGCCAGACCAACCTAGACACTGAAAGAAATCTATGCTGACAATAGTGGTGACAGTTTTGGTTGACAGTTTACAGCATTATTCTTGGCTCTCTTATTCATCAGACAGAAGCAGTAACAGACTAATATTCTATCTTTTAGTGCGCTTGCGTGTGTCTGTATGTATAATCCTCAGAGATGAGCAAATGTCTTCTTTACGGAGTCATAATAAAATGTCCTTGGCCGAGATTTGCATCTCACGGCAGGAAGAAAATCAATTTTTTTTTTTCGTTCAGAATTTCAAAAGATTTCTTTTCCGTTTACAAAAGTCGAACCTTTTTTAAAAGGCGCCTGTTTGAAATCCATGATATTTAGGAACAAACACTGTTTTTGTTCGGATTTTTTTTTCAATCATTTTTTTATTATGATTCCCCTGTACATTCACTTCCGTCATCTCCCGCCTCAGTTTCACCTTTTTCAAATCAAAGATACCGGTTAGCAGCACAGAAAATGGTATCGGCGAGCCGAGTTCAATCAGAGGCTAAGACAGTCAGCACTCACTCTGAACTAATACCTTTGAGCAAAGACACGAATCCGTCTACCTTCCTTCCAGATCTGGATAAGATGGCGAAACCAAGACAGTAAAACATCTTGAGAAGCACTCTGAAAGGCCAGAGACGAACAGAATTTTTAAAATTTTTTTCATTTTTTCCCCTCTCCAAAGTTTTCGTTATTAATTTTATACTTGAATTCTACATTCGCACGTCACGATTTTCCCGATTAATTCAACTTTCCTCTTGTGTATAATTCTCCTGATTTTCTCAGGTAAAATGATTCATTCAGCTGGAAGCAGTATTGTTATTTTAGTCATCTGAAGATCAAAAATTCCTGCAGACAGTGTCTACTTCTCTAATGCAAATTTAGAAATAAAATAATGTTTTCAAAGATTCGTGTTGGTGATTTCTAGCTGAACGATGATCGGTAGGTCAGTTCAAGTTTGTGGCGGATAAATAACGACATTACTGTTGTGAATAATCAACCTTAAACGACGTGTAAGAAAGGCAAAATCCCCAAAACACCAAATCAAGTGGCGGAAATCATTTGCACTTACACGTCGAATAAGCTGTGAGAAATGAATGAAGAAGTCCATGATGAAGTGCTTGATAACGAATGATTTATCAATTGAAGAGGTTGATCAGAGAATTTCTTTTAAAAAGGCTTGGTGAGTTTGTGACGGAGTAAACGCATAGTCCATAGTCTATTGAGTCAAGCTTAATTTCAAACTTATGTAGAAAAATTCGATGTTCGGCTTGAAAACTCAGATCAACGGACAGGCCCCACAGGCTAATCACTTACAACACTTTGTAAAAATTTCAAAATGTTCGATTATAAAGCTCAAATCATCACAAAAACATGCACATGCGTATATATATATGTGTGTATGTGTGTGTGTGTGTTCGTGTGTGTGTATCCAAATTTTACTTCGGCATTTTAAAACCCCATAGCATAGGTGTTTGGGTGATTCACGTGAAGGCCCCGCCAGCTTAGGATCTGTAAAGGTGAGGAAAACACTCCTTTGTCTTCGTTTGCGGAGCAAATCCAATATATATATATATATATATATATATATATATATATGTGTGTGTGTGTATAAGAATTATAAGGATATATCTGTTGAATGTTAACATTTCATGCCTACTGCATTCATCAGCAACCGATTGAGCACTTTGATTAAACATCTACAACGAATGAACTCTGTTTTTCTATTTTTCCTTTTTGCATTTTTTAGGAATTGGAAATATATTACAAACTATATATATATATGTGTTCGTGTGTGTGTGTGTGTACAAAGTAAGGGTATATCTAAAAAGACCGTGATTCTAACTTCGATTAGAAAAAAGAAAACTTTGGCATAAACGCCAGTGGTAAGAAGACGTAATAGGTCCGCGGTGCTTATGTTCTTTCTTAACAAATTCAGAGATCAAACGTCTTGAATTTATCATTCGAGGACATTTTTGGTTCTATTTTCTGGTTCGATTTCTGTTCTAGATTCTAGCAAATCCACATGGCTGATTCCACGCTTTGGAAGTGTAACCTTCACCTTGTGGGCTAGCCAAGGAGAAAAAAAATGAAGAAATGACAAGAAAGGGTTTGTCCTCAATCCAATCGATATTTGTTGAATAGTTTTCATTAGCTTCATTCATAACACAGAAGATAAGAAAGTTCAGTCTCTCTCTATACATATGCTTATATATGAATATATATATATATATATATATATATATATATATATATATATGCGTGTGTGTCTGTGTGTGTGTGTGTGTGTGTGTTTATGTATATATACATCCGCATGTGCATGTAAGTTTATTTGTATATATATGGAGAAAGAGACAGATATAGATTTACGTAAATATATGCAATAAAAGTGAAAGAATGTCCGATACATTTCAAAAACTTCATTTTATTATCCCTATACACCTTCAAAACTGAGAGCCAAAGATTTTTTAAAATAAAAAAAAGACATATATTGAAACAGTATTAAAGACTGAAAGGTCAGGTACAAAGATCAGAAATTTTACGGACCAAAACCTTTCAATTTCGAAGCTGTGTGAGGATGTTAACATAAACGTTCATTCTCACTTCATATAGATAGAGTTAGAGAAGAGTGAAAGAAAGAGAAAGAAACAGAGATAGAGAGAGTGAAAGAGAGAGAAATAAATAAAAATAGATAGATATATAGATAGATAAAGAGAGAGAGAGAGGGAGAGAACAAAAAGCATGGGATGGTGCGAGACTCACAAGCAAGGATAGAGAAATGAGCAAAGCTAGTCCGAATTTCTGCTGAGGCAGCTTAAAGATGATGATGATAGCGACTTAGCTCCGTGAATAGATTCGGGATGGTTTTCCATGTTATTCCTTGGTCCCAAGTGGTACCTCTACATGAAAGCCCCGTAGAGTTTTGAAGTGAGGTGAAAAGAAAGAAAAATGCACAAAAAAAAAAGAAAAGAAATACGAGGTAAAAAAAAGAAAAAAAATGAAAACTTTGACGGAAAGACTTGAAGATCGTTAGAAAATTGAGATACCTGCACGGGGAGAGAGAAAGGTTGAGATGTCATAGGTGAGAATAATAGAGGGAGTGACGCACTGCTCAGAGATTGAGAGTGTGAGGTCATCCTGGAGAGTATCCAGCGATTCAATATTGGCGGGGAAATGACCAATTGAATGGCAATGGTGCTTCAACCCCCTTTAGAGTGTCCTTCGATGTTCTATTCAAGACTTCGCATATTTATCCCAGCATCTTTTCTACTTTTCAAAACAGTCTGCGAAGTCCTCTTTCGGAATCAATACAAGCTACCTCAAAGCGTTCACTTTAATATCGCCGAAATCTTTCAAAATGGCAACCATGAGTACATTCTAATCTGAATTCTACCTCAGCCTTGCCAACACTTCGTAACTTTGCTGTACAATGGAATATATATCGTATCTCCTGAACCTTACCTGTCAATACAAACGTTTTCAATCATTTATTCATTCAAAGAAGACTCTGGAAGACTATTGATTTACTTAAGAACATACGATAAATAAGAACAAAGTTGCAAATAATTTAAAATGGAGTTTGATAATTCAAAATAAGTAAATATAAATAAAGAATTAAATTTTTTTTGAAAGACAAAAAAAAAAAAAAATAACAAATACCAACTACTTTCACTTCGTGTTCACATTCCAGATCAGGGAACATAAACCCAGGGACCGACCTTCCTTCCAACACTTCCAAGTCAAAATGTCCCAGATCCAACTGGGATAATTCAAGATTTCCGTTACATTCCGGAGCTCTGACCGAAGTAAACTCTTGTGTAACGGCCCAAGAGTTTTAATGTCACTATTGAATGACTCACGCATTTAAAGGGCACGTTTGCATTTAAATTCTCGCAACGCTAATGACAAAGACTAGTTTGCTGCAATTGCAAATGGTTATTTTCAGTGCATAAGTATGTAGACTAAAACGAATAAACGTTAAAATAATGCTGTTTTAAGTGACATGGGCATTAGACAATGAAAGGGTAATAAAAAATCATTTTCATTCATACCATTTGGTTTCTCATTATGAAATCACTCTGTAAAATGTCTACCGATTCTGGAAGAGAATTCGTTATAACAATACACTTAAATTCCCGAGGGTGCAGTGATAACGAGTGTCTATTGTATTAGCATAATTCGGCATGTCTCCATTTAACACTTTATTTGTCTTCATATTCGTCCAATCGGTGAGAGGTACAAATTATGCCTCTGTAGACGTTCAACACTATTCCATTTAGTGTTGCCAATTTAGCACTTTACACGCTTAACTTAATGCGTTTCTGATCAAATTGTGCTGCATTTGCACAGGCATATTAGCGATTTTCAGCTATTTTTTCGCCATTTTGTAGCATCTTTTGGAGTTGTTTTGGTCTTCTTTAATACTATTTTTTAACGCTTTTTGACGGTCAAACTTCTTATCATCATCTTTATTGCCTAAGTCCTACTTTTCAGTTTTTACTTTATTTTAGTAAATCACAACAATAGCGTAGGACAATGGCAATGACCACACCAAAACCCAGTGGTGACCTGCGCAAATAACAAAAAATGTACAAAAAGTTGATGAAGAAATCACCCCCACTTCTGAAATCAATCAAATCGACTTGTTTTCTTGAAATTTGCAAACCCCATTAGCAGAAACTATCAACAAAAGAGTTGAAACGGGATACGTATCTTTGGAATAATTTTGTATGGAAAAAGGAATTCTGCATCTTTCCCCTTTTAGAATTTTATGAAGCAAGTGAATTGGACCTCAGTGCAGCCAAGTTTTTTCTTCTTTTTTCCTTTCATTTTTTTACTTCCTTTTCATCTCTGAACGTTTTATTTCCATTTACGATTTAGTTCTTTACCTATCATCCATAAAAATTACCATCAGATAATATTCAATATCTATATATTGTTCATGGTATTCCCCTCTCTCTCTCTCTCTCCCTCTCTCTCTCTCTCTCTCTATATATATATATATATATATACTAATCGCTAAATATCTTGATTTACCTATGTTTGTCCTTGAATTTTTACGGAGCACCTTGCCATTCTGTTTGTCAGACCTCTCTTCTATTATCTGGGACTACAAGATATAAAGATACTATGTAAAACCATATATATATATATATATATATATATATATATATATATATATATATATATATATATATATATACATACATGCGTATGTGTATGTGAGTGTTTGGGGCGTAAAAAAGTAGTAAACATGCATTAAAACGCTAGCAAATCAGATCGTCAATCAATAGACGTTAGCCTTTACAAAAAACACGTCTTGTGGAATGCAGTACCGTCATGGCTGCAACCTTAACCTTAACTGCCAACGACTGCGTTTCAATGAATGAAGGACATTGATTAGAGTTAGATAAACGCGGGAAAGACTCAACGACTATAATGGAGGCCAAGACGAAAATGCAGTGGGCTGACGATGAGGCAAATATTGCTGATTCAGCGTGCGAGGTACGCTTGCTAGAAACCGACAAGCAAATCTGTCACCATAGGTTTTGTTTCATTTTCTAAACCGGTCTGGCTGGCTGGCTGACTGGCTAGCTATGAATGCATCACTCGTACAGGCCGCACCTATGGAGATAGAAAATAGATTTACCCCTAATTGTGTCAACAAAAAAAATCTTTTGTTTCTTTACATTTTAGTTTTTTTTTGTTTTTCTTCAGTAGGGGTCCAACATGCTAAAATGATCCCTATTCTAATTTTTCTGAAAATTCCCTGGAGAAGTAATTTATTTATCGCCATCACTTTCATTTCTTTTAATTGATCACCCGCCCCAAACGTGACTCACTACCAAAAGACGTTGGTCATATGACGGTTTCTATTGAGTGACTAACCAGACGCGGTGTCAGTTTTTATTTTCTTTATTTTACTGGTACAAATCAATGGATTAATTAGGTCTATCGATTTGTGTCGTCTTTCAGCTTATTGATCACTTGATACGTTTTTCGGGTTGGGAATTTTTTTTTTTTGGCTGGCTTTTGCTTTTGGGGTAATTGAAGAGAGAGAGGGTAGGGAGGGAGAGGGAAGGGAGGAGGAGGAAGGAGGGAGAGGAGGAAGGAGGGAGAGGAGGAAGGAGGGTGAGGATGAGCGTGAGAAGGGGTTGTATGATGGCAAGTATAATGAGAAGGAAGAAGTGGAGTGTCGGCAGAAGAAGAATCATAAAATTAAGGAGGAAGAGAAGGAGGAGCTAAGAATATGAAGTTGGCAAGGAAAGAAAGAAATGGTGAAAGAGAGGAAGAAAAAAATCAATCTCTCTTACTCCCTCTCTCTTTTTCATACAAACTTTCTCATTCTCTCTCATAATCTCCCCCCCTCTCTCTCTCTCTCTCTCTCTCTCTCTCTCTCTCTGTTTATCTCATTCCAACCAAGTTTTTCTTCTAACGCTTAAGTGTCATAATGCCATGTCACGGGCAAAATAATTGTGTCCATTTTACAATAGATTATTATTGTAAATCTAGCACTCCTGAAGGAGAAAAAAGTAGGATATTTTTTTCAAATGGAAAGGTCGTTTTCTCAAGAAACTGGCTATTGCACTACACATGAGAATTTCCAAAGGATTTATGCCAAAAGAATGTATGACTAAGAGCACAGAAACTAACACAGGCAAGGACGGACAGACGATTGAAAAATAAGGAAAGCTTCAAGAAATGTTCATTGGAAAGGTGCCAAATGAATTCTAACCACATTAATCTTTCAAGTAACGAATTTAACCACATACAATCCGCTACCATAGTTAATCCTCCCTTCCCCGATTGAGTATCAATTTTGAATGAAAAATGAATTATAACGTGTATAGAACTATATATAATGTTATGTTACCATAAATAATGCACACCTGTATTATTCAGCTCAAAATTGACATAGTAAAATATGGTAGGTATAATTATATATTTAAAAGCTGGTACATGATACCAAGTTCACGAAGTTTAGTAAAAACAATAAAATATACTGTTGTATTTGGGTTTGTTTTTTTTTGTTATTTTAGTTGTGTTTTTTTTATTTATCATTTGTTTTTGGTTTTGTTTTTGTTTGTGTGGTAGAGGTACGTCACTGTTTGATCTCCTCATTTGCATTATGATAGACAATCGAAACCTCAGGAATAGAAGAAGGCTTTAAAAAAGGCAACATCTCTATTAATATAATGTTATATCGCAATCTACGACCTCTAGAAGCGTAATCATCAAAAGATACGTTCTGTTACGGACGTTATTTTTTTTAAAAATTGGAAGAGAAAAACAAAGGTTGAAGTGAAGCAAAATAAGAAAGAGAGAGGGGGAAATGAAAGACAAAAAGAGAGAAAGAGAGAAAGAGAGAGCTGTCAACGTATTTGAGAGTGAATGTTTGTGTGAACACTATAAAAAGAAGGTGAGGGAGCAGTAATAGAAAAAAAAGCGAAGATGAAATTGCAAGATATGCAATTGGAATCATTGAATTGTGATTTATTTTCGGATTCATTAGCGTCGAGAGAAAAAAAAAGCAAGCCTGACAGTCAGTCCATTGATGCGCAAGTTTTATGAGAAGATCTAGCCAGTGTTGCCAACTTTATTTCCAAGTTTACATCAATCATAGAATGAAAAAAAAAAACATCTCAAAACACCAATAAACATCTAGATTCACCAGATAAAAATCTAAAATCTGAGAGACATATATATAATATCACTAAATTACATGTGCTTCCAATCTTCAACATTTATTGTACTAATTATCATAAGCGCTCCCCAGCTATGTTTCACATTGGAGTTTCAGTTTCAGCCTTTAATCTTTCAGGTTGGACAGACATCTTGGAACATCGGTAAGAGCTTGTTCGTTTTTCGTCGGGGGTGGGGGGCACAATCATCGGACGGTCGATTCATGCCTTCCAGTCAAATTATACTGCTAGAGGGGCACTCAATTTCACCATTTTACCATCGAGATAGATTATAGTAAGATATTACTTAATGTATCAAAATTCTTCCTTATTTCATCATACTAAAAACCCGAATGAAAATATAAAAATCCGGTACTAAAGATGCACCCGAAATCGGCACAAAAGATACATTTAGAATCAGTACAAAAGATGCATTTAAAATCCGTACAAAAGATGCATCTTGAATCAGTACAGAAGATAAACCTTAAATCGGTACAAAAGATGCATCTTGAATCAGTACAGAAGATAAACCTTAAATCGGTACAAAAGATGCATCTTGAATCAGTACAGAAGATACACCTTAAATTGGTAGAAAAGATACATTTAAAATCTGTACAAAAGATACATTTAAAATCAGTACAAAAAATGCATCTGGAATCGGGACAAAAGATACACCGAAAATTGGTTCAAAAATACTTCTTGAATCAGTCCAAAAGATGTGCTACCATTAAGCCAACTGAAGCAGCCGCTTTGGGTGCAGATCTCCGAGGGGCGCAGTACTGACCTCTTAGGAGAAAAATAGAAAGGAAAATAAAAGAAGCGGGGATGCAAATTCTAAGTCTTGCCCTGGGTGCGTAAATCCCTCGTACAAATTTCAAGTCGCCCCAAGAGTGCACAAAAAACCTTCCGTCGGTCCTGTATGTAAATGAAAAAGGCGTGGTTGGTGGAAATCGGGGCGAAGATTTGGTGAGGCCAGAAATCTATACGTAAATATGCTATTATATTACACGAAGATAGCTGCGTGTATGTGTGTGTGTGTGTGTGTGTGAGTGTGCATGTCTCTGTGTGTCTGTGGCCTATTTGTATTCTCAAATATCTATAAACACACTCAAATGCACACACTCACATACATGAGTGTTCGTGTATGTCTGTATTTGTATATTACTCTCTAAATGTCAGTTGCGTATACCAAAATAGATATGTAAATATTTTCGTTTCAGACTTATCCTATATTTTCCAGTTACTCTGCCATTGTAACGTAAGCCTTTCGAAATAAGCACTTTCGGAAGCGTTATCTTAATGCAACAGGGTTCCCTGCATCGTTGTTTTTTACGCAACCATGCAAATTTAAAGGTTTGCATGGCTCCTAATATCCATGTATTTACATAACACTACCGTAGCCTCATAAACCTATATATATATATATATATATATATATATATATATATATATATATATATATATATATATATATATATATGTATTTATACATATATATATATATATATATATATATATATACATATATATTTATATGTGTGTATATATGTATACATATATATATATATATATATATATATATATATATATATATATATATATATATATATATGTATGTGTGTGTGTGTGTACATGTATACGTATGTGTGTAAAAGAGAGAGAAAGCAAGGGAAGTTGAAGGCAATGCAGGCTCAAAGAATGCCACTGGAATGCTAGGTCGAGATGACCTTTCCTCTCAATTTTTTTTTCATCATCCGTATTTTCCTTGGAATTCTTTTCTTCTTTTCCCGACCCCCTGCCTTATCCGAACCCTTTCTGATTCATCCCACTCTCCCTCATCTTCTGACTCTCTTCTCAACCTTTCTCTATCCTTCCATCTTCCTTTGTCCCTCTTCTCCTTTTTTTTAGCTTCTCCACCCCCTCTCCTATAGTCCATAAAATCAATTATGCAACACGTTGCTTATTTTTATTTCTCTTGCGTCTTTGGAAACAGTATTCGCCCACTATCCGAAAGTAGAGCGTCCATATGAAATGTTTCGTAAGCCGAAATAGCATAAAGCGAAGATGCAATTACCATAATCAATACAAGAAAAAATTTTGTATGTTCCTAGTCCAACTCCGCCTTTAAAAAAATGCAGAAACTTTTGTTAACGATTGGCAGTATAGAAATGATCTAAAAAAAAGTAGGACCGATTTTGGAAAGACTGGCTACTGCAGGGTCAGACTCAACCCTACTTTTATCCCCAGAGAAGTTGTCGATTGCAACTTGTGTATTGTTTGTATAATGAATGTTCTTTTAGATATTTAGAACTCATCAGTTTGGATGTAACCGTAAATGAGACGACAATTAATTGCTGGATCTTGATCTTGATTTCAAATCATGGTGGGCCGGCCCATAGAAGGCAGGAACATAAACTTGTTTGTGTTGAGAATCCACATCCTATTATATATTTCCAGCTCTACTCTAAAACAACTTGACTTTCGAAGTGTAAATTTGAATGTATAGAGCACTGTATGAAATAGATCCATCCTATATCAGATGTTGCTTTATATTATGCTATATAGCTAACCTAATCTGTACTGTACTATATATATATATATATATATATATATATATATATATATATATATATATATTCTTTTCGGCGAACTACTTTATTCAATTTGTTGCTGTTGTTGAAATTGATGTTTTTTTTATCGGAAATCAAACTGGAAAACAGTTTTGACCTGCAATATCGGAATATCACCAATAAAAATTATATAAAGTGGTTCGTTCACAGAAAACATAAACAAATATGCACACTCATTTGGTTGGAATAAACCCTCGCTTATTTCTAATATAAATTCCCGTCGGTATGTAAGGCTTGTCAGTTTAGATTCGTCGGTAAGAGAACCACCTACCAATCAGTTGTTTGTGAATTCAAATCGTCGGTTTGGTTACAATGACGGTACGGAAAAATAGTGAATAGTTTATTTTCATAAATTTGGTAAGGGTCGTTTCTTATTTTTGTTTCAGTAGGAAAACACTTTCACTTGGACGGGAGTCAAACAATATCTGGACCTTGCTAGAGAACTTTAAACATAGAGGAATATCAAAGTAAAATAGTTTGTTATCGGTGGGCTTTTGAGCAGTTCCAGTCTGCTTTGGGAAACAAAGTCAACTCAACACTTGGATTGGAATTTGACGAACGGCGCGTAGTTTAGGGAAGGTTTGAATGATGTTTTGATTGCCTACAAAATCTTTATGGTAGAACAAGACATGAGGCTATGTAGTTAAGCATTCTGACTGATTCCAAGCCTTCTACATAATCCACAGCGGGCGGCAAACCTTCGATATAGAGGCAGGTAGATGTAGAAAAATATTATTACGGGGCCTGAGAACGCTAAAAATAGATTACATAAAATTAATGTAAATCATTTATTAGCTTAACGCCATTTTGGATAACGGGGAAAAAATTTATCAATATAGGATTTCCATAAAAGTGGCGTAAAGTGAACTTTCGGAGAGCGAACAGAATTCAAAGACATTAAAGTTGTTAATTATTTCGCTATAGAAATGCTTTGAAAATTAGGGAGAGAGAGATTGTCAATAGCCAGGGATTAATTAAACCATCAATAGACAGAATCGGGCTATTATATGTGTAAAGTGAATGAATCGCTAATGATTTCACAACAGAGATGTATTGAAACACACAGAGATTTGAAATGCCAGTTGCCACGAATACAAGCGTTATTGACACTAATAGGGCTATTATAAGTACTACAACAGAGCCTGTTCTAAAGGCACGTGTTTAGTAGGGACCAGACTTGGTGTGAGGAGTCACCTGCCATAATGATAATGTAAAATGAATAGCAGTCTGTTTTACAAAACTAGGGCTTCGAAAAATTTCAGTTACTTCTTTCCAGTGTTACCAATTTAGATATATCTTACGTAAATTTAGATAATTCTAAAGAGCAGAAATCAAGGGAGATAATTGACAGAAACTAAGAAGAAATACACATTGACTTACATCTACTGATTTAGATTTATTGACAATTAAGATATTTCAAATCTAAGTTTAGATGTATAATTTTAGATAAAAGATCTATGATGTGCATTTCTATATTTATTTTGGGGTGATTTCCCGAGAACTGCAGACCGAAACAACTCAAAACTCGACACTGCAATGCCTGGCGTACTTATTAATATATATGATGAATACTAACTTTTGTACAAAGCCCGGTGGTTGAGTTATCCGTGTGCATATACACACTCGCACACATAACCTCAGGTATTTCTTCAATTATAGTTGGATAATATTACACCATATAATGAATTGTGTATATTTGATTCTAAGCCCGTCTAGAAATATTTGGGGGAGCACAGGTTAATGGGTAACAGTCACTTAAACTCGTTGGCCTCAAGCAAGTCATGACCTTCATTGTTTAATGCGTAAAGTTTTCTTTTTTGTGGATGGGTTCAAAAGATATGCAATATATGACGGAAAAATGAAAGAAATCTTTTCAAAGAGATCTTTTGCGGGACTTATTCTTTTTTTCACCGCGATGCTTTTCATTCTTATTCCTTGTTATTTCTTTTCTGTCATTTTCCTTCATTGAAAAAGAGTTCTTTTGTTGTTTTTTTCCATTCACAACCTACTCTCTACGCAGCTGCTTCTTTACAAAATTCACACAGCAATAGCTTTTTACGGAGGAGCAGTGGATATTTCAAAACGTCATTAATGTCAACTAAGGGCACTGCCCTTTCTAAAGGTGTGTATTTAGAAGGGGGGGTCAGACTTTATAGCGTGTAAAACATCATCATCAATCTTTTATCGTCCGTCGTTGAACATAAGCCTCTCCCACGATCTGCCACATTTCTCTATCATGGGCGTCACAGAGCCAGTATTTATAGAATTTGTCAAGTTTATCTCTCAATCTTGTATTCTGTAGTCCTCAGTCTTGCATGTGATCTCTAGGGATCCATGTTATGAGTGGTGATGTCCATCGGTTGTCTGCCATTCACGCAACATGATGCCATTAAAGTTTTTAATGGATTCTTAGATGTCTTGTACTCCTGTTTTCTTTCTGATATATTGTGCTGTCTTGTGATCTCTCCATGTGAGGTTGAGCATGATTCTCTCATGCACATGCTGCATGCTTCTCAGTTTGCGGGTCTGTCTCTTGGTTAGTTCCCATGTTTCAGCTCCATAAGTAACGATCGGGACGAAAAGCCCGCTATGATTGTAATGTGAAATAATTTTCTGTTCGTTCCAGTGTTGCCAATTTTGATATCTTATATATAAATTCAGATAACTCTAAAGGGCGGAATTCAAGGGAGATGATTAATAGAAACTAAGAAGAGATATCTATAATCTATGTCCATTTATTGATTTTTATTTGATTTCCTGATAACCGCTCATCTCAAAAAAAAAAAAATCAATTCCAAACTGGACACAGCTCTGTCTTATGTTCAGACAAATTATCTGGTGAATGTCAACTTTATTCAGTGGCCAGTTCTCTAGTAATCACGGTGTACACATTAGTGCATGCACACACGCACGCGCTCACATATTCCCTCAGCTACAGTTCGATAACTACCGGATGTATAAAAAAACGTTTGCATTTATTTGCAACATGGATCCGAAAGTATCACACGCGAAACCGAGCCGAGCAGAATACAAATTTGTGAGACGAACTAGACAAGTTCTGAAAATATCGGCCCCGCGATGCACATGATAGAGAGGTCTGGCGAATCCTGGGGAAGGTTTAAGTCCAACAATGAACTATAAAATACTAATGATGATGATGATTTGCAATAGTGGTACTACGGTTATTGCTTCTGAAATCGCAGCTATAAACGAAACAGTGCTATAATGAGGTTGCAGAATAGATAGCATGTCAAAAACATCTGTCTTAGCCTCGTTCCTGAGCTCCCAGCCAGAATCATTCCTATCTTAAAACATCTACTGTAGTTTATAATAAGCTAGAATGGGTTCCCGCTATATATCTCATCTAGTAGAAACTTTCACGAGCTTGTAAAATATAACTAGGAGCCAATATACGTCTCTATGTGATAAATTATTGTGTATACATACGTACTTATTCTCAAACACATGACACATTAACCAAAGCGTGCAGTATACAGTTATTTCGATACTATCCATTTAACTGTCTTTCATTATTCATTATTCATTCCGGAAATTTAATATAACAGAACTAATTATGGAAAATATTGGGATAAAGAGTGTTATAGAGTTTAAGAGCTAAAATTGGTAGTACTAGACTGAATGTTTCTGTATTATGTGACCTATCAAAGGTATTATTGACCCTGTCAGGAATTGTTATAATCAGCCATATCATTACCAAAAAGTCGGCAATATTCGTTGTAACGGGATCGTTTTGTAATTCCACGAAACCCCGTTTGCGTGTTAGGGAACAATTGAATTTTAAAAGCAGATAGCTGACTCAGCTTAATATCTGACATCAATAATGGAACCCTTTCGATAACTGTAAACCTACACCACCGCTATTTTCCTTTGATCTCTGAAAGCCCCAAACAACCTACACCGCAAAAGCAGAATTAATAACCATACACCATCTGCTATTCATTCTCGTATCCCACTTATTTGTCTATCTGTCTATCTATCTAGCTAGTTAGCTAGCTAGCTAAGTTCATACATGTATGTCTGTTATCTATCTATCTATCTATCTATCTATCTATCTATCTATCTATCTATCTATCTATTTAGCTAACTAGCTAGCGCAGTTCATACATGTATGTATGTTATCTATCTATCTATCTATCTATCTATCTATCTATCTATCTAGCTAACTAGCTAGCGCAGTTCATACATGTATGTATGTTATCTATCTATCTATCTATCTATCTAGTTAGCTAGCTAGTTAGCACAGTTCATACATGTATGTATGTTATCTATCTATCTAGTTAGCTAGCTAGCTAGCGCAGTTCATACATGTATGTATGTTATCTATATCTATCTATCTATCTATCTATCTATCTATCTATCTATCTATCTTGTTAGCTAGCTAGCTAGCTAGCGCAGTTCATACATGTATGTATGTTATCTATCTATCTATCTATCTATCTATCTATCTTGTTAGCTAGCTAGCGCAGTTCATACATGTATGTCTGCTATCTATTTATCTATCTATGTATCTATCTATCGATCTAGTTAACTAGCTAGCGAGCGCAGTTCGCATATATGTCTGCTATATATCTACTTATCTATCTAGTAAGCTAGCTAACTAGTGCTGCTCATACATATATGTCTGCTATCTATATACCTATCTAGCTATCTAACTAAAGCAGTTTGTACATGTATGTCTGCTCTCTACCTAGCTAACTAGCTAGCTAGCTAGTCAGCTAATTCCCTCACTCATTTCATTTTTATCTATTTACCTTTATACTTCATCAGCAACAGCATGGACATGGACCCCCAAGATTTGTCAGACCTCTTAATCGTTGGCGTAGTAGCACCATTATCTCCCGAACCGGTCTAAATATACACGTTATCTTATTGTTGCTGGCAACAATTTCTCATATGACTTTTAAGGATCCACGTTGTGAGTCGTAATGTCTGGTACTTATTTTTCATCCTGGCAGTATGTCCAGTCCATTGCCATGTGTGTATCCTTATGGACTCTATGATATCTCAGACCCCTGTCTGTTGTCTAATATACATTACTGTTTTGTGATTTCTCCTTGTGATATTGAGCAGAATTTGATGTTAAACATGTCTCTCCACTCAGTAAAATGCCCCTTTCCCTCTCTCGATCTCTCATTTCCAGATCTACGGATCATTTTGCAAGGCTCTTCGGAACTGCTCTAAAGCCCACCAGATAACGATTCGAACTATCTTTACTTCAATATGTCTTCAGATCTCAAGGTCCAGATATTGTCTCACTCCAGTTCAAGTCAAACAGTTTGAGCTGACGTTTTTCTAACGCAATAACAACGACAATCTCCATCCATTGAACGAGAGTAGAACCCCACTGTTTGTTTATCCCATCACGTTAAACCAAACTATTCTATAACATTAGCATTTACCTCGGAATCGGTGCGAAGTGATCGGTAGGCGGTTCTCTTAGCGACCGAGCTGAATTGACAAGTTTCACATATCTAGGAATTAACTTATCTTGTGTACAATTCAAAGGTTGCAGTAATCATCCTCAAACAGAATAAAGGTTTGAGTAGAGTTAGGCCTCTGTAGAAACCTGGCTTATTTCTCTATTTTTTTCATTCTTTGTCGATTTGTGGTCTACTGTAGGAGCATTATCTACTGCATGATAGATGTCTGGGTTTTGGGTGGATATAACTCAAGGATACAGGATGCAACTGCAGATTAAGATGTCCTCGGTTCAATCCCACGTATCCCTTCATCATGTTATGATTATTATTTTTAACCGGCCTGAAATAAAGAAAAGAAGTGAAAATCGAAAATACCGTTCAGCGTTTGTATTACAATGAGCATTTATGGAGGTCGCACGCGCCCCCTTTTCTCTTAATCCTATATCCCAATTTACTGTACGTCCCACCACGCCCACCTTTGATGACTCAGTCAAACATACCATAATATCCATTTTTGTTTTCGAACGCTCAAAAATGTTTCCCGTATAATTCAATGGTAATACTTTCTTTAATTTACGCCGTTTCCACGTACAGAGGATCTTTTTCATAAGAGTATAGTACTTTTGTGCAGCTGAGGAAACCTGTTTACCGTTATTTGGCTGCAAGGCTTTCCAGTAATCCTACCTTTTAAACGATTCACAATTTATACGTGTGTATCAATTACAGCATATTCAATATAAGACTCAGAATAAGACTTCAGAATAGAGTATAACATTTCGAATATTAGCCATGTCCATTATTTTACCATAACAGTGTTACAAGAGATAAACCCTTACAATGAATACACCGTTTATGGCACTGGCCTGAACATAAATTTCTTCCATCATCAGTATACTGATAATGGTCTTCAAATCGTAAAATAGAAAATCTCACCAGTGACAACGATTCTATCCAAAATTGATTTCAAAAAGTGTTCAGGACCAATATCACATTGAATACAAAACCAATATTAATTGGATTAAAACAACAGGCATTATCTCTCGCTAATATGCTCTATGTCTACAAATGCTGTTTTCATACTGGTCAGTCATGGTGAACCTCTTTAGTACGGTGTGACAACGTTTAAATTTTTATAAAAATCCTGTTATTACTTACTCGTGTATATGTCTTTGAGTTTAAGGTGATTGTTTAGAGATAAGCGACTATTTTTCTAACATATTTTTAAAACCAAGAGTTCAATATAACTTTGTAATTAAAGAAAAATCATAGTCTATTGTATGTCACCTGAAAGCTTTGGGTGTGTCACTTCTATCACGGTTGTCCAGGGATTTGCCATCACTCATATAGGCCAAAGTTGAAACCCTCTTTTGACTGCCCTAAGTGTAAGTCGAACTACTGATTTTGAGCCATTTTTTTCGTTAAAAATAAACTCGTCTTATATTCCAAAATATACGGTATCTGTTTTTTTTTTCCTTTTTCTCCCTCGAGATTGATATTCTATCAGAAGTTGGTCAGCAGAGTTTTCCATGGCGATCTGTCTCCGTTCATAATCTTCAAGTCAGACTTTACTCGTCTAAATCATTTTAGAGAAAAAAAACATGAGAAAAGGTACATATTTGACTTTCTATGAGATTACTTATCTAAGAGAGAAAAACCCTACCAAATTCGGTTCAGTGGAAGGATCCTTTGATCCAAATGGTGGATAGATGTTACTTTTATCAGCAAAATTGTTACGAAAATCAGTTCATTGTTACAAAGAGAACAACAAAAAATCACACCAATTATATTACTTGATTTTTTAAAAAAATGGTTCACTGATCTCAACGCGATCATTATAATCTTTGATTTCTCTTAGTTCTTAAAACAAAAAAAACAAAAAAAGAATTTCAGTCATTATATAATTGTTGACAAAATATTCTAAGCATTTTCGTTACGTTATTTTTCTCAAACTTAATTCAAAGTGTCAAAACAATATCTATACACTGATAAAATTGCATGCAAATTCCAACGATAAAAAGTTAAAAAATCATCAAAAAATGCAATAAATGATAGACGAATAAGCAAGTTCGTAGAACTCATACGTCCCTGTCCTAGCCTCACACATCACATTCCTCTGTCTCCGCTACTTTCTCAGGTTTCGCGATGTGTGAAATCGACTTAAAAATGACAGGTACTCGAGGTGGCGTCACTTAATTCACCACACGCTATTTTATCCATAGCCGTGGGGTTGAGGAAATGGATTCCCGCCTTTACCAAGGACATTGGCGCCAGTCTAGGTTTTAGTCGGAATTAGAACTCGGACCACCGGCTCCATTTTCTTTGATGCTAACTGCTTTGCAACACTTCCTGAATAAAGGAGACTATTGCAATAAATGATCGATAACATTCAAAATGGCGTCTTCTAAGTTGCACGCTTTGATTTCTGTCAACAACGATTCATCAAATTGAGAATTCTTAATTCGTAATTGGAATATTACAAGCAAATATTCAATCCCTGCCCCTAAGAAAAGAAACTGTTCCCCTAAAAACGAACAAAAAAATCGAAGAAAACTAAATAAATGAGTACAGTCTTGCGTGCAAATTGTCCTGTCTGCCGGAAGTGAAATTACAACTTCCGCTCGGTCTAGACTTCGACCGTGTCTGCCTCACTAATAACTGTCTCTTTCACCAGTTTAGCTCTCTTTCGCTCATATCTGATTTATTGTCTCTCTCTGTTCTCTCTTTAATCCCTCACCTATCACTTTTTCTCCTCAGCCTCCCACTTCTTTCATTGTCTCATTCTTTTTCCCCGGACTCCGGTCTCCGCAGTCTCCTTTATAGTATACATCAATTTATTATAGGGGTATCTTGAACAGTACGGTTTTGATTAATGTGTGATTTTATGTAGTATGGTTAAGCTATAGCAGTACAAATTGATGTAACCAAGTATTGGCTGAGAAAAAATACAAGAAAACTTGAATGATGTAGTTTTGAACTGTACGGAAGAACTTGGAACAAATAAACTGCACTAATTAAAGTATGCCTACATTTTTCGATTGCTTGTTTTCTCTATTATCAGTTCAATGATTTCCCTCTTGACACTTCAAAAAATTATATTCATTGCAATGATATGAAATGAAGAGTGTTGCAATAATTGGTGTTGAGAAGCCCAATTAGCCAACCAATAGTGTGCTCTAACAAATGTTTTTTGAAATTGTCTAATGAACAAGAAAAGATGAGATTAAAGAGAATTTAACAAGGCAGCGGATGGTGATCCCTAATAAGTACATAGTTCGATGACACGTGTCAGTAAAGGGTAAGGTATAGAATTTTTGATCGAAAAATTCCTTTAAAGCATGGTAGGAAAGTGTTAGATATAGACCATTATCGGAATGTTTCCTTAACGTGTCTAAGGAAAGCGTGAGGAATAGATTCTTTTATGGATATATTTCGTTGGTAGGCTTTAAAAAAAGAAACGCTAAGGGACGCTGGGTCAAGTTTATGAGATTCGATTTTGTGTTCTCGAATGGGGACCTAGGTGACATTACCCTTGGTAGTTTGTGTTTCGTTGATGATAAATGGCTGGATAATTTACGGACACACTTCGTATGAAGGAATTAAAATCTAACGGATGAAATAATTAGCTGATCAAAATGCAAAGTAATGAACAAATTAACAAGATTTTCGTTTTTGATGAATAAAATTCATGGAAAAGGGAAAACAAAACACGCCCAAACTAATCAGTCCTTTCTGAGAACCTTAAACAAGTGTAAGACACAAAATCAATAATTAATTAGTAGTTATGGAGAGTGCAAATTATCAAATGACGTGAATTTTATTCTATTTCAATATTATTTCCACGAGGTAAGGGAGGGATGTAATGGTAGTGTTTACTTTACTCTCTCTCTCTCTCTCCTTCTCTCTCTCTCTCCCGTCTCTCTCTCTCTCTCTCTCTCTCTCTGCCTCTTTTTCCTCACTATCGTTTTCAGATCGATCATTCTTTCTTCTTTTCTGTTTCCTCTTCCTGAATGAACTTTTCTTTCTCACTTCATTTCTTTTCTTCTCTCTCATCCTCTTTATTCTAATATGGATCCAGTTTTTCTTTATTCTAACGAACTTTTGTTCTTTCTTTCTTTCTTTCCTTCTTTCTTTCTCCTTTTCTAACGTAAATCCTGTTTTTCTTTTCCATACAAAACTTTCTTAATTTCTTCCTTACATGTTCTCTCTTGTTCGTTCTAACTGAAGTTCCGTTTTTCTTCTTTCTAACAATCTTTCTTTCTCTCCTTTTGTGTCTTTCTTCCTTTCTTTTTTTCTCGTTCTTACATCTAATATATATTCACTTCTTTGTCATTATTGGATTCTGAGATTTTGCCACTTCCCTCATTCTGCCTCTCTTCTCTCTTCCTTTCTTTCTTCCTTCCTTCCTTTCTTTCTTTCTTTCTTTTTCTGATTTTTGTCCTTTCTTTTTTTCTCGTTCTTACATCCAGTATATATTCACTTCTTCCTCATTATTAAATTCAGAGATACTGCAACTTCCTTCATTCTGCCTCTCTTTTTTCTTTCTTCCTCCTTTCCTCCTTTCTTTCCTTTCTTTCTTTCTTCCTTTCTTTCTTTCTTTCTTCCTTTCTTTCTTTCTTTCTTTCTTCTTTTCATTACTTTTGACCCTTTTTTTTAGCTGCCCCCAACAATAAATTGGATGCACAGAAAGAAAAAAGAGATCATGTAGGTGTGATTTTTAGAAGGGAATTGAACGATTCAAGTAACAACGAAGGCAATGGGAGACTAGCTTTTGCTTGAGGTAGCAATGTACCATTGGCACTGGAGACATTCCAGTCGTAACTAATTAAACTTCGATTGAATTTAAATTTGAATGATTTATTTGACGTTTTTTGTATGAAAAATATTGGGAAATTCAGGAAGAGAGGCCAAAGGTTCTATTAAATATTTCTTCAACCTAAGCTTTGAAGTTGGTTTCTCTATTGAGAATTCAGTGATAGACGTATTTATATTGAAAAAACATAGTCAGTGAATTGCCCCCCCTCTCTCTCTCTCTCTCTCTCTCTCTCTCTCTCTCTCTCTCTCTCTCTCTCTCTCTCTCATACACACACACTGTTTGTCTGCCTGTCTGTCTGTCTTATAGCCCTTTCCCTTTCTCTCCGTCTGGGCATTCAACAGTGTTTGGTGCTCGTTGAGTCAGGTAAACGGATAAATAGTTTTATAATTTAAAAGAAAGATAAAATTCACACTAATAAGGAATGAAAATTTTTTTAAAAAATGATAAAAATGAAATCGAAGAAAAGAGACCGGAAGGATAAAGAAGGAAGAAAGAAACACAGAACGTTAACCGAGTGAGAGAGAAGGATGAGAAAATGAAGAAAGAAGAAAAGAGGAGGAAATTTTGAATGAAAATGTAAACCAATAAATGAATGACAACAACGAAAACAAAAAAGAAATATAGTATGAAAAAAAGAAAATTAAAAAAAAAAAACAAGGAAAAAGAAAACCCTTAAGGAAGAATGTATGAAAATGATAAGAAAAAACAAAATTGAAAAATAAAAATGAAATAAAATCAAACAAGGAAGAATTTTAAATGAATCAAAGGAGAATGGAAAAATGATAAACGAAAAATGGAGATGAAATAAAAACTTTGAAAGACGAATGAAAAAGAAGAAAAAAGAATGAGAAAAAGGAGAATGAAAAACGAAAATAAGATAATAATCTAGAAAGAACAATGAAAAAATAGAGAAGAATGAGAAAAGCAATAACAAGTTCAAGATGAAAAAAAAAACTTGAAAGAAGAATGAAGAAAAAGCAAAAAAGAATGAGGAAAAGAGAAACGAAAAACGAAGATGAAATGATTACGAAGAAAGGAAAAAAAACATTAAACTAAATGTTATGAAAATATTTGGAACGTTGCATTTGAATTGATCATCCAATGTAGGTAAACGAATGAGCCAGCATCAGAAAAAAGGCATGATAAAATCAAACCCAACCTCAATAATATCAAGAAACGTTTTTCACAAGTATGTAAATCAAGTGGTTCAAAAAAACGTTAAAGCTATGATTCTTGATTTTTAATTGGGTAGCTAACACTATCAAAATGATTGTAGAGATATCAACGATAGAACTTACTATAATCATAACATAAATCTTGGATCAAATACGAAATTCATGATCGATCATCGGATAACTGTTAACTATGCATTTTATTGCATTATGACGTTTTTTCAGCCCAGTATTTTGCTTTTGTGAGATTAATTTAACGATTGCTTTATTCTTTTTAATAATGGCCTCCTTAATCCAACTGACGATTTCATACAGACACCGTATCAGAAACAGTATTGCTATCTTGAATTAAAAAAAAATGTTTTGTTATTCATTCAGTCATTGAGAGCATTTGTTACTGCGATAAAACAATTTGTTTCAAACTGATTTTCAAGTTAATCCCCATTCAAACATCAAAAACAAAAATAGATAATTATTATGAATAAAACGTGATATAATTCATTTGGAAATGTAGAAATATATATGAAGTGTATACAGTAATTATAAACACTCTATAGTCAGCTTTCTTTCTGTGTTCTACCCTATCTTTATTTTCTTCCTTTTTTTTTCTTTCTTGTATTTTCTCATTTTTATCGTGGGAATCGACCTGAAAAAAAGGAACAATATGACGTAATGTGACGCAAAAAAAATATATCTTCTGTCTTCAACCACTTTCTGTTCTTCCCTTTTTTAAGAACGATCCAAGCTATTTTAATTCTGTCGCTGTTAAAAAGGACCAATCAGGCATCTCCATTACTGAAAACGTCATGGAATAAATTTCAGAGGTAATTTAAACTACAACTTTCATGATACAATGAAGGAAATCCAGTGTGAGAAAATCTTGTGGCAGACCAAGGGTTAATTATTCGCACTGAAATAACCCATATCATTGCAGCCTGAACCAGCTTAGCATTATCGATGGTGTCTAAGTTTCTGGGTCATAGTTCAATGATACGAATATCATTTCAAAACTGAGTAGTTTTGTGGTTACCTAACGCCTACTGTCGGATAATGCTGAATGTGCTGAATCTATCGACGTCTTTTCTAAAGATCATAAATGCTATTTGTTCCATAAGATTTTGTCATTTTTTTGGTTTACTTCAAAGTCAGCATTTTTCGATTCGTAGATATGTCTGCTGTCTTCAGAAGTTTAAATAGTTCTTTCATTGTTTCGCAAGACTATAACATGCAACATGCATTTTCTTTTCAGATCAATAGAATATAAGTTGGTGAAAGTTGTGAGATGAAGCATTGTCGTCATTTTATGAATCATTAGGACTAGTATCTACACCTGTAGTGTTTTATCAGAACATTTCAGCTGATACATTCTCCGGCCTTCCTAATGTTGACTAAAGTTCCAAAATGAATCATTTACAATAGTATAGGTTTGATCCGGAAAAGCGTATAATCCGTTCATTTTTGACCGGGTATTCTTTCATGTTTTCTTTGCTGATTTTTCATCACAATGGCCGGATCGTTTTACATTCTACAACCGTTAGCATCATGGTCATAAAAAAAGTAACCTCGGAAACCAGCACCTTATTTCAAACCATTTCTATGGGTGATTCTGTGCAAATCTAGCTATGAATTACAGAGGCGCCCATTATTGAATTTTTTTTTCATTCTTCGTTGAGGCATGTTTTCCAATCTATTAAACCTGCCTGACTTGGTGAATGGTTGTTGAACTTGTAATCTGGTAATCATCAGTTGAACAACTTTTACAATTGAGCTTGTTCAAGACTTTGGTCTATCAGATCCAGGTCAAGCAGTAGCTTTCACGTAGATGTATACAAGAACAGAAGAATCTTGCATAATCAATATGGCACTTGTTTGTCATTACCTTCATGGAAACAATATGCCAACTTTGGAATACTTTCCCTGGAAAAAAGGCATGAATCTGCTTTGCCTTATCACCATATACCATGGCAAAAATATCTCGTTGATATCGTCTTCACTGGAAACCCTGACAAAAAACATTGAAATATACATTCAATAGGAGAATAAAAATAATGAGAACCACACCTAGCTGCTACAGGGTCAAAATTGACCCTCATTCCTATTTGCCTGCAGATGATTAATGTATTGTATAATAAATGAATTCGTAAGCACATCATACGAATCAATTTGGCTCAGTCAGTAAGAGAGCCAACTACAAATCACGAGATTGTCATTACAAAACACGGTAAGCAAATGGTAATTATATATGTCGGTTTGGTTTAAGGCGCCAGGACAGAAAAATAGGGAAGATATCTGTCTGGATGAAATAAAATGAGGACAAAATCCCTCAAAAGATTATATATATATATATATATATATATATATATATATATATATATATATATATATATATATATATATATATATATGAATAAACCAAGATAAAGACAAAATTCTGCAAAAGACTATACGCAATGATATTCCTATGTATATATATATATATATATATATATATATATATATATATGTGTGTGTGTGTGTATATATATATATATATATATATATATATATATATATATATATATATACATATATAGAATGAGTAAAGATTTTTTAATAGCTCATTACAGATCGTAGATTCTGTTGAAATTTTAAAAAGATTTCGGGTGTATTTTTTTCATCGGGACAAAAAATGCCCGTCTCGTAGGTTGCGTGGAAGCGTTTGATATCAGTAGAGGTCGATTTTTTTTTTGGTTTCCACAGTTGTCAGTTGCAAATTGGTTGTCTGAAGTTGATGCCTTGAGGGGGTTTGGGGAGGATGAAAGGCATCTTGGTTTCGACACGTCTTGATGATAAAAAATGATACACCATCCATCACTTGAAGATGGCCGAAGAGTATTCCAGCCGAAACGCTGTGTTAAAAAAACAGACCAAGATGGGGTAAAAGTCTGCAAAAAAATAAATAAATAAATAAAAATACGGCTAAGAGTTCCATCTCTTGAATTCGGTGAAAATAACTCCTTGGTTTTGTTCTTCTTGGTGTTACGAGTGGAAAACAAAATCAACTCCAACTTGAGCAAAAGTTTAACAATAATCATAAGCTATAAAAATTACACTCTAACTATTTGAATAAGTTATGCTGTTTCACAATCTAATACCATTTCATCTCTGAGTCCGGATGCCAACCCCACAGGCAAAATTTACGAACTCAACCATTCAAAATCCATAAATTTAAATTAAGTGCCACGACACACTAGTGTGCCATACCTATCACCCAATTGTTCAACCTATTTTTCTCCAAATACATAACTGTGTGTTTCGAGACTTGAACGTGGCTAGCATGGATATCATGTGAGTACATCTTCCGTCACCGAGTTACTATTCTAGTGGTTTCATCTCTAGATTTTGTGGGATCAGAATATGTTTAGCAGCAGATAAAAAGAAAGGGGGATGAACAGGTATATCAGTATTCTGATAAAATTTCGTTCATTATTTATTGAAAGAAGAATGTTTCTGTCCTATTCGTTTCATTTTAACACTGTCGGCAGCAGTTTTGCAAATGATCTCTGGAGATCCACTTTTTGTGGCCAGCGGTTTCTCCATTCATCTTTACACTACACTGATGTACAGTTGACCCTTTCATTACTATTTCAAAGTTTATTGCTACGTGGGGGCAAGTTGGTCACAAATCAGTAAACACGTCCTTCGCAATATAAATGCATCATCATTGGTAGCAGCAACAGCCTGTTAGCGTCCGTCGTTGAACAAAGACCTTTCACGAGATTCGCCAGATCTCTCTATTTTGGACATTGCGTCGCCAGTATTTTCTGAATTTATCAAGTTCGTCACGTCATCTTACTTTCTGTCAGCAACAGTTCCACATATGATCTCAAGGGATCCACGTTGTGAATCGTGAGGTCCGACAGTTTATAATCATATATACATGTATACTCATACTTTTTATTGAGTAAAGAGCTGATATGCCGTACGAGTAAAACGTATTTCTGAGTTTACCATCATATAAAAAGGTCTGCAAACAACTGACTTGTATCCAGTACTTTCGCATTCTTGTAAAATATTTGATAAGATTGTAACATAAGTATTAATCGATAATCAGATAACAGAAATACAAGGACAGATGGCTAGGCCAGCGTATCAAGTTTCTTTGAATTGAACCAGAAGTTAGACAAATTAGTCTTTGCCCGCTGGACAAAGATATCGGTTTTGGTGGTTCTATGAAGATACACATGTGTCGGCCTTTATGGGTTATTGAATTATATGATTACTAAAAGCAGTCTGTTGTCTTCTGGTTAGTTGATTATGAATATATTGTGATGTAAATGACCCATAGGGTTGAAAGACGGATGAACAGGGATATGTAGATATAGATATGGATGTGATGGATTAGGGCAGGAGTGGATTAGATGGAAGACTCAATCGTATTAATATAAATGAATAGTTGAAAATCAATTACTATTCACCGATGAATATATAGGTAGAATCACATTGACATAGATCGACAGATAGATAGATATGGACAGAGATAATTTGAAAGAAAGAAAGAAGGAAGAAAAAGATAGGCAAGAGTGAATAACTATGAGATGATATATATATATATATATATATATATATATATATATATATATATATACATATATGTGTGTGTGTGTGTGTGTGTGTGTGTGTGTGTATATAATTTGCCAGAAGACTGAGCGGTAGACACTTATGTAGATGACAAGAAAAAAAGAGGGAGAGGAAGAGGGATATATATATATATATATATATATATATATATATATATATATATATATATATATATATATATATATATATATATATATATATATACATTAAGCGAAGATTTCGAACCTACCTCGCGGCACTGGACAGAATATTGGATTGTCTATAGCCAAACTGAAAAGTTCTAATACAACAAAGTAGTTGCCGGTGACTCAACTGTTAATTATCATTACACACACACACACACACACACACAACACACACATATATATATATATATATATATATATATATATATATATATATATATATAAGCGAGGGTTTCCATCCTACCTCATGGTACTGGATGTTGTATAGTCTATAGCCACACTGAAGAGATGTAATACTACGAAGCAGCAGACAGAGGATGACTCAATCATTAATTATATATATATATATATATATATATATATATATATATATAACAAACTATATGTATGACACAAGTTACATATTGAAACATAGCTGAAAGGGAGGTGATGTTTGTTCAATACTGCCGGGAGCCTATGTTAATATAACTGTTTTGTTTTTAAAATCCCTTAAAACATGGTAAACAACTGATGATCCCAACAAGAAAACATTTACACATAGTTCCATCAAAACAATGTATACGTAAAGCATGAAAGAAAACCCTTTTGAAAATTAAATACATTACATTGATAGATAGTTGGAAATGAATAACTGAAGTGACACAATAAAGTTAAATAAGTTTATTCAAGTTTAGTGCTTAAAGCTACAAAGCTTTCAGTACTATATATATATATATATATATATATATATATATATATATATATATATATATATATATATATGCAATCAGTGATTTTTTCCAATGGCTCAGTACAGATTGTATATCTTGTTTCAATTCGAAGGATTTTTCACTTAAAAGGAATCATTCAAAAATATCATTTATGTTTAAAATAGAATGTACGATCTGTGATGAACAATTGAAAAAATTTTGACTCATTTCATTACCGCGAAACTAATGGTAGTGAGCACTTGAAAAAAATTGAGATCCACTTTATACATTAATATATATATGTACATATATATATATATATATATATATATATATATATTTGTACACATATATACACACATCCGTTATGAATTCTGTTGTTGTTCTCTTTGTTGTTGTTATCATACAGTGCATGTATCATTTGACCTAGACATTATAAATTTTACAGTTACTCCTACCATTGAGCTAAACAGCCGCCAGGAATGCAAAGGCCCAAATAACTGCTAAATTCTCATTTTATTCATTCACTGTCTATATCTACTCTAGTGGTTCTCATCGTGCAATAACGGGAGGTTATTTCAAATAAAGTTCAGAACATATATATATATATATATATATATATATATATATATATATATATATATATATATATATATATATATATATATATATGTGTGTGTGTGTGTGTGTGTGTGTGTGTGTGTGTGTGTGTGTGTGTGTGACTGGACCAATAAGACGGGAAGGGACAATAAAAAGGAATAGATATAGATTTGGAAATGGAGTGAATAAAAAAAGACAATGAAAGAGATGTTCAAAACTTGAGGCGTTTTGTTCCTTTCAACGAATCAGATTAGAGCAAGCGACAAAAGCTTATAGCAATTCATGCGAAACGATGGGCTACAACGGAAACTAAAACAGACAGGAATGAAAAAAATTATATTGTATATTACAGCCGCTCCCATTGTTCCTACAAATGCCCCTTACGTTTTACTCATGTGATCAATACCGATTCAGGTTTCAATTAGTGAGGCTTGTGCGAGACATAGTTGCAAAAAAATTGCGTTGTTTCCTTCGTTGAACGACACGCCAGATTATGATTTTTGTCTTTGTTTCTTGAATTGCCCTGATGACTATTTGTAGCAATTTTGCTGATAGGGCTATGCTCAAGAATACAAAGAGCTCCCTGCTATTTACTAAAAGCTGGAAGGAGAGGATTCATACCTTTTCTAAGGGAATAAGTGTGGAGTGAACGCAAACACTACCAGGCTGGGTTTGAACTTTTGAACTTGGTTGGTCGATTCCATCCTCTGTTATTATATATATATATATATATATATATATATATATATATATATATATATATATATATATATATATATATATATATATATATATATATATATATATATATATACATATATATATATATATATATATATATATATGTATATACATATATATATGTATATATATATATATATATATATATATATATGTATATATATATATATATATATATATATATATATATATATATATATATATATATATATATATATATATATAGTACAGATCAGACTAGCAGTATAACATAATATAATAGTATATCAATAATATGATAATATATCAATAATACAAAGCCACTTCTGATATGTAATGGATTTATTTCATAGAGTGCTCGATACATACAACTTTTTACTATTGAAGTTGAGTTGTTTTAGAGTAGAGCTTGAAATAAATAGTAGAATGTGGATTCGCTACACAAATTAGCTTCTGCCCCCTCCAGGCCTCTCCTGATGAGGCCCGGAGAGGGCAAAAATATGAGCTACTTTGTGTAGCGAATCCACATTCTACTATATATATATATATATTTATATATATATTATATATATATATATATATATATATATATTTATATATATATATATATATATATTTATATATATATATATATATATATATATATATATATATATATATATATATATATATATATATATATATATATATGTGTGTGTGTGCGTGTGTGTGTGTGTGTGTGTGTGCGTATTCTTTAGTTACAGTGTACTTTCAGAATTAGAGTGTATGGCTGTATGTAGGTCCCCATGTTTGAAAGAATATTAGTTATATTTTAAAAAATGTATCGTTGTTTGTGAGCATCTGCAGGGTGGATTGGCATTAACTCATTTCAAAGAAACTTTTTTTCTTAACAGCGTACTAAAAACGAATGTAATGTACAACAAACACGTCGAAGGCAAAGACAACAACAAACAAAATTGAAAATGCTGAGCTCAAAAAAGAAGACCATTCAATCTACCTAGGATAACGAATCTAATCAACGAAGAAATCAAGCGAATAATCACTCTAGATTAGCAAGTATCCGATAGAACGAGCTCAATTTCAAAGAACAAAAAATCCCAGTGGTAAAAAAGAGGGGCCCACAACCAATGCATCCTCCTGATAGTCACTTAATGAGCAGAAACATAGAACCTAACCAAAGATTAACACTCAAACTGAGAACCAAGGACCCATGCACAGGGGAGAATCAGGATTAACATAATACGAAGGGATCATAGAACAACTCAATATATCAGAGGAGAAACAGGAGTCCGTGATATTGTAGAATACATTAAAAAAAAAACTCTAATGGCAACGGGTTGGTCAGGGTGCGAGAATATCAGACAACCACTGGACATAACGACCCGCAACGAAACAGTTGACGACAAATCATAAGATGGTGTAACAAACTAAACAAATTCTTAAAGTAATGGCTCTGCAACGCCCATGATAGAGATGTCTGCCAAATATGACAAAGGTCTATATCCAACGACAGACATGATGATGATGATGATGATGATGATGATGATGATGATGATGATGATGATGATGATGATGGAATTCAGAGGTTGATATCAATCAAACGGATCAAACATTATACAATGAATATTTTGGATCAAAATTCAGTTATCTGCTGTGTCATGCTGTGGACTGAATGATTCACCCTTGCGTCGCAAGCTGCGCGTATGATGAATTGCATCTCATGATATTCAACCTGAAAATTTGTTTTTCTATTTTTCAAATATCCTTTCGATCTGCTTATGACGTAACTGTTAGTGCTGTAGTGGATGAAATCATAGCCTTGTGTCACACGTTAAGTATATGCTAACAAATACATCAACTGATGTTGGGAATGGACTCAAAATGGACATTTAAACTCTAAAGAGACCATAGTTAATGACGAATGAAGTGATTAATAATAAGCAGGTTGATCCCAAATCGTAATGGTCTTCGATTGCTAACCACTGCTCCTCGGTGAGCCGTCCTAGTAGAGGCGCAACGTTTTAAATTTTACTGTAAAATAAATCCATTTCTGATACATGGAAATAAAATTTTCAATCAGCCGAATAGCGTAACAAAGGAGACGTATTTCTTTGATTGTGACTCTCGTCTGATATTACACACCGCTATTTTATTAAGCAAGCTAACTATGAAAACAAGTTCGTTATTAACAAAAATACAAACCAGGACAGCCTTACTTTAGCAGACGATAGCCACCAGAGGCAATTATTGATGATTATGTCGACTTGTATTTCACTGAAATCTAGAGATTCGGTGTCTTTTTACAAAGGTAGCGTGTTAATTAAGTCTTTTCACATTTTAGCGCGACGTTTGATTGAAAAAAAAACCGGACAAAACGTCTGTATGAGATGAAGAGGGGAGAAATCGGTCGAATTTTATCGTATTTCACCGTGTATAATCGGCATTTTTCGTTTAAAAACCCGTGTGCATATTATCTATGGAAATATAACTGCTATATATGTTTGTATAATTAAGTTAATAGACTGATAATGCATTTTATCCCAGTTAGAAAATCCACACGTGTGTCATCTATGGAAAAGTGATTGTTATTTGTAGATCTAATTTAATACCCAGGTGATACATTTTCCATACGAAATTGAAACTCAGATAAGCTGATGATTATATACGGTCTATTTATCTACGAATTCTACATGGTGAAATACAATTATCTTCAATTTCCATATAGCAACCTTGATTACAGATTGAATCGGACCAAACTCTATCTCCATTTGCAATTTCACTTATCTTATTTACGACAGCTATTATTCTGGACTTACGGGATTTTTTCGTTTTTGACAGTTCAGCTTGCTCTGCCGCAGGTTTGTCATCCTAGAGTGATTCCTCACTTGATTTATCCTCCCGATAGTCACCTATGGAGCTGAAACATGGAACTTACCCAACAGACTAACCCTATAACTGAGAACTATGCAACGCGCAAATGAGAGAATCATGCTCAATCCCGCATGAAGAGCCACAAGACGGCACAATAGATCTGGGTGGAATTTTGTACAAAGCTACAAATATTGGATACCCAGTGAGGTTGAATTCCCTAGAACCGAAATTGTCTGTCAAACTAATTTGCTAACCATTCTGATAAGGCGAAGCAAATTATAAATATTTGATGAAAATATCTTAGTGCGATGCAAAGCCACAAGTACGGGTGATTAATGACAATCGAACTCAATACTGTATTGAGGGTTTTCAATACAGTTTTACTCTTTTCCTCACGGCATGGCTCATAACATTGATACCAAGAGATTATATGGTAAATTGTAGTCGACAGAAAATGACATGGCGTGACAAGCTAGACAAATTAAGATAGGGCTGGTTGCGCTACGCCCATGATGGAAAAGTCTGGCGAATTTTGGGAAAGGTCTATATCCAACAACGGATGCTAAAAGACTGATGATGATGATGATGATGATGATACAAGCAATACAAAACAATGTATTACACTGTGAAATTATTTAAAAACTTTTTTATTCCTGGGTTACAATGCTTTTTTCTGATTGATTTTATAAAAAAATATAGAAAACATCAATTAATCCCTTCAATCTTCGCTTTTGTGAACAGGACATAGACAATATTAAATCTACGTATTATCAATTGAACAACACACGAATCAGTACATTTTCAACCACAAAAATTAGGTGAAACAATTACATATGAATCTATCACAGTCTCAGTTATAAGAAGCACATTTTGAGAAAAAAATTACCTTCTATTATGTTATACATAAGCAATCAGTGAATAACACTCAATACGTAAGAACAATCGTGAAACAAGATGTTATCCTAATTTTTCCAATTGATTCTCTACCAGAAAGATGCATCCATGAAATCCAACCTAAAAGGTTTTGCATCATAAAATTGATTCTTATTGAAAGCGACACCAAATCGATGTACAAGCAATATTTCCATTGATTTCTAAACAGAAGCATAGGTAAACCTTGAATAGTACGGTTTTGAATGGTATGTTTTGATATAGTGCGGTTAAGGTATTGCTGTACGAATTAATGTAACAAAATACAGATCTGGTCAGTCACACAATAGAAACCGTTGTTTGACCAATACCTTTTGTCAGCATGCCGTGTTAGCGGTGATCAATTTAAAAAACGGAGATCGATAAATGTTACTTCACTCACCTTATTACTGAGAAGTGATTACTTACAAGTATGACGGATTTTTTTCTTTTAAAATTAAAGACGAGTCAAGCATAAATTACGTTGTGAACTGATCCCCTGCGACTAAAATCTTGGAGGTTGGTAGATAACAAAAAAGTGTTTTTTGTAGATATAATAAGGACTATGTGTTTAAATTTTCAGTACTGTAGCTCCATATGCATGATACATACATAGCCAGCAAGCCAAACCAGTTGAAAAACTGACGATTTCAGTTGAGGATTTCTCTAAACTGTTTTTTTACTGCAAGCGACATCAAATCACTGTATCAAAATTTTCATTGATTTTCCCAAAAGAGGCTGAGGAATACCTTGAATAGTGCAGTTTTTATTTGTACATTATAAGTACATGTTTTGATATAGTGCGGTCTAAATATTGCTACGTAAATTAATGCAAATTAGTATACGGAAAAAAACGCATTTATTTATAATAAGACTGGAAATTCAATTGAAATGCATTTTGCGCACATATACCTATGATGCGGGGGCGGTAATTGCTGAAAACATGTGATTCTGCCTTCAAAATTTAATCAATACTTCCTCAACCCATAGCCAACCATTTCACAAAATATCATTGAAATTTGTTTGGAGCATTTGGAGACAATCAGTGAACAAAAAGACCAAAAGACACGAGTGGATACATATAGAAGTGTACCTTGATTAGTGCAGTTTAATAGTTCCAAAATTTTCTGTACTGCTCAAAACAGCACAGAACATTCTCGAAGGGAACACCGGCACGAATCAAGGTATATATATTTGCAAAATCCACCCGAGATTTAAACAAGCGAATGAGGTTTACAGGTATTGGCTCTACATTTGAGTGTTGTTTCACAACTACGCCAATCGTGCGGGTCAGATGCTCTCAAAAACGATGCTTGTCTTCGAGCAAATCCCAAGGGGGTATCCCAATGGGGATTGGTGCTTTGCTTCTTGTGTGTACTATGTGCAACGGATGCGCAAAAACGTAAAAAATATTTCGCTGTCTGCTAAAAGAAATGGATAGTTGAAGCCATTATGACAAAATGTAGGGAAGGTGATTCCGATTGAAGAAATCAAAGAATTAACAGAAAACAAAATTTTGGTGAGAATCGATCATCAACGGATAATGTCCGATACAAATTTAGTTTTTTCTTTCATTAATTTCTCATTTCTTTTTATTTGTTCATCGTCTGTGATATCAAATGAGCAAGGGCTGGAACTTTGCAATTTTCCACTAGGACCACCTTCCCTACATCGTACCAAAATGGATTTTACTGTCTGTTGCCTTTTTACTATTTTTACAGTTTTGTGCATTCGTAGCATGCAGCACACACAAGATATATTGCACTGGGTTATTTTCAACTCAATCCTTCATGATGGTTGCAAGGTTTTTCGACGAGATTGAAATCAAATAGATTTCTTGTGGGGTCGGGGAGGATCGGGTTTTTCCAACCGCTGAGTGACTCCCTGAGCGACACACCATTTTCACCAATGATTCAGCAATCGAACTCCACAAGGAGAGAAATATTCATGCTTGAGTACACCTTGCATAAACGCCAGGAGAATTCGAGAAGACCACGTGCACAATTGTCAATGCCGTTAGGTCCTATTAAGAGTAATAAGCATGATTTTTTTTCCCCGGGCAAAACATTCGGCTTCAGAAAAGTTGATTTCCTTGTGAGATGGCTTTTATAAATGCTGTGAAATGATATCCCAGCTGGTATATAAATATAAATGCTTTTTATCGGTAATCCATCACCATAATATGGAAATTGCTTGGGACAAATTAAATACGCTGATTATCGGCTGCCGATGTTGGTTCAAATATCCTATAATGAGAGTCTACATAGAAAAAAAAATACGGATCTTGATTTCAACCCAATGAAATAAAAGCGTCCTTTTAGTTGAGGGAATGTATTTCACGCAAATGAAATTTAACCCGTTACAAGACGAACCTCTTCGTGAAGGTTACATAGAAGGGTTAATGTTGAGCAAAATGAACCCAAATGTCAGAAACGTGCAAGGGATGATGGTTGAGTCATAGTTTCGCGTGTTATAAGAGATACAAGTACGTTGTCTTCCCTGTCATGCAACAGTCGGTAGGAAAGCTAAATCTGAAAACAGCGGTCGTAAAAGAGTTAATTTTTTCTATGCAGATAAGTACAGAATCTATCTTATCTATCTATCATTGGCCTTTCGTTTGAATTGTTCTCGTACTCCATTGTCTAGTGGCAAACTGAAATATATTTGACTTGCGTGGAACACCGATTTTTTTTTGCACTATTATGGAAATATATCGGTATATATAACGGCATAATTAGGTTATCGAAGTTTATGCATACGTTGATACACACATACACAAACATATATATATATATATATATGTGTGTGTGTGCGTGTATTAATGTATGTATATATATGTGTGTGTGTGTGTGTGCGCGAGTGTATGTGTGAGAGTGCGTGCGTATATACATACATAAATATATATATATATATATATATATATATATATATATATATATATATAGCACTCCCTTCTTTAGGGTTGAGCATTCTTCAAGTTAAGAAACTCGTTCATTATAAGCTATATAGCAATGCACTTCCAACTCAGGAATGGAGTTGTAATACAATGGATCAGCTGTCCGTGGATAACACAATTATTAATTATATATATATATATATATATATATATATATATATATATATATATATATATATATATATATATGTATATATATATATATATATATATGAAACCCTTTCGTATCATATTACCATATCAGAGAAAACAAATCTCTTATCAATGGAAGGTATGCGAAATTTGAAGTAGTAATGGAGGAGAAAGGTCGACAACCAATGCAGCTTCCCGACTGTCACCTATGGAGCTGAATCATCGAATGTAACCGAAAGATTTAGAAAAAAATTCAGGACCATGCTAAGTGCAGATATCACCACAAGTACAATACAACAAAGAAAAATAATCAAGAGTCAGAGATATCACAGAATCCATTAAAAAAAATAATTCGAATTGCGATAGGCTGCCCATGTTGCAAGAATGGCAGACAACTGATGGACATCACAACTCACGATGCAGATCCCAAGAGATCATATGCAAAACCGCAGCCGGCAAAAAATAAGGTGGCATGACAAACTAGACAAGTTTAGAGAGTATTTCCTCTCTGATGCACACGATAGAGAGTTCTAGCAGATCTTGTGGAAGGTCTGAGTCCAATGACTGAAGCTAAAAGACTAATGATATACTTTATTTCGACATGCTGTAAATATGGAAAGAAATTGAACGAAAACACCTCCGTAGTCAGTTAATCTATTCTTATATATATATATATATATATATATATATATATATATATATATATATATATATATATATATATTCTGATTACTATCGTTAAAAGAATGAAATACGACAAAACAATTATAAAACGACTAAATTGGCAACTGTGTGGTGGAACAAGGACAGCCATAATACCCCTATTGGCTACGTTCAAGTCTTGAAATACGTTTCGGAAATACCAACACATTATGGAAATAGTGTCGCAGCACACAATTTTAAGGACCACTGGCTAAATCATTGCTCTAAAAAAAAGTTACGCTAGTAAAATTCTTCTGCAATTAGTTAAATGTGTTCTGCGTGTATTTTGTGTGAAATATACCTTTTTCGGCAAAGTGTTTTTTGGGGTTTTTTTCTTTCCAATCTAACGTCTGCATATGTAAAACAGATTCTTAGCAGACTGACATTCCTTAAGACATCTTTAAAACCCATTCACTTTTTTTAAAAGTTGTAAAATGTAAATAGATTTTCAAGAGAAGGAACCTATCTTTTTTTTCTCTTTCTTCTATCTTCCTTCCCGCTACTTTTTTAATTTTTTTTTCTTCGAAATCCGTTTTTGTCACCCATCTTGTCGTCCTTCCCAACAGCAGATTTTTGTTCGTCCTTTTTTTTCTAATTTTATCTACGTATTCGTTTTCCTTTTTTTTTCTTTTTTTTTTTTGTTACTCTCGCTCTCGTTTCAGTATTTTTTTTCACCACTGATCTCTTTCTAAAAGGTCTTTTTCTTTATCTTCATTTTCTTTGTTTCTTTTTCAGTCTTTACGCACCCGACCATGACTTGAAAAAATCTCTTTCTTTTTCCTTTAACTTTAAATAAAATGTATATCGTCTTCTTCATCTTCTTTTCCTTGTTTACTGTCCTTCCTCAATACTTTATAAAAAATCTCTTTCTTTTTCCTTCAACTTTGAATGAAATCTGTCTTCGTCTTTTCTTTTTTTTTTTTTTTACTATCCACCCTCATTACTTTTTGAAATATCTTTTTCTTCTTCCTTCAACTTTAAATAATATTCATCTTCTTAATTTTCTTCTTCTCTTTCTGTTGCTTTTCCAGACCCCATCATTTAAAAAAAAATTATTCTCCCTCCAAATTAAAAAAAATCTGTATCGTCTCCTTCATCTTCTTCTCTTTTTTTTAACCCTTCCCATTACTTTATAAAAATCACCTTTTTCCTTCCTTCGACTTTAAATAAAATCTATATTGTCTTCTTCACCTTCTTTTCTTTGTTTGCTTTTCAAACCCATTACTATAGAAAAATCTTTCTCTTCTTTCCCAAACTTTAAAAAAATCTTTATTGTCTCATTCATCTTCTTATTTTGCTTCTTTTTTTAAAAAACTCTCCCCCATCATTTTATGAAAAAATCCTTTTTCTTCTTTAACTTGAAAAAAAATCTTTATCCTCAATTCCACTTTCTTATTGGCCCTTTTCACCCACCCACACAACACCTCTTTAAAAAAAATATCTTTCCCTTCTTCCTTTAAACTTAAAAACATCTTTTCATTCTAAATCTCTCGCTTCCAACACCAGCTTTGAAACTAGAAGCCTGGTGTCACTTGTCAGAAGTTATAGGGTAGAAGTCCGTTAAATCGACAAAACAGATTAGCTGCAGATGGGTCTCACGTTTAAATCCTCGTCCTAACGGGAACTCATCATGTGATCAACGCGAGAACCCTGTCACTTCTACTGGATTAAACCAACTGGAAGCCTCGGGCTAAGTAAGCATAGAGATTTTTAATGTTGCAGAAATATTTGAAATTTTTTTTCGAAGACTAATTATATAACGGCCTCTTTTATTATATCTCTATACATAGATGTAGTTTTCTTGATGCTTATTTTTCAATGATATCACTAATTTTTAAAAGAAAATTTTCGTTAATGTTACATTTCAGAAATTTATTCTAAAAAGTCATTAACTATTTGTCGTGATAAACATCATAAAACACAATAGCTCCTCTGATTTTTGATACAAATCAAATAAAATCAATGGCAAATTTAATATAGGGGCCAGGAGGCCCTCTTAGATCATGACACTATGGGTTGTAGCCCGCTCAACCCATATGGAAATCAGGCACTGTTTCTGAAGCACCATTTTCGAAATGGTTGCCACTGGGTTCTTCTGTTAAAAGTGTTAGCGTTTCTTTTTTTATTCAAAGATTAAAGAATGTTTCACTTTAACGATTGAGAACATAAGCTGTAAAACATGAAACTATTTCTTCTTTGTAAGATATGAGAATGTTTTATGTTTTTTTTCCTCTGTTATAATGATTTCTGTTTGTTTGTTTGTTTGTTTCTATATTACCATAACGCAGCAAAAACGTCACATCGTAACCTTAGTGTTATCAGTGCAGTAACATTAAAATTCTTTAACTCTAGGAATCAAGCAATTTTCAGTCTGATTCGCAACTTGATGATAATACTGGAGGCTTGCGTTCGCGCTCACGGCGATGATAATAATCCAAGTTTTATACATCGCAACGGATAAGGAAAGAGCTGATCATCTCAGGAATGAGAATGAAAAGTCAGCGAAGACGAGAGAGGAAGAGACGAATGAGAAAAAGACTGAATGTCTTCAGAAAGTGAGGGAATAGAAAGAACGATGTTAGAAGAAGAGAAAAACGAGGAAAGAGCTTAACGTCTACTAAGAGAGGGGAAATATAAGTTCTCTCAATATGAAATGATTTTACTTAAACTTTAGCTATGGGCAAAGACGGTCGATAAAGTGGGTTGAGTTTAAAATGGAGCGTGTCACGATGTTTATGGTAAAAGAGAATGTATTTGTATGTACTTGAACTAGAATTTTCTGACAGCAGTTAATTGGGTCATTAAGCCAGGTTTAGTTTAATTGGCGTGGAAACTGTACTAATAAGAAAATTAGCAGTCAAATTTAGTATGACTGATTTCAGAATAAAGTTTAATTTTTAAAGTATTGATATTCCCTTGTGTGACCGTCTCTTCACTCAGGCTGTCCCATGCGTTAAGTATTCTTGCCGGAAAAAAGTTGCCAACACAAGTGGAGGTCTGAATTTCTGGCTGCGTCTTTTAGATATACTGTTGATAGATGATGTCAGGATTTTCTTATCAAGGCGTTTTGAGAAATGATCTTCAGTATCCACTATATGTAAATGGTTCCAGGTTCTATTGGTCAAAAGACAAATATAAAAGGAGAGAAGAATGAAGAATTATGGAGTAATTTATGTGTATAGAAATATGCATCCTTTGTTTTGTAACGCACAAGACATCTAATCGTGTGGGCACAGTTACACCTTCCATATCTTGAATGCCCTAAAATATATTTGCATACAATTGTATGAGTTATAAGTTGCCCAATTAGGTAATTACCAAAAACATTAAAAGTTACAGTAACAATCACAGACTTTTTGAATAATAGTTTTGGAAAGGGAGTTGCAATAACCTAGATATATTTGTCATCATCAGTCTTTTAACGTCCGTTTTTGGATATAGACCGTCCCCAGGATCTGCCACATTTCTCTATCATGGGCGTTGCAGAGCCAGTATCTTCTGAAAAAAACTACTATAGCGTACTAAGTTCTAGACTGATTACAGTGTCAAATTTTTATCCGAAATTTACTTCGAATAAAGCCTTGAGAAAAAAAAATCAAACTCTCTATTATGTACAATCTTTCAAAAATAAAGTAACCGCAATAGAAATATAGGATTCGATGAAAATGTGCTAATTCAATGATTACCGTATATTTTTAATGATGAGCATTTGGCGATTTTCTTTGACCCGAGAAGTAGCCTGAAATTAATAACTCGACTCATAATCAAGACAGTCATTAAGAAAATCCAATACTTCGTTGTAGACGAATATCCGAGAGAGCTATAACATCAGTAGTAATGAGTCGATTCACGATCACTTGTTCAAACCCTCATATAATTATTTCTATTGGGACTTGATTTAATGGATGATGCTATTGGCTGGTTAATAGATAGCAACGTAATCATTTTTTCACGTTCCTGTTACAATACAAAGAAGTTATTAGGTAAATATACTTTATAAGGAGTAGTAATTAATCAATTTTGCTGTATATTTATATCAAGTCGACGTTCAATAAGAAACACAGAGCTAACTCGTGAGTTTGTATTTGGTTGGTTTTTCTCGTTAATGTGAAATCATTAAATGCCTTGACAATGGTTTCAGGCTCGGCTTCTATTTGAGTAGTCCGATCTATTAGGCCCTTCTATTCTAATTTGACCACTTCTCTTATTCACGGTCGACTTATATCTTGAAATGTATGGCACTTCTTATTTGAAGTTACTCATTCTTGCTTTAGATATAGTGATACTTATGTTTGTTTACAGTGGGTACCTAAACCTAATCCATTCAATTCAGTGGTCAAATGGATATTGACTCAGCTTCCCTTACAACAGATTTGAAAAATGAATTTTATATTAGGAGTAGATGCTGTGGATTTCTTCCATATCTTTAGCTTAGCTAAATTAGGCACTATACAACAAACGTTTGCTAAAGCTTCAGCCGTCAATGTTCGTGCTCAGCATATCGCAAGTTCCTCAGTACCGGTCCAGTTTGTCATTTACAAAAGTGGACTTTAAGGCGATACTCACTTCAAGCAGGGCTATTGTACCCATAGCCTGAGAGAGAAATTGATTCATGTCTTTCCACAGGGCAATAATGCAAACTGAACACAAACCGTTGCAATGGGAGTTTGAACTTTCTTCGCCGAATCCATTCTCCGTGCCGATAACCATCCGGCCACTGTGCACCTCCAAGGCTACCATTAAATGTGTTTATTGCAAAAATGCTTTTAGAATTGCGTACTTTTTAGTCGTACTGCTGAATTCGCATTTTGAAAATGACGATTCAGACGACAATATCAAAAATAGAAAGAACGAAATGAAGAAAGAAGGTAGATTCAAAGAAAAATGAATAAAATATTCCTATGTCAGCTTGCAAGAGAATAATTTGAATGAAAGATAAAAGAAAATATCAAAAAGCGAGATTTGTAAGCCTTAGCTGTGAATCGATGACGAAAACCTGACGATAAATTGAATCGAGATTAGCAGACGACATCCGAACACTGCTCGTTTTCTACAAATGGCGCCTCTGAGACGCATCGGTACTTTTCAAGGGTCGATCCGAGAGTGTTTTGCTAATTTTAAAGTCAACAAATGAAAAATGAAATGAATCAAGATAAAATAGTACGATTTTAATTACTTATTTCTATCTTGGGTGATAAAAAAAGAGGGGCGAAGAGGGGTGGATACTGGAGATGTAAAGAACGGGAAAGGAGAAATATTGGGGAAGAAGCTGAACAAGGGGGGTGGTAAGACAGATAGAAAGAAAGAAAGGTAAGGAAGAAGAAATAGCGTGGAATTAAGTGGAAGAAAAAAGAAAGCATGATATTGGTTGAAAGAAAGAAAAAAGAAAGAAAGATAGTGACTGAAAAAAGGAAAGTGAAAAAAAAGTACTTGAAAAAAATCAAAAAAGAGAAAGAAAAGTGTTTCGCTAATTTTTAAATTAACAGACAAAAAGTGAAATGAAACGAAATAAAACAGGCCTGGTTAATCACTCGATAGAAAGTGTCAGACAACCAATGTCTTCTAGCAGCATGCCTCGTTGAGGGTGATCAATTAAAGAATTTGAAGTGGGATGATCAATAAATACGTCACTTCTCTTGTCTTTCAGGGCAGTGACCACAGAAAAAAACCTTACTGTAAAATAAAACAAGCGGACACAAAATAAATGATCGATTAGCATAAACTGACATTGTAAATTAAACCCTTCAGTAGAAACCTATATAGGGGGACATTTTGAAAAAAAGTAAGATTTTTTTTTAGACATAGGAAGAGTGAATGTTTAAATGTTACCTGTAACTCTGTTGTCTGCTAGACCATCCTAAAAACTGAGAAAAACCTATGTTGACAATTTTGATGACAGTTTTGGTTGGCAGTTTCTGATTTTACGAGTTTAATTACTTATTTCTATCTTCAGTCAGAGGGGGAGGAGAGATTAGAGAGCAAAAGAGAATGGAGACAGAAAAAGGTGAAAGATGTTGTTGGGAAAGATGTGGGATGAGAATACGTAAAAGGATGAACGAGAGGTAAAAGTTGAGAAAGAAAGGAAGCACGATATAGAGTGAAAGAAAATGAAAAGAAGAAAAGGAAAGAAAGAAAGTGACGGCAAAAAAGAAAGTGAAAAACATGGAAAAATATCAAAAGAAAAAAAAGAGAAAGTGTTTTGCTAATTTCAAAACCAACAGACGAAAACAAAATTTGATATAAGTATAAGATAGTACGATTCTAATTACTTATTTCTCTCTTGTGTGAGAGAGCAAGGAGGAATAGGTCAGGAGACAGAAAGAGCAGGAAGGTGAAATGTCGAGGAAGAAGCGGAACAAAGAGGATAATGTGAAAGATAGATCGATAGATAGATAGACAGATAGACGGAGAGAGAGGGAGAGAGCGAGAAGTTTTTGGAAATGGAAATACAAGGACGGTCAAAAACAACAAATGAATAGCAATTCTAAAATGAAAGGTCAGAAATACGTTAGAAAATTGATAAACTATCCTTAATAGACCCTGCGATCCCTGACAATAAAAAAAAACGATGTTTTGCTCGATCAATTATTTCTGAGCGGTAGTTTGTATATAAACAAATAATTGTTTATATATAAGAAACAACGGAGTCTCAAAAATAATATTAACAAAACTGGCTTCTTCAAAGGTCAGATTCCATTCTGAATGCAATCATTTCAACCACTAAACCGGATTTTCAAAAGACAGAAAAAAGGTTTTCCACACTCATTGAGAGGAGTGTGCATGTGCACAAAATTCAAATTTCGTCTATGAACGCTTTGGGTTGAGAAGAGTAAAGAAAAAAGTAAAAGAGAAAGAATTATTGTGAAAAGAAAAAAAGAAAAAGTGATAAAGGCTAATAAAAGAATCCGTTTAGCGACAACAGATAATTCAATAAAGTGTCTATGGATTTCCATTTTCTATTTCTCTCCTTTCTTCCTTTCTCTCTTTCCCCCCCCCTCTCTCTCTCTCTCTCTCTCTCTCTTGTCTTATCTTTCTTTCCTAGTTTTTTTCTTTCGTTGATTGAAGATGTATTAATAGAATCATTTTCTCTCTTTCTCTTTCTATCCATCATTAGAATTTTATAACCTTTTAATATTAGTCTTAACCGGACGTTTAGACTTGTCATTTTTGTTAGATTAGGAAAAGAAAGTCAACTCTGTAAGAGTTGGACAAATTAAAACAAATTAGGAAAAGAAAGTCAACTCTGTAAGAGTTTGACAATTAAAAAAAAATTTGAAGGACACATCTAAAGAAAGAGAAAAAAATTTGTTCTAATCACAAAGAGTGGAGTGGAGAGTCCATACAGCATTCATTTTGCATACGCTGTTTAGATCCACCTGAACCTTTGGGTAGCATCTCGTATGTATGAAAAAGTAGGAAAAAAGAAACTATAAGCGAAAGAAAGATTGGAAGAAAAAATAAAGAAGAGAGAAAAACTGAAAGAAATAGTAAGTGTATTATTATTGTTCTCCTATTGGTTGCATTTGCCGCCATGTTTTCCGTGGTTACATCCTGCAGCCTTTTACACATGTCCGTCGTAGTTAGTAACCTGCTGGGGATTTCAAACAGAAGCCTTTATTCTATCAAGGGGGTTAGATTGTTCCTCTTCTTCTGTTCATGCTAGAGGATATCTCACACCAGAACATTCTTCATCTGTCTTTATGATGTCACTGGTATGTCTTTCCAACTGGACCAGACTATCATTATTGAACTCACAACCACCAACTAAGTTTGTAGATTAACTTATGCTTTTAGGCACGAGACCATGTGTCCCTTAGAGACAGTATTTTTGATTAGCTTACAGTTTTGGATTTGCATACAGTTTTTTTTTGTTTGTTTTGTTTTTGTTGCTTGCTCCAAGTTTTAATTTGCCCGTGAAAAAGTATAGATAGCTCTAAGAACATTTAGCTTTTGATGAAGAACATCTAAATAAGCAACACTGAACAGGGGACGTGACTCACATTTATATACTGGCAACACTGATCGACGTAACTCAGATACAAATTCAAATTTTGGCATGTCAGTCGGTGACGGCAATCGCCGCTATAGATGCTGGCGCATCTAAAAATAAAAGAGGAATAATTTCGAAGAATGAAAAAAAAATTCTCTAATTGTTTGAACGAAAATCGATTCCAAAAAGAGTTGAACAGGAAAAAAAAAGAAGTACAGTGAAGGTAGTAGAGAGGTGGGCCACTTCAAAGCACGTGACAAAAGACGTGTCGGCAAAGTAAGCCCAGGGGCTTGTGGGGGTTGGGCGGGATGAAACGATAAGGTGTCACGGTCGGGGGGTAAGAATTTCGAAGAAGAGAGAGAGAGAGTTAGTTGATGGATGTCGTTTTTCAATCGAAGAAGTCGTTTCTTCAGTTACTGATAGCGATGATGATGATAGGAAAGAGATTTATTGATCCTGGCTTGTCGGTCGAGCTATGTCAGCATAACCCTCAGCTGAGAGTTCGATCCAATCTTAGATGCGTCAGACGCGTCAGGGACTAGACAAACGAAAGTCTGTGTATATATATATATATATAGATAGATAGATCCGTACCTCGCATAAATAAATAATACCCACTAATACACACGCATATACTACAACTAATTATCTAGAATATTATAAAAAAAATATCTTTAAAAAGATCTTCTAAGATTGTCTTTAAAAAAGAAAAGATTTTTTATCTAAAATTATCTTAAAAAAAAAAGAAAAAAAAAAGGTTACCAGCAAGAGATTTGGGCTTTATTGACCAAGAATGTCCCTAGCGATTGCATAGAGCACTTGAAAAATATTGTCACCCCCAAAACATGACTCGGTGTGTCCGGACACACACACACACACACACACACACACACACACACAAATAGACACAGACACTTAAAAAAATAAGAATCTGTAATTAACTTGGCTGGTCGGTCGTATCGTTTGTAGGGCTACAGTGATTCGGTAGATTGGGACACGTAAATGAATTGAGAGAAAACCATTTCAATAGTATAACAGCCACACATAATGTTATCCTTTGTCAAGCTTGAGAGTTATTGAAGTATTTATGGTTGGGGTGGCTCTTCATACTTAGTGACTAACAGCTCCAGACTAAAGTAAGCTTAGGAAGCATCTGGTCACTTTGCTGCTGGGTAGAGTGGTCAACAGACTACCCTTACATATTATTATTACTATATTACAGATATATTATTGCCGTGATTCCGATCCTTACAGCTAGGACTACGATCATGGTCATTGGGTTTTTCACTTTATTCGAGTTATTGGTTGGAATGACAGTGAGAGTTCAAGCCAGGGATGAGGTTTCTTTATTTCAAATCATCAAGTAGGGAAGCAGAACGTATGTAATGTCACTTGTTCTCCGATCCCTCGCCTATTGTGGTTTTCATTGTTCGAACCAGACAACCATGATGTATGCAGTAAGTAAGGTTCCAGATTACGTGCTTTGCTTTCATTCAACTACGAATAAAACCGATTGTCCTTTTGAGCGGAACACCATGATATCCCATGGCCAAACCAATTTACTGTATAGATTACACAATCTTCCTGCTTCTGTGTCCCCTTTTCTCTGAGCTTGGTAAAATATCCATTCAAGTATTTGGGGCCTGTAAAGATTATCTGTAGAGAAGGCTATGATTATGAGAAAACAAACACCCTGATGTTCTTAATGGAAATCAATCAAGATTTCTCTCCTAGCTATGTAGTTTTAATTACCTAATACAATTATCAAACAATGTACAAAGATATATTAATATATTGTCTGTAACTTTGAGAAGAGTTAACGTGCCAACTTCGTTTCAGCCAATTTAAACTTTTTCTCATCTTCTATGTAAACATGTCATTTCAGGCGATTCTTTTTCCAATTTTCTGTTTGATTCCGTCTTTTTTTCTTGTTTACGCTTTGAGCCACCGGAAGATGTGACCGATAGAGAGACTTGCTTTCCTTACAGATATATCACGTTTACACCTGAAAAGGGCCATAGGAATGAATTGTCTGAAACGCTATGATAAAGTTGGTAAACGCAATTCGTTGAAGCAAGTATATAAACTATATATATATATATATATATATCATGAATTGCATTATATTATATAGAACATTTTTTGACATGATCTCCCGTTGTTAAACGGTTGATTTATCATTCAATTCAGATGACTGTGCTTTGAAAGAAAAATGCATTGTCCCGTGTATCCAACTATGTATATTGTTAGATGTGACATGTATTTTTACTGTAGATAGAACGTATCTGGATTTTTTCGCTAAAAACTTTAGGAAAAATACGGGTTATACATTGTGTAATGCAGTAGTCAGAAAATATTCAAGATTGATTCCTGAGTTTTTCTATTTCAAGCTTGACTCAGTGGTTTGGTTGAATCACTTGATCACGGATCAGTCAAGAAGGAAGTATTCTTTCTGAGATTACAAATCAAGAACATCGACCGGTTCAATTGTGAATGGCGTTAGCGGTTCACAATATACACTGAAATCAATTCTTTTTTTCTTTCAGAACATAGCTACGTTTTCCCTACTTTTACTCCCGTTATGTACCATTTTTCACCAAAATTCTGTTATCAAGTTATCGTTTTGTTATCATGCCAGTTTGACTTAATTAGTGTCCCCGAGGGCATTGACTCTAGTTTTGTAGTACCGTAGTTGAACGGTCAATCCTTCGGTTTTCTTATATAATGTTCCAACTTGCAAGACAAAAGAACTACCTATAATTCCCGAAACCCCTGACAGACGGAACCTGATTTGCATTATTGTCTCTTGTGCAAGTTTAACCCATTTACTGCCGGGGGCAGTGAAAGTAAAAGTTATCCATCGCAAGATTAAAGTTCTCAACAGTTGCAATATGATCCGTCGCAAGATAAGAGATCCGACCCAAGGATAGAAGTGGGTTGCCATCAACCATTGTGAAATCAATTTTTTTTTTAAAGATAGCGGTAAAACTGCACTGTCAGATTTCGTCAATAGCAGTTAAGGGATTTGAGTTTCGATCATATCTCCCTGTCTCTGTCTGTCTGTCTGTCTGTCTGTCTCCGTTGTTCCTGTTGCAACAGTGCATCGATACTTCCTGTTTGATAATCGACAAATTTCAAATGAAATCCCTTAATTATTGCGTATGTGTTTTTCTAATAATTTCATGTTCTCTTAGATTCAGTTTTTAATCCTAGTCCAGATTTAAAATTGGTGTTCTGGTTCAGAGTGCGTCGTAAAACAGTCGATTTCGTACCCTCGTCATTTATCTCTGGTATTGGGAACTCCACAGTCACTCAGACACATCATGATGCTCTGTATCTGCTCAGTAAATGAAGCATCTGATGATAAATTTATCTTCCACTGAAAGTTTTTTAACCACTGAATGGTACACACACACAGCACATGCTACTGAGGATGGGGCTACCTCCTAAAACACGTTCAACTCACCAATGAATACATTTATGAATTATTAACTAAGTTTCCAAACACTTTTACTCCTGAGTCTATCTCACTTCCTATTGTTCACACACACACGCACACACACACACACACACACATATATATATACATATACATACATACGTACATATATATATATATATACACATATATATATATACATTTATATATATACATATATATACACACACACACATATATATAAATATATATATATATATATATATATATATATATATATATATATATATATATATATATCTAGACTCTCTGGAAAACTGAATAAACCTGTGATGACAGTTTTGGTTGCCAACTTGATTAAAAAAGCAGCAAAGAACACAGGGAAGCGTGGGTTCATAGACAGACTTAAAACGCAGGTGAAAATGTGCGTAATCAAATTTAGATTTGAAATTTTATGTAAAGTTTATAACAAGATTAAATCTGCTGATACGAACATCTCCTTACAGGCATTTCTCTACATAGGCAAATGTTGTTTTATGAAATTTGAATTTAAAATGTTATGCGAAGTTTAGCACAAAACTAAATCCGCGGGTGCACACTTTTCTTTAAATACATTTCTATATACGAATAGGCAAGTGCAAGGTTATCAAATTTAGTTTTGAACTATTATGCATAGTTTAGCAAAAGACTGAATCCACGTGTACCACATCCCCTTATAGACATTTTTATATCTCGGGAAGTGCAGAGTAATCTAATTTAGATTTGAAATGTTATGGGTAGTTTAGCATAAGACAAAATTCACGGGTACACACGTCATCTTTCTAAAAGAAATTCTAGTTTCTGAGTGATTTCCAGTTTTAATTCGTATTCCTGCTGCAACAATCTGTACGAAACGTAAAAAAGTGAATGTTCGAGGACAAATTTTAAAAACAGGTAAAAGTATATAGCTATCTACTTCAGGCAATGAATTTGGAATACGTATAGGAGAGACCGGGGTTTATTGATCCCTGGAGTAAGTCGGACCACAGGCTTTTATTTGGAGCCGAAGCGTTTTCCAGTCATTTTTATCCCATGGTCAAGTCACAAGATGACCCTGGCATCTAACGTTTACATGTTGCCGATTGGTGAATTGAGTGTTAAAAAATGTTTTTTGGTCATTGAAAATGAACTTGTTGAACTCTTATTCTGATCGCGTTTTTCTAAATTTCAATTTCAGAAATCTGTTTCCTATTTTCTTGATTTTTTGTATGGGAGGCATGAAACGTTAAAAAAAAATCCTGCACGACTCAATGGGTTTGTGAATCGTTTTTTTTTTATTAAATTAAGGACTTTGTTGTTCCTTATGTCGTTAGGTCAGCCATAATCTAAACGGTGATTTATGTTTTGCCGTTCGTTGATATTCCATGTTCGGGCAACCTTTTATAACATGAACTACAGGGAATATTGTCTGAAATACTTGCTTCCTGTGGTAGGATCTACTGATTCTAATCTTGTATACAGACAGACACAATTTATGGATCTATTTTAGCGTTGTATTTACATTGTAAACTTTCTTAGCGTGCAAAAACTATGAACAGACAAGCAACACACACTTCATTGTAGTGTGATGATGGACACAAAATAATTGGTCAGTTGGCATTACATTTACATTGGAAATCGAAAATCGAACATCCACTGTCATGAAGACAGACTTAAAGTGAGGGTCTAGTTTTTCATCATACCTGCATCCTAAATTGAACTCCGACTTATGAGCCAGTTCACTCGCTCCCAACGTTACATTTCCTCAAAAATAAGAAGTTTCTGGGTATAATGATGGTCCGATTCAATGAAAGCAGATAAAAACAATAAAGAGAAAATTCAACATTGAGATTTACTAAGCTAAATAAAATTCTTACACGACTTTGAAAGACTTGAAAGTTGGGTTTTTTAGTTTTAAGGGGTTTTTTTTCTTCCAGTTTGTAATTATTTGAATTTATATTAAATTTTTACTTTTATGGTATAATTTAACATTGTCTTCGGTTTTAAGTTTTTGTTTTTCGTTCAAGATTTGTAATCATTATAATTAATTTTTTGATTTATGGTCATTTCAAGTCACTTTTCAAATAATATTGGTGTATTAAACTCATTTAAAACGATTAAAAAAAACAACGTTTATTAAATACTTTCATTTCGAATTTTAACAAAGCAGGCATCGCTTATAGGTTCAAAAATGTTTCCTCTTTGATTATTTTTCGATTAATAAGTCTCAAAGTCCCAGAGATCGATAACGAAACTGAGGATGGCCAAAAAATATGACGATGACATGACGAACTAAACAAGTCATTTTAGAGCAGATTTGTAAAAAATGATGATGATGATAATGATGATGATTGTACCCCACAACACAGTTTGAGAACCTTTGCCGTAGATCAATATTGTTAGATAGTTCGCTAAACAAATTCAACGTGCAAGACTGAGAGACGTCTGAACTTTGGCCAAAGCAAGATGACGGATTGCACTAATCAAGAATGAATGTAGTATCTAATCACAGACATCCATTCCCGCCGGCTTTAACTTGTGTTCACTGAGTCGATAGTGTCATTGATTTTATAAAATTAGTCTCACATACTTGTTACGATCTACAGACAACTAGTTAGAGATGTTTAAACGTAGACTGTGTGCCTGAACAGAGTTTAATCGTTAACCACGCGATCGGAGTTTCAGTAGCTAACGTCCTCAAATGACATTTTTAATCACCGCCACCTAGGAGAGACCAATTTAAACACTGTTGCTAGGTTGTTGTTATTTTTTATTTTTCTGACGTCAATGTGTCCGGACTTAGCCCAGCCCCAACTTTTTATCGTAGAAATTTAAATTTTATGCATACATTACCCTTCATTGAGTTGTGAAAATCTTTTTTTTTAATTCTACCCCACCCTGAATATATTTTCTGGCGGGAGCTCAGTTTACAATGTAAGTTTATCCTGAATCGATACTTTTGTTTGTGCCAGCGGCATTCTTGCTTGTTTTCGGAAATTCAGACTTTTTTTTAGTGGTAATAGCTCGAAAATGCGCGAGAAATTACTTATTTCTTGATCACCCCTTTTTCAAATTATTTGATTGATAACCCCCAACACGGCATGCTGCTTAATGATATCAAGTGACGGTTTCTAAAGAGTGACTAACCGGTTGCTGTTTTGATCACGAATTTATGGTTCAAACCATACTGGTAACATTTTCATCAAGTTAACCTAACTTTACCATTACCCCCACTCGATTCATGCAACGAAAAGAATTTCATGTGGGTGGCGGTAGGGCATAATCTCAATTTCTATCTATTCAGTTTCTATCTCTTTACTTTTTATCACCAACAAGCATTACAGGTGATAGGTTTGGTCATCGTAACGGAGCTGAGATATCATTATTACTATTAACCCTCGACAATCGAGCAACATCTCATAAAATCTCCCGATTTCGTTGGCTCACTTTTATTTGGGTTCGAATACGATTGCCACAAACAGGCAAAGAGTTATGGGTGAACGAACTTAGACTGCGAGTTCGAACCGGATTGTATCGTTAGAGAAGCGAATAGGGTCTCAGTTGCTTCTTGCCACGATTGGCATTTTCTTTTGTATTAGATCTCTATAAGTGTAATGTTTAGAAATGTCAGCTCATGGTTGACACGTATTCCTCGATACATTTAAGGTTGTGTGTCTTTTGGAGGCAGAAATACCATCAATATTAATCTAGACCAAACTAGCAGCAATTCATGATATCACTTGAATTTGTCGGTTTATTTTTATTTGCATGGCTTCGGATACGATTGGCGCAAACAATAATGACGTATTTCTATTAATATTCGGACTATCCTCATCTTGGTTGTTTTTCATACAACGTTTCGGTCGTTGCACTCTACGGCCTTCACCAGGTATCATCTGGTAGGTGTGGGAACGTAACGAACCGAACCCTTTATTTATCTGACGGGGGTATAATGACTGCACTCCCCTCTTAGCATTAGCAGTCGACGGGGGTAATTTGACCGCACTCCCCTCTTAGCATTAGTAGTATTATCATTGTCTCACACTAGGATTGAACCTAGAACCATCAGATTACTTTGCAGTAATTTTGTCTGATGCTGTAACCACTACGCTATGTGTCCATGTGAAAAATGTTGTATGAAAAACAACCAAGATGAGGATGGTCCGAATGTTAATAGAAATAATAATAATACCTCATCTCAAAAATTCAGAGATATACTAATAATGATGTAGTTTCTGTCTGATTTGGGAGCTTTGTAACATCTTCATTTTTTCCTTCAATTTTGTCGACGCTAAGCCTCGATAGGAAAGATATCACATTGCCAGCCGTTTCTTTTCCTAAATCAAATCTGCGTATTTTCCGATCTCTGATCCACCTCCCGGCGGATATTGACAACAATAATAAAAAGACAAGATGAGATAACTCTTGAAAAACGAAACATCGATCATTATTTTTTTCATCTGCTCCGCTATCCATCAACGTTTTTTGTTTGGTTTCTTTAAAGAATTCTACTTTGATTCGCTAGAAGGGATATTTTCTAACCATGTATAACACACTGGAACTTTATCAGAAAACATTTTTGATCATGGAGGATAAGTGTTATTTTCTGTCTGATTATGTCTAAAAAGTATTGGAAATATCAATTATTCCATTCAAATTTTGCTTTTGTGACCAAGGATTATTTGAAATATACTTGTTTTTTTTTCATTTTGACAATGGTCAAATCTGTGTAATTTGATCACATTAAGTAAAAAAATATAATCACATATGATTATCAACATCATGGTCATAGAAATAAACTGAAAGGAAAAATAGACATTTTCTATACCTTTCAAACGTAAACAATCAGAAAATAACACTCACGACTAAGGAACAAAAATTGTGTTCCATGGTGTAATGTGTTATGATTCCTCCCCAGTTTTCAAACAAAAAAGAGTGTTATGTATCTAAAACAAAGCGATTCAAAACAAAATCACCGAATTTTTAGAAATTGTTGATTTGAATGACAGGTCTTTCTGACTTACTGCCACTCTATCATATCTACAGGTATATTAATATCTATATTCTGACCCTTTCTCTCCTTGTATCTCTCTATCCGTCTGTCTGTCTCATTATGTGTGTACGTTTATGTGTTTTTGTCTTTGTCTGTCTTTATATATATATATATATATATATATATATATATATATATATATATGAGAGTGAGAGTGATTGCGTTCGTTATTCAATCACAGTCATCACTTTTAATCGATCTCCAAGAAATATGGATTAAAGCCCCACACCAATAGAAACTGAGGATTAATTCGATCTAACTATTGAAAATAACAAGATTCACATTGTAAGTTTTGGTTCTATGGGTATAGCGGTCGAGGGAAAAATCTTAAACGATGTGGTACATTCAATTTTGTTACAGGTATAATCAAGCTCATATTTAGCGCAAAAGGGGAATTATAGTCCGACTTTTCCTCGTGGAGCAGTGGCCAGTAAGCTAGAGGAAATTCAGAATCTTCGACGAGCATATTGAAAAAAAATGGCTTTGTAACATTCAGATCAGAGCACAGGTTATATATGTCATAACATGTGAAAAGTGCTCGGTCTAATATGTAGGCCAAACTTGCCGAAGGCTCAAAGATCGCTTCGTGGAGCACCTCCGCTATATTAAGTTGAAAACAGGAGCAATAAAATAACTTCTCACCCAGAAAAACTATTGTTTAAAACATAAAACTATTGTTTAAAACATAAAACGTGTTTGTCCCAACACTGAAACAATGAGATTTACCAGAGAATCGAAATGGATGCAAGCATTCAATTCGCAGCACAAAGGTATAAATAGGATTGAGTAATCCACAGTGACAATGTTTCTTTTTTCAGAGAGTTACTTCCCTTGACGATGTTTATCGCAATGAGAAATCAATGCGTCCGTTGCAAAAATACGTTAGCTCAAAATCGCATTATTTCAAAGACGCCAGAATGAGTGGTGAAATATATAGAATCCTAACGTAGAAATAAATACCATCTGATCTGACTGACTTGCTCCAAGATTTATTGATAATTCAGATTCCATTGGATTTGGGCGCAAATATTCCAATTTGAAATCCTCCATTCTCTGTGCTAATTGCATTAACTCTGTCCATATGATACTTGTAACAGAGCCCGTGTGATACTGGTCACAGAACACTGTCTGCACGATTCTTGTAACAGAACTCTCTCCACAGAAGTCCGTCAGCATATCACATGTAACAGAATTGAATGTACCTCATGGTCTCTGATCCTTTCCTCGAACACTCGTGCTATACCAGCAGAAGCGAAACCATGTAAATCTTGTTATTGTAAATCGTCAGATCGAATTAATTCTCGGTTTGTATTGCTGTGGGGCTCTGATCTATATTTCTTCGAGATCGATCAAAAAGTAATGACTGGTCGAATAACGAACACTATCGCCACCTACACACGACCATACATGCATTCAAACCAGTATATATATATATATATATATATATATATATATATATATATATATATATATAAACCTTCAAATGTTTTCTTATGTATTTTCGAGTTTCTTTACTCTCAACCCGTTAATAACCTTAAGATCGTTGATTTTACATTTTCTCGTGAATGCATACGACCAATTTGCCCCTTTCAGGCTGGACAAAGATCAGTTTCTATGGTAACGTACATCTTGAACCACTGATTCTGAGAAACACTGGTCAGTTGATAGAGTCACGATGATCATGAGATCACATGCACACAGGGAGAATAAGGATATATATAACTAAATTCATAACATGAACTATCTGAAAATAGACGAACTGTACATATCTGTGCCTGCACCTTTTAACGATAGAAGTCCATATGAACATATAACTGCTGTCGTTGGAGTTGAACTCCGAAACATATCCGGATATTACATAAATGAAATGAAGATTCCATACTCATTGTATAATCCTGTTCTGTCTTGACTTGAATAGTATATCCCAACACACACACACACACACACACACACATATATATATATATATATATTGGTATCTTTTTTTAGTAATCTTATTTATTATTGAATGACATTCTCGGAAAAGTTATATTGCAAATACGCATCAGAAATACAATCCAATTTAGGCTATAACAAACCTGAAAGTTAGACCATACATGCACTTGTCCTATTATTGTGTGGATATCTAGCAAAGACAGTGTTGCTAATTATTTTCAAGTTTATATCTAAAATTAAGTCAGAAATCATCTAAAAACACCTTGATATCAAAGCTGGTGTTATCAAATGCTTCCAGACTCATTTATTTCGACAAAACCAGCCGGAAGTCAATCACCGAGAACGAAATGAAGCTGGATCTGAGCCAGTTAAAATACAAAAATTTTAAATGTCACAAAAGCGACATCAGATACGGGCATGGCTTTCATAGAGTGAGAAGGAATGCTCCATGGAGATAGTGAGGCGTTTTCTACCTGCTCAATACGATTCCTTTATTTCATTTCGGTGAGAACAATATAAACTAAAGAGATATCATAAGGTGCACAGTCAAATTGAAAATTCAGAAGAAATCTACAAATTGCACCTAATGCATTAGTATTATGACTGGGGCGGTTGCTGGAGCTCGAAATAGACAGCTATGGGTTGGAATGAGTTGCAGTGAGCAGTAACCCTTCAAATACCCTTGCAATCCACACAAGGATTCACCACACTTCTCTATCATGGGCGTTGCGGAGCCAGTTCTTTCTTAATTTGTCTCGCTCGTCACTCCAACTAATATTCTGTCGGCCTCGGTTGTGCATGTGATATCGGGGGATCCATGCTGTGAGTCGCGATGTCCATCGGTTGCCCGTCATTCTTACAACATGGCCAGCCCACTTCCATTTGAGTTTTTTAATAGTTTCCTTGATTTCCCTGACTCTTGTCATTCCTCTGATGTACTGTGCTGTCATGTGGTCTCTCCATGTGAGGCCCAGCATGATTCTTTCATGTGCACGTTGCATGGTTCTTAATTTGCGGATCTGTCTCTTAGTTAGGTCCCATATCTCAGCTCCATAAGTGTTTATGCATTGGTTGTACACCCTTCTTTTTAGGTTTAATGAGATCTTCTTATTTTTGAAGGTTGAGCTTGCTCTGCCAAAGGCTTGCCATCCTAGTGCGATTCTTTGCTTGATTTCTTCTTTTCAGGACGATATCGAAATTGTAAGACCATCCTATGGAATCGTACTGTGCTTTATCTAGTTCGAAAATTCATACTCAAACATACGGGGTCTGAGATCTTTTTCGGGATTCTAGTATGTTCATGTTTGGAGAAGAGACTGACTTCTGATAGCTCGTTCCAGGAAAAGCCTGGTGTGTCTAAGAATTTCTTTTATAAAAACCCATAAATCACTTGAAAGAGGTTTATTACAAGTTTCGATCAAATATCTTTTTTAAAACAACTCTATGTAAATGCCCTCCGTTAGTTTCCAGGCATTCCAGTGTTGAATTTCAAGATTCTGAGACATTGAATGGCCCACAAGGTCTCGAGACCTTTCTCTCTTGTTTTTTTTTTCCGTGGGAATATCTGAATAAGATCTACTGAAATAACCCAATAACCGTGCAGAAATTGAAGGCTACCATAACCTTCACTGATGAGAAATAAGAGGTACTGGAACACGAGATGCTTCAGGAATAATGGAGGGTGTTTGAAGAGAGTTATTTTCTAAAAATATTTTTTTATCAAAACTTGTAAGTGTCCGATCTCGAATGATACATGGATAGTTATATAAGGAATAAAACTTTGGGAGTTACATGCTTTTTTATTGGTCCAATTATCATTGATCACTCTGTATAGTAAGGGCCACTTGTGATCTGCAGTATACGATCATCAATATGGTTTCTGATTGCACTTCAACCATCTAAATGCTTGATGACCTATAATCATACGAGGAAAATGCTGATCACTGAAAATGGGATTTGACAGCAAAAAATCATCCTGGGGTTCAAAATAGCTGGAAATCAAGCAAATGCTCTCAATTTTGCAATCATACATAAAATAAACACAGGACGAAGTTTGAGAAATATTGGAGATTTTTCAAACTCAGAAAGCAGTCCTTGTCTCTGTCGTCCAACAGAATTTGACTTAGGAAACGTTTCATTCATATTTTAATGAAGGTTTTTGAAAACTACAGAGCCCTGAAGACGTAATGCAAATACAATGGTCGAAACTTTATGATAAACTAAACAAAATGGAGATGGCCACCCGAAAGCACGTATTCTCAAGGTAAAATAGCTTATAAAGACAGAATGCAAAAGGGTGGATATAGCTTCATGGATTAGACAGGGTTACAGCGATGTTTCTTGACGAAGAATCAGCTCGGGTAAATGAGTGATTGCCCTCAACAATAGCCTACCCAGGAGGATTTCCCTTCGGAAGGGTTCACGGTGCATGCCAGTGTAAGCCTGCTCTGCAACAACCGTGATAGAGAGATCTGTTGGATCTCGGAGGAGATCTATATTCAACTATAGACGTTAGAAGGCTTCTGTTGCTGATGGTGATGAAGTAACCGGACTGGAATCTATAAAATGAGAGAATGGTTGGGAACTCAAAGCTGACCTGAAGAAGATCAGTCCAGACAGAAATAGGCCAAGCCAAGGGGATTGGCATAGACAACCAAGTGCGCTAGGGAGGTGCAGTTGGGACCCTATCCTCTTCGAGGACTTTAAAAGGATAAACAATCAATCAACTGGCCTGGTTAGTCTGAGTGACCCAAGTCTTTTGAGACCATAATGAGGGTGATCAATTGAAAAAATTGGAAAAGGGGGTGATCGATAAATAAGTTCCTCGCGTTTTGTTGGACAATGATCACTAAAAATTACCTGAATTTTCATGAAGCAAGCGTGAAGGATTCTGGACACAAAACTGAATGACCAGTAAATTTACATTTTAAATTGAAACCATTAAAACATGTTGGGCGGATTTTGAGGGACAAACGTTCTTCTTGGCATAATAAAGAGTAAAGAGCAAATTTAAGCCCCCTAGCTCCATTGGAGCGATCTGTGAGCAAGACACATGCATACCTGAAGGTTTTCCTTGAACATTTCTCTATCCTCAGTCACCTCCGATGAAAGCTTCTTCGTACATGAAAAACACATCGAGAGCTAAAATTTCTATTCATCTCGAGATAGAATGGCAATTACTATCATTAAAAAAATTGAATAGATCGTTAAATTATTTTGACTGGTACTGTATATTGCCAGCCAGCCAGCCAGCCAGCCAGCCCCATCTAAAAACTGAAGAGACCTATGTTGACAGTTCTGGTTGACGGTTCCCAATACAACACGTGGAATAAAACTAAGAAAAAAAATTCCGAATCTATTTGGAAAACAATCAAGTCAATATTTCATCATTATTGAACGTGTAAAAAAGATATATTTTCGCCTGAAACCAAAACATTGCAAATTTTTTTTTTAACTTGACAAATTTTTACGGCTTGTTGTTTTGCATGTTATATATGGAACGAAAATATTAGGAATGGAGTTTTCAGCGAGGTGGGTGTGACGGAAAGGTGGACAAACCGGTGGGGTATGGGAGGAAAAATCATTAACGAATAAACCCCAAACAATGGTGAGAAATGAATGAGTCGTCTTGTATTATTGAAAGCGAAAGTTTATTGAAAAGAATTCTTTGATAAAAAACTGACTGGAAGAATTAACGCAAAGGTGAATAGATTTTATTCAAGGAAAACAAATGCACAAACACACACATGCACGCACACATACATACACACATGCATGCATATGTATAACCACACCTATTTGTATACGTGCAATCGCACCAATGTATGTATATATACACACAATCATTAATTTTTATATATATGTGTGTGTATGTGTGTGCGTGAGTATATATATATATATATATATATATATATATATATATATATATATATGTATATATATATGTATATATATATATATATATATATATATATATATATATATGGATGTAAATATATTTTATATATATAAACACACAATAGAGCCTAATATATATGTGTTACATGTGTAGAGATAGATAGATACAGCTATATGAAAATGAGGGTAAATATGTACACGTAAATGGAAATATGTTTATAAATTTTGTACATAAATTTATATACACATTTGTGTGTGTGTACATATATATATATATATATATATATATATATATATATATATATATATATATATATATATATATATATATATATATATATATATCGACGAAATCTGTTCGAAAGAATTAATACTGCCTAAATATGCATTCTTGATAGGTTGAAGGTTCCATTCCTGCAGCAATCACATTTCATGTTATCATTTTCTTTTTCAATTTACATTGTCAAGGCCAAATGATACATCCACCTGTAGTAACAAGACATCATTTCAACAGGAGTTTTAAAGTAAGGTAATACACATACATGCACACACACACACATATATATATATATATATATATATATATATATATATGAATATTATTGTAATTTTTTTCAGTTTCATGTTGTTTTACATTGACATCGATATTATGGTAGTATGTGCAAAAAATCTTTTTGAGATTATCAGTTGTTCACCATTTAACCGTTTCAGATATTTAAAAACAAAACAGTTATATTGACATCGTTTGAAACATCTCCTCATCATTAGTTATGAATCTAATAAATAGCTTATATCATACTATGCGTATTTTGTTATTTTACGTAGGGTATTATCTAACGTATCAAACATGGATTTTATTTTATACTATTCATCATTTTTCAAACACAGGTCTTACTTACCTCAATCTTACCCTAAAACGTATTTGACGATAAGGGATCAATAAGTATAACAACGGACGTAACTCATTGTTCGAGTTACTAACATTGAGTGTTCACCCATGTAAAAACCAAATCCAGTCGGTTTCAATCTTGAACTGAATGCAGACCTTCAACAGATTGAACCCAAGAATTCGACAAGTATTATTCACTAACGTTAGAGTTATTCTTCCATATTGTACACCTTCTGGCTTCAATCAATTTTTTTCCTCCAAGTTATCAAATAAATTAGCCTTATAGACATGGTTTAGGCTAAAAAAATACATTTAGACAATTTGGTACTATTTAGTGTTCAATCTCCCACGTGGAATATATATATATATATATATATATATATATATATATATATATATATATATATATATATATACTAGCAGAATACCCGTCCCTCAGACAAGTTATTCGGCTAACATTTATATATATATCATATTCTGCATACCATGCAACAACTCAAATTGTCAATGATGCAATCACTTCAAACATACCAACCTCTTCACCAGTTCTATTACCAAGAAGACTTAAAATGTCTACGATAGTTCCAACGATAAAAATAACAATATCATATCCTTGAATACACTCAATAAAAATACAATATATACGCAAATCTGAACGGCCGTTTATTAGAAGACTTGAACTATACACTCAAAAGAGAATCATCCAATTACAAAAATTTACTCCCAATAAAGAAAAGAAAAATTTGTGTACCTGACCACAATTTTAGCACTGATACAAAATTCGATATCATTGCGAAAATAGAGAACACCTCAAATAAAGTCCTCAAATTATTGAATACCATGAAGATATGTGGGTGTCATGCCTCGAAACATTTTCGCTTGATGGACTAAACATTAAAATAACCAACCTTGATTAATAATATATAAACATCGAAGTAAAGAACCTTAGCAAAATAGAACTCTTACTGATATTCTACAACACAGCCCTATTTCTTTGTTTTTTTCACCTCTCTTTAATACATACAAAAACATCCTTCACTTGTGACATATTAAAGGGTGGGTTTCCCTTGACTTAATACTTTTTCAAAATTATATGTAAACATGTTAAATAAGATACCTCTCGCTTATCTATTCAAGATAAGTATTATATATATTATATATTACTTATATGCTGCATATGTATCATATAAACAGATTTTTGTTATATATTACTTATATATTGCATCGTAGATATAAAAAAAAATGTATATTCGAAAGCTTCCTACTTTTGACCCATTTAAGGGTGGATTTCCCTTGACTTTGCACCTCTGAAGAATCATTTATAAACTTATAAGATAAGATACAGCTCCCTTGTATATTTGAGATAAATATAATATATCACATATATATTGAATATATAATGTATCAACAGTCATTACTTACATATTACTCTTATATTTCTACATAGATATGAACGGAAACAGATATATGCAGAAAAGTAGCGATTGATATACAAAGCGTAAAGCAAGACGAGAAAAAAAAATCATCGCTAAATTGTGGTAAGTAAATAAGCATTGAAGTGTCTGAGACCGTAGAATCGAAAAAAAGGAAATTTCTTTTCGTCCTAAATGTCAGCTGTTCATCAAACTTCGCTCATGTCACTCATTTATCACCCTTCTTTGTCACTTCTTTACGTCACTGTTAATATTGATCGGATTCCCGTGGTAATATGCTTTCCTCTGTTTTGTCAGAAAACGTAAACCAAAACTGTCATCATTGACATTTTCACTGTTAGCATAGGTTTCTTCAGTTTTTGAGCTGATCTGTTTAGCTGACAGGCTATGTGCACATTTATGCACATATACATCAAATGTACAGGCTGCATCAATGTAACAAAGCAGTTTAAAAAAATTAACATTTACACCTTATTATGCCAAGAAGAGACAATTTTTTTTTTTTGCTTTTTGGCTATTCATCCTAAATAGATTATTATTGATATTGTGGGGGTTCATTTTGCGATGTAAGTTTTTGCTAAATTGATCCCTTAGTTTTCGTCCAGCATCGTTCAGGCTTTTTTAAAAAAACTTTCTAAGTGATTGCTTCCCAACAGAAACGAATGTACTAACTTATCTATTGATCACATCTTTTTTTACATTTTTAATTGATCATCCCTGATGCAACGTGCTGCCCAAATGTCGGTCAGGTGATGGTTTCTATTGAGTGACTATCCTGATCATTTATTCTTGTGTCTTTTCTGTTTGTTTGTTTTTATCCTTTGCTTCTTTTTCATTAATCGTTCGGCTCCCAATATTGTCCAGGTTTGTTTTCATAAGATCTGGGCGCAAATTGGCTTCTTGGTAAAATCGTATCGTTTTGTGATGGCTCCGGGCGTTGGGCCGAGAAAGGCAAAACAAATCGAAATGGAATTGATGGGCGCTGGGCGAACCAGGGTGTGAGGGAAGGTTTTGTTGAAGAGAACGCTGATAGACTAATCGATAGATCGACGGTTGGATATTAGAAGATAGATGGATAGATAGATAGATAGATAGTTGATAGATAGATAGATAGATAGATTGATATGGAAAGAACAAAATATATGTTTAGATACATAGATAGATAGATATGAAAAGAACATGAAATAGATAGATAGATAGATCGATAGATAGATATGAAAAGAATGAGAGATAGATATAAAGATAGATAAATAGATATGAAACGAATATATATATATATATATATATATATATATATATATATATATATATATATATATATATATAACATATGCAAAGAGAGAGGGGGGAGACAGATAGATATAAAAAGATAGCGACAGACGGATAGGTGTGAAAATAATAATAGATTGATAGATATGAAACGATTATATATATATATATGTATATATATATATATATATATATATATATATAGAGAGAGAGAGAGAGAGAGAGAGAGAGAGAGAGAGAGGGGGGGAGAGAAAGAGAATAAAAGGGAGAGATGAAAAGAGAGATAATTCGTGAATAAATATACAGATCATTGAGATACGGTATATATATATATATATATATATATATATATATATATATATATATATATATATATATATATATATATATATATATATATGTAGAAGAATTCACTTGAATTAACAGACTGACAGGAACCTAGTTATATATGAAGAGACTGACTTAGATATTCAAGAAACCTACAGGCTGGACATACAAGAACTACGACACATTGACATATATAGATGGATAGATTCAGAGATCGATAGATACTGTCTATAATCAATTTTTTCTATTCCAAGAATTGTTCTGACAACGTAACATCCTTTATACTGATAATGATTTTATGACTGTTTCATGACCGATCTATTCTACGGCCCTCTCCACATGCACAGCCTTTGAAAAAAAAAGGGAAAGCATTTTTCCAACGGAATATATGGCAAATAGGAAACCGTTACTATGATGATTGACAAGGTTCAATGCCGGCAACGTAAGCCATACAGATATCATTCTCATCGATCCGTGTAATACGGATGATTACGGAGGGATCCTTTCAGTTCACCCTCTATTGAGCAATTAAAATTATACTGCGTTGAAATCTGTGGTATTAACAGCAGAAGAAATGATTTCAATCGCTTGAGCAACTCTCAAAGACAGGTCTGGTTGGCTACTCAGTGGAAACTGTTGCAGAATCAAATTCTTTTGGCAACATGCTGTGTTGGGGTGATCAATTAAAAAATGAAAAGGGGATGATCAATGAATAAATTACTTCTCTCATCTTTTGTTAGATGGTGATATGATGAAAGTCAGGGCAAAAAAAACGACAAAATAAAATATATATATACATCGAAGGGACCTCTGTAGACAAGGTATGCATGGTCATTACACGGTTATTGTATCACTCAACCTCGACAACCCAAACAAGATAAACAATCGAAGAAAATGGGACTGCTGCACGAATCGAACCTTCCACCGATAGGGTAGCCGCTCTTACCATTGAGCTAACCAGCCTCCGGTATTGCAAAGGCCTAACTAACTGCTTTCAACCTGAATTTCGATCTCGTTTATTTTCGGTCCATTCGCTTATTTCAACGTGACAGTTATGAATTGAGAAATGGATGTATATAATCGGACGGAATGAATTATGAATTTCGTTATATTAATTAGGAACTAATTTGAAATGATATCCCGTCATGAGACGGTTAATGTATCACTCAATCCAGACAATGCAAATACAATAAACAATGGAAAAAAAATTCAATATCATTAATATCTTTTTCATTAGCTCAAACAAAAGCGAGAAGGGGCTGGTTATATTACAAGAAAATAAAAATGTTATGCAAGCAACAAAAAGCAAAAACACGATTATACTATTCCCCCCACCTTTCTTTCTCTATCTTGCTCACCCTCACTCACTCTCTCCGACAGACTCTCTCTCTCTCTCTCTCTCTCTATATATATATATATATATATATATATATATATATATATATATATATAGCTCTTCAAAATATGGAAGAGGAGCATGCATTGCAAGAAATGGAGAAAAACCTGATGCAAGAGCCACAAGGAAACAAAAACTACACGAGTAAATTCATTCTCTCACCCCTCTCTCTCTCTCTCACACACACACAAGCACTTTGTGCCTGTTAGCATTTACTCTGGGTTTTCGATCACTGCCCAACAAGAAGCGGAAGGAAGAAACTCATTCTTTGGCGAGCCCCTTTCCAACTTTTATGATTGATCACAGCCAACACGACAGAGAGGTTGGTCACATGATGTTTCCAATTGAATGACCGATATTATTATTATCATTATTATTATCATTATTATTATTATTATTATTATTATTATTTGCAATCTCACACCGGTTGCCTAGTAGTAGTAGTAGTAGTAGTAGTAGTAGTAGTAGTAGTAGTAGTAGTAGTAAGGTCAAAAACAAACATTAAGAACAACGAAGACACTTGTTGCCCGCGTCGAGCAATTTGTACCAATTACTGAAGTGGGACCGGTCGTCGCACGCGTTTGTTTTCTTTGGCACCGTTGGGTAGCCGGCAAAATATAAACGTCACGTGACGATGGTTTCGGAAGATCACACCACCACCACCCCCGCTGCCGTCCCCTATCGCCACCGACCAGAGCACGCTTCTGGCATAAAAACAGAGTAGACCGTATAAGTCAGTGGCCCACGAGAAGACAATCGAGTATAATGTGAGCATGCGTCATTCCATTTGTACAAGTATCCTATTGTGTGAAGTATTATCGTGGCTCATTTCACTGCGTATTATGAAATACACAGTTAAATTCGTTTCTCCTTCTTCTTCATCTATTATTATTATTATTATTATTATTATTATTATTATTATTATCATCATTATTATTATTATTATTGAACCAGATGCCCGGAGACTGAGTGACAGCACGTATCCTCGGGTCACGAGCCTTCATCTTTGCACTCAGACACTTCATTGCAATGCTGTCGATTGATAATTTCGTACAAGTTGTCTGGTGGTTAGCCCTGAAAACCCAGTGACAGTAAGTCTCTTCAGGTCTCCAGCCAATCATTATCACCTATCACAACAGCGCTGTTTATACTGTCTCCATCTTGCCTTTTTCCAGGCTTTGATCATCATTATTATCATTTGCAGCATCCGTTGTCATTTCTCCTCGTTAAGTGTTCAGCCCCCACATATATATTTGTACGTACGTGTGTTCATCTGTGTGTGTGTGTGCGTGATCTCAAAGACCATTTCCTGTGAGATTTGCAGCGAACAGTTCTCTTCTGTACGTCTCGGAGCCGCTTTTCCAACATCCACATCAGAAAATATACCGTAGAACGATGTTTAGCCATTAGTAATGACTCTCTCTCTCTTTCTCTCTCTCTCTCTCTCTATATATATATATATATATACATATATATATATATATATATATATATATATATATATGCATGTGTGCGTGTGTGTATGTATGTATATTCTAGAAAGCTTCACCGCTTTAAACACTTAACATAAAGAAAACTTATAGATTTTTTGCGTCATTTCAGTCACCCATTTCCCAATATCTGTCAATGCAATCTATATAATCTTCTATAATAAGTGTTTTCCCTGTTCTCCCTATAGTTTTTCATTATTGTACAATGAACAAATTGTCTCTTGTTGGGATCATCAATTTTTCACCATGTAACCGTTTTGGGGATTTAAAAAACAAAACACTTATATCAATAGGGCATCCCAGCAGTGTTGATCAAACACCATCTCCTTTTATTATACAGTTTTTGCCTTAGATGTAGCTTGTCATTTTATATAAGATATTTAGAGAATTGTATATTGATATTATTTTATGCTACATAGCTATTTTCTGAAACAAAGCTTACTTATGTAGGTTACATTCTTAACGATGAGGGATCAGTAAGTATAACAACTGACTTGATAGCACGCAAACCAACTTATGACATCATCTTCCAGAATTCTAATTACAGAGAAAAAATTCTTAGAGTCAATTCTCTCCCGACATATTCAATCAAATAATTTGACAATCATTTTCCATCAACCTCCAAGTTAATTGTCCCATTTTGTATAACATCAAGCTTCCATCAGACGGTTTTTTAAACACTTTTGATTATCAAATGGAGTATTCTTATATACATGGCTGGGATGAGACCACTTTCTAGCGGGTAGTAACACCTCAATGGGCGATTCCATTAATATACTTGAACACTTTGTTACATGGCATTCCATGTTCAATCTCCCACTCAGCCCAACTACTTATCAGTCGGAAAAATGGACAAGACCCAAAGGTTTCTCCCTTTCCATGGTTCCATTCAATACAATGATTTTCCACACTGACCAAGACACGATCTATCTCTTTTGGTTATCCAATACCCCTAAAATTATTAAAATGTTATTCATTCTAATAGACACCACTCATTTATTGTATTCTATATAACTGAAATGAGAGTTTGTTTCCGTGTTTAGATATTTACATGGTATTTGGTAATGATCACTTTGCTCACAATCATAGAACTGAGCTGTAACATTTATATTGTAAAAACTGAGTTTTGAGATACATTTTGCGTGAGCAAATGAAGTAAAAACAAAAAAGCTTAGGAAAAGGAAATTGATACGGTATTTTGATGTATGTCTAACTCAGATCTGTTCGACGTATATCGAAATAACGAATCATTTTTTCACAGTATATATATATATATATATATATATATATATATATATATATATATATATATATATATATATATATATACACGTATACATATATATATATATATATGTATACATACATACATACATATATATATATATATATATATATATATATATGTATATATATATATATATATATATATGTATATATATATATATATATATATATATATATATATTTACATAGTCTTTCAACTTATCTCTGGAAAAGATTTTTCTTATAGAAATTTTAGAAATCTCGTACAGTCCCAAATGATCCTACGATGTTAAGTCAGTTATTTTCCAATCGCTGATAATGTACGCACACACACACACACACACACACACACACACACATATATATATATATATATATATATATATATATATATATATATATATATATATATATATATATATATATATCCGTTATTTATGATGTTAAATCAGACGTCCAGGACTTATGATTTCTAAATATGAAAGAAATAAAAAAGATTAAATTCTGATTAAAATTTCGATTAAAGATTTCCATTTTATCCGAGAGCCAATAAATAAATGAAAATAAATATAAGAAGACCATCGAAATTAAAATTGAATATTTTAAATTCAAAATGAAGTGAATTCAAATTTTATTCAAATGCTTTATAATAATCAGTTCGGAATTTGCATTTTGATTTTTCGTGTATTTCCATTCGATTTTTTCTTTCCGAAATTCAATCTCTCTCATTCAACGTTCGGCTTTTCTCAGTTTAATGTTTATCATCTCTGGTCCAGTTATGCTTTTTTTTTTATTTATTTGGCCGTCATCATTTTTGCTCTCGTTGAGTTCTCACGTTAGTAGAATCAAGTGGCAGCAATTCCAATTTTTTCTCCCTGGCAATCGAATTTCCTTTTTTCTTTCTTAGATGTTTCACACAACGTTCTGGCCGATTCGTTCTGCTGCCCTTCTTCAGATGCGATACGTAATATATTTAAAGAAAGAAAGAGACCGATAAAATCGGACCATTTTACTAACGGATATCATTTATTATGACTGAATAAGGCCATGGTATAGATTGGTTGAAACGTTGTGTCAACTTCAAAGATGGAGACAAGAGATTGAATCGTCCGGAGAAAACGTTAGAATGTTAATGATTCCTTTTCAAAATTGGTCAAGCCACAGGAAGTCCCTTCAGCACTTCGGCAGATTTTAGTGATGCTTTCGTTTGGATGGTTACTGTGATTACATGAGTCACGTATGCATGCCACGCCAGTAGAACTCGAGGACTTAAAATGTAAATATTTAATCCTTATTACATCCAGAAAAAAAAACGGTTTGTTTGTTTTTTATATTCCCCACTTAAAGTAAGTTTGTAAGGGGTTCAATCCACAATTTGGGAATATCTCAGACTCTTCCCTCGTTTTTTCATGCTTGTTTCTTTATTTCTTTTTTCTCCAGTGATAACCCCTCAAAAAGAGGCACAGTGAGTTACTCATTCATTGATCACTGCTTTTTCCTATTATTTTAATTGATCACCCCAAAACACGTTATGCTGCCAAAAGGCATTGGTCACGTGACGGTTTCTATTGAATGACTAACCAGACCTCATTCATAAGCGTGCAATTACGTTTCGTGTCTGCTGATACTAATTAATGGAAACCAATATTTCCGGAACCCGCTTAGTACTGATAAACCCTGTAAATTCTTTCGTTTCTCATTCATTTTAATTTCCTCCCTTGTGGAAAGGTCCTTCCAAAGAGACAATATTCTCTTAATGGCGCAAGAGGTTTTACAGCTAGGCAAGCTAAGTGCAGAATACCCTTAATGGCATCGTTAATCGAATCCCTGCGGGGGGGGTCGACATTGCAGGGAGTTTAAATTAAACGCAAGATTTGATGGCTACGAGGTCAGAGAATGTCGTTGATATATCTTGGGGATAAAAGTGACAATAATTCGCCATCACAGTCAGTAATTGAAGAACCGTAGCGTCAAAATTCTGAATCAAGTAAAAAGAAAATTCCCATCGAAGAATGAATATGGTAAGGACGAATTATATATTTAATAAATAACTGACTTTTTCTACTGGTAAACATCCATAAGAGAGTATTAAAAAAACCCATCGAGAAGCACCTGGATTCCGGAGGATATGGATGATAATAATAGACCCGTCAAACCGAGGCCCTCAAAAGGTTTTTTTTTTTTCTGAATAAAAGACATATTTGTTGAAGGGGTCTCGTGGAGTACTGATGCCAATTTCAAATCTCAGCAGGGGCGTTGTAAAAGAGAATCACACAAACAAATGAACACATGCACATACAAAAAAATGGAACACTTCAATATCTTTAATGGCTACAGTTGTCCATCAATAACAATAAATCAGTTGATATAAACAGAGAGTAGCAATCAAGAATCTATAGTTTAAACTCTTTTACTTAAGGTCTTAATTGCAAATAAGTTTATGTTTCATATTTCTGATAAATATACTATTCCCTAACTGTCGTTCAATCTGTTTTTTTTCTCTTTGGTCTTTTTATCCGTTTAGGTTTCTTAAGTTTTTACCCTTCATTTTCCATCGATTAGTAGTTTCTTGCCTCGTGTACAACAAAAGCGTAGAGATCAAAGACACAACGATCAGAATAGAAAATGCAGACGCTATGTCTAAAGAAAGTAGACCACTGCTTCTACCTGGGACAATGAATCTCCAAGAAATCCACAAAAGAACTCGAGCAAAGAATCAGAATAGATCGGAAAGCTTTCGGTACAGCCAGCTCAAGTTTCAAGAAAATGAAACTCCCATCAATTCTGGAAAGAAGGTATACAACCAATGCACCGTTCCGATTGTCAGATATGGAGCTGAAACATGGAACCTGGTCGATGGATTGACTCTCAAACTGATAACCATGCTCGGTATCAGATAGGAAGATCACAAAAGATTCAAGTTTTATACAAGAGAAAAAATTGGACCTCGGGATATCTTAAAAACCAATAGAAAACCTGATTGGCAATTAGCTGACCATATCGTAAAAAATGCCAAACAGCCGTTGGACATCACGACACACAACAATAATTCATATATAAAAATGCAGCCAGCAAAATATGAGATGACATGAAGAATTAGACAAGTTTAGGAAGTAATGGCTCCGCGATGTCCCTGATGAAGAGGTCTGGCGAATCTTGGGAAAGGTCTATGTCCAACGACAGTCACTAACAGGCTGATAATGATGTGTTTCTCTCAATGTATATCTGACTATCCACCTATGTTCACTAACGCACGCGTGCGCATACACACATAAACACATTCACATATATATGTATATATATACATGACCGAGGGTCCCTGCTCCTATTTGTGCTACCTCAGTGGACCATTGGATGCTAACCTTTGGTTCAAAGGGTAGAGTCACTGGGGAAAGTCACACCCCTTCTTAAAAACCAATTCCATTACTTAGGCATTCAGGTTATTCCGCGCAAAGCCCTGCTGTTGGAAATTCATCCAAATAATTTTTCGTTCGCGGAGTCAAGTCATTATATTTATATATATATGTAGTGAAAGAAAATCTATATTTTGATGTGTGTCTTACACTTCTTGCCTGACCAATGGATTTATCTGTCCTGAACAATATTTACTCTGACATCTGACAAAATTTTAGAACTCAGTTCTTATACTATAAAAAGTCATCGAGCTCTCTTACCTATGATATTGAGTAATACTATCACAACCAAAATACTGTATAACTGTTCACCCATGAAAACAAACACACACACTCACACACACACACACACACTTTCAACCTGTCTTTCAACCTGATGCACATACACATATACATATTTGGGGGCAAAATATTAAAAAGATTTATAAAAATTCAAGCGAAATCATTTTATCATATAAATCCATTGTAAATAATTCAACTACTGAAATCCATTGCAAAAAAAAATCTTCTGAAGTGTAGCATTGTATATAGATGTACAGTAAAAAAATATCTATTTGAAAATTGCATGGATTCAGGAGGTTGGGAAGGACCTATCTGACGAAGTTTTCCTTGAACCTTTGAATATTTCTGCTTCAAGTCGAACTTTCTATTTGCTCTGTGGTATAAAACGTCTCCTCGGACCAAAAACGTCAGACTCTGACCCCATTTCCAAGCAAGTGTGAGAGCATTGTTTCAAGACTTTTCAGAATTCTGTCTTTTTTTTTCCTTTCTTTTTGTACAACACTCCCTAATTACTAGTTATTTAGATATGCATGGCTAATGAAGGAGAATGCAATAGTGTATAGTTACAAAATAACGCACGCATCAATGCCAGGGCTATTATACCTATCATGTAAACGTACTGCTAATATCAACGTAGGATTCAGGTATTGAAATCTATTGACAGTAACTAGAATTGTTTAATGATTTCTTCAGAGAGTAACCAATACTGACCATTTAATCAATATTTCATGCCATTTTCTGGAAATTTGTCAATACTATTTTCAAAATTGGTAATACTACCATTCTTTACATTGACAGGTGATTTTTTTTCCGATACTGCACAACTCTTTCGTTAACCCATGGATTTATACTCAGCATAATATGGAGAGACCACAAGACAGCATAGTATATTAGCAGAAAAAAATGGGGGTTCAACATATCGTAGAATCCATGAAAAAAATTAAATGGCAATGGGCTACTTATGTTGCAAGAATGACAGACAACTTTTGGACATCAGGACTCAACATGAATCCCCTGAGATCACATGCAAAACTGAGACTGACATAATCTAAGATAACATGGTGAACTAGATTAGTTCAGAAAGTACTGGCTCCTAGACACCTTCAACTGAGAAGCCTGGTGAATCCGGGAGAAGGTCTGTGTCCAACAATGGACGCTCAAAGGCTGTTAAAGATGATAATGGTTACATTTTTTGTTGTATGGATGAAAAAGTTCTAATTTGTTTTTTGTTTTTTTACTATTATTTGATATTTTAGAATTTCAATCTCCACGCACCCAACGTTCAAATAGTGTAGTGGGCCCCTATTTCCCCAATCTTTTCCTAAAACCTGATCAAAATAAGCATAAAACATTATTGAGACACGTGAATATATTCTCCTGCCTTCTGATTCACAGCTTATTCAATTTCAATTTCAAATTGGAAAAGGTCTGGCTACGCACTCAATAGAAACCGTACGTGACCAACATCTTTTGACAGCATGGTATTTTGGGGGTGATCAAATAAAATTTAGGAAAAAAAGTAATCAACGAATAGGTTACAGCTCTTGCATTTTGTTTCGCAGTGATCATTAAAAGAGTGATAGAAAAGGCGAAAATGCTACCAGGTATAAACAAAGGTACCTATTTAGCATAAACTTACATTGCAAATTGAATTTTCCCTCTAAAATCCTATTTGGAAGGGATGTTTAAAAAAAGTTTTTTTTTGTAGACTTGATAAGGAATGAATCATCAAATGTTCAGTCCCTCTAGATCCAACAATACGGCCAATACGTGCGATAGAGCCAGACCCACTTAAAAACTGGAGAAATCTATATTGACCGTTTTTCGTGACTGTTTTGATTGACGGTCTCTCCTATTCCCGAGAGAAAATGGAGTTTCTTTGAGTTCAATCAAATTATTTCAAGTCTTCTCCGGCAGATACCCTTTTTTTGGTAGGATTCCAACGTGTTGCACTTGTTGGCCTCAAGAGATGTTTAATCGTAAAATTTCCGCCATTTATCGTATGGATTTGGGAATGAGATTCTGATGGATTTGCAAAAAGCCGTTGTGATCTCGATTACTGCCAAATTCTTCTCCAGAGAAATCTTATAATTGGGATTTCTTAGATTACGAGCTTTGTAAATTATGGTTATCCATCTATCGGCGAGAGAACGTTTTCTGCTGGGAACACTCAAAGGGGAAGAAAACAGAATCTTTTTATCTATCTATCTATCTATCTATCAGTATGTACGTATATATATATATATATATATATATATATATATATATATATATATATGAGTGTGTGTGTGTGTATATGTATGCATGTACGTATGTATGTATATATGTATGTATGTGTGTTTAGGAATATATAAGGAGAGAAACAAACAAGACAAAAAGAGAGGAAATGGACGAAAGAAAAAAAAGAGACAAAGAAAGAAAGAAGAAAGAAAAATGAAGAAAGATAGAAAGAAAGGAAGAAAGAAAATAAAAAAGAGAAAAAGGAACAAAGAAAAGAAGGAAGATGAAGAAAGAGTGAAAAAAACATAGAAAGAAAGACGGAAGAAAGAAGGAAGGAAGGAAGGAAGGAAGGAAGGAATAAAAAAATTATACAGAGAAAGAAGAAAGAAAAAAACCATAAAGAGAAGGGGGAAAGGAAAAAGAAACAAAAAAAAGAAGAAAGAAAAAAGATAAAAAGAAAGGAGAAAGAAAAAAAAAAGAAAGAAGATAGAAAGATGGAAAGAAAGAGAGAAAGGGAATGCACATTGAGAAAGGGGTGGTACAATCAAACATGAGGTGATAAAAAAAAAGAAGCAACACATCAAGAAAGAAAGAAAGAAAGAAAGAAAGAAATGACTGAGCATTAATAGGAAGAAGAAAAAAGAGGCAGATATATGAAATCTATTTCAAATCTATTTTTCTCTGCTGTATCAACTTTAATGTATTTACTTTCTTTCCTTTGAGTTGCTGGCGATCACTGTCTTCAAAATGTGCATTTTATCTTGTTTGGCAAATTTTTCAAACGTTCCACATACTGTGCTACTCTGTATTTTGATGTTTTTGTTGATATTAGATAAATTAGGAACATATGATACAAATAAGAATCGGATGAATGCCATTCTAAAAGCCATTAATATACAATGATGAAATAATTGCCCAGCGCACACTAATGAAGAGGTCTGTAAGAAGAAGAGAAAATAATTTATAACGTCGAAAAGAAAACAAACCTTTCAAAATGTCCGCTAAGAATAAGTCAAGAAAAAAAATAGGAAAAATTCCAGAAAAAAAAAAAAAAAAAAACAATGACAGGAACTAAATAAATAGAATAAAACACAGACAAAGAAGAAATGGCGGAAAATCAACTTCTGGAAAGCTTTGCTCGATTTTTTTTCCAAAGAAAAAAAACAGGAAATTATATTCTTTTTATTTTTTTTCAGAGTTAATTCATACCATTCACCGGTGCAGCCCCATAAAGTGAAAGAGGGTTTATTTTGAAAGCATGTGTGCCTCTCACTGGCTTTCCCGTCCTTTCGCCATTTTCTTAATCCACTTTATTAACTGTCCTCTGGTATCTCTTCAAGGCCGTCTCGATGTGAGCACCTGCAGAGAAGCCAATGGACGGAGATCCGTTTTGCAAATGGGATGTGATTAATTCGCTGGGCTTAAAACTCGCCACCCGTCGAGTCGACAAGATCTGAAGATCCAGTTTGGAACAGTAAAACAAATCATGTATTAAGATTTCATGCTATGCCGATAGGAAAACGAGAAATAAAGATACAAAGAAAGAAAAATATTCTCTCTGTCCCCTCAACAAATAATTCCCCCAGCAAAAAAAACAAAAAATCTACCGTACATTCTCTGAGTATAAGACGAGTTTTTTCTCAAGCTACCAAAGATCAGCAGTTCGACTTATACTCAAGTCAGTCAAAAATGGATAATACTTTTCTTCTTAGGATTACAGCGCACAATAGACGTTATGTATATTTGTGAGTGATGATTTCCGTTATTTTAACTCAATTCATTACCATGGTTTTGTATGAAATACTATTAAGGTATTTGATGGTGTGTACCGTGTAACATCCATTACAAACATATTTTTCGGGTAGCTACGTCATCAATGATGAGAATTCCACTCTTACAACCTACAAACAACGATCGATGTATTGAAGATGAAATATTTTTCTATGTTTCGGTGGTAGCTAACCAGTGTATACATGAGACAGGGTTATCTCTCATGACGGCGTTATGGTAAAAAAACGGGCACGGCTAATATTGAATTATTTGTTGTTTTTTTCTGAAATTTTATGCTCAATTCCAAACTCATCTTGTATTCAGAGTCGACTTATATTAAAAAAAAAAATATGTACGGTATTTTTGGTCTTTAACAATGTTTCTTTGATAGATTTGGCGATTAAATGAATACAGGTTTTCCCTCGGTAATCGAAAGAAAACCGTACCTATGAAGCCTTTCCGAAGCCAAAATGTGATTCTTGGGGAAGGTCTATGTCCGATGACGAATGCCAAAATGTAGCTGATGAGGATGCTGCTAATGATGATGATTTCCGGCAGAATCGAGCTACTATATTCATAAAGTAAAATATGTGTACAAGGCAAATGCTTTGATGATGATTTTGCTATAAAATGCAATAAAAATCAAGAACAGTAATGTCAATGGTCAAGAATTAATTCGAGCCTTACTGATATAATTAATGAGACATACGTGTAATGCAGACACATTGTTCATGATTCTACAATGGGTATGCATTAAAATTCAGGTAGAAATCTATTGTCAGTGGCAAAAAAAATAAAGCACGCTTTGCTGACAGAAGGGGACTATATATATATATATATATATATATATATATATATATATATATATATATATATATATATATATTGCAGAGGCTAACAGTCACAAATTTGAAATGTAATGATAACGATATTACCATGAAAATAAAAATGTTTTGTCATTGACCAGGAATTAAAGCAAGCCTCAGAGTCGGAGTAGGGCTACGATTTGTATAAAGCAAAAACATCTTCCATGATATTACTATTTAAGTAAATTGGAAATCATGACAAAGGTGGATACCTGTGGTCATTAAAAAAGACATGTGTACTGCTAGAATATGTTTATTAAATCACTGTGTGTGGTATAGTTAAACTTTCCCCCTTGTCTATCTTGTTAATTCACAACGTTTCAGACGCATACCTTCTGTGCTTCTTGTGGCGTTCTTTCTATTAAAACAAAGAAATAAAATCAAAGACGGGAAAGTTGTTTAACGAAATTCAGACAAAGCTCATATGTTTGGTGTAATGTATTGTTCATGTCATTACTATTGAAATTATTTGAAAATCCGAGGAGAGGGTTTGTTATTGGCCATAAATCAATGCCGTTGTTTTCCCCAGACAGGAAAGGGCTAGCACTCTCACAGCAATATTAATATTTTGATGTCAAGAGACAGAATGAAAATCAGAATAAGAGAAAATTTTTCATCATTTCTTCAGACAAACCACCGTCCAAAATAGATCCTCTCCGCACCATTCTCCACCGGGTGATAAATATAAAAACATACAAGAATGTCAATAAACAATTGTCTAATTGGCTGAGGAATCTTCAACATAGGGAAAAGCAATGTAAAGCTCTTTACAGTTTTGCAAAATCTCAGCATGACTTCTGGTCTCGGTTAGCTTCGACACACTCACCCCGCAGTGAAAGCGGTACGGGACAATGGAGCGACAATTAATGGTAGGGTCCTCATCTTGTACGCATATTTGATGGTCAGGTGGGGGTTGCTTTTCCTGGTTAAGAGTCGTACTTGTCTGTCTTCCTTCGGCACTTAGCATCTCTGCTGGGAACCTTCACGAAAGAAAAATAATAACATCTTGCCCATTAGGAAATGGTCATGAAACAGTTTACCTGTTTTATTGTGTAGATGATTGCTATAGTTTTCAGTCATACAGTTATGGTGTGGTTGGTGTACATAATATTTGTGACTGGAAATTCTGATACACACACACACACACACACACACATATATATATATATATATATATATATATATATATCAGAATATTTCTTCCGTTACGGCAACTGTTTAATGCATACATATAGCATTTATGATGTATTGATGTTGATTGCTTTAGTTTCAGTTCTAGAGATATGGAATGGTTCGTTAACTTAATATTTGTGACTGTAAGCCTCTGAATGTATATATACATATATGTGTGTGTGTGTTTGTGTGTGTATCAGAATTTCCTTTCGTCACAGCTACTTTTCATGTGTACATAGTATAAATAATCGTTTAAAAACAATGTTCGTAATTCTTTACAAATTCTTCAGTTGAATATGTTGATCACAGATCGATACACATTAAGTCTGAGATTGAAGCCGATATAATCGATTTAATATTCACATGGGTGAACACTCAATAGAAGTTACACGAAAATCGGGTCACGTCTGAGTTATACTTATTGATCCATCATTGTCGAATACGTTTTTCGTGACGTCTTGAAGTAAGCCAATAGTTCCAAAACATTTTGATGTGGCGGTTTTGTTTTCAAATCCCGGAAACTGTTACATGGTAAAAAAAATGACGATCCCAACAAAAGAAAATCACTCATTGTACCACAATATCTACTTCTGCACAAAACATAAACCCATCAAAAGAACTAAAAAAAAACACAAACAGATACTTGGGAATTCGGCATTGCTGTAATACCCAGTATAAAATAACAAACTATGAGTATGATACGAGCTATATATTTAAATCATTGCTGAAAAGGAATTGGCGTTTGATCAACAATGCTGGAGTGCTATGTTGATATAATTTTTTTTTGAATCCCCGAAACGGTTACATGGTAAATAACAAATGATCCTAACAAAAGAAAATTTGCACAGAAAAAAAAAAATACATTCAAGAAAATTACATGAATAACCTCGACGAGTATTGGGAAATAATGGACTGAGGGGACAAACAGATATTTTGAAAAAGGTTTTACATTTAGTGTTTAAAGCTTTAAAGCTTTCTAGACACGACACACACACACACACACACACATATATATATATATATATATATATATATATGATGAATTAAGGATTTGCTACGCCAATACGTTTATGTTTCTGCAACAATCAAGAGAAATAGACTGAAAAAGCGACGTCTGCAGTTTTGATGTTTCTACGGGTAGTTTTGATTCAGCTGAGATGCCGGACCTGACTGGTTTGTATATTTTGTGTAAGTTCACCAGAAAACTAAATTCTGAGAATATAGCACTATACTGAGACAACAGCTCACTAATTGTTAACTTCAACTTAAATAACGCCAATAAACCACAAAAAAAGAAAATTATGGAATTACATACATTAACACAAGATCTACATTACCTGTGTAATGATGGGAGATAATTTCAAATATGTTACTATATGATATAGCACAACTCATAATCATCCATAGATTCATGTAAAAATTGCCTTTCTCACCTCTTCATCGTCTAGATTCTACTCTCCCACACAATTTTATTATCCTCTCCCTTTACCCGTCTTTTATATCTCTAATCGGTGCCTTGAGGGCTTAATCCATTACATGTTCACGACATGGTATTTTTCATATTCCCAAATACCAAGATAACTAGTGATAGATGTGTCCATCGAAAAAACTTCCGTCCTTCCGAATAGATATTAATCCCTTCAACATAAGCTCTGTAATCAAATAAGCCTGATCGCGATATGTGAAGTAGATTTAAAGTCGACAAGCGCCCGGAGTAGCGCCGTTCACTTCATCCTACACAATTTTTACACAAAGTTAAGGGAAGAAAATGATTTATGCTTTTCCCAAGGACATTAGTTTAAAGTGAATGCACACTGTCTCGGTGAGTATTCGAACCCAGCTCGCCTATTCCATTCCCAGTTCGTCGGCTACTCGGGAACTCTAATCTCCTGATCAGAACTTTATGAGGTGTTTGATGTTCCTGGGGTTATCAGCAACGGCAATAATGTTTTGATGACAGCCGTAACAGCAGAGATAACAATAACACCACAGCGCAACTTTTTTTTTTTGTTCCCGGATTAAGTGTTATTTTCTGATTGATTACGTCTGAAAAGTATAGAAAATATCTATTACCCATTTCGAACTTTGCTTTTGCTACCAGGGCACGGATAATCTGCTTATTTCCAATCGGACAACGGACAAATTTGTGTATTTTGAGCACATAAAGCAAGAATTTATATATATATATATATATATATATATATATATATATATATATATATATGTGTGTGTGTGTGTGTGTGTGTGTGTATGTGTGTGTGTGTGTGTATAATACAATAATAATAATAATAATAATGATATATATATATATAAATATATATATATATATATATATATATATATATATAATGCTCCTCTATTCAGGGTTGAGCACTCTTTAAGTGAGGTAACTCATCCATCGTAAGCTTATGCAATGCTTTTCCGTAGGAATATAGTACTCTGGTGGATGGGGAATATGTGCGTAAATAAATATATCGTCCAATTCCGTTGCTCAGAGGTAGGATATCGGTTTCTGGGTCTGGAGCGAAGGTTTCAATCCTGCCTCGTGGTACTGGATGGGATAATGGGGAAGTCTATAGCCACACTGAAGAGATATAATACATTGAAACAGCTGTCTGTGGATGTCACAATCTTATATATATATATATATATATATATATATATATATATATGAATTTCACTAGCCTGGCCACAACAGCGGATCTTGAACGGAATAATGGCTGTATACTTTTCAAGCATAATCAATCAAAAAATAAGATTCACTACCATGAGCATCTGATGACACTTTTCCTGGGAGGGGATATATTTCTTGGCGGAGGGCAGAAGGGTATTTCTGGAATATTGTAACCTATGAACCATCATACTTTTATTTTTCATCTAGGGATATTAATTCAGTTTTACATGAAGAAACATTTTACTATACCACTATCGTTTATTGATTATAAAGATCTAACTTTCAAACCTTGTCGTCCTTGGAGAGAAAGTTCTGTCCCAGGAGGGGTCCCCCTAGCAGACGCCCATGTTCACTACCTAGGAACAAAAATTGCGTTGCTGATGTAATGCAAATGATGGAACTGATGTGGTTTTCCGCCCACTTTTAATTTCACTTTCGCTAACTCTGCTCTTTCTCATTATCTGTTTTCCCGGCTCATTTGCATTGTCATTCGTTTTAGCCATAATCAGAGTCCTCCAACCAACCAAGGCCACTCAGGGGACGACCAAATAATAAGCAGGTTTGGACGTTTGGTCACGGACAAGCAGTGGACATCTCTGTCCGGACGACTATTTTGTGTCTTTCAACGTTTCACAATGAAACGACCACAGTAAAAAAAATAATGCTTTACGATGTGAAGCAGACGGACCCATAGTGAGTTTGACAGAAAGATGTCAGGATAGAAGACGGAAATAATGAGGATAATTATGAGAGCTAAGAATAAATAGCAAAAAAAAAGTGGTCTGCACACCGAAATTCGTGCAGTCGACAAGCCTCTCCAAACATTTACATCGAACGGAGGAAAGTGCTTGGATGAGTGATTGGGTCTAATAAACGCTTACGTTATTGTCAGAAACTTTCAACCAAGACTGTCACTAATACTATCAACGCAGGTTTCTTCAGTTTTCAAGTTGGTTAGGGATGAATGCATCACACAAGCTGCATTAGTAGATTTAAACATTTACTCCTTATTATGTTTAGCAATTTTTTTGAGATTTAGAAAATTTACAATATAAGTTTATGCTAAATTTGTCCCTTAGTTTGTGTCCAGCAGCATTCACCCTCGTTATTTATCAAATTCGGTCTTTAATTCTAGTCCTTACCCAAGAAAAGATTGGAGAATTAACTTATTCATTGATAACACCTTTTCTCTATTTTTTCAATTGATCATCTCTAACTTGGTATGCTGCCAAAAGGCGTTGGCCTGTGACGGTATCTATTGAATGACTAACCTAATCTGTTCTCAGTTTGTTTGTTTTTATTTGTTGTTTTTTTTTTCTATATTGACACGACCATTTCACTCGGTTAATTGGCACAACATATTTTCAGCTTCTTGGGCAGCCATTCTCAACAGGGACCATATGGCTCCCTTGGTGGTCCTGGCAAATTTTATAAAAGTAAATAAATTGCAATCTGTGTGTGCTGCATCCCTATTTGACTGAGGGCCCTGAAAGTTGGGCAGAGCTCTTAATGGGGTCTATAGCAAGAAAAGAGTTGAAAATAGTCGTTCTAGAAGACTGTCTGCCACTCCCTGACATTCCCTGTGATACGTTTGATGCAAAATCTAATCCCGTCACACGATTTTGCGTTGGAATATCTAATTGGGGTTTGGCAGGGATAATTATTGGATCAAAATATTTCATTAACGTGTAGCAGGAAATTTGTTTGTGCTTGAGAATTAGTAGTATTAAGAAGTGGCAGGGAGAATTTTCATATCGTGATATTTGATTAATGTGTGTAACAGAGTTAGGTTTTTTGGCATCAAAATATCTATTTGAGACGTGGCAGGGATAGTTTTTACATCGAAATGTTTCATTAATTGGAGTAGATTTTGCATAGAAGTATTTTGTTAACGTGTGGCAGGAAATGGCAGTGAGTGGCAGATATAAAAATTATTGTCCTACTGCCATTCTGGTAAAATCTAAGACTTTGATTAAACTTATTTTAGTATAACAAAGCGATATGCCACCTTCAAAAACATTCTTTTTGCCTTGGTCCGTAGAAAATATACAACTAGTTCGGGTATAAGGTGTATTCATTGTTTTCCAAGGCCGGCAATGGGTGTTAAAGCCATTGTTGTTTACCCATATGATAGTAACCTATTGATAGAAAATGCATAGTCAATCTAAAAACTCATTTTTAGTCTTTTCTAGCATCGTGGTTGACTCAAAGGAATGCAATGCCGACAGGTTTTTAGACAGGATCCAAGGGAGATTCAGCACATGCCTTAGCAAAAATAATTTAGTGCCAACGTGATATGCGCAGTCTTGCCCAGGATCTGAGGTTGGTTACCAATGTTCTGTTTTATCGTATTGCTAACTTTTCAGTCATCTCGACAGAGAAAAAAAAAATTAATTCAATACCAGACCACTTATCTGGCTTCCAGAAAACCGGCCATTTAAAAAAAAAACTGGCTCGTTTAAATCTAGTGGACTTCGTAATAATCCACCCTACGAGGCACGGTTGAATTGTCTTCAGATTGAGCTTAGTGAATCGTTATTGATTCATCAGACCTAGTTTTTAAAGTGGGTCGATTTGTATAAGTTATGAACGGCCTTATTAATCGATTCATTTTTGTTGACGTTTCATCGTGTATTTTATATGCTATATCGTAAGAATCTCAAGTAGGAAAATGAAAATCGAACAGGCCATGTTTTTAAGGTGTATGGAATTGTATCAGTTAAATACGATATCAATCTTTAGTTTTCATTGTTTGTTTTATACTTGCATGTGCTCACAAAACTATGGAGTTATTTCTGCATGGACCTGCATTAAGAAGACTGAACTTATTTTATTAGGTAATTTATTTTCAATAATTCAAGTATACTGATTCTAAATTTTTTTTTCAAGTCTCAACTCAACATTGAACATTTTTTTACAACAGCTTACGCACACCTTTTTCTTTCATTTTCCTTCCAAATGCACAGCGATACTGAGACATATTATTTATTGTTATGTTATAACAAGCCCATCTCATTCTATTATAACTGTCTAATTGTTTTCTCAGCTCTGTTGATCTATTTCACATGGACCAATCCTTTATAACTATTAGGTTATAACAGGAATTGAACGAAACAGAAATACAAACAATTATACGATTAAACATATTAATTTGCACACATGTTTTTTTTATGGATAGATTACAAGTATATATTTGGTCTTGAACCAGAAATGCAGATCACCGTTCCAAACTTTTGGGATAAATGCTCCGGTGTTGTATTTCTGTCGGTTTGGGTCTGAATAGTGACCAATATTTATCTATGCGTATGATTCCATAAGAGAGTGTTCATTAGCAAAATGCTTTTTTTTCATTCACGTTTAATAAGTGTTACTTTCTGACTGATTATGTCTACAAAGTATTATGAATGTGAACTATTCTCCAAAACGTGGCCTTTCCGACTACGACAGTGGCATTTTGAGGCGTGTTTATTTTCAATGCAACAACGGGAGATCTTGGCGATTTTCAATCCAAACAACAGAAGTGAAACAATTGAGTGGACACGCATGATAATTGCCCGACGAACCAGTAATGAAAAGTTGATATTTTTGTTATTTCTACAGCTACATAGCTTTTTTTTTTTTTAAACTCGGTCAGTCTGCATTATGATTCATGGGGTGTTCTTGCTTCAAGATAAGATTTTAAAAACAAAACAAAAAAAACGAACATTGTAGCTTTGAAAATAACTGAATATCAACTTTTTATTCGTTGGGCATTCATCATGTGCAGCCACTCAATTACTTATGAATATCACTATCCTAGCCATAAAAGCTAAGTTTGAAGGAATATTAGCCATTTCCATACTTTTTATACACATGCAGTAAGAAAATAACACTCACTATCCAAGAACAATTATCGTGTTTCACGGTGCAATTTTTTATGAACAAGACAGACGAAAAAGTTAGAGAGAGACACTATTTGCATTTACGTTACTCTAATTGAGAAATTATCTACTTTATTGATAAAGAATCAAGTATGTTTTTTGTTTCTTTGTCCATGATAATAGTCTCCTCTACTGAATGTTGTCAGCTCTGCCGATAAATATATCTCCCACCCATTGTTTGAAACAATAGAATTTCTTACTTCAACGAGTTCAGTTACTTTTAAATGGGCACTAATACTTTCGAAAAGGCATAAACCCAGCTCTCTGGATGAATCAAGTCAAGAATTGAACCCTGCAGCTGGCACCGTGTAACCCAATATAACCTGATTAAATTGATTGTTGTAAAATAGTTACTAACGTTGGTGATGATTAATTAGTATTATGACTGATATGACTGGTACATTTGATGCGTAATAGTAGAAAACAAACGTGTAGTTTATTATTGACATCTGGTGATTGTGGTCGATGTTGATGCATGCAATATTGAAATGGTAAAAAGGCATGGAAGATGAATAAATAAAAAGGTTAAGCATCCATATGTCAAGGGACAACTCCATTTGATGAAGACTTGGTTCCCTTCACATGAATCAGCTTAGTGATCCTTGCAAGTTTCAATAGTGGTAGAGACCAGGACTTTCTTGTACATTTTACGAACAGTCCCTTGTTAGGGGGCAAATCTACCAAAAGGATACTCTAACCCTAAACAGACAGCTTAGAGTGTACTCAATTAGCAGCTGAGTGCAAAGACACTTGGATAGGAATAATGATAAAGATGATGATTATGATTATAATGATTATGAAGACGATCATGATTATGATTGAGAGAAAGTCATGAACGATTCGAAACATGACATTATCAAAGCGGTAAGGTTTCTGCAGAAATAATCCCTGATGTAATCCGAGGACAGATGTGAGTAGAGAACACAGGCAAGTTGAATATCAAATCATGAAACAGCAACACCAAAGACAACAAAAACAGCGATATCAGCTACATAAAATGACAATGCCAACAAGAATAGATGAAACCTCAGATCGTGAAACTCATGACCATTATGATTGAAAGTCTTCAGCCATCGTTACGTAACTACTACACATATTTTGAAGTGTGTATCGCCACATTTTACATGGGAAAAATCTCCGAGAACTAGCTGAGAGAGAAAAACTGATGCCGTGGCCAGTGTAAGGGTGCCACTTTACATTTACTCAAACTACCAAAGACGCCGAGGAAGATTCTCAGATTGTTTGATGCCCGACAAAATTGACAGGTATACAACGGCTGAATAAATTTTCAATTTCAACCGACCTGGGGTATTTGTATATAATAAAACAATGTAAAACAGAAGCTACCTTAACACCCCACCCCCCAAAAAACAACAATCAACTAAGCTGGGATTTTGATATCCAGACTGACGTTATCCAAACAAGAAAACTTAATCTTATAAGACGATCTTGGAGAGCGTAGACGATGTTGGTGTCCACAGACCAAGTGGGGAAAGACAAAAGATATTGAAGAATTGGAAAAATGCAAGATCCTCGCCAAACCTGATCCTCAGACAAGGTTCAGTGAGATATATCGAGCATAGATCTTTGCAAACAACTTCCAACTAGTTCGATCGTTTACAGTACCTTCTCTGAAAAAAGGTACAGAAGTTTTTGCATTCGAGTTTTTACAACATTTTTAAATGATGAAAATATGATACGCCTAAATGTTGCTTATTTTTTTTCCATCTTTGGTGTTGAAATCAATGAACAAAATACATTGATTCCACTGCTGTCCAAAGACAATCAAAAGCGATTTTCTTGAATGAATTCAGTTGAAACTAAACGTTGCTAATGTTCGACTAACCACAAGAATAACACACGGGATTATTAAGCTGACTAAAAACAAACTCAAGCAAATAATTAAGCTAACAAATACCGAGCGGAAACAGCACAGAGAATGGACACGGTGAACAGGGTTCAAACTCAAGCAGTGATAGTTCGTGTCCCCTTCGCACTGACACCCTTGTGAAATGCATGAATCCGTGTGGAAAATTGTAAAGAAAGGTGAATTGAATGACCCCACTCCGGTTACTTGTTAGCTCTGTCTATTTCCCTCACTGCAAACGGGCCGAGGAAGTACTAGTGCGATATATGGAGCCCAAGCAAAATCGGCTGAAACCACAGCCAGCATAAGGGCACTACTACTACAACTAATAATAATAATAATAATAATAATAATAATAATAGTAAGTCGCCATCACAGTTAATAATTGAACGACCATAGCGTCAAAACCTCCTATTGAAGAATAAATATGATCACAATAAGTTCGATTAATGATATCCCTGGCATTTTCTACGAGAAAACATTTGTAGTAGAGTAAAAAAATACATGGTAATATCTAGATTCTGGAAAATATAAGTGTTATTTCCGCTCAGAAACATCTGAAATATAGTAAAAGAAAAAGCATCCAGATTCTGAAGAATTTTGATGTTATTAATAAACCCGTCAATATAAGGCTTCAAAAGGGTAATTTTTTTCTAAATCAAAATAAACGGTGGAGTGCTGACGCCAATTTTCAAGTGTATAGACAAAACAGTGGGGCCAGGCGTTGGAACGCAAAAAATACAGGCACATATACAACGTGATATAATCCTTCGCCAACTTTGGTGGCTCTGACCGTTCAATTTACTGATCAATGTTCTTATGGCCATTTCCGAATGACTAATTTCTGAAATGGAGAACAGTCCTGGCCTCTTTTCGATTCGAAATCTCCGCTTCCTATGAATCAATACAAGTCAAAACATTGTGAATAAAGGTAGTATTTAGATACCGGAACGGAACAATCAAACGAAACGATCGTATTCAATTGTGAAAGGATTAGGTTAACGCAAAAAAGAGAAATGGATATGGCGGAATGGTACTGGGAAGGAAGAAGCCGGGTTTCTCGTTACGAGAAATGTCGAAAGGAGATTGCCGTATGAAATCAATGATGAAACCTGACACTTAGGGCCAAGACCAGCAACCAATCAGTGTCAGAGAAGATAAAGAGGGAACTATGTAAGTATGTAAGAAACGGAAGGACACATTGATTTTTGATCGCAAAATCATGTACACATATAAGTACATCGGTCTGTGGAGACTTGAAGAAAACGGGACTGAGAGACGCAAATACGGATAAGAAAGAAAAATCAAAACAAGCTGGAATATAAGAGGTGAGGGTAATTCCGAAAAACATGCTTGTCATTACTTAATATTCAATTACCGAAAATCATTTGTGATATTTTGGATATTTCGATGTTACTTCACATCCTCATCAAAACATCGAAATATTCACAAAACTACTGAAAATTATTATTGCCTTGATCTTCTGTTCGACATGCTTTGACAAAGAAATAATTTAATTTGTACGGTGAAAATTTTACCTGTACATAAGACTACGGGATGACTGACGTCAGAAAAATATTTATACCAGTAATTGTTTAACCACGCAGTTTTGTCTATCCATCTACCTGTTTATATGTCTATGAATACATATATACATGTGTGTATGAGTGTCTGGATATATATACATATATATATATATATATATATATATATATATATATATATATATATATATATATATATATATATATATATATATATATATATATATATATATACCTATGATGGGGTAAAAAATCGCAATAGAAAAACACGTTTGTGTTTCTACCCTGTTTGGGCTTCTTCAAGATCGCTCTGAATTTAGCTTTTTAGCTCTACTCTAGATTTACTTGAAATCAACTTAATGTTTGAAGTTGAATGTATTGAGCACTCAATGAAATAAACCCATCAAACCTCGGACATTGTATTATATTATATTATATTGCATCCCTGATAAATATTGTGACATATGTATACCACACAGTACAAATCAGGGATGCAATGTAACATAATATGATATAATGCAATATCGGATGTGTGATGGGTTTATTTCATCGAGTGCTCGAATATTCTTTTACAAAACTTAGATTAGCTGACCATATATCATACTCTTCTGATGAAAAATTTTAAAATAGTACATAACTGTCCATATATTACTGGAGAATGCACGATAACAATTCTAAGCCAACTATAGATATTTTAAGCTATCCCAGAGAACCACCCAATCAACATAATTATCTTAGACAGGACGAAGTAGACCAAATCCAAGATAATCATACAACCCACTAAGGTCATATGAAAGGGATCCTAGCATGGGGAAACAAATCTAAGATATCTAAGTAAGAATAAAACACCCCCATAGAGAACATACAACAACAACCACTTATTGATAATGTAAACACTCATACCATACCCACTGACTTGTAATTTATAACCATCAGCAGAAATACACAAATTACTAATCAAATAAAACAAATCAAATAAAACAAGAGGGAAACTCTTCCCAACCAGACATACCCACAAAAAATTCCCAAACTTGAATGTAAAATATACCTAATCATTCGCCTGAAGAAGCCTACGCTGGGTAGAAATATAAATCTGTTTGTGTAACGAATACCCATTTAATTACACGTGTGTGTATGTGTGAGTGTGTGTGTTTGCGTGCGTGCACGCACACATACATGTGTGTATGTTTTGCCAATGAACGAATTGATTCATTTAACGCAATGATTCTCTGAGGATAACATATAGACGATATTATACATTGAACATTTGAGATCAAACTGCAGCTAAAAATGCAGTAGGTTACTGACTTGTTGATTCAATCCTGCACATTGATTAATAAATATATTTAATTATCTACAGATATTACCATACACATATATATACACACACAAATATGCGCTTACACACATTAGGCAGCGTGTTGAAAAATAGTCAGATAATTAGATATATATGTATGTGTGTTACGCCGAAATTGCCTGATTGGCGAAGTTATAACTTTTTTTCACAGAAAATAGATACATTAGTAGATTTAATTTGATCAAGAGTTCATCTAGGAAAAAAAATGATACGTACCAACTAATTTTGTACAATCGAATGTTTATGTGACCAAAGTGAAATCGAACATTTTTTAATGAAATTAGGCAATTTCGCCGATTCAGCGAACTACATGCGTACACACACACACACACTCACACGTGCATACACACATAGATATATATATAAAAAAATTGATATATATATATATATATATATATAATATATATATATATATATATATATATATGTATAGCTCAATTATAAATTGCATCATATTACGTGAACATGAAAGGAACGAGCATACTTTCACAAGGAAATATCACAAGGTAGCACAATATATCAGGGAAAAACAGGAGTCTGAGACATCATAAAATCCACTATGAAACTCAAATGGCAATGGGCTGATCATGTCGAGAGAATGACAGACAATCGTTGAACATCATGACTCACGACAAGGATCCCCTGAGAGCACACGCGTAGCCGAGGCCGGAAAGATACAAGATGGAGATACGAACTAGACAAGTCAAGAAAGTATAGGCGAATCATGGGGAAGGTGTATGACGAACGTCAGACGATAAAACACTGATGATGATGGATTGTAACGACATGGAAACTCTTTTTTGAAATGATCTTCTGTCATTACACGGTTTATGTATCACTCGCCCTAAACAACGTAAATAGAATAAACAATTACCAGCCCCATTTTCTTTGATTTTTTTCTATTAACGTTGTTGAGGGCGAGTGATACATCAACTATGAAATGAGTTCCTATATGATATGACGCAATTGATAACTATTTATATATATATATATATATATATATATATATATATATATATATATATATATATATATATATATGTGTGTGTGTGTGTGTATATACGAAGAGTTTTGAGATAAGGAGCTATACAGACATGGATATATGAATAGACAGACATGACCATAGAATATTTTGCAGATTTTACAAGTATATGATTGTACTGGTATCTTTGAGATAATGTAATATCAAGTTGATGCAAAAATAATTACAGTTTTTCAATTGAAAGCTTAGAATGAAAGATTGCAATCAGAATTTAAAAAAAACAACTTTAGAATCATTTTCACCCACGAGTCTGTTCATTACCGAAGCAAAGAATTCGAGTGCCCAGGAAATGATGAATTCTCTGAACGCTTTTGGAGCTGCAGCTTGATTGTTGGAGTCTTCCCCTTGCAGGAAGTGGTTGAAATGCTTGAAAAAGTGATCGTCGGTCAGATAGGGGTCAGTTGAGTAATCTAGATTAGATAAGTTCCGTAGCTTTATTCGGTCAATTTCTACGTGGTCTTTTGAACGACATGCAAGTTTTTTTGCTTTCCGTTTTAGGTTATTTACACAACCTCTTAATTTTTTTTCTTTTCTGACACGATGCAAATATTGAACAACTGTTGAATGGTCAACAAAAGATTTCCACAGCAATTTCCTCTCGAAATGCTCTACGTGAGTTCACCTCCACAATGGCACTCAATTGGATATTGTCAATCACTGAAAGGCATCCACGTTTCCAAGGCCTTCGTTTCGAATTTTTTGGATCCAATTTGGAGTTGCCCGTTCTTTGAAGGTTCCCTAGCCAAATACTTGGTTGATATTGCAAGCAGTTTCCGCTGTTTCACGTACCAATTTGAACCCATACTACAAAGCTGCTCGATCTTCCTTTACTGCATGATGTGATTTGACAGTCTCATTTAAACTAGAATATATAGTGAAAGCTTAAAATGAATAGATAGAAATTCAGACTTCAAAACAATATATTCCACGTACATAGTGGCACAATACTTTATTTCAAAGTATGAAATAACAAAAAAACTGTAATTAATTTTGCACCAACCTAATATTTTTTCCATACATATCCTAAGCAGAGAGAGTCTGTTTTCCATGGAAACCAAAAGTGAAAATCGTTTGTCTTCCAAGGATAAACAGCAACGCAACTATTTCACCCACTGGGCACCTGGGATGCGTAATCATATAACCTTGCCAACAGATCTGTACGTGAGACAGGGAACATAAGCCAGATTTACTTGAAAATTCAAAAAGAAAATACGCTAAAAAAATGTTACTTCGACCGACTTAGAAAATTACTCAAGTTTGTTATACTTAAATTTATTAGTTTGTCTCAGAGTATATTTAGTTACCTTTGAGACAAACTAATGACTTTAAGTGTAACAAATTAGAGTAATTTTCAAGTTGATCGACGTATTTTATTTAGTAGTTATTTGTTTTGTCATTTAGAATTTGCGAATCCTGTGCTGACAATATTTCGACGTTTCTTTTAAATTTTTGCAATGATTTAAAGTTCAGTGCTTTCATGAGATGTTTGCTTTTCCGTTTTTCGAAATTTGAGACTGACTATCAGAATGAAAAATTGGAAAACCACATCTAGATTGGCAACCCTGGGTCGAAGTAAGGCTTTTTTTTTACAGTTTTGTTGCTAGTTTTTAATAAGCGCGACAGGTGTAGGAAAAAAGATTGATAAATCCAATTCAATTCCGTCTTGAATTTGATCTGGTTGTTGGCTCAAGTTCAAATTTTGTCCATAAGAACGTTGGAAATTGCTCGAATATCAAATTTTGGTATGAGACGACAAGAAACAGATGGAACCAAACATTGGATTACATCAATCTAATAAGCACCTATATGGTATTTCTAAACCCAGAAGGCAGAATTAATGGCATATATATATATATATATATATATATATATATATATATATATATATATATATATATATATATATATATATATTTATATATATATGTATATATATATATATATATATATATATATATATATATATATATATGAATACTGCTCGACTCTAAACCAACTTCCTGTTCTACTCTAAATCAACTTGATATTTAAAGTTGAATGTATCGATGACTATGAAATAAACTTATCATACAACTGATATTGCATTATATTATGTTATATTGCATCCCTGATTTGAAATATATATATATATATATATATATCATCATCATCATCATCATCATCATCATCATTCTTTTATCGTCAGTCAATAGACATAAACCTTCCCCAGGATTCACCAGACCTTCCTATCGTTGGCGTCGCAGAGCCAATAATTTCTTAACCTGTCCAGTTCGCTTCTCCATCTTATATTCTGCCGGCTTCGGTCCCACGTTTGATTTCTGGGGATCCTTGTCACGAGATGTGATGTCCAGTGGTTGCGTACGATTTTTGCAAAATGACCAGCCCGTTGTTATATGAGTTTCCTAATGAATTCTATGATACTATGCTGTCTAGCAATCTCTATATGTGATGTTGAGCATGGCTTTCTCTTAGGCACGTTGTATGGTTCTCATTTTGAGGATTGGTTTCATGTTTCAGCTCCATAGGTGACTATTGGAAGGACGCATTGGTTGTGTATCTTTCTTTTTAGAATCGATGGGATATTCATGTTCTTGAAGATGGTGCAGGCTCTATCATAGATGTGGCATCCTAGACTGATTCTTCTGTGGTGCAAAAGTTTGTCCCATAGATGGTCGATACAGCAAATAAGGTTAAATACAACGAATTGATATAATGAATTTCTCTTTAAAATCACTTTTCCACTCCTGTATTAATGAGTTTTCGAATCGAAGTCCATCTACTTCTAAACATTTTTACACTCAGTTCACACAAGGCTATCGCACATTTATCAATAGAGTAATATTCGTTTTGTATAGCATTCCTGTTGTAATGTTATTATTTATTCATAGTATTGTTCTAGGCTCCTGTATCTGAACCATTGATTCGTGGCAGACTATTAGAAGATCTTAATTTTTGATTACTCAGATATCCAAAAGCATCGATTCAAGACAGAAACTTATTGTGGAATTCTGGTTTCAAGACTAGAGTTCAGACAAATTTGAGACCAAGCATATACAGATATGGTATCATAGCCGATTGGGTTTTGCCCCATGAGGTGGGGTACTGCTCTGTGAAGTCCAAAATGGCCAACGATACGTATTATCCCAAAGACCAGCACTTTTATGTACTTACGATAATAGTTAAATTGTTGCGTAGTTCCAACCTACTCGTTTGCTTGTGTGGTATCCCCATATTTAAGCAACCTTGTGCCACTTCTTGTTCTTGTGGGGGCTCAGGTGAATGGTAACTGAGATATTTTCCACCAGGTGTTGATTTGTTTTAGGCCACTGCAAAAATTTGACTTTTTTTGTAATTTTCCAAACTTAACTAAATTGTATGTTGGTCAAATGTTGATGAAAATGAAACTTTGCATGGAACGTCAAATCTTCAACGGAGTTGGCGGACCGGATAAAATGTGGCTACGGACCGGATTTGGCCCGCAGGCCGAAGGTTGCCGACCCTTGATTTAAGATGTCCCCATAAAAATAATTCAAAGCTGTCAAATCTGAAAATGATACAGGTAATGTTTCCGGTATCAAACTGTCTATTAGTGAAGACTTCTACACCATCCAGTATGTGTGTATGTATGTATGTATGTATGTTTGTCGGTAGGTAGGTAGGTAGGTAGGTACTTTCTGGAAAGTATCCAGTCACCTAATATCAACGAAAAAGAAGAAATCCATTCAGGACAATGATGCCTCGATCCTTCTACAGAGAACAAATGTTCATCCTTGCATTCATTCAATTTTTTTTAGATAGCTAGCAGTGTCCACTTTCGGGGTCGCTATTAACTGACTCGTCACGTTCTCTTTAATATCGTCTGCAGTCTTGAATCTCTTTTTTTTGTTTGTTTACTTCTAGTCGCTCTAAGCAAGACCTTTCAGTCACTTTTCATATCAAGGGATTAGTAAGAAGCGTATTACTTATGCTGCTGAATTAAGAATAGTGAGAAAAAATGATGTTGATTAAAAATGTTATTGGTGTTGAAATTGCTTTGTTTGAAACTCTAAAACATGAGATGTTTAAAATGAAGACCCAGAAGACTAACATTGGTTAAGGCACTTGCTCACTCTGGATTTTGGAAGGTTGAAATTGTACTCACCGCGAAAACATTCTGTGGGACTTTCTTTCACACAGCAGATGTACTTGAGATGAAGCTATTTGCGCGGGACCTAATCCCTACCTCCCAGGGGGAGACAAATCTGTACTCTAGACGGGAGGTTACAGACCCTGGTGATATGACGCTTCACCAGAAAAACCTGCATAAGACGTGTAGAATTACTTTACCAATCATCTTGAATGCAATGATTACACAGTACACAAGCTCACTCAAAGTGATTTCAACTCAAACTGACTAACCCCACGGTAGAGTGTCTGCACATTAATATGCAGTAAGGTCGCCTCTGATCGTTTGCCAGTGTTCCCATTCAGAAAACATTTTCGCGCTAGTTTCGCTTCCAAAAAGCACCAAATTAACAAAATTTCCTCAAAACGTCACAAAGTGGTCAGAAACTCGCCAAAAATGTCCAAAAGGTTAAAGCACACCCGTACTAATTCAACCCTTTTTTGCGCTGCAAAAACCGCTAAATTGGCATCACTACACGTAACCTTTTCAAAGATAATTAAAGAGACTGGTTACTAATATGTGGATTATATCCATGTGTTTGGGTGTGTCAGTGCGTGTGCACACGGGCCCTAGTTTGATATATACCAAAATACAGAATTGTAATAACTATGCTAAAATATAGATATATAAGCTGTTTATTTAAACCGTTATATCGCGGGCAGGGTTTATTTAGACAAACAGGTAAGAACGTTCATTACCTCTAATGAGAATAGCTTTTCAAGATCTCATTAACTCTGATAATGAGTGATGAAGTTAATTCTGACACTGATATAATTGAGTAGCGACTGCAACAAAAACGAAAAATTGTAGACAAGATTTCACCTACTTTTTTAGATGCGCTAGTATCTCTAACAGCGATTGGGTCACAGACTGTCATGCTGGAATGTTTGTTAAATTCTGTGCTCAGTATTGCCAACATAGATGTTTTTAGTCTAAATCTAGATGTTTTTGTTTGGCCAAGAAGTATACGATTAAAGTCAAATTTGATGTATTGATAAAGTTTGATATGTTTATTTCTATTTTTTCTTTTTAGATATATATCTGGAAAATCTAAATATTCCTAGGAATTTCTAGATGTTTCGTTTTCCTCGATTTCAGAAGTAACCTTGGAAATTAAGTTGGTCGCACTGCCATCGCTGCATCTCTGCTCAAGAAAAACAAAACGTCAACGGTCAGACGTTCAAACTTGTTTAAGAATTACCCTCTATTGATTTTATCATGCTTTCACAGTTACCCGCTCTTATCTGAAGCCGTTTTCAGCGTTAACAAACAATTTTTCTAACGCCCGGCAAAATCCGCTGATTGGACAACAACATTTGCCCTGTTTGGTCTCAAGTTGAGTTTGGATAATTCTAACGTAAATAAATATGTTAAGCAGGGGAAATGAAATGAAAATATAAACTATTACAGTCAGGAACAAGCTTGGCTGCAATGGGGTCAAACACTCTTGCTTCATTAAAATTCAAAAGGTAAACAAAACAGAATCGATTTCTCCATACAATATTATTTTTTTTAAACTACGTGTCCCCTTTATGGCAGACAACCGATGGACATCATGACTCATAACATGGATCCTCAGAGATCGTATGCGGAACTGGGATCGTCAGAATACAAGATGGAGAGATAAACTAAACAAATTCAAAAAATGTTGGCTCCACGACACCTTTGATAGAAAATTGTGGTGGATCCTGTGGAAGGTCTATTTCCAACAACAAACTATGAAAGAATGATGATGATGAGGAGGAGGAGGGTGGTTAGAAGATCCGGTTATAAAACAAGCTGACCTGAGGAGAATTCGTCATCAATTTTTGCGTACGTAACTCTTAATCGAGCAGTAATGACGTCAATGGTTTTTGTTGAGGTCATTGTCAATGTTATGACTAACGAAAATAAAGTCAAAACTCTATTGTAGGGGTTTGACAATTATATTTTTTGTAACAAATATCTATTGTTTATCAACTAGATCTCGTAAACTAAAGTTGACATGACATGACGTTACGGCATTTTTTTCTTTTTTTCCTTTCTTTCCTCTTCTCTCTTTTATTCATGTCTTAAATTCAAAACTCTTAAATTGCAATGTCTGACAAATTCCAGTAATAAAGTCAACTCTAGGAGTTTGTCAATATATACCACGATAGTCAGGAATAAATGCAAACGTTCTTGAGTGAACATTCGTCTCTTATATAAAGATTGGGCAGAGTCGTGGAGGGACATAAAACAATCATAACTTTTTCTAATTTGATAATTTTTGTTTTCCCTATATATATATATATATATATATATATATATATATATATATATATATTCATTGCCTGAAGAGTTCATATCTGGGCAATAAACTATCATAATGGAATTTTACTCTGATTACCTTTATCATTAACCCAAGGAGCATAATCTTGTTATTTGAACGTGCAAACATCGCTATCAGAGTCCATGATTCTTTGTTTGTTTGCGCGTTTTCAAGAATTAGGCTCCATTGGTAATCTCCCAAGAACTATGCAGAATGCTGCAAGTCGTGTGCGTACACGGAGGAATGTGAAGGAAAATCTTGCAACGTTATCTCGATAGCGTTCTGCTCAAGTTGGCTTATCTCGGGTCACTTCATTGGATCTGCAGGTATTTGAAGGAAACAGTCTATTCTAACTAGTCAGGAAACTGTCCAGGAACTGGAAAATGATACCCCGGGAGAAATTGGTGGCCTACGAACAGATATCCTTCAAAATGTTACGCAGAGTTTTATTGGAAGAGAATTTGTCAAGTTGAAAATGGTTGGCATTTGAAAGAAACAATTTCTGTACATGGGTTAATTAAATTCCTCTTTTTTGCATATTTCATCTGTTGGAAGCAATGGACAATAAAAAGTCAAGACTAAAACCATGAGTGTTTCGAACTCCTTTCTGCCCTTTGCACTACCCTGTATATGGTGCTTCTGGATGACCCAGCAAAAGAGCTGACATTGTCAAAGGTGACAGTGACCAAGTCCGTCTCCGAAGAAAAAAATATCCAAATGTTACTCGTGTTTCCAGGCTTGGGTGAACTGTGAGCCTCTGCCGTAATTAAGTGCGTTTCAAGCCGACGTAATGCTCCAAAATGCCAAGCAGATTTTATTGTTAGTCGACTGAGGAATTCCATGCAAGATTTTCCTGCAGTAAAAGAGACAGTACAGAATTTCTAAATTTCCTGTGTCAGTGTTTCATTAATTATTCAGTCACTGGGAATAAGACAGAACCTTGGGCGTCCTTGGTATAAAAAATATAATCAAAAAAGATTTGGGCGCGAAAAATATCACTATATTCATTGAATTCAATTATTCAATGAGCAGGGTGATTTTCTTGCCTCTCTATCCCTAACTATGGGCTCTTCCACTTGGAAGTAATAAATTTGCTGATACAAATATCTACTCTTATAAATACTGAACACTCCCACTAAAGTGAGTTTCTTTTCTAAAAACATTATTAACAGGATTCAGATGATGGTAGTCCCGATTTTTCAGAAGTTCGCTTTACATCCCTTTTTTTTACTTTTTCGAAAAAAAAAGACGAATAGCAAAAATAACATTATTTTTTTTGGAGGGGGGGAGGGGTTAAAGCAAGTTATTATAGAGGCAGCACACAGTTTGTTCCTTTTTTTTCTTCACACCAGTCCCCTGTACATCACAACCCCACGACCTCCAATGACACAGTTTGACATACCATATTGACCATTTTTTAAGTCTGGGGACACTCAATTTTTTTTCAATATAAATTATTGGTATTTCCGAAAAAAAGGCGGAAAATGAGGAAAGCTTTAATCTTTTGTTTTGAAGCAAGCCAGTATAGAGGCATCACAGTCTGTTCCTTATTTCTACACGCCAGGCTCCTGTATTTCACACCGCCACGACCTTTGATTGCGCAGTCTGACATACCACTATAACTTTTTTTGTTGTTGTTGTTGTTCGGGGACACTCAAACGGTTTCTTATGTAAATTAATAGTATTTTTTCTTCGTTTTACGCAATTTCGGATCGAGAAAGGCTTTTAAATGAATGACTTCCATTCAATAATGATGGAAACCTGTACAACCATTTATATTTCATTCATCCGAATTGACTAATGAATGAAACAGGTCAACCGATAGAAACTGACACATGACCAACATCCTTGGCAGCATGCCGTTTTGGGGCAGATCAATCAAAAAAAGGGATTATCTATGAATAAGTTAATTCCATCGTCTTTTGTAAGGCGTTGGTTACTAAAGAAAGTCCGAATTTTCAACAAACAAGTATGAACACTGTCGGACATGAATTAAAGAACCCATTCAGCATAAACCCATATTTTAAATTGCACCCTACATTTTCAACCCAATAAATGAAATAAACAAAAAAGCTTTTTAGACGGATTAAGAAGTGAATGTTCTAATTGTAAAGTTCGGTTGGCCTGGGTTGTATACGCAATATACAGTCATAGCAAGACTGCCAGACTCACTAGAACGCTGGGAAAAACTACGTATACGTATAAACGACCCAACAGAGTCAGTATTTTATATTAAAAAAATCAAAATGAAGTAGGTTTTTCTTTAAAAAAAAGTACTGATCCTGTTGAACACGTGAGAAGTTATGTGACAATTGAAAAGGAATCGTTTATGCAATATAAAATTATTTAGTGTATTGCAAAAATGTCTTTCTGTTTCGCAGAACCCCTCCAGGGGTCACGAGGAACCCTGGGGTTATGCAGAACACAGTTTTGATACTGCTGAAGTAAACGTTCAGATTTCATTAAGAAAAAAGAAATTCAAGGAGGTGGGTAGCATCAAGGAGTTGAAGTAAATGGAAGCAGTAAATCACAATGAAACCACAATCAGGAATGCAATCGGTGTCTTGAACAACTGTAGGATTCTTTGACTGTGTATACACACACACACGGACACACACACACACACACACACACATACACACACGTACATCTATGTAGATATATATGTTGGTGGGCAATTCATGTATGAAAGAAACACAATAACACACACACATACACACACTCGCACACACACACATACACACTCGCACGCACACGAACACTCGCACACACACACACGTAGATATATATGTTGGTGGGCAATTCATGTATGAAAGAAACACACCAACACACACACACACACACACACACATATATATAGATATATATATATATATAGATATACATATATGCAACTACTTCAACTTTGAATGACTTCTATTTCAAAGTAAGAGCTGACAAAGTGGGAGCTCCAAATGTAATTACTCCTTGATTGGACGAAGCTCAAGTACTGTCCATTTTCTCAGAAGATTTCATGTAAAAAATTGGAGCTTTATATATATATATATATATATATATATATATATATATATATATAGTCTAGAAAGCTTTACAGCTTTAAACACTAAACATTAAAAAGCTTTCTAAAAGTGTTTTTTCTTTCACTTCAGTCACCTATTTCCCAATATCTGTCATTGCAATTTAAGTAAATCTAACAGAATTTAATTCAATGTATTTTCCCTGTTACACATATACTTTGTTATTATGATACAATTCATAAATTGTCTTCTGTTGAGATCATCGGTTGTTTAACATGTAACTGTTTCGGAGATTTTAAAAAACAAAACAGTTATATTAACATGGTACCCCAGATGTGCAAAATCAGAACTATATATTTATATCAGTACCTCACATCTATTCCGTAATTCATCATTAACTGATGATCTGACACAGTACATTCCTGAGTCACATAGGAAAGATTTGATTACTATCTAAAGTTGCAGTGTGTTATCTCAGCATATATATATATATATATATATATATATATATATATATATATATATATATATATACATATATATTGTTTTGGTGATCTAAATGTTTCATCTAGTTCAAGTAAAAATAAGACATTTCTAGAATTATTAACTATATGAAACGACATATTTATCTTTTGTTTCCCTCTATCTTGGCAAAGATCAGTTCCAGATGCCTTTTGCAGTCTTCCAGAGAAATGGTATTTTTTTCATGAAGAATATTCTATAAAGATCTGAATAAATAGTTATGCGAATACATGAATGGCTTGGCTTTTTGCACGAAGATTATGGCATTTTCTTTATAATGTATTTCTGAATATGTTTGATTAGTGAAGATTCCTGTGTAAAACTTCGATCATTTCGCTGGTCACTGAATAAATACGTTGTCTAGTTTTATCCAAATGAAATATTGCGCCTATTTTCTTGATAAATTCCGGACGATTTCCGACAATTGCTGCCCTCAAATCGACTTGCTTCTCTTGAAATAGAACATTGTCGAGGATATCCCTCTGATTCCATTATATACAAGGTATCAACTACTTTGGGAGAAGCCTGACCTTTTGTGCAATTTGTTACGGTTCATTTTGCTTGATCCATTATCTCTTGTTATAAAGTTTCACTTTTCATTGTGTGTCTTAATTTCTTTCAAAAATGGTACCCATTTGATACGTTTCAGTATATGAGTCGCTGACAGAAGCGCTATAGAATAGTGTCAAGTATTTCTTTCTTCATATGGTGGAATTCATGCATAATTCTAGGCATCCATTTAAATATTAAGTCCGTCCAGTTACTCAAATTATCTCCCTTAGTTTTTCGAGTAGATAAAATGAAAGTTCAGCTCAATGAAACCTCAGCCAATCAGTGTTCATTTTAATCGAGGTTGGAAATCTGAGAGTTGGTATCAGATCCAACTAAAACTCTGTCCTCAAACTGAATATAATTTCGTGGCTTTTAAGTTTCAAGGTTACGCCATCAAATGGCAGCGTTCAAAAGTACAGTTATACCACTCCAAACGTGGCTACAATGACCAAAACCTGCAGATCAAATGGTCAACAGCATGTCCACTCAGTTGGACTGTT
>OY735237.1:12246257-12333757 GCA_963457665.1 Thysanoteuthis rhombus | reverse complement strand
ATTAACCACTCAGTCTGAGTGATGGACTTTTAAGGTAAAGTGTGAATTGATACACACACACACACACACACACACATATATATATATATATATATATAACCATAACTTTTTGTTCCGTCCGATTCATAACATTTTTATTGTATCATGGTGAGACACCAGCAAATACACGGAATGTAAATATTCAGTTGAATTCAAATAAAATGTCACCCTGTTTAGGCAAACATCATATTTAGTGTCTGTGTTTTTTTGTTGTTCATTTTTCTAATTATTGTGTTATGTAATCTATAAATCTAAGAGAAGTCATTAAGACAATCACTTCTTTTCTAAAGTTTAAACCCTTTTTCTCATCTTAGATGCAATCATAATTCGTACGATTCTTTTCACTTGTAAAATTTATTATTCCTTATGAGTAATAAACCGGAGAAAGCGGTAGAGATGGATCGGCCGAATTGTCGTTACAACCTCGAAGATGAGAAGAAGGGTTTAAATCGTATAAAAAAATTTGATGTGATAATTACTCCACTCAAAGTTATAGACAATGCATTGTCTGAAAAAAGTTGGTATATTGTTTATTAGGTGTTTTCAAATTTGCAACGTTAAGAGGATTAATGAATCGTCAATTTTCAGCAACAAAAGTGGAAGGTATTTGACGTTGTATCTAAATGATAAATATTAGAAGTTAAATTAACGAAAATGAAAATTTGATTCATACATGTTTTGTATTCATAGCCCATTGTACTTTTTTTTTCAATCCTTCTGTAATGTTAGTAGTGCTCTCACCATAGGGCCAAATAGTTGCGTGTCAAAGTAATCTAAGATTCCCAGTGACATATTATCGCTTGTTTTTTTCTCGTTTTATGTATTTTATATCCAAAATTTTTTTTTTTTTTGATGAAGCTGTCTTCTTGGTGGTTTTGACAGACTGACAGTTAGTGAAATATACAAAGTTGAAGAAGCATATACAAATATTCATACTTATATGCATATATATTTAAATAAAAAGTATTCCACGAGAAGGACCCAACCAATGTATGAGATAAGTAGGCAGTTTAAATTTGAAAATCCTTTTTTTGATAACTAAGATATTTGATAAAACCGATATGTGTTCGTAGTTGTGTTTTTCAGCTGACAGAATAGATTATTTTGATATTTGTTTGTCTGTCTGCCTGTCTTGCTCTCTCTGTGTATCTCTCTGTATCTCTCTTTACCAAATCTTGAGTATATATATATATATATATATATATATATATATATATATATATATATATATATATATACTCAAGACTTAGTAAATATTGCTGTATATTATATGATTAATATTTTGAGAACTTTTGATAAAAGTGATTGAATTTTTGAAAAGGTTTCGTGATACATTGACCGTGTAACAAAGGGAGATTAAACAAAAAAAAGAAAGAAATTATATATTATATAACTTAATCTATTACCATTATGTCGGATCGTATACCCATTTCTTATGTATATACATATATGTAAATCAAACTTACCACTAATAACGTTGTTGCATCAACGTAGTGCTGCTGTTACCATTGAGCTAAACTGACGCGTTGAAAGAGACGAATAGAGCGAGAATAAACAAGATGAAAATTTTGTGTGAATGCAGTTATTTCAGCCTTTTGAGCCTTGGTAGGGGGTTCTTAAGCTCAATGGTAAGAGCATTGCAGCGTTGAGGCGGCCACCCTATCGGTTGCAGTTTGGTTCCTACAGCAGCCCCATCTTCTTTGATAGTTTATTCCTTTCACGTTGTCTGGACCAAGTGATAGGTTAACCGTTGTAAATGATTTAATAAAAGTTTCTATAGAATAAAACGCAATATATATATATATATATATATATATATATATATATATATATATATATATATATATATACATTCAGACGACATATATATATATATATATATATATATATATATATGTCGTCTGAATAGTGCCATGGAAAATAAGGATGATAATGATGATTCTCTCGAGAAAATGTGGTTTGTAGTTCTATATGATCTGTTTCTATGTAAACATATTAAGCCGTATGCATTCCTTTCGTTAACAGCCATATAGTTTTGTAAATAACTGGTGGATTATTTCCACAGTAAGATCTTCAATTCTTGAAGCTTTGAAGCCTTCTTGACTCTCTTTCTCTTTCTCTTTCTCTTTCTCTTCCTCTTTCTCTTTCTTTCTCTTTCTTTCTCTCTCTCTCTCTCTCTCTCTCTCTCTCTCTTATATATATATATATATATATGATTGATTGGTTCATGTATGCATGTATGATTTTTATTATTTTAGTTTATCTCAGTAATTAAATTCTATATACTGCTCACTAAAGCTTCAAAAGGTTCTTTTTCTTGAGCAAGTTAGATTGCTCAGGATATGCTTGTGTTTAATTACCAGACAGGCTCTATTCTGGCACAAGGTCACAGAAGTTGAGCATACAGTGAGGTTCAACCTCAATTAACTGAATTGATCAGCGAAACGAGCTTCCTAACTATTTCACTGGGAGATGCATTTTTTCATTATTTCTAAATGAGATGAATAGTTTTTAATAAAACGGTTACCCCGAGTATAAATGACTTTTTAAAAAAATAGCTGCACCATTTATTTAGTTTCACTCACTCTATTCAGTCGATGTTTAAAACGTTGTACAATTTTTACGTGTCCTTTTTCACATCGAGTGAGCGAGTGTTTGGAGTATGTGGATTATCCAATATAATCTATGTATTAACCTATGTTTTTATTTCATTAATTTTTCATACCTTCGGACACTCAATTTTTGGAACCACTCACCAAAAGCAGTGCACTGTTCGTAACATTGAGTGACAGAGTGTGTGGAACTTGACAATAAGCCATTTTATACCCAACGAAAATTCGGCCGCGTCAAACCAAAGATTACCAAATAAAGTAATCATCCCATTTGATGCGAGATAGGTAGATATGTAAAAGGATCTGGTTAGTCACTCAATAAAGACTGTCATATTTTATGGCAGTATGCTGTGTTGGGTGCGATCAATAAGAAAATTGGACTAAGAGGTGATCAATGAATAAATTATTTTTCACTCATAAAATCCTACTTTGAAGTGTTGGGGATTAAATAATGTTTTTATATTCATTGTAATAAGTTATCGTTGAAAACTTTAGCCCTCAACCTCTTTTCGTACACCTTGTACGCGTGATGTATTCCTAGCCCGCCTGCCAGTCATCCGGACCAACTTGAGAACTGAAGAAACTTATTTTGTACAGTTTGGGGAACAGTTCTAGTTGATAGTTTCCAATAGATAGTTAATCATGTTTATTTGTATACATACATAAATACGTACATTCATGAAAAAAATCATCACATGATGGAAATCGTTTATAAAGTCTTGGACGTTCGATATGCTTTTCTCGATTGACTGAACCTAACCTGAAAAGGACATTTAAAAAATATATCAATAATAAAAATGAGATAAAAGGAGACAATTGGGAAACAAAGAGAAAGAGAGGGGGAGGGGGAGGGGGAGTGTAGATACACCAAATCCTAATCTTTTTATCATAGAATCTTCCACGTGCAGTTGGTAATATTTGGGACAGGGTCGCATGTTTGGGAGCTTCTTACAAAGAACATGGCCCATGTTTTCTTTTATTTGACTGGATTCAATTTTGTTGTTCTTACAAAATCACCAATTCGTTCACTTTAACCCTCATCAGAGGAAATCTATTCCCACTTGTCCCATGTTTACCCTATCTATTCATCTATCTATCCCTCTCAACTGCATATCTATCTATCTATCTATTTAAATTGGTTTTCTATCTATCTATCTATCTATCTATCTATCTATCTATCTATCTATCAAGTTTTCTCTGTATCTATCAGTATGTATGTATGTATGTATGTATGTATGTATCTATCTATCTATCTATCTATCTATCTATCTATCTATCTATCTATCTATCTATCTATTTCAGTAGGATATCTTTCTCAGATCTTATCTATCTATCTATCTATCTATCTATCTATCTATCTATCTATATATATATATATATATATATATATATATATATATATATATATATATACACACACACATATATATATGTGTGTGTGTGTGTGTTTGCTTTCCATTGAATAAAAAAAGACATTTTTATTTCCCCCCACAAAAAAAAGAAAAGTAAGAAAAACAGAAAGAAATAATATTACTTCTCTTGCCTCCTGTTTAGGCAGTGTCCATCAAAAATATCTGAATCAGGGTATTCGAGAAAAAGCTTTTTTTTTTTCTCGATATAATAAAATGTAAATATTCAAATTTCCAGCCTTTTAACTCCGTTGATTTCGGTTGGTGCACGTGATACATAGATGCATAACCAGTCAGCAGGGCAGCCGGGTAGCCAGCCAGCTAGACTCACTTGAAATCTGGAGAAACCTACGTTGACATTTTTAGTGACAATTGTAGTTTTTACCAATTAATAATCCCTGAGATAAAACCAATTCTTATAGTCAAAGAAGTATTACCAATACGCAATCTGTTATCCGAAACACTTGGAACCTTGGAGTTTTCGGTAATTTGGAATTGTTCAGTTCTGTGAATGGTTGTACAAGTTCCTTAGGGATGACAGGTGCATCTTTTTTTCTGATTTTTACTGTGACCCATTGGCAGATCTCCGTCTCTTTTTGACATTCCCAAACACCGAAACGAAAAAAAAATCACGAAAAAAATAAGCAGAAAACCTGTGATCAGCAGAGATACTACTTACAGGTATGAGCACTAAGACACAATTGCGATGCATCGTTTGAGCCAGGGCCGTCTTGGAATGATAATTTCTGTTGTTCTCTACAAGGCATTCAAGATGGATCTTGGTTGAGCCTAGGTCGTGTTGAGTCATATTTGGCGCCTAATGCAGGCTCTGCTGAACCGACAGTATCCATGGAAAATGTTTTGTGTTCGGGGCAAATTGTTATTCAGAATTTCGGATAAGAGATCGTGCATCTGTAGCATTTGATACACTGGTCCACGAACAACCAAGAAAGTTAAGCAAAATCGATCCTGGTCAGTAACTTGATGGGCTATCGTCTTGGAATACCTGATGCCAGAAACATTTGAGGAGGCATCCCCTGCAGTCATTATGGAAGCCTTCACCATGGACTTCCTCCATGCCAAGCGCCCGAATCACAACTCTACGACATACCCAATATCCTATCCTTACTTACAGATAGCTTCTATCTAGTTAGAAACCATCAACCAAAATGGTTATTGTGAACATAGGTTTCTTCAGTTTTTAAAGTATCTAAGTATGCTCTGCGCGTGCAGACTACATTAAAGGACTACAGTGCTGAAAATTCGATAATCTATGCTTTACCAATCGTGAAAAAAAATCACCCAACCTAAAAATATTTTGGTTGGGTTTAATTCGCAATTCAAGTTTATGATAAATCGGCACAATGGTTGTGTCCATTCACGCCTTTTTTGTTTAAAAATCCAGACCTTTCTAGTGACCCTGTCATGGCAAAATATAATGTATACATTGACCTTTTTTTCTCATTTTTTAATTGATCACCCCCAACACATCTGCCAAAAGATGTTGGCCTCATGACGGTTTCTTTTGGGTGACTAACAAGACCTGCCTTCCATTCTTGAATCATCTGTCCCTTCTTTTAAAACTTCATTCTTCTCTCCTCAGCTTCTTTTTTCGTCTCAAACAGGCCCTTTTCTTCTCTGTTTTTTCCCCGTTTGGTTAACTTTTCCCCTCTCAATTCTTTTTCTCGCCATTTGCTCAAGGTCAGCTCACAATCTGACAGATCAGCAAAAAACCAAATCAGTACTGAATCAGCATTAGACAAATGAAGACCGTTCATTGAATTTTAAAGGTCAACATTCAGTCACCCCCAACTCCCAGGCCGTGTCCGTCCGACCAGAACGCCACGAAGCTTCCATCCGAGAGCAAGAAGAAGCAGCCAGAAAAAGGAAAGAGAGAAGACGGAAAATGATCCAAAGAAAAGAAGGAAGAAAAAAAGAAAGAAGGAGAATTCAAAGTTTCTTCGATAACATTAGCGGTAAGCCATGGGCTTGTTTGTTGAACATTTTTCTTACGTACCTTTTTTTTTCTATGGTAAATGCTAGACGTATAACGATGCGTTTTGATAAATACGATGAAGCATTCGCAGAGGAAGACTACGAGACACGATCAGAGAATTACGTGCGAACATGAGTCGATGTACAAAAATGTTAAATGTACACAGAGACATACATATGTACACATAATAACATACGTACGTACACACAAGCTTTGATAGATACAAATATACATAAGTTTTTTAAAATAATATAACGCAATTAATCATATATATATATATATATATATATATATATATATATATATATATATATATATGTGTGTGTGTGTGTGTGTGTATATATATATATATATATATATCATCATCATCATCATCATCAGTCTTTCAGCGTCCGTCGTTGGACATAGACCTTCCCCAGGATTTGCCACACTTCTCTATCATGGGCGTCACGGAGCCATTCAAGGGATTCATAGAAGCAACAAACTCTAAATCAGAAATATACATCGAAGTATTTATCATAGCTATCAAGCTGGTTATATATATATATATATATATATATATATATATATATATATATATATATATATATATATTCTAGAAAAGCTTCACAGCTTTAAGCAGTAAAGATTGAAAAAAAAAATTGTGTGTGTCACTTATTTCCCAATATTTGTCGAAGCAATATAAGTAATTTCCTTCTGTGGTGTTCCTTGTTTTGCATATACTTGGTTATTGTGGTACTATGTGAAATTTGTTTCTTGTTAGGATCAACAATTGTTTACCATGTACCCGTTTCGGAGATTTTAAAAACAAAACAGATCTATTAACATGGCACCCAGGCAGTGTTGATCAGACATCACTTTTTTTTTACTATTTAGCTCATGTCATACACGTAATTTGTTTTTTCTTTATACATGGTATTACGTGTATTGTATATTGATATTGTTTGATACTCATCACAATCATCAGGCTTTTATCGCCCATCGTTGATCAAAGACCTTTCCAAGGATTCGCAACACCTCACTATCGTGGACGTCACGGAGTTAATATTTTCTAATGTTGTGTATTTCGTATCTCCATCTTGAATTTTGTCAGCCTAGGTTGCGTATGTGATCTCTGGGGTTTCATGTTTCGAAATGTCCATCGGTTGTCTGCCATTTTGCAACTTGACCAGCCCATTGCCATTCGAATTTACCAGTGGATTCTATGATGTCTCGGACTCCTGTTTTCTCCATGATATACTTTGCTGTCTTGTAATCTCTCTACGTGAAGTTGAGCATCATTCTTTCATGTGCACGTTGCGTGTTTCCCAATCTACAGGTGAGTATTTTGATTACATTCCATGTTCCAGCTCCATTAGTGACTATCTGGAAGATGCATTGGTTGTACACCCTTTTTTCAAGAATTATTAGGATCTTTTTGTTTTTGAAGGTTGAGCTTGTTCTGCAAGAGGTTTGCCATCCTAAAGTGATTCTTAGCATGATTTCTTCGTTCGAATTTCTCATAAAGATTCGTTGTTCTGGGTAAATGTAGTGATCTATTTCCTCCAGTCGTGCATCTTTGATTCTGATCGTTGTCTTCTTATTTAAGACATGATTGTTGCACATGACCTTTGTTTTGCTGAAGTTCATTTCTGAATCAGGGCTCACTTACGTAAGTCAACCAAGAAACTAATTTAACGATGAGGGATCAGTAAGCATAACAACTGACGTAACCCGCTGTTCGTGTCATTTATATCAGATGTTCATCCATGTGGATATTCAATCTGTTGTGTCGGTTTCAATCTGAGACTGCATGTAAACGTATTTGAATCGTCTTTAAGAATATTACTTACATAGGAAAACCTCTTCGATTTAATTCTCTACCAACATATTCAACTGATGAATTTGACAATCTTTTCCACTAAACTTGAAATTTACTTTTCATCGTCGTGTACAATCAATGTCCAACAAATGGTATTTTAAGATTTTGATGATGAAATAAAATCGCATTTAGTTTGTATGTATGCAGTTTTAATTTAATTTTTTGATGGATTATTTGGATCAAAATTGTCGAAAGAGACTATGATGTTAATTAGTCAGTCTTAGAGTTATATACACACGTAAGCGCGCACACACACACACACACACACACACGCACACACACACACACACACACACACACACACACACATATATATATATATATATATATATATATATGTATACGTAGCGTTGCTCTTACCATTAAGCTAAACAACTGGCTGGTATTGCAAAGGCCCCAAAAAGTGTCTCAACTCCGAATTCCCACTTCGTTAATTCACGGTCAACATTTGCGCTATTCGTTTCTCTTTGATAATTATATTAAGAAATGGATGTATGATCCAACAGAATGATTATTGATTACTTTATATTATATGGAAACTCTGTTTGAAATAATCTCCCCGTTATATCACGATGAATATATCATTTGGTGTGGACGACGTGAATAGATTAAACAACTATATACATATACGATTGTTTATACATATATATATATATATATATATATATATATATATATATATATATATATATATATATATAGCAACACAAAGATGTTTATGTCTCTGCCCTCTTTGGGCTTCCTGAGGCAATTCATACATATATATATATATATATATATATATATATATATATATATATATACGTATATATACATATATATATATATATGTGTGTATATATATATATATATATATATATATATAGATAGATAGATAGATAGATAGATAGATAGATAGAAAGATAGATGGATAGAAACCCTCAACAAATTTGTTATCTAGTTTTATGATCTTTGGGCGGGAATGTTCTGTGTTAATCGGTCACAAAGTTTTTGTTTTTTTATATACTTTTTCCTTAATTTGAATTTGAATTATTTTTTTCTATAGTCTGCAATCTGAGTTTTTTTCTTTCAGGGTTTTAGATTTGAATTCAGATTCCTGCATCCAATGTATCGTTACTTGTTTCTCGTATTTTTTATTTCTATCTTAAAGAATTATTCTTATTTAAATTGTTCAAGTATATTACGATGTTTATTAAGCATTCTTCAAGTCAATATATATATATATATATATATATATATATATATATATATATATATATATATATATATATATAATGTGTACTTTAGAGAGTGAGACAGACTCGGGAGTGAAGTTTTTGGTGGTAAGGTTTATTAATCCTTATATGTCAATAGTCCATACATGTTTCGGGATTTCTCCCATCATCAGTGGTGTGCGTTGTGTGAGTGTGAATTAAAATGTACCATGTGGAACCGGAGTCCACTGCCAGGGGCTATGCATTGTAGGTAAGTTTTGTTGTCAGGGCTACTAGACGCCTCCTGCTGAATGTAAGAATGACCAGCAGGTATTGGGATTTTGGTAAAGCAGCAGCAGTTTGTCTTGGGGAGGGCAGAGTGTGTCAAGGTAGGGGGTAGTGTTGTGGAGGTGGATTTTTTGGTATGTTTGGGGTAGTGTAGAAGGAGGGGTGGTGGGGTCGAGGAGCTACATAGGTATCAACCTTAAAAGTTACTGAAAATGTTTTGGCTATGATTTGGACAGGGGTTGTAACAGGCTAAGGTGAAGTTTTTCCTATGGGTCTAGGTGACTTTGAAGCTTCCATTATTGAATGTGTCTAAGATGTGGGTGTGAGGATGTTAATGGTAGGAGTTGTGTGTATTAGTGTTCTGTGTGGTGAGGGTTGTTCAGTTTAGTATTTTGATGGTGTGTAGTAGTGTTTTAGTAAGTTTTCTAAACTGCTACTATATATATATATATATATATATATAGAGAGAGAGAGAGAGAGAGAGAGAGAGAAAGAGAAAGTGATGAGACATGGGAAGAACTGAGGAGACTGGGTAGATAGATGTGGCATACTGAGATAAACAGATACATAAGTACGTACATACGTAAATACATACATATACAAGTACATTATTCATCGAGAATGAATGTGTTTTATGTTCATATTCGTAAAGATGCTTAAGAAAATACATTTTAATTTTTTGCACACACATATATAAATACATGCAAGTACATCAGCACATACCCACACGTGCATGCACACACACACACATGCATATATGTATATATGTTTGTTTTATGGATGTGAAATGATCCGACAGAATGTAGATGGAAATGACATTTTTCCTCTGAAAAAGATGGCTGGACCTCGTCGAAATGCATCGAATTACGCCCACGGAATAATAAAAAAAAAATTTAGATCTAACGCCTATCTTTTGAGTTTTCATCTTCAGTTACCAATCGTCATTTTTGTTTAAACATCTATCTATATATATTTGTCTAGGTGTGTGTGTGGATTTGGATATTTTCTCAAAAAACAGGAAAGAAACTCTGCATTTATGAATATCCGTGAATATACTATTTGCATTCATATATATCTCTCTATATATATGTATCAAGAAATGGATACGCACACACCCACACATATATGTGTGTGTGTCTGTGTGTCTGTATATGTGTCTAAATGTACATATTTTCAGCAGCTGTTCAACTTAATAGTACGAGTAGCGGTGTGTTGAAGCAGATACCTTACCGGATACAGGTTCGATTCTTGCAGCAGCCTTATTTTCTTTCATTGAATCTTCAATTCACGAGGTGTCGGCCAAATGGTACATTCACTGTGTGATAACAGAAGATCATTAAAAACATAGTTTCAAATCTCATAATGCATTTATAATTATTTCTGCCGGACTACATCTCCATTTGAGAATGATAAGTGTATATATATATAGTAATAAAAAATATAAATCTTTTTTCACAGACTTCAGTAAATGTAATCCTAGACATATGCCATACAACACGCAAAATACTTTTTTTCTTTTTCTTATCTTTAAATATACTTTGATGTTACTATTTCCGTTTACCAGCTATTCATGCAATATATTTCAATGGATCTTCAATATTGCAGAGAAGGCAAAAACGTGACGTGCTGTAAGAGATTAGGAAAGAAAATTCTGTTGAGTAAAAAGCTGCTGACGTTGTCTGAATGTAAAACATGTATATTTATCGATATCGATCGATATTGATTTACAACTTCGAACTATTTATTGATTTATCTAATGACATATATCAAGCCAGCACTTTTTCTTACGCAGAAGTCTCTATTGAAACTTATTTTTACTATATATATATATATATATATATATATATATATGTATATATATATATATATATATATATATTATGAACGCTTTATATTATTTGAAACTCAGTTTGATTATATATCCATTCTTAAGTACTATGTACAATGACTCATATATATATATATATATATATATATATATATATACACACACATATATATATGTATGTATGTGTGTATATATATATGTATATATATATGTATATATATATATATAATGCAATAGAACTACCATACATATATATATGTATGTATATATATATATATATATATATATATATATATATATATATATATATATATATATATATATATATGTGATGCAATAGGACTGACAGATGATTGTTATATATGCATAAATATGCGTGTGTGTTTATATAAAGTTTATATATGTATATAATCGAGGGATTCATAGAAGCAGCTAACTCTTAATCACAGATATGCAACTAGGTATGTATCATAGCTATTGATCTATACATATATATATATATATGTATATATATATATATATATATATATATATATATATATTGAAAGAGAGAGAGAAAGAAAGAGATAGGCAGAGAGAGAGAGAGAGAGACTGAAAAGCTTACTGCATTCAATATTTAACATTGAAAAACTTTCTCAAAAGATTTCTTGTGTCATTTCCGTCACTTATTTCCAATGTATGTCAATGCAATTTAGTAATTTTTATCAGTGTTTTCCCCGGTTTCGCGTATACTTTGTTATTATGGTACTATCTATAAATTGTCTCTTGTTAGGATCATAAGATATCTATCATGTAACAGATCCAGGGATTTCAAAAACAGTATATATATATATATATATATATATATATATATATATATATATATATATATATATATATATATATATATATATAAATATATATAATATGAAAGCATTACATTATCTGAAACTCTATTTGAAATAATATGCTTTTATTTCAAATAATATGATGCATTCGTGCTTATTCTGTTGGGTTATATATCCATTCATTAATTCTACATACAAATATATATTTATATATAGCTATAAAACCGACAAATTTTTGCGATTTTGCACGTATGTACGTCTTATACACTCCTAAACAGCAGCACCCCAGGGGCTTCAAATATGTATATAGCTGCAAGCTGACCATATCGTTTCATTAGACTTTTACAAAACAGTAGCTCGTTTTCAGATGTAGTTCACGCAAGCCCTGGTGTGTTTGTTCATACCTTCAAGCACATTCAAAACTTGGTAAAGTCATCTAGTGAATGGACTCTAGTTAAGGGAGGGAGTCAAAAGTGCTGACTCATCATCCAAGACCTACAACGATCTATACACCTGCGTCAACAGACATGCCTTTGTGTGTCTATAAACTATAGAATAAACACGCAGTGAGTGTTTCTTTGAATGAATACAAAACATCCAGACATAATGAGCCTAATTCTAATACTACCAATATCCATTTGCGCATTTACAGACTCCGAAAAATATGAATAAATAACTAATCATTAAGATATACAGGTATAGATAGTCACTCTAGAGTGATCAATAAATAATTTACGTCTTTAGCCTTTTGTTGATCAGTGATCATTATAAAGTCCAAATTTCTAAATAACAAGCGTAAGCTGACACATACTAAGGGACCAAATTAAAACCTTAAAACCTATTGGTTGAGAAAGAATTAAAAGAAAAACTCTCTTATAGACATTATCAGGCTTAAATTCTTGATTTATCAGCCATCTAGCTCAATTACTGCAGCCTTTACGCGTGACACATACTTAATCAGACAGCCTGAACTACTTAAACATTGACGACACACATCAAATATGTCGTTGATGACAGCTTTTGTTGATGGCTTTTAATATTTAATAAACTCAGCTGGGCCACAATCATATGGTTCGTAATTATGAGTAAAAAACAAATAAATTTCTAAGCACTCTGCCCCAAAGACTTTAAAAACAGTTTCCATCATCTATCAAAAAGTGGAGCATTCCAAATAAAGTATTTTCTAAGCCGAAATGGCGTAAACCGAAAAAGCAATTACCATTGATATATATGGGAAAAAACATTTGAGTTTTACAAGTCCTAAAAAAATCTTCTTGTTGGATTTTCGTGACGATTGACCGGTATATAACGGTGCGAAGCTTATGATAATGAAGGGATGGGTCTGTCACACATGCACTGCATAAACACCCTCGTTCTTTAGCCATCCTGTTTTTATCTACTATAATCCATTTAGCACTCCATATTAGATAACAGGAGTCGGAGATATCATGGAATTCATCAGAAAACTCAAATTGCAATGGGCTGGTCATGTTGTAAGAATGTCAGACAACACGACATTACGGCTCACAACGTCTATCCCCACAGATCAAATGCGAAACAGTGTCTGTCAGAAAATGAAACAACATGACGAACTAGACAGGTTGAGAAAGTACTGGCTCCACGACGCCCACGATCGAGATGTCTGACGAATTTTGGGAACGTTTATGTCCTACGACAGACGCTTAAAGGATGATGATGATGATGATGATTGGTCATCGGCAAAAGGCTGAGTAGACTTATTCTAAAAATGCACTAATCGTATCGTCTCACAAGTTTCAATACACAGCTATACCCAAAAAACTGTACTTTTTGCCCCTCGGTCCTTAATATGATGCACCAGCTACTCCCTCGTCTCAGAGACCCTGGTGCGAAGTGAACACAAACTGTCTCGGATAGTGTTTCGAATCAGTCCGCCGATTCCATTTCCTGCACTTCTAACCGTTAAGCCACCAGCACATCCTCTATCATAATATTAACAGAGGAAAAAAAATGACGGCTGTATTACATCAGGTGGCTTACACGCGGAGCGGCAGCCTTATTTTTATGTTCTTTAACAATGAAAAAGAACATAAAATAAGGCCGTTACTCTATGGGAAATCCACCTGATGCCACAAAACCAAGCCATTTTTTTTTTTCGAAATCTTTTTACTTTTCTTTCGCCGCCTGCTACTACCTTCCACAACGTTACGGCGCCCCATAACCGCCGACCATCGTGCAATCAAATGTTCAGCTCCCACTGGTGCAACTTCTTTCTTAGAAAACGAAGTAGGAGGCAAGAATTGTTTGAATGGAACATTTTCCTAAAGGTGAAGGCGAGTCGGGGGCCGGCAATGTGAATTTCTCTAAAAATAACATCAGTGTCTCGTTTTGGAGATTAACCTGCCCCCATTGTTCAGATTTCAATAGACCCTTGATTCCAGCTGGACACACAAAGACGTTGGCTTACCTCCCTTCCCTATAGATATGGCATACGCATGCGCACGGATACTACTCTACCTATCATTATTTTTTTTTCATCTCTTTGGTTTTGAACATTTTATTTAGTTGATTTTTTCATTTTTTTAATCTTTGTGTACTTTTTTTTATTTTCGGCCTTATTCCTTTTATCGAAAAAAAAAACGTGTGTTAAGTTTTTTGTTTTTTTTTTGTTGTTGTATACCAGTATTAGCTGTATTTTTACTCACCTGAAACGACCTTAGCATTTACAGGATTTTTGTAAGGAACGAAAAAAATAAACTGTGATATATAATAAGTGACATTGTGGAATGAGCCCTAAAACAAAGCCATCATCCTTGTGTCGCCAGAATGAACGATCTGCGTAAATATCATCCTTTTTTACTCCAAACATGTTATTGGCCACCATACATATATTCCAGAGAAGGTTAGAATCTCTGTTCGGCGAAGATTGCGTTGTAGAGCTGGAGTATTGAAGCGTAGGTGCAGATCTCCTGTGAGTACATACCGGTAGGCTGGGTATAAACTTCAGGTTGAAATACACTGTATCTCCGGATTACCAAAGGAAAATGCAGACCGTGAGGGTTTGAGTGGGCATGCATGGGAAATTCTCAACGTATCATTTTTTAGACTGTTGATATTCTCGTTATTGCTAGAGTAACATTGCTCTTTTCTTTCTAAAGCTTGGACATTCTGTTTTATGATCTATTGAGTGTTCAAGTTCTAAAATATAACAAAAACTGATCATTGTCGCTTGGGAAATAATGAAAATGACAATTCAAGCAAAAAAATGGTTCCTTTGGCACTAATCATGCCTGACCATTCATTTAGATATCATTAAGCCAGCCAGGAGACATCTTGGTAAAATAAGTGAAGATGCTGAGACGGCAATTCTTTTTCGAATTTTTACAAATGAAAGTTGGTTTGAGTTTTTGAGGTTGGGGCACCCTTAATTCCATGAAATACGGTGAATACTAATCAAAACTATCCTGATGCTGGGCGGAAGATAATATTCGTTGGATGGTTGGCTCGGGTAAAGAGATACAGGCTTTAGAAATTGAACTACTGATTCAGCACTTGGATGATGTTTAAAGGTCGGGTTCAATAGAAAGCTGAGTTATCAATCATTTTAGGCTTTTAATAACTTGATTCGGCTGATTTTTTTAAAAAAAAAGAGATGCAGAATGGCCAAAAAGATAACTATGGACTAGGCGAGCCGAGGTCAAACTCCAACTGTGACAATTTGTGTTCATTTTGCACTAAAGCCCTTGGGAGAGACTTGAATCCGTCTCTTTCTCTAGCTATTGGTGAGATAGCACATGTGAAGTGAACGACGCCACTTCAGGGGCTTGTTGCCCATAAGTCTATTATACATGTCACACACTGGAAGAGTGAGTAATATTGTGATATGTGGAGTCCAAGTAGAGACAGCTGAAGCCCTCGCCAACGTAAGAGCACTACGCGCTTTTGTGCAAAAAAAATAAAGAAAGAAGATTACGTCTAACACTTTCCTCGTTGAATCCCGATATTTATTTCAGGTATTTTACTGGAGCGAGAGATATAAGATCTGGTCTGGTTAATCACTCAATAGAAACTGTTACGTGACCAACGTTTTATGGTGGTATGCTTTGTTTGGGGTAATCAATTGAAAAATTGTAAAAAAAGGAATTTCAATAAATAGGTTACTTCTCTCACCTTTTGTTGAGCTGTGATCTCAAGTTCCAATTTAAAGTGTGGATGCTGCATGACACAAAAAGACAAATTTAGCCTAAACTTACATAGTGAATTGAATCTCTTGTTGGGGGAAGGAATCTTTCAAAAACCGGAAAATATTTTTTTCTTGACATACTAAAGATGTTTAGAATTTCAGCCCTCCAGCTACAATGGAGTGGCTTATACGCGTGGCACATAGAGAGATAGATAACCAGCCATGCAGCCAATCAGAATCATTTAAAAACTGGGGAGACTTACGTAGACCATGTCGACAGTTTTCTTTTTCTGATAAAAAAAAAGCTGTAAATGCGAGATAAAGGAATATAAAAAGATAAAGAAAATCTGAAAGAGAATGCCAAATAGCCTACTTAGTCATTCAATAGAAACAGTCAAGCAACCAACGTCTTGTGGCAGCATTCTGTGTTTGGGATAATCAACTAAGAAAACTGGGATAGTGGGTAAGCAATGGATAAGTTACATCTCTCACCTTTTGTTGGGTAGAGATCACCAAAAAGTTAGAATTTTCAAAATTAACAAGCAGATTCAAACTGAAAATCAACAAATAAACTTATATTATAAACTGAACCCCTTTCCTGTAAAATGATATTTAAGGGGTACAATTTTGAATTTGTTTCCTCTCTGTAGCCTTGCTAATACATGCATACATAACATCACCAAGACCAATAAAAAGATCGGAAGAAACCTATGTTGACTATTTTGGTGACAGTTTTGGTTGATGGTTTCTAATATAAAAGAAAAGGAAGGCAAAGAGATGGGAAGAAGGGTAAAAGAAAGATGGTAAGAAGGAAAGGCAGAAGGAAGAAAGGCTAAAGAAAGAAAGGCAAAAGAAAGAAAGGCGAAAGAAAGAATGAAAGTAAGAAAGAAAAAAGAAAGAAAGAAAAAAGAAGGAAAGAAAGGCAAAAGAAAGAAAGTAAGAAAGGCAGAAGAAAGAAAGGCAGAGAAACCCAAAAGAAAGAAAGAAAGGAAGAAAGGCAGAAGAAAGATGGCAATAAGGGAAGGCAGAAGAAAGAAAGAGAAAAAGAGAGAAAGAATGAAAGTAAGAAAGAAAAAAGAAAGAAAGAAAGGCAAAATGAATAAATGAATAAAGAAATAAAGAAAGGCAGAAGAGAGAAGGGCAAAAGAAAGTAAGAAGGAAAGAAAGGCAGAAAAAAAGAGAGCCAAAAGAAAGGAAGAAAGAAAAAAGAAGAAGAATGATGTAAAAGAAAGAAAAAGAGAGACATTGAGATAACACGTAATCGAACAGGTTGTGTGAAGAGTTGCATCGATGAGATAGAATGAAAATCCAAAGCGTGCGAGTTTTTTAAAGATTCCTTCGAACAAAAACACAATAAAAGAACGGCTGAGTCAGCAGAGAAGAATTTCAAGATCAATAGTTTCTGATTGCCGCTAAAGAAAGTGAAAAAAGAAAAAAATACTCAAAGGAGAGAAAATAAAGGGAAAAAGGATTTCGGCAAGAAAAAAGGTGGGATCACAGAATTTAATAATAATAATAATAATAATAATAATAATAATAATAATAATAATAGTAATAATAATAATAATAATAATAAGAAGAAGAAGAAGAAGAAGAAGAAGCGGGCGAGGAAGTGACCTATGACCTCCAGTTGTTAGCAATGGCCGAACAGCCAAGGAGAAGGCATGTCGGGGACGGTATAAACCATGGCGTCGTTGTGGCAGATGTTCCAAGTCAGACTTTCTTGAAACTTGGTGTAAATATGTCCCTTGATAAGATGCTTCTTACTTATAAAAATCTCCCACTCAGGGTCACGTGATCTGTCGATAATGGTGTCTACACTTTGTGTTTTTAAATCGATTCTCCCAGTTGTTAATGGAAGCATCATTGAACTTACGCGTCTCGTTTTTAAAATGGCCAGATTTTTCCGGTTATTGTAGATTTCCATCAGCTGTATTCGAAAAGTATTAGCCACATCTAGCCAAAAAATAGCCAATTTAGCACGCCTACTTTGGACTCACTCAGATTGTGAAGGAATATGTCTGTCAGACAACTCACAGAGAGTTTGACAGATGTGGAATGATATTTTGGAGGCAAGGTGAAAATAGGAGAAGATAACTCTTTTTAAATATTGCTTTGTTTTTAAACTCCATTTGTCATGAATGGAAATGAATTTTATCAGCAATTGCTAGTGTTCGGGTAATAATTCCACTGGCTGAGTATCACATTTCTCTGATCAATATAAATTAACTCTTCTCCCAATCAAGATCGTAGTGTAAATATTTAGACCGATTTTCGACGCAGTTTACACAATCACACTCTGGCACTTCTTATTCTTTTGCGCCACACACGTTCTGTTTCCATTTCTATTACATAAGGAGATATAGGCAAAGGTTAAATGAAACAATATTTGTATCAGTACGAACTTTTCAATGACGAAAATCAAAATTACTATGTATGAGATATACAAGGAAAATGCTATACCGAAGGACAAGCTGAAAACGTCGAGCTTTGAACTCTACATGGTGAGCTATTGGTGTTATTTGCTAAAGTACAGCGTTCATCTCACAATTTAAACTAAACATGATACATGAAAGAAAAAATGGATTATATTTTCGTGATCGATATCCAAAATTTCAGAACATACCTCGACACATGACTGAAGAAAAAATGTTGTTGATAGTGATTTTCTTTTCTATAGACCAGCCTCATTCTGAGGCGTGGGTAGGAAGAGAAAATCGAAATAAGCGCCTCTAGCAAACTCTCCCAACGTAGAAGTCGGGACCAATCTGGAGGTTCTGTAAAGATTATTGGAGGCCATATAAATTTTTGAAAATCTTTCTAAAATAATGATTATTTAACTCCAGTTTTCAAAAACTACCTGTAAACAAGAATTTATTTTTGGCGCTTATTTTGAAATGACTTGAGGCTATCCAAAAATATGTTTAAAAGAAATTAAATCTTGTTACGTTATTGTTTGTAATGTCAATGTAACAAAAACGATTTTTACAATAAATTACTTTTTTCTAATAAACACCGTATAACTAAACATAGATTACAAATACGGTGCAATTTTGACAATTGTCGGGTCTTAATTTGTTATTGTGTTTGGTTACTGTTAGATTGCAACTAAAAACTAATATATCAATGGCCTCGCATGATAAGTGCTCAATGAACTATTTTTCAAAATCAAAATTTTCCTTATTCTTTTAGACAATCTGAGCTTGTTTTCATTTTGGCCCTAGGGCATTCTGTATCATGATTCACGGACTGCTCAAGCTTCAAAATGAATTTAAAAAAACTGAGCATTCTAGCTTCAAGATAACAAAATTATCAAGTTTTTAGAATATGTTCGTTGGGCACATCATGCGTGGGCACTGATATAGTTCTAGCTCTAATGTCTTTCATAACAATGAGTCAGGGATCGCAGGAAAATTTCGTGTCATAAAAAGGGGCCATGAACTTAAGAGATTTGAGAAGCCCTGATCTGTGAGACTGCGGCTGAAGAAGTGGTAATTTCTGACTGGATTCTTCAGACGAATCATTAGCGTTGTTACTGAATGATATTTTTAGACTCCATCTTCATCTTGGCTATTCTTATCATAACATTTATGTATCTTGAAGTGGTTATCTTCAAGTGTCTGTTGTATCCGGTGATCTTTGGGAAATGTTGAACGGAACCTGTTCTGACAGCCGAACCAGTGGTCGAATCATTTTTGCTCAAACAGCATGATTACTTGCTGACTAGACAAAAAAAAATCATGAAATCGCGTAGGAGCATAAATGAAGTTTTAAAGTTGTGTTTATTACTCTCAGATTTACAAACCGTTGCAATCGTTGTGTCGTCTTGATTGTATGGAAAAAAAGAAATTCCGTCCGGACTGGATTCGACGGCTTTCAAGGAAGCTTCCTCGAGGCCGAGCGGAGACTGCTGTTTCAGCTATATTTGTAGATTACTTACAGAAAAGAGAGGAAAAGATAAAGAAAGAAAAAATGATTATCTGCTGAATCAGGGATTCGTTGCTTGATATCAAATCTCCTGATCACGTCAACCGAGATTTGAACTTTTACGGAATTTCGCTTCGCTATTATTTCCAACGAAAATCGACTCAAATCGAATATGTTTATAGATCTTTTGGTTTTAATATCATTACAATGACCTTTGCTTTGAATCATGATCGCTAAGGTCTTTTTTCTGAAAACAATATAGCTGAATCGTTTGAGAAGATTCGTTTATTGTATTTTAAAGGTTAAAAATCATTTCAATTTTTCTGTTGCAAAATGTTACAGTTATAATTTTCATTGTTTCAGTAATTCATGTAACAAAGTAGAATCCATTTTTTATATTAAAAGAGCGTTTACCGTATTTCGCCTTGTATAATCCTCTCTCTATCTCCTATTCAATCTCGAATGAAAAATGCATTATACGGTGTATATGATTATGTATACAAATATGTGTAACAGATATATTTCTCTAGAAAATACGTACAACAATTTTCTGCTCAGCATTTTTGAAAAAACGCAGGTTATTCACGGTATAATACGGTAGTAATCTCATTCCTGGCGTTTTGTCACGTTCAGCATTCTTTCTTGAGTTTTCAAATTTTGCTCACATCGTATGACCTTAGGACTGAATTCACAACGTTCGAGAAACAAGATCAAAGCTTTTATTCATATAAAAGAGTGGATCTCAATCTGTGTGCTATCATTGTTTGCTGCGAGTATCTCACGAATTTTTCCAAATATGCAAACATGTATTTGGTGACCCTACAGGGAATGGCCGTTCATGACATGGAAAATATGCTTGGTGACACCCTAAATTTATTTAGGAGATCCATAAATTTTGAGCTAATTCTCGAACAATTGTCCTTGTATCAGTTTCAACAAAATTCGTTAAAATTTCATCATCAACAATTAATTGAAGGCGTCCTTAAGGGTTATTATTCAGTCCCATAACTCTGGAACGAAATTTGTGAGAGACCTAATATATATTTATTGATCATCTCGAGTTTTAATTGGTCACCCCAACATGGCATGCTGCCAAAATACGTTGGTCACGTGACAGTTTCTAATAAATGATCAACCAGACCTGTTCTGATTTGTTTTGTTTTTTTACGATTCCGATTAGGAGTTTCTATTTGATCATTCTGCCGATATTATTCTAGAATCGGATTAGGTTTCTATGGAAGATCAAACGGGAAATCATTACAGTCATTATTTTCACAGTGTAGCCTAATCTGACAGATGAGTATAAAGAACAATTTCATCGGTCTCGGTCGGATCAAGCACTCATTACACCGATTCAAATTTCTCTGTCATTTTCGAGAGTGGTATTTTTTATACTTCATGAATCACTGTTTTTTTTTCAACACAATTTTCTTGTGGATTTGTTAATTCTAATTCTTCCCTGCGTGTACATTTTAGCGTAATTCAGATATCATTCTCTCCTTTCGTCAAATTTTTAGGGAATTTCACAGTGAAAAATTTAATGACACATTTTTATATATCACAAATTGAAAGTGGTTCATTTATTCAGTTCATGCTTTTCGAGAAAGTCGACCCATTAACTATAGATGAGTGGATTCTCATCCGTTGCTGCTCAATGACTCAGGTGGGAATGGCAGAAATTTCCTCCTATCAACGCTTTGCATTAAATGAAGATATGTTAATGTTTCATTGTTCATTTTCTACTTCTATTTGCCTCATTATACTGTTTACTCGTTGTCATAGATTGACAAATTCACCGGATGTTTATTTGCGATAAAAAAAAAAGCAACTACAAAAATCAAGATATTGGTAAATCATCATCCGTAGCAGCAGCAATATCATCAATCTTCTTTTAGGGACTGTCGTTGGAGATAGACCTTCCCTAAGATTCACCAAATCTCTCTATCATGGGCGTCACATAGCCAATTCTTTCTGAATTTTTTTAGATTGTCATACATTATTTTCTGCTGTCCACAATTTTGCGTAAGGACTCAAGATCCACATAACGCGTTGTGATGTCCAACGGTTATCTGACATCCTTGCTGCATGACCAGCCCATTTGAGTTTTCTAATAGATTGTATACCTCTGACTACCATTTTTCTTTGCTGTCTTCTGATCTCTCTCTGTGATATTGAACACGATTTTCTCCTGTGCACGTTGCCTGGTTTTCAGTCTGAGTATCAATCTTTTGGTGAGGTTCCATGTTTCAGCTCCATAGATGACTATCGCATTGGTTTTATACCATCTTTTTTTGTGATTCTTTACCTGACTTCTTCTTTTGAGGGTTTCATGAAGATTAGTTGTCCTAAGTATGTGTTGTGTTCTACTTTCTTTAGCTCTCCGTTTTCGGTCTTGATCGTTGAGTCTTCGTCGTCAATATGTGTCTTGTACATGACATTTATTTTACTGAAGTTAATGTAGAGACTAACTTTCTTGCTGTCTCCCGTCAGTATAAAGATATTGAAATTTATACACCTAGGAGGTTTGCAGTATCAAGAATGATGTCGTCGGCAAATCTGAGATTACTTGGGTCTATTCTGATCCCCTCGTTTACCCTTTCTGGGTTTCGAAATGACATCTTCAGCTGATAATGGAACTGAATGTAGTAGTTTTATGAATTGTCCAAAGTTAGTAATAGAAAAGGTCGATTCTTCCTTCTAAAGATTCTTTTTAATCCACTGAAACTCGGGTTCGAGATGAGTTAGCATCCAGTTCCCGTAGAGCAACGGACAAAGCAGCCAGGAAAACATTTATGCCCTTGTGTTCTCAGTATGATGAGCGTTAGCGAAAACATCTCAAAGTTGGATAGAAAACCAAAAGGCCAGAGAAAGGGAAGGTGACCCAAGATGTGCCCATGACTGGAAAGGAGCTCCCAACTAATCAACAGAAGGTGGGAAGACACGGGCTAAATGACCGTGGACCGTTACGAAACGTAGTAGCAAGTGGCTCTGAGAGGAAGTTGATCTTTGGCTAGAGGCTTAGCAAGAGGGTAGTGAAAGGATGTAGTCATCCCCGAGCTCAGGTGTGAAAGGTGAAAAATTTCCCTCGGCCTATAATGATTGTTATTTGATAATTATGCCCGAACAACGTACGCCAGAATATAACACAATTACCGTCTGGTTCTGTCTCCGGGGCGTCTGGGCACAGAGAACCCTTGCAATGCTACAGCTTCTGGCACCGAGAATATGAAACCATCTCGATCCCAAGACAGGATTATACAGATCTACTGAGCTTAGCCTTTTTGATAAAACCAAAATTGGGAAATAAGCATGGGTAGATTATGTCGCATCAATCTTTTAAGTGGTTACAGCCTTGGAAATTAGTCTTTGAAATTCTGGCTTTTACGCGGTAGAATATTTTCAGTTACCCGGCTTAAAAATCTAATTTACAGACGGCCAAGGACTCGTGGTATGCGTAAATGTGTGAAAGCAAGTCATGTGACTTAATTACACGTCATGATTACGCAGCTTTGGCAATGGGACGCATATAAATCGCATTAATTCTCGGTGAACAGTTGCAGGGCCTCCGTTTGTCCCTGTCTTTGCTTTGCTGAGCGCTTGAAGGCGCGTCCAGTAGCGATACAATCTCTTTCTGCAGGGGGGAGGGAGTTCAGATGAAATGAAAAGAAAAACAGGTCCGGTTAGTCACTCAATGAAAACTGTCTCGCTGCAATCTTCCCTCGTCAGGGTCGATCAATTGAAAGAAAAAAAAGGGGGGTGATTAATTAATAAATTACCTCTGTAGCCTTTTATTGAGTGATGATCACTAAAAACAGCTGATTAAAAAAATGCAACATTGAAGGCTGCCAAACAAAAACTAACAGATCAATTTAGCATAAAACTTACATTGTAAATTGAACCTCCTTGAAAAAAAATTTCTCCCTGGCGGATCTTCAAAAAACAAAAAGGTTTTTGTAGATATAAAGGGAAAACATTTCAATTTTCAGTCTTCTAGCTCCATTCGAGCGACATGTCCACGCGACAAATATGTATATAGCCAGCCGGTCAAACTCACTTGAAAACTAAAGAAATCTATGATAAGAGATCATGAATGAAGCGGAACATTTCTGGAAATTCAGACCTTTATTTTCATTTCTTGAATATTTTGCTTCAAAACTAGAAAAAACTATTTTGATGATTTTGGTGACAGTTATGGTTAACAGTTTCTAAAAAAAGAAAAGAAACCTTATCCCAGGTTTGACCTCTCTTCCTCTTTATTCTGTATCATTAGTCTAAATAAAACAAGGTCTCTCAATCATAACGAAAGTGAATCTAGTTGAATTCTCTACATCCCACCATTAGACTTTAGGATCATAGGCCAAGGAAAGAAATATCTGAAGCAACGTTATATTACATTGAGCTGCCGTGACTGATCGTTTTATGACCAAATAAAGTGTATCAACATTGGACTCAAACATTGAACCTTTGAATATACATAACTCGTTCAAGCCAGGAGGTAAGGCTTCTCAGCCTTCTATTTGACTAATGTATATCTTTCCTTCTGCATAAAACGTTATGTGCTCAACTGTGTAGGACATTTTCCGCTTGTTCAAATGTTGTTAGTGATTTATAATGCCGATAAGGAGGATAGGTTTACCCAAAGAAGAATACGTGACACCAAGAAGTAACGGAGACAAAATACAGTGAAAGGAAAGGATGGAAAATTGAAGAAAAAAAGAAAGTGAGAATTGACAGGATGTTAAGGGCGAGTTCAGAAAAAAAAATGGAAGACGATTATAAAATAAATGAGACGAAGAATGATAGCCGTCGTGAGATATAAAAAGGGGGCAGAAAAAAACGGGGAAATTAACTAAAGTTGGGGGATGATAAAAATACAAAGAGAGGAAGGAAAAAAAGGAGGAAGGAAGGAAGGAAGGAAGGAAGGAAGGAAGAAAGAAAGAAAGAAAGAAAGAAAGAGAGAAAGAAAGGAGGGAAGGAAAGAAGGAAGGGAAAAAAACAAAATGGCGATTTTTTTTCTTTTGAAGGAAAAAAGATCTAAGATATATGTAAAGAATGGAGTCAAGAAGTAATAAGACTGGAGGGAGAATTAAGGGGGAAGACCAGGAAAAAAAGAAAGAGAGGAAGAGTGAAAGAAAAAAAAATAAAGGAAATAAAGAAAGAAAGAGAGAAAAAGAAAGAGGGAGGAGGATGGGGAAAGGAAGCGGAAGAAAGGAAGACTGGGAGAGGGAAAGGGAAAGGAGATAAATTATAGAAAGAAAGAAAGGAAGACTGAAGATAGAACATACGTTGAGAATGAGGAAATAAACGAGAACGAGTGTGGGAGAAAGAGTGAGAGATTGGGAAGGAGGACAGGTTTGGTTACTCAACCGATACAAAATGTCACGTGACCAAAATATAAACTGCCTATTGGTGAATATCTATTAACACTCTATTTCAAGTATTGAGCCGTACCGCCATAGATAAAGCAACACTAGTGAATATATATATATATATATATATATATATATATATATATATATATATATATATATATGAACACATATATCAAATATACACACATATATGTATTTATACATATATACATGTATGCACACATATATACACACACATATATATGTATACTCATACACACACAAATATATACACATCGATATGCATATGCACACACACACACACATATATATATGTGTACATTTATTTATATGTAGCATAGCTCATACCGTTGAGCTAAACGCCAGTAATGCAAAGGCCTAAATAACAAATGCGTAAAATCAAAGGGTGAACAATATATATATATATATATATATATATATGTGTGTATGTGTGTGTGTGTGTGTATATACGTATGTATGTATGTATATATATATACATATATACATATATATATATATGTCTGAGTGTGTATGTATATATATATATATATATATATATATATATATATATATATATAATCCCCTGTATCTCCATAAATGGAGTGGTAGGAGACAGTAGTGAACGATATAGAATGTGGGAGGATGCGTGCTGCCTCTGTAACGGCTCGCTGCAAAATGAATACCACTATTTTTGCTTTTCACATCTCGTAAAAAGCGATAAATAGCGTAAAACGAATTGAAGTACAACAGATAACCAGAATGGCCCCCAAACGGGCGCATCCCTCTTCGAAACACTGTTCACTAGCTAAAGACTGGATGAAAATAAGGCATGAAAAAATTCAACAAAATTTCATTGATGTTCATTGAGAACTTTCCGAGATATATTGTGGACAAACGGACGGACAGGTAAACAGATGAGCGGGCACCCAGACGGACAGACTGGCCGACAGAAAGACACGAGTGAATACAAATACCTCTGCCAACGAAGTTAGGGGAGGTAAGAGAGTTAGGCGTGAAAGATAATCAACAAAAAGTCAACTGTCTGTGAAGAGGGATGATTTAAAGAAAGAATGACCAATAAGTCTGGTTAGTCACTCAATAGAAAACCATCACGCTGCCAACACTTTATGGTAGCAAAAAAAAAAGCAAAGGTTGATGAAGGAATAATGTAATTCTATCGCCCCTTGCTTCGTTACTATCAGTCTTTTATCGTCCATTGTTGGATATAGACCTCCCCCAAGATTCATCAGACGTCTCTATGGGCGTTGCTGAGCCAATACTTTTTGAACTTCATCTCTTTATCTTGTATTCTGTCAGTCTAGGTTACGCATGTAATCTCTGGGTCTAGGATGTCCATCGGTTGTCTGCTGTTCTTGCAAAATGACCAGCTCATTGCCATTTTAGTTTTATGATTGATTCTCTAATGTTTTGGACTCTTGACTCCTGGATATATTGTGCTGTCTTGTGATCTCTCCATGTGATTATTTCATGTGCACGTTGCATGGATCTCCATTTGAGGGTTGGTGCTTGGTCAGGATCAAGAAAAAAATTTGAATTTTCAAGAACTCAAGTGGAAATGCTGCCAGACACAAACTAAGGGATCGTTTTAGCTCTTGAAACGTAGTGGGTTTGAAAAACTAAAACCATTATTTCTCGACAAAATATGAAGTAAATGTCTAAATTTTCTGCTCCTTATTCTCCATCGGTGTGGCCTGTATGCACGACACATACATAGATAGCGAGCCAACCAGACTCGCTTAAAAACTGAAGAAAACCCAAGTCGACAGTTTTGGTTGACAGTTTCTGATAGGGGGGGAAAACAAAAAAAAGCTTGTGGTAAAGTTTCTGAAAGAGTTGACACAAGGACAATTGATAGTTTTTCTTTCCGACACCCCAGTCTGCAATCAACGAAACCTGACCTCCTCAAGACGTCGACATTTTCAACATTTTTCAGCCCATTTTGCAAAGTTCAACTTCGACATTCGTCAACAGTTCCGAGAACGAGGAGGATTTATGTCAAGATCGAATTTGAATGGGTTATCAGCGTTCATAAGGAATTGAGTGATCCGAAGAGAGAGCGGCTAAAGAGAGATTGACAGCGTTCGTAACGAAGACAGAAAGTAATGATCTCAATAAGAGGGGGATAATAAGAGAGAGAAGGAAGAAGAAATTATTTCTTTTTCACGTTCCACTACGCCATTCTAAACTAATTATTAAATTGATGTCCCAGGAAGAGAATTTATGAGATAGAGTAAATTGATGGAAATCAGATAGCGTTTAATTGAAAAAAGAGAATTACTGAAAGAAAAACTGAATTAAATACATCCATTAGAATTATATTGTTATTATTGATAATTTTTGACCAATTTCTTTCATCATAAGCGTTGTTGCTTTTTTTCTACCCGGAACTTAATCTTTATTCCAATCCACGCTATCAATTTATGTACTCACTACTAAAGGGTACCCAGCTTTAGTTTTAGTTTAGTTGCGATAAAATTAAGATAAACGTAATTACTTGAACAAAAATACGGCGTATTTTGTCTGGTCTACCATAATAAATAAAAATGAATTCGTTATTACTTTGAATTAATCAAATAGTTATTTTTTTCATTATTTATACGCCGTCTTCAATATTGATTGAATGAGGGTGTGAAACCTTACAATCGGAAACGTTAGTTCTTTTTAAAGCTATAAACAAAAGAACATAAATCAAACTTTTTTGAGATAAGATATATAAAAAAGATTTACGACAAGCAATCAAAGCACTTCCTCTCTTTCTCTGACGCTGGGTGAAAAAGCCATCAGTCAGTTGAATTTTTTGTGCCTAAGGAACAAAAATTGAGTCGGTTTCAATATCGATGTACTATTGTGAGTCAATCAATAACCCCCTTTAAACATTTGGGGTTAAATTTCGAAATCTAATTTGCTGCAAAACCTACCGAGAGGTTACAGAAAATTTCGGAAGATTTTATTGAATAGCTTTTCCAGAAGGCAGACCTACGAACATTTGATGAATTATGATATGATTATCCTTTTTTTTAAGAATCAATAGTCAAGATATGAAAAATAAAATACTAGAAACAAGAAAGCAGACTAAAGAGTGTTTATAACGAATGCATATCTATCTATCTATCTATCTATCTATCTATATATATATATATATATATATATATATATATATATAGAGAGAGAGAGAGAGAGAGAGAGAGAGAGAAAGAGGGAGAGAGAGTAAGAGGGAGTGAAGAATGAGGATTCATCATACAAATACGTTTATATTTCTGCCCTGTCATATATATATATATATCTGAGCATCGTACATTATCAGCGATTGGAAAATAACTGACTTAACATCGTAGGATCATTTGGGACTGTACGAGATTTCTAAAATTTCTATAAGAAAAATCTTTTCCAGAGATAAGTTGAAAGACTATACATATATGTATATATATATATATATATATATATATATATATATATATATGTATGTATGTATGTATGTATGTATGTATACATATATATATATATATATATATGTGTGTGTGTGTGTGTGTGCGTGTGTGCGTGTGTGTGTGGGTAAATCATGGAAATCTCTGAGCATCGTACATTATCAGCGATTGGAAAATAACTGACTTAATATCGTAGGATCATTTGGGACTGTATTTCTAAAATTTCTATAAGAAAAATCTTTTCCAGAGATAAGTTGAAAGACTATACATATATATATATATATATATATATATATATATATATACATATATATATATATATATATATATATACATATATATACATACATACATACATACATATATATATATATATATATATATATATATATATATATATATATATATATATATATATATTCAGAAATGGATATATGATCTGGTAAAAATGGTTATAAACTGAGTTTTATTATATCGAAAGTCTATTAAATTGATCTCCCGTTATTACATGTATCATCAAATCTATGCAACACAAATAGAATATATACGTTATAACTTTTCCCTATGCCAATAAATTATTCAGCATTTCGGACGATATTTTTTCCTTCTATTCTTATTATTTGTTTTTGTTTCAGCCGTTTTAACCATGATTAACTTTAAATCATTTCAAAGCAAACTTTTTTTTTTCCGAAAATCATCATTATTTTATCACAAAAACAAAAGTTGCCAAATGTTGCCAAATTCCGTCAATAAAAAGAATGTACAACGTTTTGACCAGACCCTATTTTTTTTTCTTGATTCTCAAATAAATCCTGTAAATTGAAACCCTGTGGAAATGGATAAGGAAAAAAGTAGAGCCTGGAAACGAAATAAGAGGACAAAAACAAAAAAAGAATTACGGATTGTAAAATTATACGAAATGAAAAGTCCGAACGTAAAAGCTTTAGAAAAAGTAAGTATAAATGGAATGAAATAATTAAACTGAAAAAAATAAAAATAGAGAAAGAAAAAAAAAAAAACAGAGAAAGAAAAAAAAAAGAAGCAAAAAAATATCCAGAAATCTGAAATACAAATAAGGGAAAAGAAAAAATCTTTCATTAAAAAAAAATCAGAAATAAAAACGAGAAATGCGATTAAAGTACGCGTTAGGTTAAGAACAACGATCAAAGAAGTCATGGCTGAAGACATTGTTGTGAAAAAAAAATCTACATCATAATTTTTCTCGAACAACTTCCAAACGATATTTCTTCAAATTTTAAATCCTTTTTTTCTTACAATCAACTATTTTTGACATCTATGGCACTTCAACCACTGGAGAGTGTCAATCGGAAAAAATGCTTCTTAGGGACTATTCTGTTTCATATGTATCATGAATACACAAGGTATTCCAAAAGAAACAGTGTACTAACAAAAGCTGCAGTAATATGATCAACACACTAGACGAAACCAAATGAAATATTATTATTATTATTATTATTATTATTATTATTATTATTATTATTATTATTATTATTATTATTATTATTATTATTATTATTATTCCAGGGTATCACTTGGTCCAGTGCCGGGTTGTCTTATTTTTTCATCCCAAACTCGGGATCAACTAGATGGTTAGGATTCAATATGTCCCCAGATCAAATTTGATGTCATCAAAAGTACTGTCTGTTGCATTTGGTTGATGCTGATGTCCTTAGTGTTTGGCTTCAGGGGATAGTTTGTTCAGATTAGTATTTACTGCCCCCAATGTTCCAATAATGGTTGGTGCAATCTCAATCGATTTTACATAGTTTTACAGTTCCATCTCCGAGTCTTGGTATTTTTCTTCCTTTTCTTTCCATTCAATCTTCCTGTCTGCCAGATCAATATAGCCTGATTGTCTTTTTTATTGATAATGACAATATATGGCCTTCTGGCGTTAATTTTTTGGTCAGTAATGGTGATAAGATCATACAGTAATTTGAATTTTTCGTTCTTTAATGCAGTTTATATTCTCACCAATTTCCTATTCTTCCAAAGTCTGCTACTTGCATAAATTCTAATGACTAGTGGCTGTTACGGAGTTATTTCTTCCAAATTACGTAAATTGCACTAATTTCAACATTCAGATTCTGTGTTCTACTGTTCCCTGATATTCATTACTGGCTCTGTACGTGACAGACGATTTTCTTTTACGAATGCAATATGCATGCAATTGGTATTCAATGTCTGATCCTGTGCTGCAGTAACCAGTACGGTGTGTTGTATTGAGCCACTAACAGATCCGTCAATTGATTTTGTTGGCTATTTAAGCTTATTTTCCATGTATGGTTTTGTTCCTCCACCTTGCACCTCTTTCTTCGGATATCTTTTCTTTTGAGCCTCTATTTCTCCTTGGATCTTCATTTTCTTTTCAGTTTTTGGCCCCGATTGCATTTGAATCAATGACTCTCAACATTCATTGACATATTCCGTTAATAATGTTTCTACTGATGCCGATAAATCTCATATCTTCTTTTTTTTAAATGGGATGTGCTGTCTGTCAATATCAGCTAGTGGGCATAGCGCTTTGTAAATGATCATATTCCTCCTGGTTTTCGTACATACCTTAAGCTCTTGGCGTGATCGATCATTCCCACCATGTATGATATTACTGGGGCTGCAAAGTTGTTGATTGCAGATATTTGATTACTATCGCTAAGTTTAGGTTTCAAGACATATCATAATCACTTGTAGAACTCAGATACGACCTTTTCTTTCATCTACTTATTTTACATTTCATTTGACTGGTTGGTTTCTGAGTCTTCACACGTTTCATCTAAATCTAGTTCCCTTATTTGCTCCTCGGAAGGTAGATGCAAATTATCAGTTGATATCGATTTTCCTCTATTGATTGTCACCGTTATCAATTTTCCTCTGTAAATAGTGTCCGTTATCAGATTTCCTTTATTGATAGTAACCGGTAACAGTTCTCCTGTGTAAAGAGTAACCGTTAACAGTTTTCTTTCATTAGTCGTAACTGTTATCACTTTTGCTTTATTCGTAGTAACCGTTATCAGATTTCCTTTATTAATAGTAAATGTTATCAGTTATCCTTTATTGATAATAACTGTTATCAGTTTTCCATTGTAATTAGTAACTGTTATCAGTTTTCTTTTATTAGTTGTAATTTTTATCAGATTTCCTTTATTATCAGTAACCGTTATCAGATTCTCTTTTATTAATAGCAACTGTTATCAGTTTTCATAAACCGTATCCTTCTTTCTTCTTCCTCTTCCTCTTCAACTTCTTCTTCTTCTTCTTCTTCTTCTTCTTCTTCTTCTTCTTATTATTATTATTATTATTATTATTATTATTATTGTGATCCAATTTTATTCATTTTTTAATCCTCCATCTTGCTTTCCATTACAACTTTGACTCGGACTGACAATTTGAAGTAACAAGATAAACAGAACAATCGGAAACCAAGATCCTGGATTTTAAAAGGATTCTTTGCGAACAGCGCATCCGCCGAAGAATCACTTATGGAGTCGAAACATGCAACCTGTCAAAAAGATTGGCCTTCGAACTAAGTATCATGCAATGTACCCGAAGGGAAGATCATGCTCAACATCATATGAAGGGGACACGAGACAGCACAGTATATTACACAGCAGAACTCGAATGGCAATGGGCTGGACATGTTGCAAGAACGTCAGAGAATCGATGGAGATTATGACTCACGGCGTGGCTCACTACAGAGCATATGTAGAATTCCAACCGGAAGAGCGTGACAATTTAGGTAGATTCAGGAGATATTGGCGCCATGACGCCCGCAATAGGGAGATAAGGCGAATCTTGCGGAAGTTCTATGTATTACGACGGATCTTAAGAGGCTGATATTCTAAGAAACAATGGGGAATTCACAAAAGAAGAGCAAGAACTATTTTTTGGAAAAAAAGGTTTAAGGCAGAACGTTTATTACATCAATATTTTGTTTCTGCAAGCTAAGTTCAAAACTGCTTGCAGAGTTCAAGAAAAACCGGCTGGTGACCTTCAGTTGTTTCGGAAAAGAGAGTCACAGAATTTTAGCAATGCGTTGCAGACAAATCTGAAAATGTCTCTGAGACGTCTATCTCAAGAAAATTGGATATCACTGACATAATCTTACCGAGCAGTGCGTCAAGTTAAATTCAAGTTTAAAGGATTGGTGTACGTAGACAGTGTTCGGACCATGGAAGAACTGAAACGAGAAATAACAAGCATCATTGAAGACATCCAACCTGATGAACCTATTCGTGTCTTTCAAAACATGCAACGTCGCGTCCAATTATGTTTACATGTCAATGGATCACACTTCCAGTAGTAGCAGTTATTTCAATGCAGTTTGTGATTTTATCATACCAAACTGAGATATATTCGTTTGAGAATCGATACGAGATTTCATTTTTGTGATTTATATTGAACATTACGTAAATGTGAGTGTTGTTTTTTGGCAGTGTCGGAATATTTTATATTGCACATTTTTAGGAATACCTTGTGTGTATATATATATATATATATATATATATATATATATATATATATATATATATATATATATATATACCAAAGTGTGCCCTCACCAGAAAAAAAACAAAAAAAATTATTATTGAATAGAAAAAGTTATGTAGCTATAATGTGAGTATTATTTTTTTGCAGTGTCAGCTTATTTTTTATTGCACATTTTCAGGAATACCTTGTATATATATATATATATATATATATATATATATATATATATATATATATATATATATATATATATATATATATATATATATACATATTAACATATATATATATATATATATATATATATATATATGTATATATACATATATATATACATACATACATATATATATATGTATATATGTATATATGTATATATCTATATATCTATATATATATATATATATATATATATATATATATATATATATATATATATATATACCAAAGTGAGCATTCACCAGTGAAAAAAAAACAAAAAAAGGATTATTGAATAGGAAAAGTCAAGTCGGTATAAAATGCTAACACAGGTCAAAATTTCTATTAAAAAATATAATTCAATATCTTTCATACAGGTATACAAGAATCAGCCATGACATCCATCTTATTCTTCACGTTATTATCACTGATAGTAGTTAGGTCATTACGATTAACGTAATCATTATCATCATACTCCCAGCCTCTTATGAACAACCTAGTTACTTTCTCTACACATACATATCCAGTAGATACAGGGTGAAATTTTAGAATAAGAAGTTTTATGAAAATCGATTTTTAAAGAGTTTTATGTTGGTTATATTAACAATGTAATTATAATGCCAAAGATGAATCTTACATATACATATCTTCTGTTTTTTTACGTTCATACAAATTCTTGAAGGGTTTAGAATGAAGGGAAAGAAACCCCTCTGAGGTTGCAAAAGTAAAGGAAGACATTTTGCTCTTTTGATGGGTCAAAAAAGAAGTGAAACTTTTCTCCCGTTCTGGGTATCAAAAGTGAATGGAAACTGCCCGCTTTAAGGGTTCAAAAATAAAGGGAGGTTTTTTTTCTGTCCTTTAGGGGATCAGAACTGAAAGGAAACTTTTCCTCTTTCAAGTGGTCAAAAATTAAGGGGGGACTTCCCCATCGTTAAGTGGTTGGAGTAAACATAGACTTTTTCCCTTTAAAAATGTTAAAAATAAATGCATACATTCTCCTTCCCCAGAGAAATCAGTAAAAATGAGAGACTCCTCCTTGATGAGTCAATTGTGGAGGGAGAATATTTTTCTCCTCTTAGTGGTCAGAAATAGAGAGAATTTTTTCTCTCCTATAAAGGGTCAAACATTAAGGCAGAAGTGCTGCTGAGAGACGGGATAGGGTTTTTTTTCAAACTGCTCCCTCCGGCCATCTAATAGAGGGTGACTCCCATTAATACCATAAACAGTACTTCATCTTCTGCATTGTTACTGATATCATACTACAACAAATTTCACTGAATAATACAAGGGAGCCTTCAAAGATCCATGTGTTACAGATCCCAAACTCTAGCTACATCCCAGAACAAAGAGAAATATTTTTATATATTTCTGAAGGCTATAGCCTTTTTCTGAAACGCTTTAAGTATTAACCTGTCGTAGATGGGTATTCAACTAGTATTGTTTAACACGTATCCGCTCCTTGCAAGGATTTAAAAATTCTGTACCACCAATGGCCTTTACATTCTATTTCAATATTTTTTCCACGAGAAAAAAAGGCATTGGTCTTAGAGCATTACAAAATGTTATGCTTGCGTCTGTCCCACAGGAACATAGCCTGGAAAGGGTTGGACTTTATGGTGTGTTGAGCGACTTTCCATAATTGTCAAGTAAAATAATTTTCCGTACGAAATTACGAATTCTAGATATTTTGGTCATTCCTCACCAGTGTTGCAAATTTAGATATTCATATCTAGATTTAAACGATTTTTTGGTTCAGAATTAAATTTGATAGATTTCGGTTGATTCGTAAAAAAAAGTTCAAACTCTACTCTGCACTGCCTTTTGCACAGACTAATATGTATGGCAAATGCCAAGTTTATACAATGACCAGTTTTCAAGTAATGGCGATGAATAGACGCAGATACTTTTCAAAAAGTGTACTGATATATTTCATGAAGATGAGAAGAGATAAAGAAAGAAACTGAATTATTCCCCTTTGTATCGTCTTTAGTTGCAAAGTCAGCGTCTTTTTAGAATTCTGTTTGCAAGCTGGGATAAGAGGGACTAGAAGAGGGAAACAAAAAATAGAAGAGATAACGAAATCAAAAACCAAACACGATAGTTGAGGGACAGAAAATAATCATATAGATTTAAAAAAAAAAAAAGTTCAGGTCGGCCATGATGACACGATGTTGCCTGCCCTAATTTTCACTTTCATCTTCGACTTCTTTCACTTTCACTTTCGTCTCCTTTCACTTTCACTCTTGTCTTCTTTTCCCTCGTGCTGTGCAAGCGCACAAGATCGCTTTCACAGACATCAAGGCGACAGCATTAGCGGAGGGGGGAGAGGGAAAGGCTGCACGCTCCGGTGTGCAACAGGTAATGTGCAACAACTGCACACTGCAGAAGTCAGGGAGAAGTAGAAGAAGCAACTGAATATTGATACTAAATATTCTGGCTCTGACAAACATCGACTGAGTGATCTAAGACGTTCTTGCTACAAATAAAAGCTCTTTGGATTGAGAACTATAGAGAATGAGATGTAAAAAAATGTGATTGAGTGAATGAGACAGAGAGACAGAGGGAGACAGAGGGAGACCCTGATCAAGAGGGGAATGAATGGTGAGTGAGAAAGAGATAAGAATGAATTGTAAGACAGAGGGAGACGTGGTTTGGTATTGATTTCTAAAACTCGTGAAAGTAATAATGATTAGATTGGTAAATTTATTAGGTATATATGATAGTTGGTAGATAAGATGACCCTTAAAACACGCGAATGAACACTCCAAAAATGAGGTCGTCCTATAGACTATATAAAAAAAATCACTTATCATCATCTGCAACAGCAGCCTTTTAGCTCGTTAGATATAGACTTCCCCCAAATTCGTCAATCCTCTCTAGACATAAGTGTGGTAAAACCAATACTCTCTGAATTTGTTGAGCTCGTCACACTATCTTTCTTTTAGTTGGTCACAAATTCGCATATGATCTCTGAGGATCTATGTTGTGAGTTGAAATATCCAGCGGTTGTCTGACATTCTCGCAGCATGACCAGCCCGTTCCCATTTGAGTTTTCCGATGGTTTCTATGATATCACGAACTTCTACCTATAATGTACTGTGCTGTCTTGTGATCTCTCCATGTGATGTTGAGCATGATTCTCCCCTGTGCATGTTGCACGGTTCTCAGTTTTAGGGTCAATCTAAGATTTCATGTTTCAGCTCCAAAGGTGACAATCAGGAAGATGCATCGGTTGTATAACTTTCTTGTCAAGACAAGAAGGATTTCTTTGTCCTCGATAGTTAAGCTTGCTCTACTGAAAACTTGCCGACCAAGTGTTATTCTTAGCTTGATTTCTTCCTCTTTTGAGGATTTCACGGAGATTCGTTGTCTCAGGTAGATGTAGTTGTCTACTTTCATCAGCTCTCCGTTAGTGTACTAAAATAATTGAAATCCCGACTGAAATTAGGGTCTTGTCTTATCTGAAGGTCACCGTATCTGCTAAAATATACAGGATGCATGATGGGATCCTGATTTTCTTTCACGGAGTCTTTCGGGTGGACAAAAAAATGAGAGAAAAGGAACGAAAGAATAAATTATGGTGGAAAAGTAGGAAAAAAAACAAGGGAGAGAAATTTAGAGGAAAGGCAGGAAGAAGAAAAATCATCACTACTGTTGCATATATATTTCTGCAAATAAAATAAGCGATTTCGTAAAAGTAATTTATTGCCTCAGAGATTTTTCTTGCATTAATGATAATATCATGCAAAGGCAAATGAAACTAATATATTAGAAACTGTCAACTAAAACTGTCAACATAGGCTTCGACACTTTTCAAGTTGACCCAGGTGGCCATGTCTGTAGTCAAGTACAGGCTGCGAGGGTGGAAATCTCCAACATGTCTTCCTTGTTGTGTCTAGAAAAAATGTCTTTTTTCGAAAATTCAACCCCTGGATAGGGTTTAGAAGAGGCGCTCAAATTGCAATGTAAGTTCATGCTAAATTGATCATTTTATTTCATTTTGAAAAAGGTAAACTTAATCATTTATCACTTCTCAACATAAGACAAGAGAAATGAGTGATTCATTGATCGCCCGTTTTTCTTTTTTTTAATTGATCACCCCAATGCAATATGCTGCCAAAACACATTAATCACGTCTGTTAGACCTATCTGTTTGGGGTTTTTTGTTGTTTTTATTGATATTTTTCTGTCAGTATTCCTATGGTCTTACACTACACTAACAAAATTTTAGACTTGAAGCTTGTGAAGGACGAATAATGAATGAATGTCAGTTATAGTGAAAGTTTGGCTGTCTTTGCTACCACTAAAGCATAAACACCCTCTTCCATTGTTCATTTCAATTGAGAGGTGAAATGGAGTGTAAAGAGAAAGAATCACAGTTAAAGAGAGGGCTGAATTCTTCAACACTCAAGTATAAGCACCCTTTCCTATTCTCACATTTGTCTGATACATTACAAATATATCAACTGAGAAAGGATGAACAATAAGAGAAGAATGAATAATAAGAAAGCAATATGGTTGTAATACAAACAAGCAGAATAACAGTGAAATTTTCTCCAAATCAACCCCCTCTCTCTCTGTCTGTCTCTGTTTTTTTTTGCTGTCTCTCTTTATACCTCCCTGTCTGTCTGTGTTTGTCTCTCTCTCTCTCTCTCTCTCTCTCTCTCTCTCTCTCTCTCTCTCTCTTTCTCTTTCCTCTCTGTCTGTCTATCTGTCTCTGTCCCTCTTTCTCTCTCTCTCTCTCTCTCTCTCTCTCTCTATATATATATATATATATATATATATATATCAATCCCTTCTCTTCCTTTCTCTCATTTTCTGTTGTGTGTTTCTCTCTCTCTCTCTCTCTCTCTCTCTCCCTCTCTCTCTCTCTCTCTCTCTCTTTCTCTTTCCTCTCTGTCTGTCTATCTGTCTCTGTCCCTCTCTCTCTCTCTCTCTCTCTATATATATATATATATATATATATATATATATATATATATATCAATCCCTTCTCTCCCTTTCTCTCATTTTCTGTTGTGTGTTTCTCTCTCTCTCTCTCTCTCTCTCTCTCTCTCTCTCTTTTCGTCTCTCTTTCTCTCTATCCATTTATCTGTCTCTGTCCCTCTCTCACTCTATCAATTTATCTTTCCCTCTGTCTCTCTCTATACATATATATATCAGTCCCCTCTCTTCTTTTCTCTCATTTTCTATTGTGTGTTTACCCCCCCCTCTCTCCTCTTTTCTGTTCATCTATCTTTCTCTCTGTCCATCTATCTGTCTCTTTCCCTCTATTTCTCTATCTATCTATCTTTCTGTCTGTATCTCTGTCTCTATATATATATATACATCAGTCCCCTCTCTTCCTTTTTTTCATTTTCCGTTATGTGTTTACCTTTCACTTTGCATTGATGTTGAGCACTTCGTTTTGTAGAAGAGGATTACATCTGGACGATTGTCGAAGAAAACACAACATGGAGGGAAGGTCTTGCCTCAAGCAGAATCTAAAAAGTCAAAGCAGGAACAAGCGTGCCTCTGCCAATATGAGCCCGATTTCTACAAGGCTGACATGAACACGCTAGCATAGCACAGATTTTATCCAAGTCCCTCAACAGAGTGAAACAAAGGTCAGGTGCACTCGCAATGATCTTCCAATAGCATCATCTGTTCAGCAATGCCGTGTACCCGAGAATGAAACTAATAGCCTACGGGTACACTGAGGAAGTCAAAAGTAAAGAGAACTCGCCATCAAAGTCAGTAATTGAACGACCGTAACGTCAAAGTTCGAATTCATACAAAAAAAAAAAATCCATCAAAGGATAAATATGGTGAGAATGAATTCTATGTACGACATCACTGGCGTTTTTCAACTGGAAAACATCTAGAATAAGATTTTTTAAAATCATCTCGAAACATGTAAATTCTGGAAAACCCAGATATTGATAATAAACCAATGAAAATGAACTGATGTCTATTTTCATGTCTGTAGACAAAACGGAATGGCCAGGGACACTGTAATGCACAAACACGCAATCAAACACTAGAATACACCCACAAACATACACACATATATTAAAAGATGAGATACTTATATATATATATATATATATATATATATATATATATATATATATATATATATATATATACATATATATATATATATATATATATATATATATATATATATAAGGGATAGAAGTCTGAGACACCTTTGGTTGTTCATTATATATAATACAAACTAAATTCAGATGAATAGAAGGAAGAAAAAAAGGGAAGTGTGCAGACAGTAATCCTGGGTCATCTTACCTCGTTTGATACCCCCAAGACCTGCATGTAGTCGACCAGTTCATAAAGGATGCAAGAAAAGATAATGCACATAAGACAATGACATAAAATAAAATAAAAAAACTGCTCAAAATATTTTTTGCTGACTCATTTCCAGGTGTCGAAATTACGGTTCAGTTCACTTCCTACACCCCATTGAGAAGGAATACAGATCGTGACTATGAAGGAAAAAGAACAAAAGCACTGCTGCGAATGCATCTTACGAAGAGCAACCTGTGTTGGGGAAGCGTTTATTCTAATTACGTTGTCTAGGACAAGTGAAATATTGACCATGTGATGACGAGATATCTCTTCATATAGAGTTTCTATATAATATAACGCATTTTATAATCATTCTACCGAATCATATATTCATTTCTCGATACATTACTGCTGCGTTGAAAGAAACTTGTGAAGCTGATGTAGACTGAGAATAAACGGGATGGGAATTCGTGAGTGAAAATATCATTTGGGCCTTTGCCTTACCGGCGACTGTCTAGTTCAATTGTAAGAGCAACATATATATATATATATATATATATATATATATATATATATATATATATATATATATATATAAGTACCTCATCTTGTCAGATGATAGCCTCCCATCACTTTACCTGGTCACCCTTTTCCAACCCAACGTGGCGATGTGCATTAATATTACTCTTAAGACCATTGGCTGATCTGCAAGGCCCAAAGCGTACTAGGAAGATCAAAGTCAGACTGCTCTCAGGATTCATCAAATCTGTTTGTGGAATGGCAATCGTGTGCTCTTTCATTATACATTTATATATGTATATATCTACGTATATATATATACACATTTATAAATACATCTACATTTTATAGTGCTTAAGTATGTGTGTATATGTTTATACTATTATAAGTCGTGAAATGAACATCACAGAGGAAAAATAAATGCATATCTGAAATCAGCAGGTCTCAATTCAGCAACACCACACATTTTAAGGTCGAATTTCACAAACATGGTCTGTGTTCGCACTCACATGAAATGGTTATCATGTCCGTGTTCAGCATTTCATGGTGCTGGACGAGTGATTGTATTTTCCAAATTTGGAATCAGAGTGGCCTGCTTCTTAGTCTGCCCTACTATTTGTTCATAGCTGGGGGGTGAAATATGGACCGATTCCATAACTAAAGATATCAGTGCGAGGTGAACCCCAATTGCCTCAGCTAGAGTTTGAACTCGACTCAGAGATTCTAAACCCTGTGTCGTTAACTGTTATGTCTGTTGCACCTCTAGAAAAACTCAACATGAAACGGTAAACAAGACTTACTGAAGCTTAGATATGAATACGAAATCAAGTAGAAAATAATTTGCTAAAAAAGCATTGTCAGAATGGGAATATCTAAAAAAAAAAAAAAAATTGTGATCTGAACAAACCAATTCTCTGGGGATGTCATAAAAAAATTCTTATCTCCCCTTAATCATTTCTTTCTGACACCACATGACGTCATAGCATTCCTTTCTCTATTTCCCTTCTCTCAATATACCCTCTGACGAATTGAGATTATAAAGTCAACTCTCCAGGAGTTTGACAATATTTAATCAAGATATAACTTTGTTTTTCTCAGTGTGTATTCATTTCTTTTCCTACCCTAATCCACTTATTTTATCAGTACAGTTAGAACCCAAAAACCCAAACAGTCAACATAGGTTTCAATATAAGTGTTCTTTAATTTTTGAATAATTCTAAGTAGCTGGCTCGCTAGCTACGTATGTAAGAATGTATATATGTATGTATGAATGTATGTGTGTATGTATGTATGTATGCTTAAAGCGTATAAGTCACAACGATGGAGCTATAGAACTGAAAAACACAACTAATGTTTGCAAGAAAAAGATAATAAACTTTGTTCAAAAACATTGACACTATATTCATTTTCGAGAGCATTTTTCTAATTTTCTTCCAATTGAGTTTTCTAGCTAATCCCTGTAAGAATGTCAGAAATAAAAATCATGTTTGCACCTCCCAAAGAGCAGTAGATTGTCCAAAATGCTATGTAATACATTGGCAAATGGAAAGGTTATAAATATACATATCGTGTATACATAAGTTATAATGAATGCCACTTTTCGTTCTCCCTCTCAACCCACTCTCTCTCACACGCACATACTCCCTCTCTTCTTTTGAAAAAAGAATTATACGACGTAGTATGACGTAAAAAAGATCTTCCTTTATCCTCTCACTATAACATACACTTCTATGTTTATCTACCGATTTAAAATAAGGGAGACTTTTTTTTTCATCTCTCTTTGACCACTCTTTCTCCGGGTCACTCAATTTTTTTCACCATGACAAAATTGAAAATTGGCCTTAACATGAAACTTTCCCTCGCTTTAAGAAATATCAGCTATCGTTGCAGTTAAAAATAGCTTTCTGTCTTTTGAAAATCCTCCACCCCAAATATGTTTTAGTGGAGGGTTTGATTTGCAATGTACGATTATGCTAAATTGGTCCCTTCGTTTGTGTCCGGTAGTGCTCACGTTTGTTCGTATTTTTTTCGTTTGTTTTTTTGTTTTTTTTTTGTTTGTTTTTTTTTGTTTGTTTGTTGTTGTTTTTTTTCATCTGGACTTTGTAGTGATTAACAAAAGTCGAGATAAGTAACCAATTCATTGATCACCCCTTATCCATTTTTTTTAATTGATCACTTCTAAAATGCCTCCCTCCTCACTATATTTTTCACTTTGTCCATCTGAACAGTTTTCTTCCAAACCATGTTTGATTTGAGACTGTCTTTTTAGTAAACCATCGACTGAAACGATGTCAACCAAAACTGTCAACATATGTTTCTTCATCTTTAAGTGATTCTAGCTGGCTAGCTGGCTGACTGGCAATCTGTATATCTATCCATCTATCTATCTATCTATCTATCTATCTATCTATCTATCTATGTGTCACGCGTGCACGGAGTTAGACGGCAGAAAATTTCAACATGGTAAGATTTTTTGTTCCCTCTCCACAACTTTTTTTTAACAAATAGTTCAATTTACAATGTAAGTTTATGCTGAATTCATCACTTCGTTAGTGTCTGGCAGTGCTCACGCATGTTTTTGTTTTTGCCCTTTTTTTGTTTTCTGTCTTGTTTCTTTTTATTTGGATCTCTTAGTGACCCAATAAAAAGCGGGAGAACCAATTTATTCATTAATTATCCCTCTTCTCATTTCACTGTTTCTATCAAGCGAGTAACCAGACCTGTTTTTGCTCTGTTATTCCTTTTGATGTAATTTTCTTCCTTCTCTTCTTCATTGCTATCATGAATCAATTTCCTTTATCGGTTTGTATCATGTCAATATCTCATATTTATTATCGGGACTGTTTTATTATCGTGCTCCGATTATTGCATCTGATTCCCTTCTTAAATAAACCCACTTCAATAACGCAGATTTCTTTCTCAATTTCTTTCTTCATTTCTGTCTTTATATTCTTTCGTTTTTCTTTCTTCTCCTTTCTCTTTTTCAATGACATGCTTGCTGCAATATTCTTTCACGTGTTCATTTCTATTTTCTCCAACACACACACACACACACACACACAGACGTACATATATATATATATATATATATATATATATATATATATATATATATATATATATATATATATATATATATATATATTACTGACGTCCAATTCTTGTCCTACCGGTCGGGGCTTGTAAAAATAAACCCACCATTTTCCTGTCTACGGTTGGACCAGAAATGTTGTATTTAGATATGTAGCGACTGTCTTCACTCTTTGAAAAGCGAGAGTTAATCGACAGAAGTAATTCTTACAGACAGATTCCCAATAGCGTCGTTTAATGGCTAGGCATTCTTTCTATTGATCTTTACTAAGTTTGCCAAGTCTGCCACAAGGTCCCATATACAGGGTGCTCAATCAAGTAAACATCCACTGCATTAGTACTGTTCTCTGTCAGTTACTTTTTATATAAATAAGTATTAAGATTAGCTGAGTTTGCCTCGAGGCTACGTGTACCGGGCACTTAAAAAGGCTCAGACTCCCTACAGTGGCGATGCACTAGCTTGTATCAACATTGGACCATCCTGTATTAACAAGCTTTGCTCCACAGTGTATTTACGCATATATATATATATATATATATATATATATATATATATATATATATATATATATATGTGTGTGTGTGTGTGTGTGTGTGTGTGTGTGTGTGTGTGTGTGTGTATCTAATTGCACCTATTACTCAGCAATCAACTGTCTCAACTGTCTTTCTGAATGTTATCTTTCATCCATTTCCCCTCATCGCTAATAACTCCAAAACGTTCAGGCCCACCTGACATCTGATACCGTTTAGGAAACTTCACACACGGGACACCGAACGATTAGTCACTCAGGGGAGACATCTGAGATATTTAAAACTTGAAGCGAACCACAAGTGGTTATCGAACGGACACGACTCGATTCTCCACCTCTCCTTACTCCATCTTGAACTCTAATCGGTCACCATCTTGATCGGGCAGCCAGTCCCTTGTGGTTAGTGCTGACATCTCGCGAGATTTTGGTCGGCGCCGTTTCCAAACGAGGCAGGCGTCTGGAATGGAAACGATTGGAATTGGAAGAGAAAGAAAGAAAAGAAAGTATGTAACCATCGGAAGGTAGGGAGGAGAGAATAGACTGACGGAAAGAAGGAGAGGAAGAACGAAAGTGGGTTTAAGAGATAAGGTTGAAAGAAAGAAAAAAAAAGAGGAAAAGAGACGGGAAATAGAAAAAGCAGAGAAGGTAGAAAGAAAGGAAAAGGTTAAGAAGAAAGAAAGAAAATGTAAAGGACAGATAAGAAAGATGGAAAGAGAATAAAGAAAGAAAGGAATAAAGAAAGAATGAAAGAAATAACGAAAGGAGAAGATGGGGAACGGAGAAATAAATGAGAAAAAGAAGGAGAATGGTGAGATAAAAAAAAAAAGAGAACATAAGAAAAAGCAAGAGAAAAGAAGGAACTGTTAAAAGATCGTAGAGATGAAGAAAGAAAGACAGGAGTATCTACTTTGAAGCCAAACCTCATGCTGAACGCAACTATTTCATCCACTAAACTAAATTTTAAAAAATGTTTTCCCTGCACATTGAGGAGAGTGTGTGCACAAAATTTCAAATCTCTTCCACAGAAAGTTTGGACTGATAAGAGTGGAGAAGGAAGAAAAAGAAGCAGAATTATCGTAGAGATAAAAAAAAAAAAATAAAAGTGATTAATTTTAATTGAAAGAATCTGTTAAGCGACGACAGATATTTCAATATAGCGTCCATAGCGTTCCATTTCATCTTCCCCTCTTTATTTCAATCTTTCTTTCCTTTTTTTCCTCTCTTTGTTTTTTTTGTTTCTCCTCTGTTTCTTTCTTTCTTTCTTTCTTTTTTTCCTTCCGCTGATTGACGACGTCAGAATAGAATCTTTCTCTCTTTTCATTTCTTTCACCATCCAACATCTTAAACTTTTCACTTTTTAGTCAAGCGGAAATCTGAACGTGTCATCGTTTTGGGGTTACAAGAAATAAAGTCAACTCAGAGGAAGTTTGATGAAGGAAAGAACGATATATCATCATCATCATCATCATCAGTCTTTTAACGTCCATCATCGTACATAGACTTTCCCGAGGATTAACCACAATTCTCTATCTTGGGCGTCGCAGAGCCAGTATTTTCATAACTTGTCTAGTTCATCTCTCCATCTTGTATTCTGTGGGCCTCGGTTTTGAATGTGATCTCTGGTGATCCATATTGTGAGTCGTGATGTCCATCAGTTGCTTGTCATTCTTGCAACATGGCCTGTCCATTGCCATCTAAGTTTTCTAATAGATTCTTTGATGTCTCAGACTCACGTTTTCTTCCTAATATTCTGTGCTGTCTTGTGATCTCTCCGTGTGAGGTTGAGCATGATTCTTTCATGTGCGCGTTGCATGGTTCTCTGTTTGCAGTTTTGTCTTTTGGTTAGGTTCCATATTTCAGCTCTGTAGGTGACTATTGGAAGGATATGGAGATCAATTTTAGGATGAGTTTGCTCCTTCGCAGCCAAGCAAAAGAATTTAAAAGGTTGAAATACTGGATTCTTTATATATTCATCGTGAAAAGTTGTGCAACCCAGAAAAAAACTCTCTCAGACTAAAATTTTCGAAAACAATCTCTTCATACTGGGTTGCAATAGGATAAGCACTGATGATGTTTACTGATAAACCCTCTCATCCTAAGGAACTGCATAATTTATTCTGTTTTGCACATCAGATTATTTTATCGGTAACATCTATTTCGTCACGTGTAAATTACGTGAATGATTTTTTTTTAATTTGCTCTGTTGGGTACGAAAACATCTCTTGAAAACTAATGTTCCCCGTGATTTCCCAGCCGATGCCGACTGTCCATGCGGTTGACTGAAGCCAAGGGTCCTTGTTCGAGCCCAGATGAAAGCAGGGATAGCAAAATCATTTTTTTTCTTAAGCTAATAAGCTCTTGTCACTGGGTTAATTGGTGCAGAACAATCTGTGTATCCCTAAATCTCCAACTTTTGGTCTTATGCTGTAATGAGCTGTTTTCACTAGCCCTTCAAGGTGTGTTCATGGACATAGGCCTTTCCCAAGTAAGTGCACGACATAGGGTGTAATGGGCCTTAACCCCCCCACACTGACCTGGCGAAGGAAGAGGAAAGATTGATTCATACATTTCCAAATGGCATTAGTGCGAAATGGGCACAAACTGATTCAGATAGAGTTTGTACTTGATTCACCGAATCCATTTCTCAAGATATCTTGGCAACTTATCACCTCCTTGAATATGTGAAACAAGGTAGAATTTAAAACAAAAGAATAAAGACAAGACTGGTGGCTGCAGGATCAAGCTTCGACTTCTATTCAAACTGAAGATGATTATTGTAAGTTGTATACATAATACATTTTCAAAAATTTTATATATATATATATATATATATATATATATATATATATATACATATATAATTATAATAATTATATATATATATATATATATATATATATATATATATATATATATATATATATATTGTTTACATGTATCTACTGATTTGAATGAAGTAAGCTCGTCCGTATCTGGATGAAGAAATTTCGTTAATATCTTACTCTTGTCAACTCAGCTCAGTCTAAATGCTTATAGATTGGAACCCAAGTGAAAGAATACCATAGTCCTTCACAAAGAAATATTGATTGAACTCATCTTGTTATTTTTGGGGTGTTAACGATTTTAGAATTATGTTATCCAATTTGTGTAAACGCAGAACTTCGTCCGATCAGCTGATTAGGGACTTTGAGAACAGGGGTGGTGTTTACAATGGATCAGCTAATTGAAGAATGCCAGAGTCGATAAATATAAACAAATGAAATTGTTTGGTTTTCTTGGGCTAAGGTATTATCTTTGTCAACATCATGGAGATGGAAATAGTTTCTAATTGCGAAATATTTCAAAACTGAAGATATCAACAATGTGGCTTGATTGAAAGTCGGATGATGTCATCAGGTGACTTGAGGACTCGTGGCCAAATACACTTCTAAATACGGCAATAAAAATGAGTCCGAATGGACGGACCAGGGACATCATCAGGGGACCCCATAGGTATAAGGTCGACAGGGACGGTCAATTCCAAGTCCTTCTGTGTTTGATTGACTTGACAGATATAGACAGAAGTAGCTCCAACTTACACTCCTTCAATCACGGATTCCCAGAGAGAGAAATGCATGAAGTGAAAGTGAATGGAAACGAACGGGCATCGGTAACGAACCTATGACACGTTTGTCAGTAGTGACACATCCCATGTTCTTCGGCGACACGTTATGGACTTTGAAGAAGAGGCGTTTTTAGCTTTATATTATTGTCTTAATTTGTGAGAATATTTCGAAATTTCAAGTTCTGTTTTCATTAAACTCCTAGTTTCATAAATACATTATGGAATATCGCCGCTTTACCTAAACCTATAACACATGTATTCATTGAAGTGATACTCCAATAACAGGATTATTTGAAAAAATTGAAATTCGAACTCACTGCTCTTGGGAGAATTCTGAAATTGAGAAAATCGGGTTCACTTGAAATATTGAAACGAACATCGGTCATCGTTTATACACGTATTTTTCTGTTTTTGCTCGGTCCAGCTTAGGTATCTTTGGTCAAGATACCCGCTAATAGGGAAAAAAGAGATGTATAACGTCAATCTAAAACGGAGAAAAGAATGGCTTTCAACATCTCAATCTAGACAGAGCCTTCTCGAAAAGAAAACTTCATCTCTCTATTTCATTAGATTCAAAAGTATCATGACATCATTATACAGTCTTGGAACCTGAACCAACTATTTCTGAGCAGTACTCGACTGAATAATTGGAGACTTTAAAACAGAGGAATAAGATGAGAAAAAAATATTCTAAAATGTTATTGATAATTGAAAATGCCAAGAAGGCTACCGAACGAAACCATCCAAATTCAACCATATAGCTATATTCTTTGCTTCAACTTCTTATGTATGGAAGATGGAAAAATGAAACTCAAAAATCGATAATAATGTCAAAAATTCTTTACACAGTAAGGGAAGCTAAAACTCAATAGATTTTACTTTATAGAAAACAGTATCAAACAATTGGTAATCTTGGATTATACGCATCCAGATCTTTGTGGGCTATAAAAAAGCTATTGCGATTGTGAAGGACAACAAAATGGTCACTCCGACTGCAAATTGCAAAGGTTCACATACATGCTCACTCAATGTCAAAAATGGCACAAATCATTTGCATGTGTGGAGTGTGCGGATTATCCGATAAATACGCTGTTTTTAACATCAAGTGAGCGATTGTGAACCTCTCTAATTCTTCCTTGAAATTCAAACAAACTCAATCGTTTGATGTTAAAACTATGTACATGATTGATCGCCAGAGATCACATGAGAAACTGAAGCCGACAGAACACCAGATGAACTAGACAGATTTAGGAAATACTGGCTCTGCGACGCCCATGATAGAGAATTGTGGCGAATACTAGGGAAGGTCTATGTCCAATGACGGGTGTTAAAAGACTGATGATGATGATGATGCTGATGATGCGTTTTATACGTCGAGTTGGTGAGTGCGTGAAATTTTACAATTTGCAAATGATACTGTTTTCAACATCGAATGGACAAATGTGAAGAACTTCACGATTCAAAATCAAGGTAGCCAGTTTTATAAGCATTTACAATCCGGGCAGCCATTTTATAGCCATTGTTATTATAGCCAACCGGATTATTTTTCCCTCGAACATCATTTCAATGAGTATCAAATCACTGCACCCAAAGTATTCAAACAATTGTATTTATGCATATAAGCCTTTATAAACAGGTAGTCTTTATAGCCATTTCGATCAGGATAGCTATTTTGTAGCCATTTTATAGCCAACCGAATTATTCATCCTTTGAATATCATTCAAATGTGTATTAAATCACTGCACCCTACATATTTAAACAATTGTATTCATGCATATAAGCCTTTATAAACAAACATGTTTTGATCAATAAATCTATAACACATGAAAAGTCTGTCAATATTCGTTCCACATTTTCATATATGGATGTACAAAATGAAAAAAGGAGGAAACACATTAATGCACGCACTCAAACAAATATTGGTAGCTTGACACTCAACCAACGCCAGCACACGCCTTTTAGCGACATTATCACATGCACCAACGAACAAAAGAATATTTCAACGTACTACCTTGGTGTAATCTATAATACATAAAAAAAACTCCCACGCATGCAAACTCCATTCTCTGATATTCTATGTCTGTATATCTATTAATAGAAATCCATTAGAAACCAGACATGATATATATATATATATATATATATATATATATATATATATATATATATATATATATATATATATATATATATATATATATATATATATATATATATATATATGTGTGTGTGTGTGTGTGTATATATATGTGTGGGTGTATATATATATATGTGTGTGTGTATATATATATATATATATATATATATATATATATATATATATATATATTCCATAAGTCATCATCAGTCTTTCAACGTCCATTGTTGGACATAGACCATCCCAATGATTCACCACACTTCTCTATCATGGGCGTTGCAGAGCCAGTGCTTTCTGAATCTGTCTAGCTCATCTCTCCAACTAATATGAACTGTGAAATATTTCATTATTTTTGTTCTTTCATTTTATTCTTCGTTTTTTTATTAGCTGACTAGTTTCGTGGGTGCTGAATGATATAATGGAAAGTCTATGGCCACACTGATGAGGTGTAATACATCGAAACAGCTGTCGATGGATGACTCAATAACATATATATATATATATATATATATATATATATATGTGTGTGTGTGAGTTAATGCTTTTTACGTAATTTTCCACGTTTTTTCATGATTCATACAGACTTTTATATCTTACGATGTGTGAATTTTCCTTGCTGATATCATCCGTTGTTTACCATGTAACTGTTTCAGGTACTTAGAAATAAAAAAGTTATGTCAACATTTCACCCCAGCAGTGTTGATCAAACGCCCTCTACAAGCTATGATTTTAATTCATTGCATTCTAATTGATTTTGTCTCAAATTACACGTAGTTTGTTATTATGCATACGGTACTATCATAATAGACGTGATTTTATACTACGCATCATTTAATACTTAAACACACACACCAATATATATATATATATATATATATATATATATATATATATATATATATATATATATATATATATCCCTCACTTTTGGAAAGTTGGCTGTATATTGCATTTTTTGAGAAAAGGTAAAAGGGGAAAATTGAGTTCAGCATTTGATTAGCAACAGGTCGTAATGAGGAAAGTACACAACGTCCTTCTTACATCCTGTACGACCGAGAACAGTCAAGAGTTCCGACGGATGACTCAGTATAACATACAGTCATCACCATTTTCAGTGATCAGGGAATGCTCAAAGTTTGCCTTTTATTTTGCGAGTCAATTAATGATAATTTTTCCTTTGGTTTCTGTCAATGCAGCTTACGGGAAATTTTTGTAAAGACTCTCCACTATCGAATAACCAGATACCCAGACTCAGACAGACGGAAAAACACGCATGTACATATGAGTGCATATATATATATATATATATATATATATATATATATATATATATATATATATATATATATATATATATATATATATGTGTGTGTGTGTGTGTGTGTGTGTGTGTGTGTGTGTGTGTGTGTGTGTGTGTCCACAGCCCCTACTTCATCCTCTCCTACTTTGAACAACCCCTATTCCACAATAGGAACAGACAAAGTAAGAACTTCATTTGTTATTGATCTCAGATTGGAATAGCTCCCAGATTATCCATCTCCACGAATCCTGTCTGGTGCGAAAAAGGAGCATCATCTGCACATATGCGTGTGTGTGTGTATGGGTGTGAGAAAGAAAGAAATATATATATATATATATATATATATATATATATATATATATATAAATATAAAAAGAGTGTTGTAGAGAAGGGTATGGGGTTAGACGGACCCCATTTAACTTTATAATCCATGGATTGATATTCATTTAAAAATTAAAATGGTTCTTTTTAGACTTTAATCAAGCAAATGGAAATCAGAGAAGTGTCGGAAAGAAAGTAGTTTCCGATACGTTATTTTAATGTATTCTATTTTCGGAGGGATACACCATCTCTGGGGGTGGCAGAGGATTCTGGTTGCATGAAGGATTATGGGAAGGAGTGTCTTTGGAGGCAGCAGAAGAGGGGCAGAGGAACTTCTTCAGGCATCGATATTGCAAGGAAAAGTGACAGTGATGAGCAAAGAGACGATTGAATTGATACAGGAACTAGATCACTTATTGAGCACACACATACTCTCACACACACACACACACACACACATATATATATATATATATATATATATATATGTGTGTGTGTGTGTGTGTGTGCGTATATATCATTGTTTTTAGGGTTTGCTTTATCCAAGGAAAAAGTACTCAAGATATGGAAATAGAGTTGATAGATAGATTGTTGCGACTGTCAGTCTGTCTATCACTGTCCTTATCCCTATCTCTCACCCCCACACTCTCTCTGTCTGTCTGTCTGTCTGTCTGTCTGTCTCTCTCTCTCTCTCTATATATATATATATATATATATATATATATATATGTATATATATATATAAATTGTTATAGATACGTTATTTTGATTTGAATCTCTATCTAAAATTACGTGTATATATACATGTGTCAAGAAATGGCTACATGATTAGACAGGATGATAATATTGCGTTATATTACAGTGAGACTCCAATTTGAAATGATCCTCCGCCATTAAACAGTTGATATATCACTTGGCTTGGACAATTTGAATAGAATAAACGATTGAAGAAAATTGGACTTTTGCAAAATTCGTACCTGCTCCAATCCAGCGTTGTTCTTACCATCGAGCTAAACAACTGCCGGCAATGCGAGGGCCCAAATACCTGTTTCCTCTCCAAATTCACTTTGTGTTTATATATATATGTGTGAGTGGGTGAATGAATGAATGGCTTGGCTTTGCAAACGAAGATTGTTTTGGGGTAATATCCACAGCAGTAGGTCTTAGACAGCCGTCCTGTGTGCACAATATCCCTTCAGCCTTGGCAATGAATTTTTTAAGGTAAAGCCAGCTTTTATATATATATATATATATATATATATATATATATATATATAGAGAGAGAGAGAGAGGGGGAGAGAGATATATATATATATATATATAGAGAGAGATAGAGAGAGATAGATAGAGAGATAGAGAGAGAGTGGGATATGGAGAGAGAGATGGGAAGCATAGATAGATAGATAGATAGATAGATAGATTGATAACTAGCTGAATTACCTGGTCTTGCCCAAGTTAAAAAATATCGAAAAATAATTCAATCCTGAGCTCACTGTAATTTGCATCAATTGTTCCGAAAAGATGCTGACAATGTTCAGATGATTCCAGAATGTTGATTTTACAAGAATTGTTTCAAGCAATTGAGAAAATGATCATATTTTACCCGTGTGAAAATACACCAAAACATAAGCATACATAAGTAACGGACTTCAAATGTTGACCGCACGTAGAACTTTGAACTAAAATATTCCTATACGAACAGGAAAATTTTCAATGCTTTTAATAGATCAGGGGAGATGGACTCAATTATATTCTTCATATCAAAGATTGTATCTCTTTCACGTTCCAAAGAGCTTAAACTCTGCATTCCGTCACATGACTAGCTTAATGTATCACTTGGTCGAGACAACCTAAATAGAACAAATTTTCCTTAATTGTTCATTCCATTTCCATCGTCTTGGCCAAGTGATACATAAACCGCGTAATGATAGATTATTTCAAACAAGACTTTCCATATAATATAATGCAATTTATAGTTATATATATATATATATATATATATATATATATATATATATATATATATGCGTGCGTGTGCGTATGTGTGTGTGTGTGTGTGTGTGTGTGTGTGTGTGTGTGTGTGTTGGTTCAAATTGTCATTTCAATCACTTGATCCCCCAAATCTGTTTACGAAATTTATGTAATCTTCTCCAGCGAATTTATGTTTTACACAGAATTTGAAATGATGATATTATGTGTGGATTCTTGTAGTTAGGATCATCAGTCGTTCACCATCTAATTTTTATATTAACAAGGGTCATCAGTAGTGCTGATCAAAGGATACGAGTTATTCTAGTGAAATTCTGATTTGATCCTCGATTAACATATCCAACCGAAAAAATATATATATTTGAGCTCAGGTCAAAAACCATTTATTTAAGTGCTGATTTTCCCAAGCAAGCAGGCTTTCTGTTGGATGACAGACACGACGTAATCTTTGCTCATTCATTTCTTCCCCATAATCTCTGCGGCGCCAGACAGACCAAAGATCAGTGAATATTTTTATATGTCTGTGTGCGTGCTTTTTCTTTCATCAACATCAGTCACATAATATTGCCGATATTTGTAATCACATTCTCAATATAATTTCTCTCGGATGGAAAACTATTTTTAAAAATAAGTCACTAGCACACAAGACGATTTGAAGGTGGATATTTTGTGGGTTCTTTTATGAGGCTTTGGGTGAGGGAGCTAGAAACCATTGAGAGGAACAGTCAATCAAATCCGTCAACATCGATTCCTTCAGTCTCTAAGTTGGTTTGGCTGTCTCTGTTATCTGTGTACGTGTCGCACCATCAGACAATATCAATGGAGCTAGAAGGCTGAAAACAAACTTCAAATCCTTATTATGTCTAGAAAATGTATTTTCAAACGCCACCCCATAGGTTTTAGAAGGGATTCAATTTGCAATTTAAGTTTATTCTAAATTGATCACTTAGTTTGTGTCTGATGGTACTCAGGGCTTTTTCTTCAATTCCGTCATTTTTAGTGATCACTTCCCGAAAAAAAAGACGAGAGAAGTAACTTATTCATTGATCACACCTTTTGTCAATTTACTTGATCATATCCAACATGGCATGCAGCCAAATTACGTTGACCATGTAACGGTTTCTATTGAGTGACTAACCAGACCTACTCTCTCTACGTTTTTAAAATGTTCATGATGCAAAAATTCAGGAAAAATAAGGAGAGATCAACGGAAAATCCAACGGTAGATTAATATCGAAAAACCTTCAAGATGTCTCTCAGTTAGATTATGTGTGGTTATGTAAAAGCAGAGGGTAAGGTCTATCTGCCAGGAAAAAATGCTCAAGACAATCTCCCTACCGAGAATGAGGCCAATGGCCCTCTTAACCATTCGAAAAACTTGATATCGAAATCCGACTAACATAAAATGCAACTAAGCAAATTTTCTTATACACACAAAAAACAACGAAAAAAGCCCTTCATAAGCTTTTTCATCTCAAGCACAGCAACACAAAAAAAACTATTCTGTATTCACATAAGAGTTTGTATAGATATTTATATGCGATGTTTTGCTTCCTATACCAAGATATTCATTTCATGAGATTCCCCAGCCATCCAATCAGTTTGCATAGAGATCGATATAAAAAGCACCATTTATGACCTTTAAAGATGCTGGCAAAAGTGAGATGAGGCACAAATCAGTTTACCGTTTCTAGCCGTTGATTTTCATTTCTTATTTGTATTCTGAATGCAAAACCAGATGTTTTTCAAGGCATGAACTGACCAATTATAAACACACCTTCACACACATTCTCATGTACGGAGTTGTGCAAATTATCATGTACACTAGTGATTTTTTAGTATTTTTTTGGTATTTTTTGTTGTTTACTTCAAAAAAAATTCTTTCCAGTTCTTCTAATGGTCAAGTACAAGTCAAATGATGTAAGTATACCTGATATTGATATTCATTTGTAGAGGTCTCGGTGGCAAAGGAGAGAAAATATTTTATATTAGACATGAACATGAATACATCCAGAAACAAATTCGAATATTTCGTGTTGAAAACTGGTTCAGACTGGTAGAGAATCTTTGCATCTCATATTTTGCCGGCTGCATTTTCGCATATGATCACACATTGTGTGTTGTGATTTCTAGTGGTTGTCTGATAATCTAACAACATGGTCCATTGCCATTTGAGTTTTTCTAATATTTTTTCATGATATCTCTGATTTCTGTTTTCCTTTCTTAGAATACAAAACTATCTTGTGATCTATTCATATGTTGTTTAACGTGATTCTCACTCGTTCACGTTGCTTGGTTTTCAGTTGGAGCGTCAGTCTCTTGGTTGGGTTCCATGTTCCAGCTATGTGACTATCGGGAGGATTAACTGGTTGTAGACCCTCCTTTTCAGGGGTAAATGAATTATTTTTTGTTCTTGGACATTGAGCTGACTCTACCGAAAGCTTGCCTACCTACCCAGTCATAAAAAAGGATAATTCATTGAATATCAATAATCAAGCCACACCAACTGGAAAACTGAAGAAACCTATGTCGACAGTTTTGGTTGATGGTGTCTAATAGAGTTACACGCCCTTGTCTCACTTCCAAAGGTAATGGAGTAGGCTGAGTTGTCACGTGATCGGTGACCTTCCCAAACTACGATATCGATTAGGGACATATGGCATTCGGGAAAAAGAAAAAATGAAAATACGATTTTTCCCAATAGGACTGAAGCTGATGTGGAGGGTGATGTTTTTTTTATATTTGGGTCAGGATATTCGTCAACGAAGAAAAGAATGAGAAGAGGAGAGCACCTACCTATAAACAACGCTGACGATGCAAAAATACTTCCGATCGAAAAAGCTGATTTAAGGTCGATAGGATTATGATAGAGTGTGGGCTAATGCGGCTATATATATATATATATATATATATATATATATATATATATATATATATATATATATATATATATATATATATATATATATATATATATATATATATATAATGTGAACTGTAAAGAGTGAGACGGACTCGGAAGTAAGGTGTTCAGAGGTAAGGTATATTAATCCTTAGATGTTAATGGTCCAGACATGTCTTGGGATTTATTCCCACCTTCAATGGTGTATGCTGTGTGAATATGTGTTTTTAGGGTTTAAAGTTCCAATTTGGAATCAGAGTCCACTATCAGGAGCTATGCCTTGTGGGTAAAATATTTTATAAAGGCTGCTGGGGGCATCCTGCTGTGTGAGAGAAAGTCCAGCTAGTTATGAAGTCTTTGGTTAAGCAGCAGCAGTTGGTCTTGGAGAGGGCAAAGTGTGTCAGGGTAGGAGGGAAGTGATGTAGAGTTAGATTTTTGGGGTATATTAGGGATAGTGTATATTGAGGGGTGATGAGGTTAAGGAACTACATAGGTATCAACCTTACAAGTTATCAAAAATGTGTTGGCAACGATTTGGACAAGTGGTATAACTGGCTAAGGTGAATTTTTCCTATGAGTCTGGGTGACTTTGAATCTTCCAGTATTGAATGTATCTTAGATGTGGGTGTGAGGATATTATTAGTAGGAGTTTTGTGAATAAGAGATCTATGTGATGAGGGTTATTAAATTTAGTGTTTAATCCATTAGGAAACAGAGTTTTGAGTTTGTTGATCCACATATCTTCATGTTTCATATATATATATATATATATATGTGTGTGTGTGTGTGTGTTTAGTCAAATACGATGGACAGGAAACATTGCAGTAATGTTTGATTCCATTCTCCTAGTTTCTACACAAATGTAAATGCCAAGTTCTTTAGCCGAAAGTGCACAGCATGATTTCACTATCGGATAACTTTTAGACTATGAATGCAAACATACGTTCTCTGTTACACGGACAAGAAAAATTTAATCTAGTATTAGCAAGATATTCTTCGTCCATTGTTCTTAACCAGACATATATAAATTGATAATTGCTCACCAAAGGTGTACATGGAAAATTTAGTTATTCGCGGTGGCTCTGAGTTTTATGCCAGTGGTGTAACAGTCAGTCTAGACAGTCTGATGATTTCACCTCTGGCATGAAACTCTGCGTCAATGCAGAGAACTGAATTTTCTATGTAAACTTATTTACATATGCTCTATCTTCGATATCGAGCACTCTCCACGCATACATAACTCAACACTCAAAATTATGTATATATATATATATATATATATATATATATATATATATATATATGTGTGTGTGTGTGTGTGTGTGTGTGTATGTGTGTGCGTGTATGTGTGTGTGTGTTGTGTCTGTGCATATGATGTATGCATATACATTTTAAATATGCATGTTTATATAACAACTGTGATGATAGATTCAAAAGTGATCTTTTCCTGTGAAATCATTCAAAACTGAACTCTCCTGATGCCATGTAAGGACAAAGGCAGAACGTATTTTCTTGAGTACCGAAAAAAAAATCTATGTGTTAGAAAATCATATACTTGGATTTATTGAAACAATTTGTCTTCGACTTCACAAGCAAATGGGATGCACACTAATCAGAATTGCTCCTAAAACAGGAAAGGGTAAAACCCTAGATGATAAATTAATTTCTCTTATTCATATTTTTTTGTGTCTTGAATTTTTGTTTTGTGTGTTGGAGTTTTTGGAGTTGTAGTTTTTTTATGTGTTCCAGTTTTCTACTCTTTTGTGTTGCAGTTTACAGTAGTATATAATGATAATACTCTTCTCAATATACAACTAACATTTAAGTTATAATTATTTTTATTGTTATCATTATTATAATGAATATTTATAATCATTATTATTGGAAATATTATTATTACTACTATGATCATTATTATCTAATTATTTATTCATTTATCTATCTAATTTTCAATGATTATTCACACCAATCATCTGTTAACAAAATAATAATAATCAACAAGGTAATTATATTTAGTAAGACCCTATCGAGCTACTTCATATAATTTTGTTTATTCAGATTTTTCGGTCTCGACAGAAAAGAACGAGGAAAACCCTAACATCTATTAACATTTATATTTCTATTTATTCTCAATCTCCTTGTGATTGGCTGATCTTTGAAATTTTATAATTCCCGATGGTTGGGAGTTAAGGGTGTTGTTTGTAGGTGTCGTCTGTGTGCAGTATATGTTTGAATGAAGACAGAGAGGTTATCCACTAATATAATGAGAAACAACGGAAGTGTCTGTTATGGTGCACATCATGAAATGAGTCGCAGCGCATGCGCCAACAGACACCTATCATTTGGATGGCTAGCGTTCCTTCCGGCTTTTATGAAAACTCCACTTCCTGCCCACGTGACGCTTACCAATCGGGGCTATTTCTTTCTTCTATTTTTCATTCTATTTTTTATTGTTGTTGTAGTTGTTGTTGTTGTTTGATAACTCCATTTTTTTTGTATCCGGTCTCAGTTTCACTGATTTACAAGGCAAAAAAGAATGAAAGAAAGAAAGAGAGAAAGAAAAAAAAAGAAAGAAAGAAAACAGAAAAAGATAAATATTTACGGCTAAAAGAAGGAATGAATGAGAGGAAGAAAATAAATTCAAAGAAAATAGTTCTTTGTTTTTTATCTTTCCTCTACATTTTCTTTCTTTCACAAACACGCTCTCTCTCTCTCTCTCTCTCTCTCTCTCTCTCTCTCTCTCTGTTTCTTTTTCTTCTTTTCTCTATCTCTGTCTGTCCAATTCTATCATTAAGTTTGTCTGTATGTCTATCTGTCTATCTAATTTATCTAACCCCCAGGAACGCCCCACAAAATTATCTCTCATTCACACAATGTTGGCGGCAGTAATGTGAAAAGCAGATCAATTGGCAAATAATCTAATTAAAAAATCATATATATTGTGTCATCCACAGACAGGAGTTTCATTGTATTACAACTCTTCGGTTTAGCTACAGACTGTCTATTATCCAATCCAGTACCACGAAATAGGCTCGAAACCTTCGCTTCAGACCCAGAGGCCGGCATCATACCACACGGAACAGGACGGTCAGTAAGGTTGAATTTAAGCGATTTATTTACTCACTCATATATTCCCCATTCACCAGAGTTCTCTATTCCTACGTTGGAAGAGCATATACCTCTGTTTGTGTGTGTGTGTGTGTATGTGTGTGTACATAAGGAAAGAAACATAATTTTGCTCAAATTGAATTATCTACAGTAGATAGCCGAACAAAGACCAAAAATAGAAAAAAATGTGCTTCAGGTGGGGCTTATTATATATATTTATATACTAGAAAGCTTTACTGTATCAAATACTCAATATTGAAAAACTTTTTCAATGAATTTTGTGTGTCACTTCAGTCACCCATATCCCGATATCTATCAATGCAATTTATGTAATTTTCAAAAGTGTTCTTTTCCGTTTTACAATTGTTATTATTGTACAATGTATAAATTGTCTCTTGTGGGGACCATTAGTTGTCTACCTTGTAACCGTTTCGAGGATTTAAAAACAAAACTGCTATCTATCAGTATTAAAAAATGGATGTATATGATCCTACAGATCGGTTATAAATTGCGTAATATTATATAAAAACATTAATTTGAAATGATATCTTGTCATTAATGCATAGCTGAGCCTAGACGTCGTTAATGAACAATAAAAAGAAAATGACCTTCTCCAGGATTCGCCAGATCTCTCTACCACGCATGTTGCAGAGCCAACACATTCTGACCTTGTTTTGTTCGTCGCACCATCTCATATTCTGCCAGGTACAGTTTGGCATGTGATCTTTTGGGGTCCATGATTTGAGTCGTGACGTCCATCGCTTGTCAGCCATTCTTGCAACATAACCAGTCAATTGCTATTTGTTTGTTTTTTTTAATGGTTTCTACAATGTCTCAGACTGTGGTTTTTCAGCAATATATTTTACTGTCTGGTGATCTCTCCATGTGAAGTCGAGCATTATTCTTTCAAGGAAACGTTACACGGTTCTCAGTTAGAGAGTCAATGTTTTGGTTCGGTTCCATGTTTTTAATGACTATCTGAAGAATGCATTGGTTGTATTGTACTTTTTGCACAAGCAGAATTTTTCTCGTTTTTGAAAGTTGAGCTTGCTCTACCAAAAGCTTGCCAAAACTTGCCAAGTGATTCTCTGCTTGATTTCTTCTTCATTTCAGAATTTCATGGAGATTTGTTGTCCTAGGGTAGATGCAGTGATCCAGTCTTTTCAGTTCTACGTCTTCAATTTTGATTGTTTTGATTCTGATTCAACATATTTGTTGTACATAACATTTGTTCCACTGAAGTTCATGTGGACACAAAATTTCTTGCTTAATTCGTTTAGTCGGTCTAGCATCATCTAGAGGTCATAAACTCTCAAAGCAAAAAGGTGGACCGATAAAAAACACAAGAAGTAAACAAATAATTGTTGATAAATAGTTTTGATCACACTAAAAGGAGATCGTACAAAAGAAGATTGGACTACTAACGTGAGCAGACTCATAAGTTTAAATTTTGAATCAAAAGTTTTGATCAAATTTCGGACAGAGTAAGAGAAGCTTGCACACCATTATTATACCTGCAATATGGTTTGATAGAAACACAAACACTTATTAAATACAAATTGAACATTTTGATCAAATCTAGCCCGGATCAAATGTCAGATTGTAGAACTTACAGATGTAAAATGGCTTAATAAAACTTTGAATAATGAATACGAATCAAATCATAGTATATGGATGGATATTTACTGGCATGGGCACCTCGTGCTACTTTACATGGGGCTAAGGGCTAAAGGGGTATATTTCCGGGGCTCAAAGGAATATATTCGGAATATATTTTAGCGACAACCCTGTTACCAGCGAACAACAATACCATCTTTAAATATGGATACATGTTAGGGTTACATGAAAGAATTGTACTGCACCATTATCGTTTATTGACTATAGGGTACCAATTTTTTAAAACCCAACCTAGGGGAGAAAAGTGTGATCCACGGAGGGGGCGAAGGCCCCTTTTGCCCCCACCAATGTACGCAGATATTCACTGCTTTTCAAAAGTTCGTTTTATGCCACTTTTTCTGTTTGACAAACTAATATCCAGTATTTGTTTTGCAACGAGCCTTTATAGAGGCAACAGACACTTCTCTCTATCTTTCTCCCTTTTTTTAACTCTCTGTGTGCGTCTCTCTCTCTCTCTCTCTCTCTCTCCATCGCCCTGTCTCTCATCTTGGTCTCCTGTATCTCAAACCATCTCAACCTGCAATGACATAGCTCAACATAATATCATAACCATTTTGAGTCCGAATGATCAAAATATTCTCTCGTATAAGTCAATGGTAATTCCTACTTCGTTTTACTCCATTTTGGTTACCAAAAGGCTTTTATCAGAACGCTCTACTTTCGGATATGATGGTATAACTTTTTTAAAAAGTCTAAACAAGCGAACCCAAGACGTGACTGCGTTGTAATTAGCTATAGTAGTAGTGATCGTAGCTGTTTGTTGCTAAATATTGATCAACCGAAGCCACAAAAGTTCCTTAGTTTGCTTGTTCATGTATTCACGTGTTTGTATGTTCCACCGCTCCCTGACATACCGTTTGGTCTATAGGCTTGAAAATTGGCATCAGTGCTCCACTAGACTCCTTCTGAAAATAATTCTTTAATCTAAAAAAGAAGGATCTTTTTGAATTTTTGGTGTCTCATTTTTTCGTGTTTCATATTTATGTTATAGAGATTCTCCAGAATCTATATGTTTCTAGACGTTTCTTTACTCTATTTTAAAGGCTTCCCCGTGGAAAACACCAGTGAGGTCATAAAAAAAATATTCTGACAACATTTATCCTTTGTTGGAATTTTTTTTACATGAGTTCAAATTTTGACGCTAGGGTTGTTTAATTACTGACTGTGATGGAAATTCTATGTTAATATTACGACAGTCATTTTTTTTTATTGGACTATGATTACTACCAGTTTACTATTCAATAAATTTATTGTTAAAAGCGTGATTCTTTTTAAAGCAATTCATTTTTCATTAACCAGCAATTCAGTATCATTAAAATGATAATCGTTGATATTTTCTCTCTTGAGGTTCATGATTTTTTTTCTGATAATAATTCACCCACGACGACTGCTATCTGTGAGATATATCCGACCAATTTTGGTATTATTATTCTTCCATTATCATTATGAATCATTGGAGCTCCATGAGTGGCCTGTTTAACTAAAGGAGGAGACTACAGATTTTTCTCTCTTTGCACGTTTCTATGTGTCTCTCCGGGGGCCCCTGGTCAAAATTATAGGGCAACAACCTTGGGAATTTGCATGAATTAGCCATTAAGCACTATCTGAAAACCGCTCCTTTTTGTTAAAAAAAGTACGGTTATTTTTGTATTTTTGGACCTATAATGTTAAAATCTGACACTCGTATTTTTTTAAATAATTCTAGATGAAAAATATTTTTTTTTTAGATAAATTAAGATTGAAGATCTATCATTCAGAGATAATTATAGATATAATATCTATTTTTTAGATACTCCTACTGTTATTACCGATATGTATAAGTATTAAGCTAATAACTCCTTGCTAGTTGAAATTCAAGAGAAGAAAAACAAGAATTATTCTATAAGTGTATGAAAATATCCAATATCATGTCACTCCCCCTTCTCTATCTATCAATCAATTTATCTCTCTCTCTCTCTCTCTCTCTCTCTCTATATATATATATATATATATATATATATATATATATATATAAGCATTCATACGCACATATATATCGTGAATTTCACAATTCTATGAAAAATTTAATAAAAAAAGTCGATTTTCTTCTCTTTTATTATTATTATTGTTGTTGTTGTTGTTTTGATTATTGTTATTGATAATAATAATAATAATAATAATAATAATAATAATAATAATAATAATAATAATAATAATAATAATAATAATAATAATAATAATAAAAGAAGCCTCAATGGAACAGAACGGGAAAGGGCAAAAAACAAAATTAAAATAAAAACGTCTTTAAAATCTTTTCTGCACTAAAATCTATAAGCATCTGATTAACTTGTTCCGCGTTTCGAACCCTCTACCTCGTCGGCTGGTTAGCCATGAAAAAGGAGGGTCTGGTGGACAAGTGAGCATTCCGATTTCCTCAGCCCGTCTTCCACTTCCGCTTCCGCCATTCTTTGTTTGCAGGCGAACCGGAAACTGTCCCTTCGAATTTCCGTTTTGATATTTCATATGTTCATCCCTGTAATGCTGGATGCATCAGAGACTCTTTTTTTTCTTCTTTAAACCTCCCCCTTGGGCTAGTGTGAAAAGTACTAATTGAGCTGACTTTGGGGGGAAAAAATGAGGGTTAGCTATAGGGTAATAGACAAAATAAAGCGAACGACGGACAAAAGGGGGAAGGGGTGATAAAGAGAATGAAAACAGGTCTGGTTAGTCACTCAAAGGGAACCGTCACGTGACCGATCACTTTTGACACCATGCCGTTCCGGGGATGATCAATTAAAAAATGGGGAAAAAAAGGTTGATCAATCAATCAGTTAGTTATCTCGCCCTTTGTTGGGTCATCATTATCATCTTCAGTCTTTTAATGTCCGTCGTTAGACATAGACTTTCCACAGGATCTACCACATTCCTCTATCATGGGCATTGCGGAGCAAGTATTTTCTGAATTTGTCTAGTTCATCTCACCATTATGTTTTTTGTCGGCCTCGGTTTCGCATTTGATCTCTTGGGATTCATGTTGTGAGTTGTGATGTCCATGGGTTGTCTTTCATTCTCGCAACATGACCAGCCCATTGTCATTTGAGTTTTTTAATGGATTCTATCATGGTTTGTTGGGTAGTAATCACTAAAAAAAGTCTTAATTAATTAGACAAAAAAAAAAAATACAATCCAGAAACGAAGAATCGAAGTCTAAATGTCTGGTTACTCACGTGACCAATGTCTTTGGTCGGCAGGCTTTGTAGATAAGAAATCGGAAAAGGGCGTCATCAATGAATAAATTACACTTATCTCCATTTGTTGGATGATGCTCACAAAAAAAAAACCTGAATTGAAAAAAAAAAAACAGGTTTGGATGCCACCGGACACAAACTAAGGTATCAGTTTAGCGTAAACTAACATTAAAAAACAAACCACAAAAAATATTTAGGGGTGGGTTAATATTAAATTTTTTTTTGAAAAACAACGGTTTTTTTTGTAGATATGATATCGATTAAACGTTCAGATTGTTAGCCATCTTGTTCCATGGCAGAGGCCCGCACACGCGATACATACAGACCTACATAAGCTCAGCAGACCAACTTGAAAACTGAATAAACTAATGCTGACAGTTTTGGTGACAGTTTCGATTGACTGTTTCTAATTAATGTGGAGGAGAAAGAACGAAAATAAAGGTGGGCGAAGGGAGTTTAACGGGGAGGTGATAAACCGGGTGGTATAGACTCAGGCAGTGTAAAATAGACAGGAAGCGGGTGCTGAGAAATGAAATGAAAATAAAAACGAACAAGGAATGAATTTTATGAAAGAGAGTTATTGATGTTGCTGTTGTTGTTGTTGTTGTTGTCTAGCTATTATTATGGTTATCATTATTATCATTATTATTATCAATAACAACAATAACAATAATCATAATAATAATAATAATAATGATAATAATAATAATAATAGTAATTATTCAAATGATTGATTAATTAATTGTGATATGTTTAGTTTTCCTCCACCTTCAAAAAAATGACAATGGTAATGAAGTAAATTTTCAATTGCGTTGTACTTATAAAACACAAAATAGAGCAAAATATTTTTTTCAAATTCTGGAACAGATCTATACGTTGAGATGGGAGAATTACGAACGTCACGATATTTTGGGACTGTGGTTTGCAATTCCTCATCAGATGTCTGGTGGCCAAGTCGGCATATTCGCAAATCACAAAAATGCTGAAGTTAGTACTTTCCCGAACTTATACCGACTTTGCTACACTTATGCTATCTTCAAGATCAACAAAATCCCATTATTCCTAAAAAAGGAGAGTATACATACAATGCATCCTCCCTATTGTCACCTATGGACCTGAAGATGTAAACACAACCGAACACTGAAAGTGATCAATTTAGCATAAACTTACATTGCAAACCAAAGTACCCGCTAAAAACCTACTTGGAAAACATTTTTCTAGACAATGATGAGTAAATTATTGAATTTTCAGCTTTGTAGCTCCTTTGTGCCATACAGACATTGGCATCTATGTAGCCAGCCAGCCAGACTACTTTTAAAACCGAAGAAATCTGTTTGGGTGAGAATGAAAGAAATAAGATAACAAGGCCAAAGAAATAGTGATAAAAAAAAGACAAAGGAAAGAAAGTTCAACGATGAGTCCACCGTCTACACATCCATATGTGTAACTACAGATTTAGTTGTTAAGGATCCTTAAGTGAGGATGATTCACCCGAAAATCTGTACGTTGAAAAAACAAACAATTAGCCAGTTTAAATTGAAGAAAGTGTACATTTTTATCAATAATTGGTTCTGTAGTCTTAGTGAATGGTTACTTTATTTGATATTAGATAAGTGATCTTTAAATAGGTGTATTTAATATTTTTAGCTAAAAAACTTAGAAATTGAAAAGTTTAGCTGATCTTAACCATTTTCTAAGACAGTTTGAGCTATCATTAACTAACGATACTTTTACAGATGTGTTGGGCTCACTTGGAAAAGAAAAAAGGGAAGAGATTTGGGAAATAACAACGACAAAAAATAGAGAATCAGATATAAAATTCTTCCATTCAAACAGAACCAAGTCATTTAGAGAAACGAACAGTCAACAAAACTCGATATGTTTTAAAATGGTAGAAAATTCGGAAATTCGTCTTCTTATTTTCTTTTTCCATCAAACGAACTATTTTGGATATGGTGATGAAGGATTTATTTAGATTTAATTTGCAACAAGAGTGAAAAAAGCAAAAAGACGAGCGGCAAAATCAAGGTGCAAAGGAATAAATACACACTAACGTCGTAATTTGCTTATTATTTTGTATTTGATGTCGAATTCGGTTACTTTTGCCTCCCACGGCGTTAGTAAGTATTATTTTGGGCGAAGATGTTGTTCTCAGTTCTAAAAAGGATCCTACCTCCGGGATTTTGAATTAGGAGTGGGCACTCTCTCTCTCTCTATATGTATGTATATATGAGTATATATATATATATATATATATATATATATATATATATATATATATATATATATATATAGAGAGAGAGAGAGAGAGAGAGAGAGAAAGAGTGAGAGAGGGGGAAGACACAGACAAAGAGAAAGAGAGACGGATAAAAACATAGACGCAGATAGATACTTGCTGTTTATGTAACGTTTAATATCACGGGTGGGATTGATTAAAAAACATCTTTGTTTACCCTCATGGTTATAACCCCCACCTCACAGAAGATTTTGTAACAGCCCATGATTTGTGGTAGCTGGGCTGGGTACGAGATTATCTTCAAAGGTAATTTTAACTCAAAGTCGAATATATTTGATATGACAAACATATTTTGTCCCAATCATAACCACGTAAAATACTCAAATTTCACTTATAGAGAATTTTTCAAATTCTCACAGTAATATAAGATAAACTGATGTACAAAGTCAAGTGAAATAGTCCGTTTACAGGGTTATGAATATATCTCGAGATATTAATATTCGTTTGAAAAGAATTTGATGATTAGACCATTAATGAAGGAAATTACGACCATTGCTGTTCCAAGACTAACTCAATAAAATTTCCGTTTGTGATTGATTACTTCTCTTTCATACAAATATGCAATAACTTAATTCATTCTAATAGATAAATGAATACATTTGTATTAAAAAGCATTTTTTTGAATAAATTTTATTTACTGCATATATAATACAAAAGTAATCATCTTTAGCTGGAATAGAAGTATGAGTGGAGATCGACTCTGCAACGACCAGGCTTGTTTCATTTAGAATGATAAACTGAATAATTTGTATTAATGCATTGTATTTAATTGATTTATATAAAATATATGTCTAATTTTGGTTTCTAATAATGCTAATGCGTTAAAGATATGGGATGTTCATGATTAGTGAATCGGATGTGAATTATTTGATTTTTATTTCATGACCTCTGTTGATCCGCTAAGGTGGGTGATTCGGTTCAATTCTGAAATCAGAGGTGCCGGAAAATTGACGGTCTATTGTATTTGAGTAAAAGATTATGAAAGATTGTTGAATAGGAATGATCCACTGTCTTGAAACAACATTATTACTTGTCGATCTGATTCGACTTCTCTCTTCAATTTCTTCGTCATCATCATCATCACCCTTCCAGCATCCATTGTTGGACGTAGACCGTCCTTAAGGTTTGTGAAACCTTGCTATCATGGGCGTCGCAGAGCTAGTACTTTCTGGATGTTTTTATGCTCGTCATGCCATCTTATGTTCTGTCGACCACAATATCCGCATACGATCTCTGGATATCCATGTTGTAAGCCATGATGTCCAGCGGCTGTCTGACATTATTGCAACATGTCCAGCCCATAGCTATTTGATTTCCTGAGGGTTTCTATGATATCTCGGACTCCTATCTTTTCTCTAATATACAGTGCTGTCTTCTGATCTCTTCATGTGAGGCTGAGCACGATCTTCTCTTCGCACCATAAAAGAATAATGGACGTGGTAATCTTCCCATTGATCTGTGGGGAAGAAACTAATATTGTAAGATGAAGGTGAAAAGTAGTCAAAAATAATACAATATTTGGTTAGAACACTTCGTCAAATAATAATAATAAGTACGTAAATAATGATGGTGCGTTAATAATAGTACTATATATCTTTATGAAATACAGCAAGCGTTTTTCTTTAAATACGACATGCAATTTGAAGATCACGACTTGCAGGTCAGAAACTACTGCCAGATAATTAAGAACTACAATGAGCAAATTAAAAGATACAGTAAGCTTTTTAGTATATGACAATTAAAAAAAAAAAAAGATACAGTGAGCGAATTCAAAGATACTGCGAGAAAACTGAATCGATGAACATGAATATTCAAATCATTACAATTACTGCTTTAATTGCGGCAAAGCGTTAGATTTTGTAGGTTGGACTAGTTGAAACTTGTCAGTTGGAACTTTTTATTCTGTCGGAGTAACTTTCTCTTAGATAGACTTTCTTACAGGGTTAACGGATTCCAACTTCCGGGCTATTTATCCATAGCTCCAGTAAGCAGTAGATCTTTCGTGACTTATTTGCTCTTCACAGATCAACGTAAAGGAGTTTGACCTCTGTGAGTACCACGCCCATGATTCTTTTGTGTGTGACAAGTAGAGAGAAGTAAATAATGAGTCGGCAGACATGAATGTATCGATGTTGCTTTAGAAGAGGGCAGCATTGTTTTCCGACCCACTTTCACAAGCTTTTACTCTAATATAAATAGATCGCCGATTTTTAGGCGTATTTAGTTTCACGATCGTGCCGATTTATCCACTATACCGGACCAACAGAGGACACGAACTAAAATTTCAATATTGTTCTTCTGATCCACCTACTTATGCAAATCTGATGTCCTAAAAGCATTACGACGATTAGGAACTTGAATTAAACGCAGATCTGGAAAAAAAAGTAGACCATTACATCTACCTACGATAACGAATCTCCATGAAATCCTCAAAAGAAAAAAATCAAGCGAAGAATCACAATAAGTATGCAAGCTTTTGCTAGAGCTAGTTCGACTTTCAAGAATAAGAAAATCCCACAAGTCCTCAAAAGAAGGGTATACAACCAATGCATTCTCTCCATAGTTATCTATAGAGCAGAGACATGGAACCTAACCAAAAGATTGACCTTCAAACTGAGAACCTTGCCTCGCGCACTGGAGATAATCATACTCAACCTCACAGGGAGAGATCATAAGACAGTGCAGTATATTAGAGGAAAGACAGGAGTCTGATAGATCATGTAAATAATAAAAATCTAAATTAGCAATGGGTTGGACATGTTGCATGAATGTCAGACAACCCATGGATATCTCAACCCACTACGTGTATCCTCAGAAATCATATGCAAAACTATGGCCGACAGAAAGTAAGATGGTGTAACGAGCTGGACACATGCACATATTAATGGCTCCGCAACGCCCATGATATGAAGTTCTGGCGAACCTGGGGGAAGTGATGAGACATACCATCACAGTCATTAATTGAGCAACCGTAGCGTCAAATTTCGGAGCCGTGTAAAAAAAAATTCAATCAGACAATAAATATGGTAGGAACAAAATCTATTTATGACATCACTAGCTTCTTCATTGGAAATCATCTGATATGCAGTAAAACAGATATCTAAAAACATCTAGATCCTGAAGCATCTATATATTTCTACAGGGAAACAACGTCTCAGTCGAGTAAAAACATTCAGAAACATCTAGATTCTAGAGAATGTAGAGGTTATTATCAAACCCGTCAGAAGAAGACCCCAGAAAGTTTTTTTTTTTCTTAAAAAAGCTTTTTTTACCATAAAATGATTTATTTTTTTTACAGGGGGTTTAGTGTAGTACTGATGCCAAAACGGTATGGCCAGGAGCGCTTGAACACACATATAAATACGCAAATAAACACAAGCATATATAGAATATAAAAAAAAAAGAATAGAACCCTTTTCTATCTTTGAAATCTACCATTGTTCAATATCATCATCAGTCTTTTAACGTCTGTCTTTGGATATAAACCTTCCCCAGGATTTGCCACACTTCTCTATCATGGGCATCGCCGAGCCAGTACTTTCTGAATTTGTCTAGCTCATCCCTCTATCTAATATTCTACCGGCCTCGGTTTCACAAGTGATCACGGGGATCCATGTCGTAAGTCGTGACGTTCAATATAAACCAATTGTTAAACGCCTTCCCATTGTGTAAACACGAACAACCTCGATCGATGATGATTATTGTGATAATGAAAGCCAACCACTGACGTCAGATGTAAATACAGCGATATTCCAGCCACAACACATTTCAACGTTCAGGTTGTCGAAAGACGAAATTCCTCCATTGTGTTAAACGTAAGAGAAACATCTGTTGCGAATGCTCCGCCCCGATTAAAGGGAAAAGATAGAGATAGTCTTACGCAAAAAAGACATGGGTGATTTTTTCCCCCTGAAATCTTCAATATGGCGTAAGGCCAACCATCCACCCTAACCTGTTCCCGCCCCCCGATCTGTAAAGCGATCGTCTCGTCTAACATTCAGCGATAAAAGTCTCTTTGATGATAGATTTTTTTACCGTGAATCCATTTGCCTGCTTTTAAGAGCGGATTATCTTTTTTCCCTTGTTGCAGGAATGGGGAATTAATAGCGTCAGATCATTTATCGTTAGGATTGGTGTCCTCATTGTAATGTGTTTTACATGTATCCATCTCTCGCTCTTGCTATCTCTCTCTTGTTTTTGCTCTCTCTGTCTAGCTCTGTCTCCCAGCGAATTCAACACTAACCAGCTATCTATCTGTTTCTTTCTTTCTTTCTTTCTGAATTCAAAACGAGCTCACAAAAAATAGCAGCAAAGGGTGAACTCAATTAGACACTACTTCCCTAAGACGAACATGACCGCACAACCGTCATGAGGAGTTGGGAAAGGCTTTTGTCCAGCAGAGAACCAGAAATATGTGAGAACAATGTAAGATATACAACAAGCGCGTGTATAAGTATTTATGCTTTGAGTATATCTTTGCTCAAAGAGAGACCTTGATACCAACGGTAGAATGGTTATAAAATTAGTTGATATTTTTCAATGGTTAATCACTAATTAAAAATATTGTTTTCACTTAAAAAGAATATACTACCTGTGATGAACCATCAAAAAATATTGACTCATTATAAATATATATATATATATATATATATATATATATATATATATATATAATGAGAGAGAGAGAGATATGCATATATACAGGGTGTTTACATCAGAAATAGACGGTATCAAAACATTATTTAAAAAGATGTTCAAGACATTGACTCTCACATACACATTATTGTAGAGAAACATTTGTTTATTGCTGCAACTGGCTGTATTTTGCAACAGTCGGTTTCTTTTGTAATCACACACTATATATATATATATATATATATATATATATATATATATATATATATATATATATATATATATATATAGATATAGATATAGATATAGATATATATACATTCATATATATATATATATATATATATATGTAGAGAGAGAGAGAGAGAGAAAGAGAGAGAGAGAAAGAGAGAGAGAGAGAAACGAAGAGAGTAGATTCCATACATATGAGATGACATAGAAAAGTTTAAAGAACTCAAGGCCTGAGTAGTTTTCCAGAAAGAAAAAAGAATTTGATTGATTATAAGAATTTTCATCTCATGATGGAGTGTCTTCGAGAAGTGTGTGGAATATCCGGCGACACACGAGAAACGCTTGGTAGATTGCATGGATAGATCAATCAGTTCAAATTACCCAAACCTTTGAATAGTATATCTTTGATCTATAGATATATAGATTGATAGATATACACATACGTACATATAATCAAGAGACATATACATGACCCGTTAGAATGATAATAAATTGCGTTGCATTACATTGAAACTCTTTTTTGAAATGATCTTCCGTTATTACACAGTGAATGTATCATTTGGCCAAACAACTTAAATAAAAAAAAAACAATTAAAGAAAATAGGATCGCAGGTTCAATTCCTGTAGCAGATCTATTTTCTTTTATTGTTTATTCTATCCACGTTATCTAGGCCAAGTGATATAATAACCGTATAAAGACGAAAAATCATTTGAAATAATAGTTATAGTATAATATAATACAATCTAAAATCATACATACATGTGTGTCTAAAATCCTGCAGTTGAATATGTTGGTAGAAAATCAACTCTAGTTAGTTTTTTTTCTGTTTAATTAGTTCTCTTAAAGACGATATCATAAATTGGTTTGCATGCATTCCGAAATTAAAACCGACAAAAAAAAAACAAAAAAAAAAACGAAAGTGTAGAACATGAAAAACACACTACAAAATGACATAACTTACAATTACAGACATTGAAAATCAATTGACTAAAAGAATAAAAAGCTTCGTTTATTAATATTTGGTGTTCAAAGCTGTAGAGTCTTCTAGACTATTTATACATATACACAAAATCAAAACCTTTTATAAGTTCATAGTCAAATGGCAATTAAAAATACATAAGCTAGCAGATTCAAACATACTTAAGCATAAAACTATACAAAATAAGACTGCTTGATCATTCAATAGAAACCGACCAACGTCTTTTGGTAGCCTTCCGTGTTGAGGTAGATCAATTAAAAAATCGCCATAGAAGGGAATCCGGAGGTAATCTTTCACCTTTTCTTGGGCAGTAATCATAAGAAAAAAAAAAGAAAAAACAAACAAGTAAATACGAACTAAGGGTTAATTTAGCATAAACCTACATTGCAAATTGATCCCCACTCACAGAAAACCTATTAAGAGAGGGAATTTAAAGGGGGAAAAGCCTTTTTGTAAACATTTTCAGGGGTAAATGTTGAAATTTTCAGCCCTCGAAGGTCCATTGATTCGGCTTGTACTCATGATACGTACATAAATACATACATACTTAGCCTGCCAGACCAATTTGAAAACTGAAGAAACCTCTTGCAACAGTTGTTGTTGGCGGTTTCTAATAACACACTTTGGAACGCATGCATGAACGTACCCCTTAATCAGTGGACACTGACAGCACACGTATACAGTAGATCTATGTACAGACATATAAATGTACCACAAATAATAAAGGATACGTGACACACAAAGACACTGTACGTGTCGAACACTCAAGTACATATGGACCAATGGAAAAATCTCCCCTCCCCCCCCCTCTCTCTCTCTCTCTCTCTCTCTCTCATATGCACGCACAAAACCACACGAAATAACCCACTCTGTCTGTTCTGGACATAAACACTAACACGTAAAAGGCACACAATATAAAACACCTTTTTTCACTCTCATGCGTACAGAAAATAACTCAGCCTTGACCTCTCAAACATGCAAACACACAAAAACTTCTCTAAATAACGCACTCTCTCTCTCTCTCTGTCTCTCTCTCACGCATATGCACACGCGCACATGCACGCGCACGGACACACACACACACACACACAATCACACGTAAAAAAATTACACAAAATAACGCATTCCCTCTCACACACACTTGAGTGACAAAACATACACAAAATAAGGCACCTGGTCACACTCACATACACACACATAGGCACACATCTGAAACTATACACAAAAATGACTCTCCCATACACCTAACACAAAATCTCCTTCTCTCTCATAGACACATACAAAAGCCTACGCAGAATGACTGCCGCTCTCTATCACCCTCCTTCTCTCTCACACATACATATACACACGCACAAACACATTTATGAATACACACTTGCACAGTACACATTCACACACATTTTAAGAAACATGACCCAAGCAGCTCATGTTCAACCTCCCCTTTTAACTGATCGCAATTCTGGTTCATCGAAGCGAACGAGTCGTGAAAGGAGGGACAGCCAAATATTGGGGTAGCTGTTCGTGTAGAATAATAACCCCGGAGAAATGTCCCCATCGTGTCGTTATTAATGGCTTTGGGTCTTACCCGGAACTCATGTCCCATGCTTTCATCGGCGGAAGAGAAACGTGCCGGTGTGGGAAGAGAGTGCCTCTATGATGAAGATAAATACGAAAAGGTTCAATGATAGTGATTTCTGGTAGTGAATTGGACTGTATTTAGTAGGGATACTATTTTTGTTTTTGTTTAGTGTCTCGGGGTGGAAGTGTTCACTTGGTAGGGTTACGTTAATGATTTCAAGAGGATGGTAGCCTAATGCTGTCACAAAAAAATGTCGTAGTCATGTTTTTGTTTTGTTTTTACAACGTGGGAACAATTCTTGGTTGAAAATCTGAGTTATGGCCATGAAAAGTGTACAATATTAAGTCACCATTTACGAAGCCATTCCGGAAAGTATCCAGCCTTGTAACCATTAACAAAAAAAATACTTACGTGGGGGAAATGGCTCTTTTGTCCCAGGCCCCGTATATAACAGAGAGGAAATCGCTCCCGGGTCCCACAATCGCAGAGGCCAAAAAGTTCAATGAATGATAGATTACATACTGCATTTCTACTAAGGACATGCAAGATACCGAGCCTCCTCCAGGCCCCTTAATCTCCAGCTTAGTCCCAATTTAAACTATCTTACTTAGGATCCCACTGAATATCCCAGGGTCCCGTTCAGTAAAGTTCTCTTTTGGGGTCGCTGTCAGCTGCCTTGTTGTGTTTTCTGTACTGTTGAGCACGGTATAAAATCTCCTTTTCGATGACAAAAAGCTAAGAGTTACAGCCAACCCAGAGGGGCTGACAAACCTAGTTGATGAGATATTTTGCTAAAAAAAAAAACAAGAACCACATGTTCAACGACGTGTCCACCATTCATCGTGCATATCAGTGATTGTAAATTTCAAAGATTTTCGAGTAGTTATGGCAGCATTACTAGTTGTGGTAGTAGTAGCAACAGAAGGTGGAGAGGCGGGGGAGGGTGATGATGACTGTTCACCCAGAGGGGTGGACCAAGTTTAATATCCATCTAACGTGATACAGCTGAGAAATGAATAATTGGTGTTACTACTACTACTAGTAGTAGTAGTAAGAATAACAGGAGGCGAAGGAAGAGATAGAGGAAGATGAAAATTGTTCGCAGGAATGTCTGGACCAAGTTCCACATCAATTCAATAAGATGCAGCATGAAAAATTGATATTTAGTATATTAGATGCGAGCAGACCCACTGAAAGGTGTTCTGTGGAGATACTTGGACACATCTCAATAGAGCATCTTTATAGAAACTCTGCGCTAGACGTGAATAATGGGCTGGCTCGATCATCGCGAATGTGACATTCAAATTAGGCTTTAACATACTCAATGACATCTCAGTGCTGACTGAATAACACAACGGTCGGATATATGTTCACGCTTTCGCAGTAAGGTCTCTTCTGATTGGTTGCCCAGTTACATAAACGTGGGCAACCGCTTCTCTTGATTTTAAAATGGGCTGCATGTATTCCGCTGCCAAGAGATTTGGGAACTTGACTATGGAAAATGTTATTCACCTAAGCACCAAGTTTCCACCGTCTTCTCCGAAGCAGTTCTTTTGTGTGCTGTCTGCCCACTGATCCAGAAAGGGTTGCAGTAAAATTCTGTGCTAAATTCGATCCAACATTTGGGTAATCAATACTTGTTCAAAGGTCACTTGGAATATTTAATGAAACAAGCCTGGCTGCTGCAGTATCAAATTCCACTCCTATATCTTTTCAAACTGAAAATGATAACAGTATCTTTTGTATAGAATAAATGATTAATAAATTCGTGAATATATAGGAATGCTCACTTGGGATCAATTGGTAAGAGAGACGCCTAGCAATCACTTGGTCTTGGTTTCAAATCACTGTAGGTATATGGTTATATATTTCTATTTGGATTAACGTGACGGAATAGACAAACAAAGATGAGTTTACTCTTCTAAATTTGGTGAGGATTGTTCTTGTTGTTAATACAGAGGGAAGCAAAGTCAACTCCAACTTAGCCGGGAGTTTGACCAGATACTTCTCCCTCACATATTCACGCTCTAGATTTTTCCAACTGTTGACTCCCGTTTTACATCACACTCAAGGAGTACTGTTGTAACGAATTTGCCATTAAAAATACGACAAGCAAATATTTTTTTTAATTTGTTTAAAAAAAAAAGAAGTATAATCCCCGACAATAGTATGGCAGCAATATAAAAACTGACGAACTACATTCCCTGATCCCCCCTGTCCAGGAATTTTGTTTTAAAACTCAGTCTGCATTCAAGGCATATCCATACTTTTTAGATATATCATTTGAATCGCCTGCAAACTGACACAACGCAATCTCTATGCAAATAGATTTTTCTTAAGAGCATCTGTTATGTGGGTTTATTCCATTCTGAATGTCTCTCCAATGAGTACCATCTCGACATTTCCGAAGCAATAGTGAACAAATACTTTAGCCTGTGTTAGTCTTTTTTAGTCTTCATTTTAGATATGTCTTGTTTTAGTTTTTTCAACTTTACAATTTTAATACCAATAAAATATTCTATGATTTTCTTTTTTTGATCTCCTTGATACTTTGGAATAAATAATTCTTTTATAACGAGTCCGTTGGTGTGAGAAATGGCCAAAAGGCCTTACTTAGGGTCACTAAAAGAAGAAAAGAACGTTGGTGTGAGAAATGGCCAAAAGGCCTTACTTAGGGTCACTAAAAGAGGAGAAAAACGAAACTAACCATCACAGTCAATAATGGGGCAACCATAGCGTAAACATATGAGGTCAGAATTTTCAAAGAATAAATATGGTCAGAATGAATTCTGCTTATGATATCACTGGCGTTTTCATTTAAAATAGAGTGAAAAACATCTACAAACATCTAGATACTGGACGATCTAGATGTTATTAATAAATTCGTGAGATTAACCCCCCCCCCCAAAAGAAAAAGCTTCATCTTTAAAATAAAAAAAAGCAATTTTAGCAGAGTTCTGATGCCAATTTTCAAGCCTGTAGACAAAGCAGTATGGCCCGGAGTACTGAGACAAATAAACGAGTAAACACAAAGACATAAAAAAATATGAAGAATCCATTTTGATGTTAGCTTGTTCAACAAAAAAAACAAAAAAAAAAACAAGCAGTTTGAATACGTTTCATTTACTAGTGCCGTTACAACGATTGCCGTCACAACGAGTGTTTAATGTATTCAATTATTCACAGATTCTCGGAGCTTTCATTGACTTCATCTCTAATCTATTTTCTATTTTCGTACACCACCCTATTCCGTCTGCCAGCCCACACATCCTGCCTCCTTTCAAATCCATTGTTTTCTGCTTCCTCGTTTTGGTTTTTCATTGCGAACCTCTTCAAACCATCCTATCTATATTGATTGAATTCACTGTCTTGCAGACTACTTAAGTTTTGGAATTTAACAGGTCTGGTCAATCACCCAGTGGAGACCGTCTTGGGAACAACGCATTTTAGCTACATGCCAGTGGTGATCAATTAAAGATTGGAAAAAAAAGAAGTGACCAATGAGTAAGTTACTTCTCTTGCCTTTTGCTGAATCTCAACACGAACTGTGGACGATTTTAGCATAAACTTACATTGCAAATTAATTACCTCCAAGGGAGGGATTTCAAGGTTTTTACATGCATGATAAAGAGTGAATGTCTAAATTTTCAGCCCTTTAGCTACATCAGTGCGGTCTTTACGCGTGATACATACATACGTAGCCAGCCAGACCCACTTAAAAAACAGTTGACTGATTCGGTGATTATTTTTGTCTACTGCTTCTAATTGTGGAAACACTAGTGAGCCACGCAATGATGATGATCATTTTCTGTTATACCCACCATTATCACCCTAAAATCAAGTTTCTTTCAATAAGTAAAAGAAATTTCTATGTACAAATGGTTAGATAGAAGTGGTCGGTATATGACATCAATATCAACACGCATAAGAACTCAGATACGGCTAACCTCTAGATAGTTGGGTACTAAAGATATTTATCTTGAAACATCCAGCTTTAATATATACTATAACCCATTTTTAAATCAAAGTTCCAGTCATAATAGTTACAATATTGATAATCCCCGTATATAAAACGCAATTAGTATCCATACTTAACTTCAAAATTTCATTGAAAAAAGCGAGAGGGGGACTCTGCATACAGAAGGTCCACTTTAATCGTGGTAAACCTCCTAAAATCTCTGTCTTCAAAGCCAATTTATTCTTTCTTACATATAATTGATTCATTTTGATCCTGTTTTGAACCGACAGATTCTTATAAATAATTGCAATCAATTTCAGTAATCAGAAGTCGATTTGATTTTTCTTTCCCGATGATCACATATCAATAACTGATCGTTTTATTTATCGCATTTTCACAGTTACGATGAAAATGTTCCGATATGAATTTTCACTTTCGTTTTCCTAGAGACTTTCCAGACAGCAGCCGATAGTGAATTATCGAGTGAACGATTTTTGTTATCGTCTTCTTTTGTGCTATTAACCTCTCCCGTATATTGTCGTACTTCATGTGTGTGTGTGTGTGGAGAGAGAAATACAGTTAAAGAGACACGCAATTTTCACATACGCCTGAAAGCGATAAATACAAAAATACGAAATTTCAGCCAAGAACCCTCCATACTTTATGATTCATCTTTTTCGACCTAACCTTAGTCTAGAATTGAATCGCACCCTTTCCTGACATCGAATACATAGTGACTATGAATGACCTGCTTAAAAGAAAGAAACAGAGAATCAAAAAAAAAAGAATACACGGGAGATTATGTCCGTGGTTTGCACTGATCAAAGTCGTGAGGTTCAGATTCAAGTCGTAAACAATATGGAGCCTGGAATTTTGGGCGCCAGAATGAGAACAGAGACCAGAAACGAGCAGTGACATGCGAAAGACCGGGGAAATGTCTGGAGCATCCCTCATATGTTCGTTGACCCAACAGCATATGACAAATAAACCTTCCTTTGCCGGGTCATTATAAAATTTTGCACGCTTTTTTTAATTTGTCCTGGTTTAGCAAGGGAGATGTCATCTTTATTCCTGGCCAGACAGGAAAATATGGTTTTCAAAATAGAAGTTGAATCATTAAAGAAAATAGTGATAGCGGTAAGGTTTATGGTATTGTCGTATGGCGTGTGTAGACTAACCAGATGCAAATAACAGGTTAGAAGTCGGAACTTTGAGCCACAAACAACTTTTATTTTGCCATCTCAGATTAAGCCCACAACAAGAGACGTATATATATATATATATATATATATATATATATATATATATATATATATATATATATATATATATATATATATATATATATATATATATATATATATATTCTACAAAGCTTTTATATAGAAGAATATTCGTATGTAGAGCCAGGCCATCAATTATATATATATATATATATGTATATGTGTGTGTGTGTGTGTGTGTTCTATAAAGCTTATATATAGTCTAGAAGGCAAATATATATACACAAACACACACACACACACACACACATATATATATATATATATATATATATATATACATATATATATATATATATATATATATATAATGGCTTGACTTCGTATACTAATACTCTTTGGAAGAGATCTTCATAGCAGTAGGACCATAGACACCTATTTCCCCAATATATATCAATGCAATTTATATAATTTCCTTTAGAGTTTCCCCCGTTTCCCATATACTTTGTTATTATGGTACAATGTATAAATTGTCTTTTGTGGCGATAATCAGTTGTTTACCACAAACTGTTTCAATGATTAAAACAAAACAGAACAGTTATATTAACGAACTGCCCAGCAGTGTTGATCAAACACTCACCTTTCCAATTGAATAGTTTATGTCATTTTATATTAGGTTTTGTGTGTATTGTATATTGAGGTTATTTTTTAGTCGATATCTATTTTTTGAAACATGGTTAACTTACGTTGGTTATCCTAAAAACGTTTTTAACGATTAGGGACCGGTTAGTATAACAGCAGATACGACTACCTATACACGCCGTTCCTATTGAATGTTCACCCATGAGAATATTAAATCTGTGGTGTCAGTTTTAATCCCCGACTGCATGCAAACCAATTTCAAGAATACTAATTACACAGAAAATCGACTTCTTGCAGTCGATTCTACACAAATATATATATATATATATATATATATATATATATATATATATATATATATATATGTGTGTGTGTGTGTGTGTGTGTGTGTGTGTGTGTGTGAGTACATGAGAGACATAAGGGAGAGAGACGGAGAAAGAGCGAGTGTGTGTGTGTGTGTGTGTGTGTGTGTGTGTATGTATGTGTGATAGTGTATACGGGATAGAGAAAGTGAGTGAGAGAGAGAGAGAGAGACTGACGGACAGACATATTATAACCTCGGGTAATATTATCAAAAGGTTGTTATTATCAAAATCAGTCGGTCCAAAACACTATCCAAAATTCATTAGGATTTATTGAAATGGTCAATAATTTTCTTTTTGAATAGGAAGAATGGTGAATGTTAATTTTGAATACTTGATGTTATGAGTCGGTTTTCCTCATCTAAAATACCCTGCCCCCTCTTTCTCTTTCTCCTTTTCTCTCTCTCTCTCTCTGTTATCCCTTCCTATCTTCGTTACCAGTCCATATTTGAATATTTCACATGAAATAATCCTTCAATTCCCTCAGTGAACTACATAACTTCCTCCCCTACCATCTACCTTCCTACCCTCTTATTAGACAACCGAATTTTCAGTGCAGCCATCTTTTTTTCTAACATCTTTTTTAACTACTTTTCTTTATCTCCTTTCTTTCTACTCACTCATTAAACTACGTAACCTTTCCTTTAGGTTATCTCCAGAAGCGTTTTATTTGTACACAGTTAGGAACAAACAGAATATATCTCTATATATTCACTGGTATATTTGAGTACAACTATGTCTAGGTATATATTTGTATTGTGGATGGGGTGTGTCCCAACAAAATGTAGATTGAAATGACGATCGGAAGGTGAAGAGAAACACTCAAAAGATAGGTGTTACTTCTCAAATGTTTTTTTTTTTTTATCATCATTCCGTGGACTTGGTTCGATGCATTTAGACGGGGGCCGGCCATATTTTTCAGAGAAATTTTTTAGATGTAATACCCTTCTCTTGGGTTTTTCTTTTCACCTTCCAATTATCATTCTCATCTCTCTCTCTCTCTCTCTCCCCCCCCCATTGGATTGCACACAAACGACTTAATGCAGTGAATATGTGACTATCTTATCCACAGAGCGATTTTTGGATAGATAGATAGATAGATAGATGAAAACAGATATACAGATATCCGTACCTTGCATAAGTGAATCACCGAAGCCTATGTTCATACCTGAACTAATTACGTAAAAAAGTATCTAGGACTATCTAAAAGCAATAGATATTCTACCTGAAATTACCAAAAAAATGATACCAGAACAAGACTCGGGCATTGTTAGTCCAAAATGACTATAGAGACACAAGGAAGCAGTTGTTTTTTTAAGAGAAAAAAAACAAAAAAAGGGTTTTTTAGATGGTGCCTAGCAGTGTACACTAGCAAATTTTCAAAGTTGCAGCCCCCCCAAAAGGTGAGCATCCGAAGAATAACACAAACACATCACATGCAAACACACGCCCACATGCACACTCATAGACACAAGGTCACCAACACTGGAAAAGAGAAGGGAATTTGCTGCCAACTTGGCTGGTTGGTGGGGTCACTTGTGGGGTTACAGTGATTCGATAGATGATGACAGACAGAGATTGAGAAAGAGAACCAAGGAAAAGAAAGAGAGAAGGGCAGATGGATATTCAGTTAATAACTTGCTAGTTTTTTTATTTTACCATGATTATGAGAAGAATCTGGGTTTTAAAAATTGATCCATGTCAACAGCACAAATTTTTAGATTACACCATCATCAAAATCTAATTTGATTTAATCCAAGTAAGGATGAAATGTAGAATTCAGATCAATTCAACTGCATCAGATCCAGACCCCGTTTAACTACATAAAAGTAAATTGTGGAGAAATAGTTACATTTCATCTTTGTTTTGATTAAATTAAATCAAGTCAATTTAAACTCCGATTATGGTATAAACTGAAAGATTGCGGTTTTGACTTAAATCAATCTAGGGATCTGGATTTCTCCATGTGATCCAAAAGATCCGTACTAATATTCTCTCTCTCTCTCTCTCTCTCTCTCTCTCTCTCTCTCTCTCTCTCTCTCTCTCTCTCTCTCTCTCTCTCTCTCTGACTCGTGATGATAGTTTGTATAATATCAGGTCATTTGTATGCTATCAGGTCATTTGTACAATATCAGGCCATCAATGTTTGAAGTTGCGGTAAGAACAAGATTAATCTTTAATTAGAATGCATTCATTAGCATATGTTGCATCATTGCCATAAATGTGTTTCGCAAGTTCCATATCACCGTTTTTCGTTAAGGTCTTTTGGTTTGGTAGAAAAGAATAATGAGAATAGTTTCCACCTCTCCGTGAGTTTCAAGATCAAGTCCATCAATACGATTTGGTTAACTCCATGCGATACTTAGATGAAGTAAGATCTTGAGACTAAGGAGGGTGTGATTTTTTTTTACTGGCCGGGATTTTCAATCGACTCAGATGTGATCCTTGTTGTATGAGGTAGTGCATTATTACACGATAGAACAACGCACCTTTGTGATTGATCAAACTGGGCTTCTTTTCCCTCAAAACAGTATTCAAACACTTTAACCGCTGACAAAAGGTCTGTAATTGTAATAATAAAATAGTAAGAACGTTCCAACAGCATCTCACTAAACACTGACCAAGAAAACCCTGATTCAATTGCATTTCGGCTTGTCTCAGCCTGAGTTAATTATCGATGTATATGGAGAGAGGAATAATAAGCGATAAAAGTGTGCGTATGTACCCACACACACACACGCACATCTCTCTCTCTCTCTCTCTATATATATATATATCTATCTATAAATATATATAGATAGATAGATAGATAGATAGATAGATAGATAGATAGATAGATCTCAGTCATTGTACTCGTCGCTTTATAATCCTGTAAAACAACTTTTTCCTTCATCAATCACTGATCTGTCCGAAATGGTCAGATGAGCTCACGAGATGAGTGCAGATGTCCAATCTCACTATACAGATGACTCCCTCCTAATCGTGAGGAATCCATCCTCCATGCATATTTCTTCTTAGTTGCAGATGACGGTAAACCGTTGAATTGCTTGAAATTACGTCTTGAGCTGTATCAACTTGACCATCCTATCGAGTTCAGACAAAGAAAAAAAAAAGAAAGGACATCTATAGACTAAACAGGACAACCGATTCATGGCGTTTTTCTCAAGTTGAAGTCAATTCCACGCCTCTCAAACTACCTTCTTCGATTTCTTTCATTTGAAGAATGTATCCTTAAAACACCACAAATATCTTGAGCTGCTTCTCCAGCATATTGATTTTTTCCTGAACTCTTAAAGCATTACATGATTTATATGCTTGTTAGACACATTCATCTTTAGGACCGGTCAATATAGTAATTATGTTAGTTGATTCGTACAGTAACAACGTAAATCAATTGTTTCAAAGAGTACAAACACATAGCAACATGTATCGTTATTATTTGGATATTTTAAAATGGCAAAAATATCCAATATATCACTATCAAACGACGATCATTACTTATGAGACAACCTGACAGTAAGCATCAACATCATTTAGATATTCTAGAATATCATCCGATCTATAGATATCATACTTATTGGATACCTTGATAGCATGTATTATTATCAATCAGGCATTTTAGAATGAGAAAAATATGATTAAATCCTCTGCTATCAGACTTTGGACATAACTGATGGGATAATTTGATATATACCTACTTTTCAAATAATCCCATCGCAGGTGTTTGTCATTGTTGGCATCGATTCGTTTTTGGTCTATATTGATAGAATAGTTCGTTATGTACGATAAACGACATTGTATCTCACAACTGAGCCCTTGCTCCATTCTATTGAGATATTAGGATTTCTTTTTATAGAAATTATATATATATATATATATATATATATATATATATATATATATATATATATATATATATATAGATATAGATATAGATATAAAAATATATATATATATATATATATATATGTTCTGAAAGCTTTTATGACAGTATGTCAATATAATTTCATCAGAAAAAAGCTAATTTTGTTTGTTTTTTTTTAAACAAAATTAATGAGGAAGAAACCTGGTTAGTCACTCAATCAAAATCGTTTCGTGATCAGTGAATGAATTATTTCTCACATCTCTTGTCGGACAGCAATCAATTAAAACTTTCAAAAAGTGTAGATTCTATTCGACATAGAATAAAGGACCGCTACAGCGTTAACACACATTGTAAATTGAACCCCTCATTAAAAACCTTTTCAGGGGTAATTTCCAAAAAAACAAAAAAGATATCTTTTCTGGACATAATCGGGAGTAAATCTTTGGATTTTCAGCCATTTATATTCATTGGTGAGGCTTGTATGCACAAAGCAAACATAGCAATTCAACCTAAATAACTGATTAAACCTAGGTTGATGGTTAAGGTGACAGTTTTGGTTGACAGTTTCTAATAGAATTGATACGTAGTTCTGAGGACTTGTAATTCTTACATAGACGTCTCTCTTTCCCTTAGAGGCGTCAAGACTACTAAATTTAGACCATTAAATTGATTGAGAATGCAATTTACGTGTTGTGCAATCCAGTTAAGTATTTCAGAATCTGGGTTTCTGAATTCGCCAACGGCGTTGTAATTAATCATTAGAATGAATGAATAAATCAATTTAATAATTAGATAATTGATTGCCCAAGAAATGAGTCACTTTAGGAGTTGAGTTCCACCCATCTAACTCGACTCTTTTCCAAATGCCAGGGGTCAGGGGTAACATTTGATACGATAAACTCTGACGTTTATTCATCTCCTAATTAATCTTTCAGTTTAGGAATGTCTCTACTATGGTCTTCAATTTTTTCGTCTTTTTTTTTTTTTTTTTTTCAAAATTGAAAGCTCTTGTGGTCAGTGAGTCACAATGGTCATCATATCGGAATGGTCGAAAGGTAGTCCATTGTGGTTACTGACCCGAGGCAAACACTGTCTCTCTTGTGACTCACGAACAAAGCCCCCAAAGACCCAGAAGAAAAGCATCTATTGTCTAAATGTAGAGATTAGTGTCGCTGGGTGATTGACAAACATATTATTTCAGCGTCCATTTAGAAAATTACAAAATAGTAATAGCATTTCGCCGCTTAGTATTTTGACTACCAATATAATCGGCTGGATAGTCTAATTGACTGGAATGATTGCTTGTATAAGGACTGTCGATGAAGTATGCAGCCATTATAAATATCTCGAGAACCGGTTGCTTGAATTTGATGTAATTCCTCCATCTCTTTCCGTTTAAATTATCTCTCTCCCCCTTTATCGCCCAAGATAGAAATAAGTAATTAAAATCGTACTATTTTATCTTGATTCATTTCATTTTTCATTTGTTGACTTTAAAATTAGCAAAACACTTTCGGATCGACCCTTGAAAAGTACCGATGCGTCTCAGAGGCGCCATTTGTAGAAAACGAGCAGCGTTCGGATGTCGTCTGCTAATCTCGATTCAATTTATCGTCAGGTTTTCGTCATCGATTCACAGCCAAGGCTTACAAATCTCGCTTTTTGATATTTTCTTTTATCTTTCATTCAAATTATTCTCTTGCAAGCTGACATAGGAATATTTTGTTCATTTTTCTTTGAATCTACCTTCTTTCTTCATTTCGTTCTTTCTATTTTTGATATTGTCGTCTGAATCGTCATTTTCCAAAATGCAAATTCAGCAGAACGACAGAAAAGTACGCAATTCTAAAACTATTTTCGCAATAAACACATTTGATGGTAGTCTTGGAGGTACGGTGGCCGAATGGTTATTGGCACGGAGAATGGATTCGGCGAAGAAAGTTCAAACTCCCATTGCAATGGTTTGTGTTCAATTTGCACAAGTGCCCTTTGGAAAGACATGAATCAATTTCTCTCTCAAGATATGGGTAAAATAGCCTGGGATGAAGTGAGTGTTGCAACTGTGGATGGAAAAGGCATGGATCCATCTTTCCCCTTTGCTGGGTGGAGTGAGTGATACGGATGCTTACAGCCTTCAAGTCAATTACATTGCAAACCGGGACCGAAGCAAAGGTACTTGTGAGATTTGTTGCCTGAGTGGGGACTGATAAGGTCGTAACCAGCGTAAGGGCACCAACTAAACAATAACCAATGGCAGTATTGTCTAATCTAGCAAAGACTTAAATAAACAGATACATGCAAGCAGAGTTAATGCCTATAGATCTCTTTCGCAAATCTAGTAACCAATTGAGGGAACTTCAGTGCGCATGACAGAAAAGATACTTCCGAACTTGATTACTCAGTCGACAGAGAGACGCCGTCCAATGAGATTACGTACTGCGTGACCACCGCGTTCATAATGACTACGTCCGCTTATTCTTCACATCTTCATTTATCTTGATTTCGCTGAAATATTTTTGCTAATGGAATCTTATCTCAGAGAAGTCCAGAGGAAATTTGAAAATATGATTTCTCATACATCGACGTAGATATTATTGTTGTTGTTATTATCATTATTATTATTATTATTATTTGGAATCTCACACCAGTTGCCTGGCGGTAACCGCTGGAGTTTGAGTGACAGCAAGTCTCCTCAAGTCTCCAGCCCTCCTCCCCTAGTATTCATAGGTCGCAGTAATTCTGCGATTAACAGTTTCACACCGGTTGCCCAGTGGTTATCGCTGAAGGCTGAGTGACAATAAGTCTCCTCAGGTCTTCAGCTAACGTCTCCTCTCTTTCGCATATCATGACAGAGCTACAATTCGTTGCAGTACTTATATCTCTAGCACCTTCCTCAGTATCCGTGCAGTTCCCAGTAGTGCTGTGGTCTGTACGGTCTCTATCCTCCTCCTAATCCCGATCTCATCCAGTCTCTCCCTCAGCGTTTTGGGGACAGTTCCTAGTGCGCCCACTATGACCGGTACTACCCTGGTTTTCATGTTCCACATTTTTCTTAACTCCCTTGCTAGGTCCCGGTATTTTTCCCTTTTTTCACCCTCCTTCTTTTTTACTCTATGGTCTGCAGGTACAGCAACATCTACTATTTGGCAGGCCTTCCTTTTTTTGTCTACTATTACTAAGTCCGGCTTTCTTGCTTGGATGAGGTGGTCAGTTTGGATGTCAAAGTCCCACAGTAGTTTGTGGTTGTCATTCTCCAAGACTGCCTCTGGCTTGTGCTGATACCACTTTTCCACATGGTTGAATCCCATTTGTTTACTTAGTTCCCAGTGTATCATCGTTGCTACTCTATCGTGTCTATGCTTATACTCCT
>OY735237.1:12233757-12241257 GCA_963457665.1 Thysanoteuthis rhombus | reverse complement strand
CAAAAAGAATTGTGACACCAAAATTGACAAAATAGGCTTCTTCGGTTCTCAAATCGGTCCACTAGGCTTGCTACCTGTGTACACAGTAAAAAGTGTTTTCAGCAAAATTATCCTTTAATAGTGGTCCAAAGATATTTTTCTGTGGGTGTTAGCTTTATAGTAAGTAATCTTGGTGCCATTCGTGAAAAGAATGATTACAGAAGTTTATAGTACAGAAATTATTTGTTTACAATATTTAGAACCGGAGATTAACTAGTTTGTAAGTGTGCGATAAAGAGAAAAACAACTGTATCTTTTTTTCCTCTTTAGGCTTCCATGCTTTGAAATTATGGATGTTAGTTTTTTTCTGGACAAGGAAATCACTTTTTTATTTCCAGATTCTCGCAGCTCTGTCCCGGTGAAATATCTAATGCAGATAATCATTACCCGTGGGTGAAATGTGATTTGTGGTATGTATTACATTTATTGTAATGTATTATTTATTATTATCATATATTATTTATTATTATATATCAAGTCAGGTGTGCTCTTTGTGATAAAAGCATATAATTTTGCATCATGCAAAGTGTATGATCTGACACCGAGATCATTGATATCAGTCTAGTCTGTGTAGTTTTATTACAATTAAAATTTCCAAATCAGTCATGACCCCCTCTTAAATTTCCAATGACTTACATGCTTTATCCAAATAGCGATTCCCAATAACTATTTATGGTACATAATCCAACAAATCATGTCCTCAAAATCATATTATGTCCATCGCTGATACGAAAATTGATCTGAAAACTGTTGTCACAGGTAGCCGCTTTGAAATGGTCATTTTGAAATGGGTGACACATTAAAAATCTCCGACGTCTCAATATCTAATTTATTTTACAATATCTTTATTTATAAGACTGGGAAAATAGAGGAATCAGAATACATGGCAAATGCCTAAGTAAGGTTACTTATTTGTTGACAACATCGTCATTTTTGCCAAAAACTTTTACGATCTCCAAGTAATGATAGACAAACTGAACGAAGAGATTAAAAAAGTTGGACATGAACTCCGGTGAAACAAATATCATGAACAACAAACGTATTGACAAAGACGCAACAATCCAAATCGAAAACGCACACCTGAAAAAAGAAGACCACTACTTATACAGCAAATCTCTATGAAATCAAGCAAAAAATCACTTTAAGATGACAAGGCTTCGGTAGAATATGCTTCAGGAACAAGAGAATACCACTCGTTTCAAAAACAAGGGTCTACAGCCGATGCATCTTCCCAATAGTCTTCTATTGAGCTAGAGCGTGGAACCTAAACGAAAGACTGACCCTCAAACCGAGAACTTCACAACGTGCATAAGAGAGAATCATGCTCAAATTCACATGGAGGGATCACAAGACAGCACAATATATCATGGAAAAATCGGAGTCCGAGATTTCTTGAAATCCATTAGAAAACTCAAATGGCGATGAGCTGGTCATACTACAAATATGTCAGACAACAGCTGGACATAACGAATCACAATGTGGATCCCCAGAGATTATATGCGAGTTTGTGGCCGGCTAGATATGATATGGTTTGATGGACTACACAAGTTTTGAAAAGGACAGGCTCTGTGACGCACATGATAGAGAAGTGTGGCGAATCCTGGGAAAGGTTCAAGTCAAATGACAGATGATAAAGGACTGATGATGATGTATAAAATGCACAATTATTTGACTGCACTACCTCACTATTATCTATAGGTGTAGATATATTACGAATTGCACGGATTCGGAACAAACGCCAAACTTCGAACAGGATTTGAACCCGCATCCCAAATTAGGGGATCTTGTATGTGGTTATATCATCGCTTGACAGATAATTGAACCCGGCTGCTCTAGTCTATTACCCCGCACTGTTAACCCCGCTGCCAATCTGCAGAACAAAATAAAACAAAACCTTAACTAAATTAATGTTTTTACTAAAGAAAAGAAATGTGACTCAAAATCAGAATGTAGTGTTATGATTATTTGGAAAGACGCTTCGACCATGTCATCGTAGAGCCCGATTCTCTTCAGGACCGATACTTTTGCCAAAGTATCTAATCCTTTTCCCACTCTCTCACGCTTGCCTGATAACTAAACCGGACGTTTTGGATTAAATTGTAATGCATAATTTTCTAGCTTTAGTAACTCCCGAACTGTCTGACACTTCTCTGATCATCAGCTTAAAGCAAAAGTCCGGGTAAAATCTTGTTAAGATCTACGTCAAAGTTTCTTGTTATCTATGAAAAGCACGTATCCGCCGATCAGGCTGGGAGAATCTACAAGAAAAATCCTCGTTATTTTAGTTATGATTTGTTTTGAGCCTTTTTCGTGTGCGTGAATCTAGAAATACGTTTAAAAAATTATTTCGCTTCGTTATATTTGTGTTCTAGGGGATTATGTTGAGAGCCTTCCAGTTGAAATCCTCGTTAATGCTTTTAAGGAAAGACTAATCGTTACACCACTTTAAAAAAACACAAGGCGTTGGACCATAGGCTGGTACACTTCCCTGAACCCTTCATCCGTCCCTGATCTCTTAGGCCTTATTGCGTTTTTTGAGTAACAGGATTTGAATGAATTCGAGTCATTCACATTGAAAGGCTGGTCATGAAATAGATTACGGATAACTCTCGTTTCATAGACACTTGATGAATTAATGCTCTTCGTGAATAAAGATTATTTGGGAATGTACTCAAGTTATACTGCTCAGATTGCAACTAATTCTGACAACAACAAAAAAAAAACGATCTTGTTTCAAGTCGTTTATTTTTGTTGTTGTTATTTTTGTTCCTCCTGGGTATGGCCATTCGGTCAGTTTTCACATCAAATGGTTAGTAAGTCCAGTAAAAAGCAAAGCATACAAAAACAGTTTATTGATATTTAAATTGTGAAGCTAGAAACACTAAAATTTGACGTATTCAAAATCAAGACTAAAAATCACCAGCAAGGCATTAAGCGAGTTGAAATGATTTATAAGTACTAAAAACACTGAAAATGAAGCTCTCTGGGAGCATTTTTTAAAAAGACTAGCTTTTGGTGAGGCTCTTAATTCTGGATTTTGGAAAGGCACTTGTTCACACTGGATTTGAGAAAGGCACTTACTCACTCTGAATTTCAAAATGTTGAAATTGTACTCGCCGTGTAAAGATTCAGAAGAGAGCTTGTTCCACAAATAGCTTCAGATTGTGTATGCCTGTTTTCTTTGTTTTTCCTTTGGAAATTCAAATTTTTTTTCGGCATTTTCTGTCTAGCAAATGTGAGAGAAGTAATTTATTGATTGATCACTATTTTATCAATGTTTAAATTGATCACCCCCGACACAACATGCTGCCAAAACACATCGGTCTTATAACCGTTTCTATTCGGTGACTGACCGAACCTGTAATTTCTAAACTTTACTGCATCCGCTTATTGTGCCATGGTGAATCTTTGCAATCCTCCAAAGCCGATCAGCACACGGAATGAATATTTGATGTTTGTCCTTTATCTACACTCGATCTCGGACTGCTCTCACCGGAACGAAACTCGCGAACTTCCTGACTGCCAGGCAGGCTTTCGATATAGATCAATTGATAGATAACATAGCCAGACCAAAATACAAAAAGGTATAGCAAGAATAGAATAATAATAGATGATACAGAGGGTCCTGTCCTCTCTTCTCTTACTTTGCCCTCCTGTGCGTGCTGGTGTTTGAATTTGTTGTTTGCATACAGAATAAAGATAACCAGATTCCCTCAAAGCCAGACCACTGGACACAATGGCCCGAATGGCCTCTAACTGGACACGGATAATTTGCAAATAAATTGTTTCGATTGATGGATGACTTGCGACGGAGTTACTCTTTAGGGGAGGGCAGTAGTTGTCTAGTCTCTCCTTCTACGCAGCACAAACAGGTCTCATTCACACGCTTATACTACACGTTATGGTCAAATTGTATCGGACACAGTGGTCCTCGTACGACCAACGCAGTTAAGCAACGGCGATTCTGTCCAGTATCTAGATGGATGATCATACAGAAAGACCCCTGGGAAGATCCTGTTAATCCTCCTAAGGAGGAGACCTATCTGTACACTATGCCCAATAACGCAAACTAGAGCTCCATCATCTAGAATGCAGAAGTGCTTTCCCAGATGCGCATGTAGCAAATTCATATATGTCTAATAAAATAGACATACCATTCCATCAAGAAATACACCTTCTGATATACAAAGCAACGAACAAATAGTGCCTACCAGAGAGAGATTATTGAACCCTTTAATACGTTAGGGACCATCATCACCAAATTGCGATCCCCACATTCAGTCGGTGGACAATATAGAGGTATGCGTTGCTTAACGTCCAGGTTACGTTCCAGCCGATATGACATTAAGCAATTTAGGAGTAAGACTACAATCGTATAATGAACAGACCTATGGCATACTGGACTATACCTACATTATTTGTACCGGCTAAACAGTCAAAATTATGCACTATATTGCAGATAGTCTCACATGATGCGCACATTTTTGAATAGGACATAAACGAGAAAAATGTGCTAGCTACAAAGCTTATTGCTCAACTATCGAGTATTATGTACACTATACACGGTAGATATATAATGTTCCTTTATATGTTTTGTTTCAAAATCGTTTTGTTTACTTTTGAAAAAGCCACTACGTCTGCATTTGTCCCTTAGGTCCCGTTTGTCGATCGAGGTTTTTCAACTCTATCAAAACATTAAGGAACCCCGGTCAATACTAGCCTGTGGGTCAATTCAAGCCTGTGGAAGAATTCCGACCTGCGGCTTTATTTGATTCCGTCTGCAGTCTTCATAGAATACATTGAATTTCATTTAGGAAAAAAAAAGAATGAGTGGGGGTGTTATATGTTTGGTTTGCGAACAATAAATTTCAGTACCATTTCTGCAAAGGCCTCGTACGAATCGGCAGTTTATAGTTAAAATGTTTCAACATCGTGCATTCTATCATTATACTTGGTTGACTTTGAACCACGATTAGTCAATATTTTGTTTCAGAAAAAAAAAACATAGTTCTGCTTTCTCTCGTTAAAAGATTGGTCAATGAATAAGTTGAATCCTCTTGTTGGGATTGATCATTAAAAAGTCTGAAAGCAAGTGTGAACAGTGTCGGACACAAACTGAAAGACGGATCTAGCTTGAAAGTACATTGTAAATTGATCCCCGTTTTGAAATTTATTTCAAGGGAATTTTTCAAAAAATCAAAAAACTTCTCAATAGATATATATCAATGAGTGAATGTTTGAAATTCCAGCCCTCTATCTCCATTGGCACAACCTGTACGCATGACACATATATAGGTAGCCACCAGACAGCCACTCAGCTAAACCCACTTGAAAACAGAAAAAAACCTATGTTGACAGTTTCGATTAACAGTTTGTAATGAACGCTGATTTTTCATTCTGATTAATACCACAATAATTTTCATTCTCTGTTTTCGTCTCCATTACCGATATCACCATCGAAGCTATTATTAATACCAGTAGAATATACCCGTCAGAAATGATGAGATTATTTATGAATTGATCAGCCCAAAGGAAGCTAAAGCTATTTTATTTGATAATTTATTTTTAACTTCTCAAGTATCATAATTCCAAGTTTGTTTTTTTCTCAAGTTTCATCTCATCCTAAGCTGTCTCAAAGTGTGATCAGAAATATAGTCTTAAGAGTTTATGTGATATTATTTTTATTGCTATTCTATAATATGAAAGTATTAAGATCGTCCAGTTTTAGCGCAAATAAACGAACAAATGAATAAACAGAAATATCTGTGCATAAGCTTATGATTAGATTTTCATCCTCATCGGGGAATGTTTAATTTTAAAAACGTTTCAAAAGATTCCGTCGCCTTGACAAGCAACGGTTGTTGACCATTCTGTTTTTACCACTTGATGCTGCTGACGACCGAATCTCTTCGGGTGTGTGCTATCGGCCACTTTCACAGCTTCGCGATTATTTTCACCTTCCCAACAGAGATAGCCACGACACTTTCTTATCTCCAAGCGATAAGGCTCTCCGGGTCTTTTCGCACCGTGATGGGATTGGTGCTAAAAAGAGATGATTCTGCTGGACGAAGTGGCGAGACTGGCTAGGGTCAAACGTTATCTCCAATCTCCGGTCTCATTGCAAAATGGACACCCAGCAGAAGTATCATGACGGGAAATGTCTTGGTTTGGATTGAAAACGTTCAAATAAATTGCAGATAAGCATTTCTCCGATTTTCTCGTTCTGGTTGAAGATTGATTAAAGATCGAAAAGCTCAATGCACATGTGAACAAAGTTGGGAAATTTGAGCTGGGCTGGTCCAAGTTACCAGCAACAGAGACAGTTCGTCAAGGGCGTGTGTCATGAGTCTGAGACGGCAGGACTTTCGATATAAGCAGACAAAAAAAATTGGAAATAAAAAGATTTAAACGGAATCAAAACGGTCAATAGTAAAAAAAATAATGATCAATTAAAAAAAATGAGGAAAAAAGGGATGATCAATGAATAAGTTACTTATTTCGCCTCTTGTTGGACGGGAATCTCTCTTGGAAACAAAAAAAAAACGTGCACATATGCTGCCGGACACGAATTGAGGGATCAATTGAACTTATCTGGCAAATTGAACAAATAAAAACTCATTTAGAAGGGTAGTATTAAAAAAAAGCATAATAAGAAATAAATACTTAAATTGACCCCTCTCTATATCCATTGGTTTGGCGTGTAAGCATGATTCATACATACACAGATAGCCAGCCAGACCAACTTAAAAACCGAAGAAACCTAATTTGAGTTTTGGTAATAGTTTTTGTTGATTTTTTGATCATTAAATGTACCTTTGAGCAAAGCAACGATCTGAATTATTCGCCGGTTTGTCCCGTATACGCAACACATACATACGTATCCAGCCAACCAACCAGAAAGCCAGATTATCTTGAACACTGAAGAAACCTATGTTGTCAGTTTGGTGATAGTTTTGGTTGACTGTTTCTAATAATCAAATGTACTTTTTGAGCAAAGGAACGAGTTGTGAGTGAATTATTCACTGGCTCATCCCATGTGCACAACACATACATCCAGCCAAATAACCAGGCTCACTTGAAAACTGAAGAAACCTATGCTGTCAGTTTTAGAGATAGTTTTGTTTGACCTTCCCATAGACATCTGCTATGTGATATTAACTCCCTTTTGAATGTTTTCCCGATGAGTACAATCTTGACATTTTAAAATCCAGAGTGAGGAAATGCCTTGCCAGATTTTTTGAAAATTCTATTATTCTTCATTTTTTTTATTTCTATTGATATTCGGACCATCCTCATCTTGGTTGTTTTTCATACAAAATCTACCAGATGATACCTGACGAAGGCCGTAGAGTGCAACGGCCGAAACGTTGTATGAAAAACAATCAAGATGAGGATGGTCCGAATATCAATAGAAATAATAATAATACCTCATCTAAAAAATTCCGAGATATGCTAACTAAT